>JAUMJK010001135.1:1200000-1800000 GCA_033558105.1 Coccyzus lansbergi
TTTACTCTGAACAAATACAGATATTACCTTTCACTTCCTTGTATTACAAAGGAATTGTATTGATAGGACTAGAAGTTATTTATTGTCCTTATATTATTATTTATGTAGTTTCTAGAAGTCATGGAACCTTTTTACTGATTTTTGCATTTTCACATATAATGCCATTGTTTGAAAAGCTGTAGGTATGAAACAATATGAGCAGCCTCTTCATAGGATTAAAAAGAGTGTTCAGGTAAATGTTCATTTACATTACTTGTGACAAGTATGCAATGAACCAATTGATTGACTTTTCATTCAAAGGAGAAATGTGTTTTATATCTGTGAGTATGGCTGGTGAGTGAAACGTTATCTTTTCCCTATGGTAGGTCTCTAGAATGTTCTAATTGGATCAAGGGACCTTATCATGCTTTCATATAAACTATACCATCTTCTTATGTTGTCTATTTGTAGAGCAGTGAGTAAGATTGTGCATTTTTAGTAGATTCATAGCTCCTATATCCAGTAATTCAGTAAAAGAAAGTTGTTCCCAACAGCACAAGCTCTGCAGTGTTTAAGGTTTATTCCTGCTCATGGAGTATGAGCTCTGGATGTAAGCTGCAAGTTCCCACAAGGCTTTTGGTGGTCTTAGCTTTTTCCATCAAAGAAGTTTACACCTGTTATTTACCACTTGCCTTTCCTAAACAGCATTTAATGTTTAGCTTTGACTGTTAATACTAAGCTATGCTACAATATTTAACTGTTATCGGCTATGCTCTTTCCTTACACAAACTCTGTACTAGGTTTATTGTCTCTGCTAAGAGTTTTTTTTTTTTTGTTTTTTTTGTTTTTTTTTTTTAACTGGCAGTTCCCTATTTTTGCTCATGTATAAACTGTCCTTGCTTTTCAGGTGTTTTTTTTTCATTCCTTATTTTGATTTATGCTTCTGATTCAGTAGACATGTTTCTCAGTCCGACTTCCAGTGAATTTTTGTGTAATTGCTTTCATCCATTTTCGCTTGCTGCACTTTGGTATTTATATATGTAGCATTTGGCATTTTGATTGTCTTTGATGGAAGTTGAATTCTGAATAATTTTTATTGCCTTTTTCTCATCCTCTTCCCCTTTTCCAGAGGTTTTCATCCCATTGAACTTCATAACTTCATTTTCCAGGTGTCAAGAACACCATTACTTTCAAAATTATTCTGTGCAAAAGTGAAACTGTAGAATCAGAGTTTGCTAGAATCTGCCATAGCTCTCTATGCTGATGGCATCCAGTCAACCAAGACATCATGTTGTTTACACATTTTCTATAGTTCTTCAAATTTTACAGCATATATCTCAAAATTATTCATCAGATTGTGCTGTCTTGCTGCTCCCAATCAATAGTTATACTTCACAGTTTGATAGAAAACTTTATGTGCATGTGTTTGCTTGTATGATTCCTCATTATATTAAAATTGTGTTGTTCTATTTCTTTTTTGATGTTCCAAAGGAAAGGCTTTGTAGTATATGCATAATCTTATTTCCTATCAGCCACCTTCATCCTCATTCAAGCTCTGAATCAATTCTATTCGCTGAAACAGTCCTCAGCTGAAAAATTAAATAATACTTATATAGCTACCTTGGATCTGTCTTAGTGATCATTGGGTCAAAATGAAAATGTCCATGGATTCCAATAATTCGTTGATAAAAGATGTATGATAATGTAGAAACAGATATAGATATGCTGGACTGTGAAACTTGCCTGAAGGGTTTTGAGACCTCGTTAAGGGATTGAAGTGATGATGATATCTCTTTTTAAGTTATTCATTGATGGTTTTCTGTGTGTTTTCCTATGGGGTGATAATTCCATCAGTCTCAAACCCAATGGAATTTTCTAGTAGCTTTCTACTTTATTGACTCTAAAATTGTACTTACACAGTGTTCATTAGCAATGTCAGAGATTTACTGTTAAATAAACCTTGGAGAGAGTTAGCTTAAAAAATTTAAAAATATTAATATTAATATTGAAGTTAATGTTTACATTACACTTCCTCAATGTTGCTGTATGACACGTGCTCCAACTTTTTATTGCTTTCCAAAATGGCTTTTTTCCTTAATGATCTGAAGACTCAGTTCCTTAATTAGGGAAAGACACTAAACTTAAAGTGAAATGTGATGCCAAGCCCCTTTAAAGGATACTTACGTCTCTGCCACTGGAAATAGTGACAAGTTCAAGAAAACAAAAGAAAACACAGTGATAGTGTGTGATTATTTATTTGATCTGTCTACAGATCATTAAAGAATCCTTTGTTCATAGTTCTAGGGAAGATGCGTTTTGGTGATATTGTAATACATTTTCTGTGTTAGTGAGCACATTAACCTTTTTTTTTGTATGTGAGATTTTGAACCACTGATTAGTTGGACATCTACAATTTGTGTGTCATAACTTTGAGAGAGGCAAATATCTGGGCATAATTACTGAGTATATAAATTTGTATATATGCATTAGATGAGTAAATATCCATCTCGATTTCAAGCCAGGGCTTGCCACAACTTATAATTAATGATAAAAATATGTGAATGGTAAGTGATATAGTCATGTTTTTTTTTTTTTTTCCCTGATATATCTTTCCTGGAGAGATTTCATGATGTACTTAGTTACAGTTAATTAGCTGTTTTCATGGAAAATTGATTTGTTCCTGGATAGAGGCTAGGGGTTAACTCTAAGAAAAGTATACTCAAATGTATGCTCAAAGTGGTCAGACTTACTCAGATTTCTCTTTCTTGGAGAAACTGCAAACTTGGAGGCTGTTTATTTATTTCTAAAAAAAACCTAAAAAAGGCAGTAGAGAAGTAGTTTGGTTTATTGATTATTTATAAAGTCTTTAATTTCTGTATGAGACTGAAGTCAGGATACATATACCAAGAAAATAATTGTTGACCCTGATTCAGTGACATCTATGGCAATTTTTGTACTGACTTTAACAGGTTTTATGTTACCTATATTGCAGATTTCTTGTGGTTTTGTATTCTAAGTTATGACCCAGTTTATTTTGTAGAGGAATCTGGTCTATCTTGTTGCCACGTCTAGGGTTAAGAATCTGTGTCCTGCTGCAAACTTCCCTCAGTACATTAATGAGAGTGACTGCAATCTTATGGATTACATAGGAAGGCAGAAACATTTGAATGTCTCACTTTTTAAAGGTTGGAAAATGAAGGCTGGTTAAATGAACTTGGCAGCCATCTCATTTCACTTTGCTGGGGGCATCTAACAGAAATTATTTTAAGTACGTTTGACATTGTGACTTGTAGCAATATGCTGCAAGCCCAGTGGGGTAAAAATCTCTGCTGCAGTGGTTAGGAGAATTGCTCGAGAAATAAATGTAAAAAAAAGTGGCTTTTTCCCCATGGTTCATAATAGCCTGAATGCATTGCTTTCCAGCCAAGAAGCCCCAAACCAGGATTGATTGATGTCTATAAATGATTGTTAGAAATAAAAGGGCGTTAGAAGACATGTAGAGAAGAAATGGAATCAAGAAGAATAGCCTAAAGGTTTCTTCAGTGTTGTAAAATAATAATTAATAAAAATGGATAAAGCCTGAGGAAGGGTCTGAAGTGCTAAGTATTCTTGATAGCTATGCCCAGAATAGCAGTGCATGCTTATGATTCAGATAAATGAAAACTGTTTCTAAAGATGGTGACTTGTTATCAAGAACGACCTGCGAGAGATGAATGAATACAAGTGAGACTGGATGTAGAATTGTAGAATCATAGAATGAATCAGAGAATGGTTTAGGTTGATAGGGACTTTAAAGCCCATCCAGTTCCAACCCCCTTGCCATGGTCAGGGACACCTTCCATTGGACCAGGTTGCTCAAAGCCTCAACCAACCTGGCCCTGAACACCTCCCTGGTAGGCAGCCTCCCTGCCCTCACAGGAAATATTTCTTCCTAGTACTTAATCTAAATCTACTCTCTTTCAGTTTAAAATCAAATCCTCTTGTCACTGCACTACTTGATAAAAAGCCTGTAGTCTTCTCTTTTCTAAGATGAACAAGCATCAAAATATACCAGGAAAGGTAAACTATGGGTAGGTTGACTTACCAAAGTGTCAGAGGTATCTTTGTCTGATACGTACTTGTTATCATCTTTAATATACATCAAATATTATTGCACTATTTACTAGACAGTAGGGTATTTGTTCCTTATAATTCTTAATGGGTTACAGAAGAATAAGGTTACCAGAGCTGTAAAATGAATAAAATTTCATTGAATTTGGTGACTTCTCCAGGAGTACTTCTTCCTTTTAACCTATAAATCTAGTAACGTGGAGGAAATGACAAGGCTGGTTTTAAGATATTTCTGTTAACTGAAGAGTAAAATTAAAAATAAAATTAAGGAAAAAAAAAGAATTTTCACCAACAGCCATCAAAAGAGGATAGCATATAGATTCTTTTTATCTAGGTAAAAGTTATACCTGAAATCTGCTGGTGGCTTCTGATGCTGCCTGCATTTATGTTAAGATGATGCCTCTCCTTCAGTCTTTTTTGTCATAAAAGTTACTGTGTTCACGTACAGTTCTTCTTTTATTTTATTGTGATGTATTGCACAGATTTTAAAACTAAGAATACATTTCCTAGAAAATTAAATTGTATGGTTGGTTCACAATATCACATCCTAAATAGAATGAAAATCAAATGGTGTTAATGTTAACGCACATCTAGAGAAAACACTAAGCATCAGTTTATGGTCTAGATCAGAAGCTGGATGTGAGTTTACATATATTTATTGCACTGATGATTCTTACTGTATAGAATTGTACTCAAAGTATGATGGAGAAATTTATAAAGTTTTAGAGAGTTTCAGACAGAAAATCTGCAATCGGTTTAGTAGAATGTAAAAATTGTGTAAAACTATTTCACCAAGCAAAATGCTTCCTAAGCCAAGTAGTCTGGGGCAAATACTTGAAAAACAGCCTGAGTGTAGATAGAGTTCATGACCATAATGAGAATACAATATGGATTGTTTGAGCAAGAATTGCAGAAAAAACATAATCGAAGCAAAGTAGTACACTGTGATGGGACTCAAAGTATACTTTTAAAGTAAAGAGACATGCCTGAAATACTGCTGTAGGTAATGATGATCTTAAACATATTAAAAATGAGTTTGAGACAGTAGCAGAAATGGTTTTCTGCTTGTGATGTGTAAGGAGGATCAAATACTGCTCAATCCTTTTATATATTTCTTGTAATGACAAGTGTCCAGTTTAATGTGGTGTCCAGTTTAAGAAAATAAATATTACTGCTAGGTTCAGTAAGGAAAATAAGAAAGAACAATTTAATTTTCATATAATGGAAGCTTGTATGTAAGTGTTGTAGATATGCTTTGTATGGTATAGGAATATTGATGTATTTTAATACTAGAAAATAAAATATTGCACATTGTTGTGAATTTTAATTGTCAGAGCCTCAAACACATCATAAATTAAATCCTTAATAGCCTGCATGATCTGCTAAGCCTGAGGAATGTATTTCTCCCATCTTATATTTATTAAACTGGTATGATCCAAAATATTTTTCTTTTTCTCAAGCTAAGCCAAAGAAATTTTCATCCCGATTTTTTTTATTTGTTTTTTTTCTGTTGATAAAGAAACAAATAAACAATTTATAAAGTTATGTTCTAACTGTATACCCTGGGTCTAAGCCAGAGTTCCGACTAAAAGAATTATTGAAAATTTAAGTGCTCATTATACTTTATGAGTTTTTGAAGAGCTATCAGTTCATTTTCAGTGTCTGCCTGTTGGCTGTTAAAGGTATGTAATGACCGAGCTAATTATTTCATTGTAAAATATTCATAATTATTTTAAAAATATCGGCAGTAGAAAGTTTAGAAGTATGTAATAGATGTGAACTAGAAAACTGAAATATTTCAGTAAATCCACCTCAAAATTACCTCGAAATTAAATGTTTGAACCTGAGCTTTTTTGATTCAGAGCAATGTCTATTACAGCAATACCTTGATTATACCTTGATTTTAAAGGAGGTTTAAAATGTCAAATGTCACACATTTAATTATGAAACCGCTTGCTATGAGCTGCTGTGGAAAACAAAAGTATAAATTGGTTCAAGGAATTTGATAAATCCAGGGTGAAAAATTCATAAGTGACTTGGTTATTCATCATAATAGTCCTTAATGAGGTTGTAGTCGAGGGAGCCCTAGGAAGTCAAAGGAAACAAAAGAATATGGGAAAGTCTGTTGATATGCAAGCCTTTTTTTATTTTTTTTTCATGCCTTTTCCCTATTCCTCCACTGCTGGAGACAGGATATTAAACTTTGGAGATAACTCAGCTTAGTAGTTTTTAAGTTCTTTTTCAAAATTGGTGATGACAAACTTTCAGCAAATTTTTCTTAGGATTAATTATCTGCCTTTCAGCAAAAATGTGCTTCCTGCCATGAAGGTTTTTTGTTGTTTTTAATTTTTTTTTTTTTTTTTTGCGATCTAGCCTGTAAATGTAACGGATGTCAACTGCTAGAGATATCTGTGATGTCAATATTTTAATTTTAACACAGAAGCCAAACAGAAGCCAGTTGTTTAATTATGCACAGCTGCTTTGTATATCCCAGTAGGAATTTGTTCTCAAATCTGTGTAGGATAAAATATAACTTTACATGAATACGTTTATTGTGTGTATTTATATGTATATTTTTATACATATCTATGTATATATAAGATACGTATATATTACAGAGATTAAAATATAAAGACACAAAAATATTTATCCTTTAGTAGGCCCTAGGGATCCTGGTATGCTCTAGTTACCTTGTACGTGAATGATGAGAGTAAAGATATGTGTTTATTAATCATGTATCATATTATGGAGTACAAAGACATACATCCAGCCTAATCTGCCAATGTTTTTTGGAAGAAGTTGAGAGGAACAACCCATTAATGTGTTACCCAGTAATTAATAGGTGCCTAGCCATGTGAGTGCAGTTAAACCAGCATGTTCTAGCAAATTAAAATAATCTCCTGAGCAGCAATTTGCAGTTTGCTCAAACCAAGTATGTGATATGAGTGTCTGGAAGGAGGTGTCTGCAGTTCACTCCAGAGTTCAATTATTCTTGATTTTCAGCAGAAATAGGTTAGACTCAGAAAAGACTTCAGATCGTAATTACTGACCTGTTTATGAGGACTAGAATCGATGAGCCACCTCCTTTTTCAGCCCCAGACAGAAAAATTCCCTTTGACTTCCTTCTTTTCACTACAAAACTGATTTGCTTGCTCAGTGTCCCTCTTGCTGAAATGAGTTTTCATCTGCTTTTCTGTACTTGCACACAAAAATTACTTATGGCCAGATCAGCAATAATGCCTGATGTTACAGTTTATAAATGCATTACAGTCCCCTCTACCTTGGACATTTCATGTAGTAAAGTGTTCATACTTCCTCACAAAGAGCAGTGAAAGCAATGATGGTTAGCTGGTTTGGATTTTTTTACTTTACAGCCCACGTCCATTAAATAAAAATAAGCCTGTTTTTTAATTAAAGAACAAATTATTTTTTAAAAAAGTGCTGGAGTCCTTGCTGGGTACTGAAAAACAAGGTCTTGATTTTCTGCAATTCAACATGTAATTCTTTGCGAAGAGAATTTTATACATTAATAAATTTACCAGTGGTTTTGCACTTGGGCTTTTGCACCTGTTTTATGCATCTGCTTCTGTCCTCTCAGAAAAGAGGATGAGGTTCCACCGTGTAAGCCTTTTAGACATGCTAGACCACCTCAACCATATAATCAATTAATTAAAAGATAACGTAGTGCCAGGAATATGTTATCTAAAAAAAATAAAGCATTACTGTCTGGCATGTCTTCCTTCAGAGTCGGAAGAGGATGCAGCCCTCTTGATAAGCTTTATTAACGTTATAAAACCTAAGT
Source organism: Coccyzus lansbergi (assembly GCA_033558105.1). NCBI lineage: Eukaryota > Metazoa > Chordata > Aves > Cuculiformes > Coccyzidae > Coccyzus > Coccyzus lansbergi. The sequence goes on from JAUMJK010001135.1 coordinate 1,207,892, forward strand.
TTGTGTTGATATACTTCTATATCATCATTTCTGGATAGTGCCTTCCCATCACCTATTTGCCAGCCCAGCAGCCTTGCAGGCTATATGGCGCATTGTGCTCCGAGTCAGTGAACTGTCAGCATCCACACTGCTATATTTTATTCAAGTCCTTTAAAGTGCATGAAAAGGGTGATAAATCCTCACAACTTGGGATCGTGTATCATAAATTTATTATATGAGTTGGAGACTGATGGCAGCAGATACAACCAGTTGAAGTCCTAAAACCCTCTTCCTTGTCCTCTCACTCAGCTGGATGTAAATCCTGGGGTTGTGTTACCAGGTATTATAACAATAGGACATCATTTCCTCTGACAGTAATGCTATGGTGTGGCCACTACTCCAAGTGCTAAATGGTACAAAGCCTATAAATTGTCAGTGCAGGCAGGATTTGTTTGCCTTAGCATGCAATACCAGGATCACTCAATAGACAGGTTCACACTGTGAAAGATACATAGGTGAATAAAAACTCATCATTGCAGAATTACAGAATTATTTATTCCCTTTCAGGTTAGCTGGAGTATTTCTTCCAATATTATCTGAAAGATATTATCAGATAGGTGGTGTCTTTAAAAAAAGAAGGAGGGGAAAAGATCTTATTTTTAAAATGTGGGTTCAAATTATTCTTTGCACTTTTTTCTACCCCCCCTTTTTTTCTTTTAATTTTTATTTCATGCCCTCACAAGTTTCCTTTTAACATTAAATGTGGTGTTTGGGGTTAAATTGTGGTCCATAGTCCCATGAAATCATAGAATCATAGAATCATAGAATAACCAGGTTGGTTTATTTTTAAATAAAATAACCTTCTGTAGCAATAGTTGCATGCAAACATAATGACAGTGTACGTAGCACGACAAAAACCCAAGATGGACATTAGTGGTTGAAACATATCACTTAGTTTCCTCTGTGGAAGCTCTAAGAGGAAAGCAGAATACAATGCTTACTTTAGGAGTGAAGAGCACATTCTGCTTTTAATATATTTTCATTTTAATTATCAAAGGCTTTGTTAAGAACCTTGGCAGGGAATTTTATTTTCAACGCAGTTCTGAAATTGAGAGGCACTCCTTAAGACAAAGCTATTTTAATTAATGAAAACCTTTGTGGTACATGGGGTCATATGATTACTCCATCAACGAATACATGTTATGTATTTTCTTCCAGGCTGCTCAAGAGTGTAATTTTATTAAGTACACAGGCAAAGAGTATTTCTTGGTCTTACTGCTTTAGGCTTTAAAAGGGCAGGTTATACTTAGTCTCTCAGAGGGATGCAAGATAATACATATTTTCACAGATTTGCAGGGCATAAAACCCAAATCAAAACAAAACTAGCAAAAACCCTTCCAACTATACAAATTCAGTTGGTCAAACCTTTTCTTTTTTTTTACTTTTCTCAAATGAAGATATATTGATTTGTTGCTCCAGGCTGTAGTCTGTTATCTGTAATGCTGTACAGCTCCATTGGGCTTTGAAAACATTGCCAGTGCCTCAATATGGTTTTATAATCCAAATTCCATGATGTGTGATTAAAAAAATTCTCTTTTACCACTGGCAATTGCAAATACAATATCCTCCTTTAAACCAATTTCTAATTTTTAAGGAGGTAGTTTTATAAAAGTTATTTCTTGCCATCAACCCTGTGCTCCTGTGGTGCATCCAAGAAGTTTGTGAGGCATCTTAAATACTTAATTTCAAGGGAGTATTATTTAAAGATCTCTGTGTTTTCCTGTTAAATGACAATTCTTTCTCTAAGCTGAGATTGGCCTATTGTGAAATCAGCGGGTTTAGGAATGTCAATGAAATTCATGCAATCTTGTTATTGCTAAAACCCCATGTACTACAAATCCAAGCCTTTGGAGACAAAATTGGCAATAATTACTATTTAGTATAGCAAAAATAATTCTTGCTACATCCCCACACCTTTTATTCAGAATATGGAGATAATGTAGTTCTGAATATGCTGAGAGAATATACACAAATTTCAGAAGGACATCTGCATCTCAGCTGGATTCTATCAAGGGCTTTTATTTTCCAAAATTCAGTCCACTACCTGAATTTTCTTTATTATTGAGTTGCATGAACCATTAATTTATGTCACTGATCTTGTAGTTTTAATTCTTCAGCACCTGCAGCATCTTTGCTGGGAAGCTTCATAGCTAAGTACTCTTACTCAAAACATTCTCAGTAAATTCTCTGATTCAGCACTGAGGTAGCATTTTTTACTCTTCAGAAAGTTCTCCTCTGGGGTAGAGCAGCAATTATAAAAATGCAATCACAGCAGTTGCATGATATTAAAATAAAACTAATACTATAGCATATAGGAGCAAATCAAACTATTAAGCAATGTAGAATTCCTTTCTATATGTGAGAATAGGCTCTTTTCTCCCACAGGCTATGTAAGTACCACAGTCAGAAGAATTGTAGATGCTTACAGGATTGAGCTGGTTTTGACCAAGCCCTGCAATGAAATCAGGGTGAATGTAAAAGGAGGAAACATCCTGATGATCTTTTTCAATCAAACTTAATTTGGTTTCTTCCACTGGAAGATATCAGTTCATTGTTTTAAGCCAGAAAAATGGTTTCTAGGAACTTTTTATTCAGGATCTACATTGTACCCAGAAATAATGTTAGTATGAGCAGCTACTAAATAAAAGTGGTTTAAAGTTTTTATCCATTTCACTTCTGTAATAGTTAAATGAATAAGTTTGAAGATTATTCAGGCAAATTCAATCGGAGAAAGAGCTCCTACCCTTTAACATTATTAGACTTTCTGGTAATTAAAGATTGGCCAGACATTGAATGAGTAGTCATATAACCAACCAAACAAAAAAAAAATAGTACTAAAAGAATGTATTTACAATAAAGAATGTACAATGAGATTGCAAAATGTCTGTGGTGTAGCTATGAATATATGGATTTTCTGCTGTCAGCCATTATAGCTGTTTAGGAGCAAATTATGCAATGGTAGTAAAACAAATAGTTTAGAAAGCAAAGTGTATGATAGTTTTAAAAAAAGAAGATGGGTGGTAGTGTTCTTGGCCTTCAGTGCAGATGGGATAGGAGGTCCCCAATTCTGGTTAGCCAGAACTTGGCAGAGGAGCTCAGTTCTCAGCTGTAGCAGTGAAGGGCCATAGCTGTGGTAAACAGAGGGAAGAGAGGCACATGGGCGTTTTTTAAGTGTAATGGATCATGAAATTGCATGCAGTACTGCTTTGACAGACTTTCAAGTGCTGTTCTGCAGACTTCTTGTTTTTCTAATTTAAACAGTTTTGCCTTCTTGATTTTAAGCTGAACTCGATCATAGTTTCTGTTAACAAAAATCTACAGTACTCAAAATAATTATAAGACAAAGAGATAGACATGCCTCTTGGGCTTGTTCTAATCTTGCTTATTTGGCAGTTTAATTTTGGGAGGTTAGACTTTCAGCAGGCTTGGTATGTGCTGCAGGCTTACTAAATAAGAATGAAGGAATTGAAAGTTTGATTGTGTTTTCTTAGCCAGGGAAAAAAAAGTTAATAGTGTAGCTTTTCCTTTCCAATTTCATATTTTGAATATTTGACTTTGCTAGTTAAGATAATACAGTTTATCCATCCTTTGAGCTCTTATTTTCTCATTGCTACACCTGTATCTGAGACAGCGTAAATTACCAGCTTCAGGCTTCATTGCTACTGAATAAAGTTTTAACTAATTTCTCTTTTTTATCTTTTTTTTTTTTTCTTTATTCCCTCAAACTGAAGGATCCTTTTGAAGCAAGCAAACCAATCTTTTAGTTTTCCACTCTCTCTGGTTTCTAAATTAAAATTTGTCTGTCAATTCCTTTACAAGTAGTTACTCATGGCTGGGCAATTTTTCTCATTGCATTGTTTTAAGTAACACTTACAAAGTTACACTATTATTAGCATACGCTCCGAACCACTATGAGCAGGTAAGTTCACGCTATGCTGAGAAAAAGCCCCTGCACACAGGCACTCAGAGCTACTGATTGTACCACCTTCTGCCATGAACTACTATTTGGTAATCATCTCACAAGGAACCTTGATTCTGTATGGTTTGCTGTTGAATGTAGGTATTTCTTTCTGAAGTGAAGCCTAAATCAGATTTTTCTGATAAAGACAAGGATTGTTTTCTCAGATCTCATCCAAGAAGAGATTTTGTACTGTACAGGCTGTAAGAAGGAATCTGTTAATTCCCACTGTGGCTCTATATTAAATATACTGTTGCATAAAAAGTGATGTGATATTTTCTCATGACTGGTACATCCTTGTATTACTTTGGTCTGTCCTGGGGGTTTTAAACAATGTGAGTTAGAATACAGGAAAAATATCTTCCTTAGCTTATATATTTTAGCATTTTCATAAGCATGGCTGTGAGGATGGGAAGGAGTGAGGCTGTTTTAATACTACTAAATTTGCTTGGACTGCAGCAGCCAAAGAAATGGAAAACATAAAAAACCCCACATTAATTAAGAGAAACCAAATGAGGTAAAGGTTTCTTTGTTATTGTAGCTGATTTCAGTGCTTAAATTATATTTTCTCTTGCAAATCCTGTATACCTTAGCTGTAGGCTAGTCCCTGACATGGTCCAGGAAGTACAACCTGTTGAATGCTAAGTAGATGGTGAGACTCTCATATTAATGAGAGTCTGCAGAACAATCTCTTTATTACTGCTAGCCAAGGGGGGGAAAGCAAGGTATTTCATGGTTTGCTACTCTGCCTAGGGATACCAAATTTACATATGGCCTAAAACTGCTGATCAGAGCTAATCTCCATGATCATTATAGCTTGAAGAAAGGTTTAATATTCAGGATTTTCTGAAGTTTTTTTTTCTAAACAAAAATAGGCTGGATGAAAGTGGGCTATTGGCAAGCCAGGAATGTGTGCTGCTGCCAAGAATTTTAATGGCTTGATGCTAAGAAGCGAGGACTTGTGCTCTGGTAAAACTTTTTGCAGATTTGTTAACAGATATCTGCTTAATTCATTCTGTTTTCTGAAGTTTGTACTGAAGCACAATTTTCCCCCAGATCTCGTGTTTAAGGCATGGGTAGATGAGGTCCTGAGGGACATGGTTTAGTGTTTGATGGGAATGGTTGGACTCGATGATCCTGTGGGTCTCTTCCAACCTGGTTGTTCCATGATCCTGTGATCTCTCTGACAGGTCTTCAGAGTAAAATGAACAGTAGAATACTGTAGAAACAGTCGAACTACTTGATAGTATCTTTGCAGCACGTATAGGTGTAGTGATTGCCATTGGGTGTCCCTTAAAGTCTTCTTGTGACAATTTTCCTGGTGGGATTTGTCAGTTTGCTGTTAAGACTGTCATCTCCATTTTTATTAGTGCATAGAAGGAAGGGGTACAATATTCTTTGAGGTGGAGAGACTCCTTTGTTTCACCCCCCCCCCCCCCAGTTTTGTTTAAAGGTGTGTAAATTAATTAGCAGCTTTTTTGTTTCATTCTTTATTATCTTTATTACAACTGTAAGCTGCAGGTGACAGGTGAGGATTGTGCTTGCTTTCCACATTTGCATGCTCTATCTCCAAAATTCTATTTTGTGTCAAATTTCTGAGAGATCCAGAACCACTTGTTTACTTCTAATTGATTTCAGGGCAAATGGCAAGATTTAGTCTGTGGATCCATTTAGGATTCTGCTATAGATGTGTTTACAGATCCTCTGCAGACTTGCTACAACTTCTTCCACTTAGGTGGCATTTGCTCTTTCCCAGTAGCTAAAAAGTTAACATCTTTCTCAATTTTAACGTTGTTTTACAGTCAAAGCTGGAGATATTTTTAAGAAATGAGACTCCTGGTCAAAAAGTACAACTGAAAAAATCGTAAGTTGAAAATAACTTTTTGAGGAGAGAAGACTCAAAAAAAGAGTTGTTATTTTTGCTGGTATTTTTTTCCGGAAGGCAATAAAAAGTGAAAACTAAAAAACACACTCTCCCTCATACCATCCACTCACCAGAGCCATGGAGAGACAATTACTAAAATGTTTGAAATACTGATAGCTGTGAGAAAGAGTTGATGGTACCTCTTACGGTTGCTGTGTTTGTATCATTCCAAGCTTTGGCTCGTGGCTTCTTTCTGATCTCTGTGTAGCATCTTTTCTTCCCTTGGCTGTAGCAAATCTGTGATGCCTCATAGCTATCAGAACATCATGTTTCCTCATCTCTCTGACCCTGCGTCGCTTCTGTCATGGTCTTTGTGGCGGAACAGTCAAAGTGCTTCTGAGCTATAAGGGCACACACTTAAATGTGTGTAAGTCAGAAACTGAAAAAGGTTTTGCCTTATAGTGCTGTTGTTCTTTTTTGCACCACATAGGCTGTGTATGTTAAACTGCAAAACCCAGAATATATATATTTTTAAGTTTAGTTTGTTTAATTTGTTTCTTAAAGGATACAAATTTAGCCTTTCGTATAAATATATGTAAATGCTGAATAAAGTTGAACCTAGTTTTATAACTTTTAATATAGAAAGCGTGCAGAATTTTGCTAAAAGAACAAATTCATAATTTCATTAAGTTATTAGAGAAAGATGTAATACTTTATATGATTTACTAATACGTTTTATATTGTTAAAATAGTCATCAAAACCTAGATTATCATGTTGGCATATATTATGGCTACCAATAGAAGGAAAGTTGAGATTAAAAAGTTGTTCAGAGAAGTTTGGGATTTATTTTTCTTTTAAAATTTCTCTCACTCCAAAGTGAAATACTGCCTCTGGTGAATACATTGGGGGTTTTGCTGTCAAACTTAATACTCTAAAGTTCAATCTTAAAAACATTTAAAAAAAAATTGCATCAAACTTCTAAGCAGATTCAATACCCAAAAAGAAACGACCCCCAAAACAAGGCAAGAATGTAAAATGTGGAAGATCCTGGGTCATGCATCAACATACCCCTGCAATCATCTTCAAAATAAGGAGAAAAAGCAGACATAGCTGTAGTGTGGCAGGAAGCATCTAATGAATGAGATGTGTATTATAGCTTAGTCCTCTACTTCCCTCTAGAGTTAGTGGGAAGACATAGGTGTCTCTAAATGGGTGATTAATCCTCTAATACCTAAATGGCTTTAAGCAGGTTGTCTTCAGGTTAAAAGCAGGCAACTCCTTAAGTCAAAACAATGCTTATTGTGAAGCTGGTTTGTACTCTAAAGATTTCTCTCTTGTGTTTATTAAGGGTAAACATTTGATTGGTAACACAGATTGTTAAATAATGTGCTACATCATGGATACCTAATTCTGGTAATGATCATGTTGTGCTACAGAAAAGTAAAGCAAAACAAAGAAATGGAAAGTAAAAGTTCAAAATTCATCTTTTTTTCTTTTTTTGCTTATTTATTTGCTTTGTTCACATATATTACTGGTAGCTGTGATCAGTTACAATGCTTTATCTGTGTACACAGTAGACAAGATTTCAAAACTGCAGATTTGTCATACTGAAACCTTGCAGATTTTTTTATCAAATTTGAGAACTTAATTCTTCCTGTGAGATAATCATTTGTATTACTTCTATTATATAGGTAATGAAATTAGAGTCTGTTCAGTTTGCAGATATTAATTAGTCTCACCCAGTATTTCTGAATTAAGTGTAGAAGGTTTTTCCCATCACAGTTCAAGGGAAAAGCTAGGAAATGCTGCAATGAAGGCTGATTGTTCAGCATACACTGCCTGCATTCCGTGGATGCATTACTTCATTTCCTTTTCTGTTTACATGGTTGCAAATTGTGTCCTGTAGGATTCATCTCATTTACTGCAAAGGCAGATGATGTGAAGTGAAAGAGGATGTACAGTGAATAAAATAGGAACTGAGAGTAGATAAGAGGTGTTTTAAGTTTGGCACATAATTCTTGGGTTTTATGTATTTTTTTTTCCATGTTATTTGTCATGGATTAATAGAAGACTAGAAATATAACTTAGGTACTAACTCAAGTTATTTTCTCTATCTACATTACCTTTTTATGACTAACAATTCTCTAGAGGTGGTATAATAAAATCACTCAATAAGCACTAAGTTCATAATATAATTAATTCATATTGAGTAACAGACTTGTACACTTGATCATTTGGGAGTTCTGTGGACAAGAAGGCAAGCTATTCTATACAATTAGTCTTCCAACAGAAAAGCTCAAGTAACTGTTAACATGATACTGATTCATTCATTCATTCATTTATTTTCACCCAGAACTGTAACCCAATAAAATATTGAAAACAATGCAATATAATACTAATTTGAAGGTCCAGGACTCTCCAAGCAGTTTCCATTTGTATAGCCATAAAGAGATGAGCTAAGTTCTAAAGCGAGGAGAACCAAAAAGGGCTGAAGAGGGAACCAGAGTATGGTTTTGATGGATACTGGATATTTGGGAAAGATTTAGTGTGGTAGAAACTGGACAACAAAGACAATGTGGCATGGTTTTGCATCTGCTGCGTGCTGGTGTACTGTCTAAAAAGAAATGTAATTTTCTATTGGATGGTGGTGACTGGCTAGCTTAACATTTGTGACTTTATCAGCTGTACATGTCCTCTTAAATTTGTTTTCCAAAGGCTCTCCTGCTACAAAAGCTTAAATATGGAATAGAGGAGGGTAGCTGTGGTTGGATAAGCTATTACATGGAAAAAACAAAACCAAAACCAAACCAAAACAAAAAAAACAGAGAAATTGCAGGTAATGGAAGAAATGGCTGATCTTGTGGACAGGACACACAAGGTTACCCTGGTAAAGCCTTGTTCCTTCTCTATGCAACATTGCAAAAGCAGAGTCGTGACACTCGGCCAGGGAAGTTTATTTTCAGGAAGATGAAAGAACTCTCCTGAAAGGTAGTTCATCTGGGTCCTCCAGGCAGAAGGACTATCAGGTACAACAGGCATAAAAAGAAACAGATGTTCATTCTTACAGCTTTCCAGCTCTACTAGATTTAGAGGTAGTCTTGATAATCTTTAATGCCAATCCAGCACTGAATAACGGGAAATGGAATGAAAGGAAATTGAAAAGATATTTCCTCCTCGAAGAATCCTCACTATGGAATTTTTCTGTGTGAGGTTACAATTTGTGTCCCAAAATGGAAATTTAAATGTAGCTTTGCAATGGTTGTAGGATTTTATACTCCAGTTCTGCTTGGTATTGTAAGTGCATTTGTTATTGTACTAGGAAAAGCTGGAAAGTGATAACTACTTAGTTTAAATAGCACAAATCCTCCCCGCCCCCTCCAACTATTCAAGAGAAAGTTGTCCCTCTGTTCTGTGTTGTCACAACTGCTGTTCTATCCTACCCAAGAAGCAGCTGGGTAGCCTTCTCAACTTTACTGCACGCTGGACTGTGACAGTTTGTACCCATGGGGAAGTTGGTTTTGGTGAGATTATTCAGTGATGAGATAGTGAATTTAACAGTGGACTACAACAAATCTTCCATATGATGATACATCTTTCATTGATACTGCTGTAATTTTTAATCCATCAGTCACAATCAAAAGCCATGGAGTAAAAACACATCTAAACATACAAATTTCTTTCATTAATGTGTATGTCAGACTTAAAAGCAATGATGACTGATATATACACATCAGACATCAAACTCATGTTCCTTCACACTAGGGGGAAAAAAATATAGTATGTCAGTTGTTTTTTGTGTTCTGTAAGACTGTGAGTAAGGATGCAGTCATTCACCACTCCTGCCAATCTCAGTTTATTCAGACGATTGCTGGCAATTTTCACCATAGTCTAATTTGAGCATCAAATACATCAAAAAGGGCAACTACGTGTTTCCATACAGTAGCATACTGTATTAATCATATCTTGTGAGTACTTAGCTTCCTCTTAGAAGTAATTGCAAATATATTTACATTTTGCCTAAAAAGAAATGGCCAATCTAATCTTAAAATCCACAAGTACTGGAATGAGTCTGTTTCACAGCCTCTCTCCCTTGTTAATTGTCCCTGCAGACAGTTAGCTTGGCAAAACAAGTCAGCAAATGTATCTCTGTAGTTGATTCATCCTCAAGTTAAATGCATAATAGAATGAATATTTGAATTTAATTATACTTCTTATCATAGAAATAATATTACAGGCATCTATTAAAAAGCCTGGTCCTTCATTTAGCCCATAAACTGTATTACTAATATTGGAACACAAGCATAAGCTAACATAAAATGTGCAATGATCTGAAACTAGTTTTTCTTGAGATCTCTGTTACCAAGACTTTCAGCTGTAGCACTGGATAGGAGGAGTTATTGGGAGGTCCCTTCTATGGAGTGGAATCATCAACTGCATTATTATAATTAACTATTTCTCATTCCTTGGTCTTAATATTGAAACTCATGTTGGAATTCTTTTAAAAACAAAAATATAGGTGATCCAAATTCTTTCACTGTGGCTTGGACAAATTTCTTGTGAAGGATGGAATTCAAACCTGATGCCTCTATATATCAGCGGATATTTATTTGGCCCATTAGTGTAAACAAGAGAGCCAGGTACTGAGAAAACCAAATTCAGGTTTCCTCATCGGACTTCCTACAAGTTTGTGCTTGGTGGTTTGGTTGTTTTTTGTAGTTTAACCATTACCTTGAACAGAAGGTGCATTAAGGTAATGAGCTAATTTGATGTTGGTTTTGATAGGCATATACTCTGAAAAAAAATAAATTATGGCAGCCAATCTCTAAAGCACTGAGAGTTTTGAAGAAAACTTTCATTTCACTTAATTTTTCGAAGCTAGGAAAAAAAATTACTTTATCACTCTCTCTGTGTCCTCATTTTATAACACTTCTACTGAAATAGTACCTTTTATAATCACACAGGCTCAATACACGAACTTGAGGACTTCTACAAAGAGAATTTTTTCTCATTGGTTTCTCATTGCTTTGATGTGCTAATTTCTGTTAAGAATAGTTTAGGAATAATTAAAACATTTTGTGAAATAGACCTCCAGGGAGGCTGGGAGACACCTACTAATGATATTCAAGAACTACTGAAGGTGACATCATTTCAGTATATTGAATATACTGAAAAGCTCTAGTGCTAAATCTTTATATGTTTTTTAATGCCTCATTGCAACTCTAAGAGAGAAATGAAAAAGAATAACAAAAAAGAGGAACATCTATGTGTTAATGGTTATGAGATTCCCTATATAACATATATTTCTGTTATTTCCTGTGTCTCATTAACACTTTTTTCTCTATGATAACAAGTGAATTGCAGACAAATAAAGAATTCTATAGTCTTTTTAGTTTTTCTTTATTTTTAAACATATAAATTTAATTCTTTGTTTTATTTTCTGCAGAAGATCTTGGATGTCGAATACATGCATTAATCTAATACAGACTTTGAATTGCTAAAATGTCTCATAAAGTACAAGAAATACTTTACCTTCTGAACTGCTGAGAGAGCACTGTACACTACCAGTGGAATCTGATAGATTGCTTCTATGATGGTACATGATTCCATGCTGGTAGTAGTTGACCCAGTATTGCTAGTTCGTTTTGGTTTGAGGTTGGATTTTTCCCCTTGGAAACTAAGTATTTACAGGGAAATGCTAGTCTTTTTCCAGTACTCTTGTAACATTTTCATCTTAGTGAACAACCTTTAAAGAATCCTTCTTTTTCTTATTTTCTTCACTTTTTAAGGTTATGTTTAAACTGTAAAAATGGCAAAGGAATTTTCCTGCTAAATGTGTACAACAGATCCACTACTTCACTTGCAAATGACCATCCTTTCTTAAAAAAATGCTGCACAGTTTGTAGCTAATAGAAGTCCAAATATATAATGAGTTTTCTATTGCAGAACGAATGTATATTCCTGCTTTTATCATAAGGAATATATTTACAAAATTTAAAAAAAAATTACACTAACTCTTGACAATCCACAACTTTTCTGTCATTCCTTGCTGTTTGCTGTAACATGAAAAAGGAGGCTGTGAAAGTCAAAAAGCAATTAAATAAGAATTAAAAATATACAAATGAGTTTAACATATAACAAAGAGACCACTATTTTGTGGAGACTGTTAAAAAATGGAAAAAGACTAGGAGGGGAGACTATTTAATGACAGAAAATATTTGATGGTAGTTCCCTGTGAAGATGTTACTTGGGGAGTAATTCAACAATTAGATAATTGCCCAAATGCTTCAGTAGGGAACATACAGAAAATTTATGAAATAAAAAAGGTGGATTTTTTTTCCCCCAAAGCAATATCACTCTGCATTGTCAGAAGTGCCTGGAAACCACATGATTACTTTACATCCATTACAGATAGTAAGGTGCTTCAAGTCCGTGCTTTGGGTCTGCATTGTCTGAAACAGCAGGCTGGATCCATTATTTTGCCATTTTTCATAGAAACAAGAAGTAGAACTGTAGTCCATTCACTGTTTGGAATGTTCTCTCAGTTCAGCTCAGAGCAGCAGGTATTACAAGCTCTCTTTCCCACTCCACCATGAGCAGACCAACCATGGAGTGCCTTCTGCTTGTATTCCTCCAGCACAGGAACTTTTAAAGCAAACTACAGTGGTAATGCACTGATTGCCAAGTTACAGTGGGGTTGAGTTACTATTTACAGTGGGGAAAAGGCATAGACGTTTTTTTCAAGGAAACAGAACTTCTGAAATGTTTTGTCTGTATTTCTGATCCCATGGCAATGTGAATCATTGTGCAGCTTTCTGTGACATCATCACACTGTACTTTCCTTCTCAGACCTTTTTAAACAAAGACATGACCACAGCCACTGTGTCCAGCACTCTGATATGTACTAAAATATCATCTGAAGGACAGAGAAATTCAGAAGCGGTGAAGTGTATTCATTTCTTAACATTTTGGTATGAAACTGTAGGTTGGAATTGGAACTACAGTAGGAAAATAAAGATAAATTGCAAAATCATCCAGACTCATGAGGAACACCTTTAATAACAAGTAATGTCAAAGCTTTTAACAGTTTTTCAGATTTAGGATAATGTTTCAGGATGTATGTTTATTTTGAAAGATGCATTTAATCTATAGTGTTCAAACTATTTTACATCATGTGTTTCATTTTTAATAGAGCAGTGACAGTTTTCCAGGATCTACATAGGAGGCATGATTTGAGATACTGAAATCACTGCTAAACTATTTCAGTTTTACTGTAACAGCATTCTTTCCAAGTCATGCATTTAAAGTATTTTAAATTATGGTGGTCAAAGAATAAAACAAATGTTTTAATAGATCTTTCTCTGTCTGAATTCTGTGTTAGTTTAATGAGAGGGAAATCATACTTCTATAACACTGTGTTAGCTGTCATTTGAAGTCAACTGGTTAATTCCTCTACATGTTGATTTTGGTTGTTCTATGTGTGGTCTAAGTAATGTTTTGCCCCCAATTTCATTACCTTGTTGATCATGAGATATCAGTAATCGAGTTAGTAAACTTTTTGGACAATCTTAGTGTCTCTTGGAGCAGCAACCATGTCTAAACAGCTTTTTTTCTTTGGTGAGTTGGTTGTCTAGTGTAATCATTGTAAAGACGTCTCAAAGAGATGGCAGACTTGCACTTATATCTTAATCAAGCTCACAACAGCTTGTTGCATGCAAACTTGTTAAAACTTTGCTGAAACATTTGTAGCAATTATGGTGCTGAAACTTGCTAGGCCTCATTATTATGCTAAACATACTCATGGACTCTGGATTTCTGGTTATGAATTGCTTTCAGATTTCTTTTTCAGAGAGATCTGTCCCTCTGTGAAACATTTTTAGTTATAATATCCTGAACTTGATACTAGTCATGTTGTAACAAACAAGTAAAGCAAGATGAATTGAGTATAGTAATAAAATATGGACAATGTGTCTGTGCTGTTTTCTGTGATGCTTCTCTTATTGATTATAGGGAATCTTATGCCTTTTTCTTATTTGTGTAAGGACACTAGGTAGGGATAGAACTTTCAAGAACAAAGTCACATTTAACTCATATTACAAGACAGTTACAGACACCAGTTAGTGACAGTGCCCTTCTCCAGTTATCAAGTATAGGAGGGAAAAACTTCTAGCAATCACAGTGAATGATGATGGAGAGATCAAGTCTTTCTGGAGCTGAGGATGCATATGTATGTAGCTTTATATAATATGTAATGTATGCAAAGACAAATTTTAAGTGCAGTATGACTGTTTATATAAAAAGGAGTCATTGCTTTTTCGGTCTCCCTTGCATTAAGATTGTTTGCTTCTGGTGCTTTTCTTAACCCAGAATGTCATTTGCCAAGCCATTTCAATCTCACCTTCATTATTTGAGCAAAGCCCAAGTGTAGTTTCATCTGTTTACTTCAGCATTCCTGCAGACCCCTGTGCTGACTGGTTTTTGTAAAGGTTTTGCAACCTCTTTTACACTGTGCTTATTTTCTATGTGTGCTCGGGGTTTGTGTAGCTTTTGGCATATCGCTTGCATGACTTACTGTACAGATATTATTTTGGTTTTGGCACAGCCTGTACTACCTTTCTAAGTCATTGTGATATATAAAGACAATAAGATAGATACAGCTGAAGGACACTGCAGGGACAGGAGGAGTTCTTTTTATTCCATTTAGAAGATCTAGCTATGGGCCACAGCTTCACTAAGACAGGTTTCTTAATAAATCACTCCTTTGTTTCTGTATATGCAGATCTCATTAAGGAGCAATCTGATTTCTTGGTGTAAATTTTGCTCACGATTTCAGAAGCTTTGTCCTTAGGTTTTGAGGGGACTGTCCATTCTCTCTCTTTGATAGTTTGCTTTGGTTTAATTTTTTTTTTTCCTCAGTTGAAACTAAACCTCAAGCTGCGAGATTGTTTTTGGAATTTAGTGTCTGTTTCTTTCAGGATTTGTTAATAGACAAAGTTCACCAATACCTAAATTATCAGCAAAGACTAAAACCTTCTCCTGCTGTTGAGTGACATCTTTTCATTACTTTTGCTGCTGAGGAGGCTTTACAGTCTCAAATCCCAACAATTTATTTTTCTGCAGTTTTCTCATTTTCCCAAGAAGGCTCTGACCCTTTAAAATGCTGCACTGCTTCCCTTTTATTATGTGGAGGAAAAGGAGTCCAGCTTCTGGCTGAGGCTGCTTCGCACCTCACAATACTGGCTTAATTGTTAAGTGAGAAATGACTAGGGCTGATCTAACAATTGCTTAGAGGGAATCAAGATAGTGGGACTAGGCATGGGGATCAAATTAAGTGAGGGCAGGTATTATGAAGATCAGGCTTGTATAGCATTGTAGATAGTGGAAACCTGACTCAGAACAGAATTATTAGGACAGTAGCATCCCTGAATTCCAGCTGAATAAAAAATTAGTTACTAACAGCTCTTGAGGACCACTCATTTCATCCTCAAAGAGGTTTTAGGGTGGTGAATGAACTACACTACAAAAGAGGACTCTTGCTCTCCTTGATGTTAAACAGGCGTATGGGTTATTATGTCTGACTGTATATTTAACTTCTCAATGACTACAATTTGATTAGATTAATTTGATCATTACTAAGCTGGGATGTAGCCACTGTGCAAAACTAGAGACATGGATCTCAAACAAAGGGTATCCAGCTCTTCCTCTGGAATTTTGAAATTAGTGTTAGGATTATGTTGAGTTTATGTTAGATGCCTTGCCAAGAGACATTTCTTGATGTTTTCCTGTGATCTTTAATGATTTTTACAGTATTTATCAAATGAGCTGTACCATATTCTTTAGGTCACTCTCCGATTCAGCAGTTGTTATGTGGTGCAATACAGGATCAACACTGAAATACAGAGTTCATTGGATAAAATTGCTGCCTTGACATTGATGTTTCACTTCATGCTTTCCTAGGGCTTTCTTAACCCTACTTCAACAATAATTTTAAGACTGGATAAAGAGTTTAAGTCTAACTGTGATTGGTGCTTCAAACACCTTAAGTAAAAAAATCTATCTTGTTGGATATAATTTTTTATTTTTAACAATATCATTTTAGGTTGATATTTTGACAGCTAAGTTACAGAAAGAATGACTGAATTGCAGCTGTTTGCCCCTACCATTTAGTAATTTCTTTTTTAATGGCATATAGCTAGTTGATATGCCAATAAGATAAATGATTGCATGCATGCAATGCATTCAAGAATAAAATCTTCGTCACATTTAGGCAGCTGACAATCATGTGGATTATATAGAGAGTAATAGGGAACTGTCATTTTGAGAATAATACACTAATTGCTGATGGCAATAGGCTGTGGGTGACAGTGGAAATTTTGACTGTTGACCAGTTGATAACAGTTTTGAGAGAACAGAGGAGAGCCTGCTAGGATGGAAGGCTGCAAAAAGGTTATGAGAACTGTTACTGATCTAAGCTACTTAACTGTTCACATCTTAATTAGCACCCTTGAACTCTAGGGTAGGTTTCACAACAAATACTTTCCTCCTCTGAGAGGAAAATACAGATAGTACACACTGGCAAGAAAAAGGCCTTTTCTCCATTTCTTAATAAGCTAAGATAAATGAATCATCACTTCCTGATGTTGTGATCTTGCTCAACAACCGATAAATTAAAAGCATTCAGAAAGCTTCAGTCTCAAATTTAGATTTTGTCTCTCAATAGAAGTTCTGCAATCAATTTCAAGTTCAGCAATACCCTAAATAAATTTGCAGTTGTATGTAATTACAAAAAAGCCACCACAAAATGTTCACTGACACAAAAATAAAATGTAAAACTATGTGTTCTCTGTTAGGCATTATGTGAGAGTGTGAAAACTGTGAAGAATAGAACATTAAATCAACTCTTTCGCATTACTAGCTTTTCTGTACAATTTCTAACTAGAATCTCCCAGCAGCAACAAGATTTTCTACACCTCTCACCAGGTTTAGCTTTCAGTGAATATACACGAAGTTTTAGCAGGTAGGGAGTTTTAACAGGTGAATTTTTGTTATGCAGTTATAACTTGTTTGTCAGGGATTTTATTACGAGAAAATTATTTTTCTCATTGCTTTCTGTTTTAAAAAGCTTTTCCAACATCTCTTTACTTCTTTGGTAAATATGTAAGGCAGAGAGATACTCACCTCAATTCAAAATAATTGGGATTTTTTATTGTAATTCCATTTCTTTCTGCAAATATTTTAAAATTATGATTCACTGGGGATGAATTTCTACTAACCTGTTTTTTATTATCTCATTTTATAGTACACCTTTTTTAATATAACACCTGCTGTGCTACTAGTCATTCCAATATCTCTTCCACAATTTTCCCCATTGGCTTCTCAAGCTGTTTTACTACAAAGCAATTTTCCTTTCTGTGGGTTCCTTTTCTGACAACTGGGGCTAATCATTGGGGATTTGTGCCCAGGAAGAGAGCATCAGAAGCAAAGTACTCACCATGGAGGTTTAAAGATAAGAGATAAACATGAGTGACTGTTTTCCAGTAGAGTGCATCCTAATTAAAGCTGAGAAAGGATACAGGCTTTCTGTCAGTGTTGTGCTCACTTAGCTGTTTTTAATTAGGTCAGAGGCACAAAGCACAAAAGGTGAACAGGCATAAACTAAAGTTATGAAGAGAGATCTTGAGACTTCTGTTATGTGTTTTATTATACTTGACTGATATGGTAATTGTGATTTTTGTGACTGGAGATAGGTATTCTATAAGAAACTGGCTAAAATCACTTATGAAATAGTGGCTCATAACCCTGAAATGTATGAATTTCACCTTTGATTTGGTGAGCTTTGGTGAGCATGGCCTGCATCTTAAACGTATTTAAATCTTGTATTATCTGTTTTTAAGATGGAAGCCCTAAGGCAGCCAACACATTGGCGAGATAAATGCTTTATGGATCTTAATACTAATCATTGTCGATTCATGGTAGATATGAAAAAATCATGAAGGATTATCCTTGATGGTAGTAAACAAAAAGAAATAAAGAGAATCATAAGCAAATACTTAAGCAGCTGTGTTTTAACAATCTACTAAACCTATTACAAATTAAGAATGTACTTGTATGTTTTGCCAGTCTTACACTGTGTTCAAAGGAGCTGGTTTTTGTGAATCTTTATGAGAAATACAGAGAGATAATCTTACATGGATGAAGCTAGTAAATCCATCCCTAATTCTGTATCTGTCTGATTTCTGTCATAGATCAAAAGCAGATAGTTCAGTAAATTGGTAACTTATTTGGTATTTCACTTTTGTGATGAAATTTCTTTTGGTTTTATTGTGTGTTTTAGCTAACGTATTTTAAAGTTGCATGTCTTTCATCAGGCTTCTGTTCCCAGTGTAGTAAATGCGAGAGTCCCTGCCCTAACTTTAATACTGATGGTGTTGTAAAGTGTTTATTATATCATCTAAATATTTGGCTCTTATTTTGTATTATTAGTTATGAAGAAAACAAACTGCTTTACACTTACCACAAGAAAAAAAAAATCACTTTTTGTATTGTGTCTGCTTCACCTTTCTAATGGAATACTTTCAGGAAAAAGAATAGGGGCCATGCATGTGCTTTAGGTGCCAAATGGCTAATAAAGAATGTTTCCCATGCAGAATTATAGATGGAGGGCTTCCAATTATCACTTCTTAAATCTTTACACGTAGAGCTTTGGACCTTTATTCTTACAGTCTTTTTTCACTGCTCTTGTAATTCCTTTGGAAACAGTGGAGCCTGACTAGTCCAAGGCTTTGAGAATACGTGACTACATTTAGCCTGCTGATATTGGTATTCAGAGTTTTCTAGGATCCTTGTTTTCTGAAATTAGAGGAATTTAAAAGATACCATTTTAACATTTTTAATCACAGACAGTCCTCTTGCTGGAATGCCTCTTTTTCTGTGCTTATTACAGTCTGTTTCCAAAGAAATGCTATTGGCTCAAAATCTGTATTCATTTTGACAGAATGATTTCACTTTCTTTCAAGCACAGTTTATTATACAGCATTGAAATTATAGTACTTATTTTTTAAAAAATAACTTCTTGCTGTATGCTTTCAAGTTTGTGTTGTTTCTTTATCCCCATAAGAGACTGAGGGCAAAATAGTAGCTTTTTCACACTACGAATAAATTGAAATGCACTCTCACTGTCCTAGCAGTCCTATAGATAATTCAGGACGAAGTACATATCATTTAAAAAGCGACAAAACTTTAATTTACAGCCTACCTCCCACTAAGCGAACCTTCAGTGATTGCTGGATTACCTGGATCAGGGACATGTATCGTAACTGAACGTACCTCCCGCTCCTGGAATTTATGAATATGAATTATAAATGCATGACACTGGGGACACCATACTCTGGTATCACTGTTTCTTATGGGTCCTGCTAGATCGTACTGGTCTCTTTTGAAACATTTCCACGGAGTTTGGATCAAAGCGTGAAGGAGGGGAGGGTTGAAGTCTTTGCAGTGCGGTGACTGGATGCCTTTGCTCAAATGTTAGTGCTTGTATCAGTGTTCTGCGATCAAAAGGACTGCTCTTGTAAGAAGTGGGCACATCATCTGATCTATTTTAGTGTATTTTCCTCCAGTAAGCTACTGAGAACTGTTGAATGCATACCAGTGGAAATGTATACGTCCCTGAGAGGGAAACCAGTGCCTGTCACTTTCATGCAGCTTGTTATCTTTGCATCATTATGTATTTTTTACTAGCTTAGAGGGAAGCCAAGAATAAGATTGTCTACTCATGAGAATAGCTCTTGCTTGCAAGGGGATGTAAGCAGTGCCTCTTAAAAGTAATCCCTTCCTATTTCTTTCTATTTCCGCTCTCTCTTTGCTTTCTCTTCCTTGCTTTATTGATCTGATGTGCTTTTGCCCAAATTGATCCCTGAGGTTGTAGAGCAGCCCTTTAAAAACTCTCCTTGATAAATGTGGAAACTGGGAATACCCTTTACAGCAAGTATTTGGTGAATTTGACTGCTTACAGTGTGCAAAAGTTGACATTTGAATGTGATCTTCAAAATACCTCGTTACGCCAGCAGAGTGAACCAGTTTAAAGAAGTCAGTACAAGACCTGCTTGCTTTATGTTGGGCATCTAAACATGTTAAACATGTACAAATATTGATTTCAGAACAGTGTATTAATTAGTGAAACCTCTGAGGTTTTCTAAGTACTAGAAGATTCTTTTTTTTTTTTAAAGACAGAATTAAATAAGACAATTCCAAAAAAAAATTAAAATAATTAAAATCTTTAGTTCTGCTCAAATGTTATTAGCACATTAATATATAATTTCACTGCTGTTTTTTGCCTTGAATTAAGGCTATTTTATGCATGGTTTAGATGAAGCCATAGCACCTGCCAGAAATCCATTCTTATTTCCAAGTTGACTGGACAATTAACCTTATTTTTTTCAAAATATTTTTGTTTCCTCAACCAGCATTTTCATAAACTTATTTCTTCATTCACAAGTAAGAATTTGTGAGATTCATCAACTTATTTCACTAATGAATATTTATTGCATTTGACCTCTTGGTGCCACAGAGTCTGCCTCAATTGAGTGGTTTGTATCCCCAATTTTCATATTGTTGCTTCATCCTTACTGGAGAGAAGACCATTTTGCCACTAAGCTGTGCTTGTTTTTTTGCCACAAGCAATTTCTTTCTTCAAAATAGCACATAAATAAAATATTTGTTCACGCTTCTCTCTGAGCAAAGCATAAGGAAAATGTTTACTCACTTATGCAGAAAGTGATATCTGTTGCAAAGAGTAAATCCTCATTTTCATATTTAATGAAGCCGTAATCAATGGTAATGGATGAAGATTGCATTAAAGAAATCTTAATGTTCTTCTCAAGGGAAAGTAATTTTACTGGAAACAAGCTATTTAATCAGCCTTAGAAAAACTATGTTTTATTGTATAGGCAGGTTTTCCAAGGACAAAGAAGGAAATGTAACAGAATAGTCAATTTTTGCCTTCAGAAATTTATCACATAGGACATGATATAGATTAGATTCCCTCTCTGAAACACACAGTGCTAGTCCTTTTGTTTAAGTTTACGCAGAGAAAAAGGCTGTCATTAGTAAAATATTTATTTCTGTGTGATTTTCACACAAATGAAAATTTCCCCATTAAATGAGCCTTGATAAAAGATGTAAATAGGAAGAGTACAAAGAGCAGTAGCCAGTCAAATATTTCCTTCAGCTTGTGAGATACACTTATATCAAAATTTACCTTCAGTGGATTTATCCACAGAATCTCCAGAGGTCTATGCAGTGCAATGCTCGTGTGCACATCAAAGTCTTCACTGCACAGGGGAAGTGAAGATCAACAATTTGACATGATCTACTGGTTGGCAGAGCATTCTCCACATCTTTCTTGTCACTGTATGACTGGAGAACTCATGCTGAGAAAGAACTGCATGGATTATAAACTGGATAGGAAAAGTCTTGTAACCAAACACTCTTTTTTTTTTCCTGTCTGGATTTCGGCAGCCAGTCCTATCTTCCCTGTGACACAAGCATGCAGCATTTAATGTGAACTAGAAACACGCAGAAATTATTTTACTAGTAAGATTCTACCATAGTTTACCTGCTCATATTTCTATTCTGTTTCATCTCTTTTGAGTGTATTTCTACAGTACTCTCTGACTATAGTATAGAAGGGTTAGGACATAAGTATGAGAGTTCTATCTGCTAGCCTAGCACTAACTGCACTTGCTTTTCCTGCAGTCTTTCTTTAAGGGCAGTGCTGCCACTGTTAGAGTACTTAGTCTGAATGACATCTCTGTGTCAGCGTCTTTTCCTGGGGTCTTACCATCACAAGGATCCTTGATAGATTCAGAGGTCGCTCACTTCTACCGTAACTCTAGGGCCATACATTCCTGAATGATCCCCTTTGTTGTCAATGCGTAAGTAATATCTATTATGGATGAGAGAAGGATAATGAGCAAATCTTAAATTGCCTTTTAGCAGCAAGTTGGATGCTTTGCCACTTATGAATTGCACAGGCCTGAACGTCCCAGCGCTGCACAAGTCTGTCACTGGAGCCAGATGAGCAATAGTTTTTGCTAGCAACACAAGTGAAGTAGTTGCTAGGGTTGTGCTTCACATGCACTGCTGCTCAGGATGAAACTAATTGACAACTTTTTCTTGTCTTTGATTGCTCTTCAAAGTCCTTTAGTCTGTTCAACTAAGACAGGAAGTACAGAGATTACAGACAAGTCCCTTCCACAGTTTCATCCAGTCCAAACAACCTTTTAAGGTTGTTAGTAGAAAGCCCTTCTCATGAAAACTCTGACTTGCTCTGTAACAAAAACATGAATCTATTACTGATTATATGGATTCTGTTTAAAGGAAGGAATTAAATGGTTTTATCTTATGGCAAGATGCCAGGGATATTTGTACTGCAAGTACTCATTTTGTGGTTTAAAACAGTGTTTCATTACTGAGTGCAGAACTTTTTATATTGCTGTAGGGAACTCACTGATCAGGAAAACATTCCAAAATATCATAAAGGGAAATTAGACTTCTAGGAGATTATGTAAATGAAGCTGTTTTCTTACACAGAGAGAGGGATCTATAAATCTTTTGTTTAGGTTTTGTATGTTTGCCTACATGAAACAAATAAGGGAAATTAGAATTTTTTTATCTCTCTTTAAATTATGGTGCTGGTTAGTATTCTGTAATTACTTCTCTCTTACTATGTTTAAGAACTTGAACATTAAATGGAAATTTTACTTACAGTACTTTCTAAGGTGCCTCTGGACATAAAAGTCAATATATTACATTTTATAGTTGTTTATGGCTATTTGCTTACACATTTGTATATTTTTTCAAATATTCTAATTGAATAAACCTAGTAAAGAATCAATATTTCCAGTTCTGTACAGTAGAGTTGCAAAAATACAGCCTTTTTGTATAACAGATTTATTTATTTTAAAGTTACATTTCGATCGCCAGGGATTTTAATGAAAGTATTTTCAGAGCAGGAGCAGAAATTGTTTTGCTCTTCCTGTGTCTTAACATATATCATTTTTCATTAATATTAATTAACTAGTTAATTAGTCAATACTAAGAATTGCTTTTGCTACATGCAGCAAAACATGAACAACCTGAATGCTGTATGTCCACTGATCACTTTTAAATGGCATATGTATTCTTAATTACCATAGTTGAAGGATCAGATAAGAGTTCATGTCTTGAGCAATGCCTTCAGGCCAAGATGATATTTCTACTTCCGAAAATGAAATTACAAGAACCTGAATTTCTCAGGAATGTGATGGACTGTGTATCATTCCATCTTTAACTTACTGGGGTAGGTATGTTCTTCTGTAGGGCTGTGGGAGTTTGTAGGATCAATTAGCTGCTGGGCATCTTAGAGGTGTACAGGACACAGGGAATATGGAAAGGTCTTTGGCTACAACAGCTAAGAGATGATGCTAAACTGCTTATTTCATGAGGGCTTCTTCTAGTATTATCCTAGTCAAGCCAAATTAAGGAGGGCAATTCAGCAGATGAAAATGTCAATGAAAGGAACCTATGTCTAAAAATAATTTGCAGTAATATAAGCTGAAAGCAACTTCATCCAAATCTATTTATTTATTAGGTTTTTCTGTATCTATACAGCCATTGTGTATATGTTACACCAAGTATATGTATGTATGTAATATATAAAATTAGCTACATTACATATTTAAACAGTACTATTCAAAATGATATCATGTCAAAGAAAAATACACAGGCAGTTATAATAGCACATACAGTAAAATATATCTCTCTGCTTCAGAGAAGTGTATTTAAATAGATTTCAGTTTTAAGAATGTGTGCACTGTCGGTTCTTAAAGCATTTGTTTGCTTTTATGAACCTGTAATGCTCCTATACTGACGCTATTCATAGTGTTATTCCAATATTGAGAAGTCAAAACTTGCAAGAAATAATCATGTATCCAGTGTCACAGTGTCTTCACATGCTGTAACTAGGAGAGAAGATGAAATGAAAGTATGTTATAAAGTTTTCCTGGAAAACTGAAAGTCATCATTAATACTTTGTTTCTATATAAATGCCTTAGAATTGGTTAACCGGTTTTGAATAAATCTTTTATAAAGGTCTAATTGAGGGTCACTGGGTTGATTTTAATTATGGCTTATAAACATCACACCATGTTTAATTTATAATCTAATTTGTAGGTACGTACAGAGATCTCACTGCTTTAGAAACACACACACAAGTAGTAATTGAAAAATTTTCTTAACAGCTTTTGGCTAATTGCTTTCCAGCTACTCTCCACTGGTGCAGATTTGTAACATTTCCATTCAAATCTCAATTAAGTGATGTCTTCATGATGTCCTACATAGAACAGCCCAGGCATTTTTGTTTGGTGCCCAGACCTTGGCATAGCGGTGAGCAATATATTAGTGTAAAAAGAAGATATTTGAAACAAACTCTGAGTACATTCACTGACATTGAATTATTCATAATATAACTTTTTCTCCTGTACTTAGAAACGTTATTGTTTTGAAGGAGCAGGAAGGGTCTCTATGGGGAGCTCAAGTACTATACACAGAAGATTCCATAACTTGTAAGCCAACAGAACATTTATCAACTGATTTTCTGCATGCAAATATGACGAAACCCCTTACAAATTAGTGTAACTGTGTTGTTTTGCAAGTGAGTTGCAGCTGAACGATATTATGAACTACTGTTAAAAGTACTATATTGGAATAAAACCTTCAGTGGTGCTTTTCTGCAGCTCTTCTTTCCTGCTAATTTTGCAAACGAGAGAACTGATTTATGGGCAAAGACTAAGCAGATAATGGCAGTGCTTTTCATTTTGTTTAGTTATGGAACCCGGGGGTGAATGTTGCTTCAAGGAAAACTATCTTGTTTCCTGCTATAGCATCACCAGCAAACTGCCAGCTGAGGGTTGAGGACGAAAGGGAATTTTGACTCAGACTGCATTTCAGGCACTAGAGTAAACCTAATAGGATATGGGCAACTTTATTTTTCAGCTAACAACTACTTTGTTATCTTTGAATGCAAAATGTCACTATAAATAGTAGAAATGCTCTAGTATTGTCGCTTGGCATCAAAAATAACCATTTTGTAAATTTAATTTTTCATTAATAAAAGCAACTTTCTTCATTAATTGAAAGTCTGAAGGACACTTAATTCTTGAGAAAAGTGGATCTAAGTGGAAGGCAGTCAGTCCACAATGTGGTTTGCATAGAACCTGTTTCTGGGAGACTCCACTTTCACTGAATGAATTTTATCAACTCCCATTTTATTTTTTGCTGTTGCATTTGATTCCAGAAAACAAATTACTGGCTAGTAGACTAGAACATTTCATGGTACATGATACTGAAAGTGGCACGCTATGAAGGCAGTAATGTAATGCACAATTTGTTTATTTGTCAAATGCAAAAACTATATGGAACATTAAAGGGATTTTTCACTGTGGGATCACAGAATCACAGAACAACCAGGTTGGAAGGGACCCATCGGATCTTCTAGTCCAACCATTCCTATCTAACACTAAACCAAGTCCCTCAAGACCTCATCCACCCGTGCCTTAAACACCTCCAGGGAAGGTGACTCAACCACCTCCTTGGGCAACCTATTCCAATGCCCAATGACCCTCTGTGTGAAAAACCTCCTCCTAATCTCCAGCCTAAATCTCCCCTGGCGGAGCTTGAGGCCATTCCCTCTTGTCCTGTGGCCTGTCACTTGGGAGAAGAGGCCAGCTCCCTCCTCTCTACAACCTCCTTTCAGGTACTTGTAGAGAGTAATGAGGTAGATTTTTTAACAAGTGACCAAAACATATCTAGGATTTCGAGTGCAACTTAGTCACAGACAATCATCAGTTCAAGGACAGGAAGTAACCTTGGTATTTAACGTAGAGAAACAAGTGTTTCAAGTATTAATATGTATTATTGGATATCTTCTACATGGGGTATTTATGTAACTTTTAATATAGATGGAGTTTTGTTAACCAGGAAAAGTCTGAAGAATTCAAACAATAAATACAGAAGAAATCACATATCTAATTTCTTTAAAGCTTTATTAATATGAGAACTTTATGCTTTTACTCCTGCTTTTCGCACAGTGCTAGTAGCACCTGCATTTCTGTGCTTTTGACAACATAACCATTTCGTGATGTATTTCCCCATTTATTTACTTTAGCAAATTGACCATTTGGTTTAATTCTTGGTTGCACTGTGCCAACAGACATATTCAGTGCAAACATTATTACCAAATCTGGTTGTTATAGGCATAGAATATTAAATATGCTTAACAGAATGCTGCTAGGATTAGTATCAATGGGTTCTTTCATAAGCAGAATGCAAGTCAATGAAATTGCAAACTGTTCTCTCTTTCAAGTGATTCATTTGAATAAAAAGCTAAGGGAATTCCCTGAACAAAAGAATTTGTAGCTATCTAATGAACGTTTCTGGTACTGTAACAAAAATACAGAATGACTTTATTTGACATTGGTGCATTACACTGGAGTACATATCTCCTCTTAGACTTTGAAGATTTGTCATGAATGTAAGATTTAAGCTAGAGTTTTTCAAATTTGGCATGTAATCCATAGAAATCCATGAATCCATACAAATCATTATGGCTCATTTGTAACTGTCAAAGGTTTTTTTTTGCTGTAGATGAACAGGCATAATTAAATACATCAATACAGATAAGTTTTTGATGTTTTTTTTAAACTATTTTTATTTAGCAGTTGTTAAGTTAGAGTGATACGGATTCTGCCAAACGTCAAGGAATTTACAATACAGATATAGTAGGAATTCTGTGGTCTTCTTCCATTGAGTTTATATAAATAACATATGTAAGATGATCTCATCCAAATGTGAGGAGCATGTCAGGGAAAAATGTTATCAGACATCTCAGAGACAAAAACTATGACTTAGTAATGATGATGAACTTGACTTTGTTGACAAACAAAGAGTTTTACAGTTTGCATCTGTAGAAAGTAGGACTTAATATAAATTAGTGAGAAAACAGTAAATCACAGAAGCACAAGGGGTATAAAGTAAAATGTTTGTCATTGGATTTTTCTAATTGAAGTTTTGCGTGGAAGAAATTCACTCAGACTCTTAGAGATTGTGTCATGAAGGTTGATATCCTTTGAAATTGTCACTCTTCTACCTACCTTGCATCAAGGCTCCCCTCAAAATTACGAAAGAGTTGAGATGGAGGAGAAGATTTATGCATGTGTTTGACAAATTGTGTTTATGGATTTCTTTTAAACTTGCTGTGGACTATATTGCTATTGCCATTTAAAATACCAGAAATTATAATGTCCAAAGTCAACAGGGACCTCAAGACAAGGCAATTTCTATCTGAATCCTGTTTGCTGTGTTCCTGCAGTTTAGGATGGAGTCAGATGTGTATAGTACAACACTATGAGAAAATAGGAAAAAAGCAGACAACACAGTGGAAAAAGATTGATGCTTGTTTTCTTTGGGCCCAAGAAAGAATATGTGCATATCTAGAAGTATATTTGAACAAACTTGTAGTTTAATGACTCTATATTTCCACAGAGGTCCACAAATCTCTGTTTTCTAAGTATGCAACTGCTGACAGTGATATATCATTAGATGTTCTGTGCTTAATTACTAATTTTACATTAAGGAGTTCCACAGTCAATATTTAGATGTTTTATGACATACAGAGCCTTTCCCTTGCTCGTATTTTCTCTGCAAGGCATAATGTAGCCCTGTCAATACTAAATCAATTACACACAAAGTTAAAATAACTTGATTTGTTGCTGAAGGTCCTTTCCTTAGATGATGCATCAATTCTACAGGAGCAAGAACAGTGATGTCATGGCCTGTTGTTAATCCTTACAGACCTCTGCTTTTCAAGGGTCAGGTGGCAGTGCAGATTGTTAGCTGCCTGTGCCAGAGTTAAGGCAGCCTTTAATGCAATTCCTACAGGCTTTAAGTAGTCATGAAGTGGGAAGGAGAAAGTCTTTTGGAGTGTATGATACTAGAACAAAAGTACAGAAGAATTATTTTATTCTAACCCTGTTTTCCACATCTGTAGTGATGGGCAGAATTAATAGGAGTGATATCCCTTATTTTAAGTGCCTGAGACTTTTGATATGTTTTCTTACTTAGATTTCCTTCAGAATTAATGACTTCTAAGGACGCTTCATCCCACCTTTCTTAAATATTTTATCTTAGAATGGGATGAATTGCATCCAGAATTGCCAGTCTCAATCCACTGTCTATTAAGAAGCTTAAAAGAATATATATCTAAGCCTAAAATGATTATAATCACGCTGTCTGATGCCAATCTTGCTGGATATAATGACTTAATTCAGGAAGGAATACTAGGGCCCCTATGAAAAACACATACTACACATTCCAAATTGTATCCTTACATAGGTGGATAGAGATTTTGAAACCTGTGATTTAGAGGCTTTTTTTCAAAGGCCTGCTTTAAAATCATTAAGCATACTCTTTTAGTATCTGAATTATTTATTAAATTCAGTATAAGTGGCTTTAAAAATTAATTTAACCAAAAACTAGGACTTTGTTTAGGCCTGTGAAGATATCCATGTGCAGATATCTCAATCTCAAGACTGAGAAATGGCTGAATAGCATTCTGTCTTCTGTTATTCTGGAATCCTATTAGGGAATGAGTTGTTGCTACAGATTGGAATTAAAGACAGACCAATTCAAAGTGTAGGTTTTCAGAATAACTGATTGCTGATATAAGACATGCCTTATGAACTGTAAGGATTTGTTCAATAATACTTTAGAGACCTTACAATCAATTTTTGTAATTTTAACAGGAATTACTACATCTTTGATATTCTTTATCTAGAAAAATGCAATGGACTCAATGCAGTTCTCAGGATGGAAAACAAGGAGTAGTTGCCTAATTCATTTATTTGGCCTAGCAGTGAAGAAGTTCAGTATGAACTGTCATCTGGGCTGGAAGAATTTTTAATAACTCCAACAGAGGAGACACTAGGACCAACAAAATAATTCACCCGGTAGTTTAACTGTGGGAGAGGGTTGAGAAAAATGAAACTTACCTAGAAAGATCCTGTATTAAGACGGAAATACTTATCCCTCAGATAAAGCTTTCAGATGTTTAAAAGATCAAATGACTAGGACTTGGCTATGAAATCAATAAAAAGATGAAACGATACATTAGAATAAGTGTGTGCACTTGTTCCTACAGATGAAGCAAGCAACTATGTAATATTGATTTTTCGTTATGAGGTCTGATTCTTCTTTCATTTGCATTACTTCTATAATATTGAAGCACACTTGGCTTCTGTGGATTAACTTTGGGTTGGTGTAGATGACGAGAATCACAGTGACAGTAATAGGTAACAAGGATGAGTGTTCCTATTACATCCCCATTTTGTAAGATGGGATTAGTACACAGTTGATAATAGTTAAAGGGGAAAAGAATAAAGATGAGGGCTTTTAAGCTGAATTACTGATGAAGTATATGTTGGTGTTTTATTGTTATTCTATGTCCATGTGAAAAAAAATACTTGTATAAGTTGCTGGTAGCAAGAAGGAAAAGGATCTAATATAGAAGAGGAACAGAAAACACACACTTTTGCTTTCCTCTTTCATTTAACATATACTGAAGTGAGAAATTAGGAAGGTAAAATGGGAATAAAGGAAATGTAATGCTGTGTACATATAGTACAGACCTTCAAGGTCATTCCTGTATTTCATAGTCTCACCTAATATAAATCTTTTATTTAGCAGTACTGGCCTGATTTAGATCAACAGAAATTCTGGCCCACTGTCTCAAAAATCTGTTTCCAATTAGGGAAGATTGAACTTGCACTATGAGATCTTATTGAAATGTAATATTATTACTTTTTAATCAGGAAGGATGCCAGAGTATGTTACTTTGACACAGAAGAATAGTCTGAAATGGTATCTGTGAAGTAATGACGTTTTTTTGATTAAAGTCTACTGAGACAGAAGAGTGTAATTGTTGCCTTTCTCATATTCTTAAGAAGCCAGTCAATTCCTTTACAAAAGTAGGCAATTTAAAAAAAATAAGATCTTCTATCTATGAAGTGTGGCCCTGATCAAGACTCTTGAAACCTGTGAAAATATTACTTTCTTAAAAAAATTCTCCATTTTGTTGTTATTCTTGAACAAGTCCTAATGCAGAGAATGTACACAGAGTATGTAGCTTGGGTTTCTAATGACCACACAGGCTGTATTTTTACAGTGTTTTTCAAAAATGGAAACTTACTGTCAAGACATTGTTTCTTTTGTTTCCATCTTTAAATAATTTGTTGTTGAATGAGAGGGAAAACATGCTTCATATTTCCTTTTAATTTTCAAAGTGTTATTAGATTTTAATGTACTTCTGACTTAAAATCTACATTTGACATTAATCTCTTTCATTCCCATGAATTTTATTTAACTGGTTTCACTCCTGCCTTGCGGATAGTCAAGCAAAAATAAAAGCAGTTCAAAGTATTACCTTGATTGTTTTTCAGCTAAGCAATGTCCCCAGTCCAGGGTTTCCAGAGGCAGACCTGTTAAAACAGCATCTTTCTCTCTACCAATGGACCCAAGTTTTCCTTCCAAAGGACACTGGTACTGTGAAAAGGTTGTGCAATAGAATCAGGCTATGATATTACCTGAATCCAAGAACTGATACATACTCAAAATTCAGAGGCTTTCATGGCTCGATGGGTATCTCAACATGAACTAGTTTCCCAGTTATCAGACGTGTCTTATTAACAAAGGCTAAGAGAAGAGTCTATGCTTATTCTTGTTGCTTTCTCGTAAATATTCAGAATACTAACTCTGTCTTGGCAGAGCTGGATGAAGACAAGCTGCAAGTGGCTTTGCAGTGAAAGATGTCCAGTTCTGTCCCAGAGGTTTAGAATGCAAAATAATTTACAGACCATTTTTACTAACCTAAATGAAGTCTCCAAGACTTCTATTTTCTTTTCTTCATTCATCTTGATTAAGAATCTTTCCCTGTTTAGAGAATGAGAGAAACTGATATTAACTTCTTTTTTTGGGGAGAAAGTTAAATGTTTAATCTAATTTTATCTGGTTTATTTTCTGTCGTGAGGTTTAGAGGAAGCTTTCTACCACATTTAACAGGTAATTTCTCACGGGCATTTCTGGATATGAAATTTATATCAGACTTTATGTATTTCTATTACTTTAAAAATTGCTGTCTATTGCCAATTTGCATTACTCTCACTAGAGCTATGCCACCCAGATAAACAGGAATTAGCAGAAGACTGAGAAACTATTAAAGAAAAGGTAGAGAAAAGCTAAAAGAAAACATTTGAATTATAAAACAGAGATAAGTGCAGAGTATGTATTTTTAGTAAGCTCTCGGCTTAGCTGTTCTTGACTATAAAGTTTGCATCTGCATTTAAACAGCCTGTATATGCCTGAAATCAAATTTGAATGATTGCAGGCAATTCCAGTTTTACATGAGAACTGTGAAAACAGCATGGTGAGTCATGTGGGTTGTAAGCATTTCTGACAAAATGTTTCAGCTGTCAAGCAGTTCAGCTTGAATGAGCAAGTCACTTTAGGAGAAGGGTATTGAGTCAAAGACTTAAATCTGGTAGTTTTAGAAAAGGTGGGGAAAGAGCTCAGTGTCCCCCGTCTCCACTGGTGCAGTGATGGTCTGGAGTTTGGCTGGCTACTTTTACCATTGACCTGTCTCCTCTTAGGACCTGAGCTGGCTTTCTGGTAGGGGTTTGCCAAATGCACTTGCCATGGTGATGTTACACAGAAATTGTGGAAACTCCTTTGTTTGAGGTTTTCAGAAAAGAAGCAAGTATTCTTTGATATCTTTTCAAGAATAGCCCTACGTTGTTTTTATAGGCATGAATTTAATGAAGTTTTAGTGTCTCATCTAGTCATTTCCTGGGATTTTTATGACTGACATCTAGAGCTAGCCAAGCTCCAGAGAGAATGTGGGTCTTCCATGATTCTGAGTGTGCCTACGGCTGAATCTCACTCTTTGTATATTGAATAGCTATTCTTTCACACATAAATTACTGTTCTGTCATATTTGCCTGCTGCGAGATGTTCAATACATATCATCATTTACATTAAACCATTTACTTCAAGAGAATGTATTATATTACTTTATGAATTATGTTATCTGACATATAAGATTATGTTATGAGTTGGCAGTTAGAATATTAGAACAGCAGGAGTTTTTATAGCTCATGGTCATGATCCAAAAAGTAATTCATGTCTTCACTTAATAGACTTCGCTGGCCAAAAGGGAAGCAGACATAAGACTGCACCATTTTACTACTGATCCAGAATCTAGGCAGAATCCTAGTTAAGAAAAAAAAATCTTTGGCAATTTGTTGAAACCTGCAGTTACTTAAAACACAATTTTTTCATCTATGGTTCTATTGTACTACTTCACTAAGTAGGTTGTTCCCAGTCCATCTGAAGTGGCTGTAAGTGAGCAAATGTCAATTCCTCATGTCTGAGGAAGGAATTCTTGTTTCCAGAAGCTGTAACAATGATGTCAAGTGGATCTGCGGGAAGTGTTTAGGGGAAGACAGTTTTATTAAGCATAATTTGGTGAGTAGCTTCTAACAGCAGCAGAGCAGTCAATATTCTTCTTTTCTCCAGTTTCCCTTGTTCTGGTTACCTGGAGACTTAGACTCACATTTAAGAAAGGATAAGCTTGGTATCATGGTGCTTTCCTTTCTTTCTTGGGAAACCCCATATGTTAAACCCTTTAATTTTCTTTTAAAATGTGAAAAGTTAATATTTTTTTTTAGAAAAGTTCAGGAGTTTGACATATGCTATAAAACAGAAGAGAACTTTTCCACCTATCAGCCCCATTCCTCGTACATAAAAGCCTTTAATAGCTATCTGGCTGCATATCAAAGTTTCAGTTTTTAATTCTGTACCTGTATACGTCTGCTTGGAAGTAGTTTTTATTTTTGAGTTTTTATACAGATGCATTATGAAAAGAAACTGGTGAACAAAAATGAGCCATATGAATAAGTCAAAATTTAGCATGTGTTTATACCTGTCTGTCTGTCAGTCTGTCCCTCAAAACTTTTGAATTCCTCACTCAGTTTCCACTAACATTCTTATAGGGATAAAGTTGTCTGATGGAATACCTTAAATATGTGTGTGTCTCATGAAGGAGGAGAAAAAGATCGTGTTAATGGTTTTGCTAACGGAATGACTGAATTTAGCTGCTCTAGGACATCATCTTATCCATCCAGGTGTTGAACCTTTGGATGTTACCAGAGAGAAATGAAATTGCATTGATTTTAATCCTCATAGAACTGCCTGTTTCATGGTATCTGGTGTCTATTTCACCCTATCTGTGGTACATCAGGAAAATGCAAAGACTAAATGGATTTTTTTTTGTTTGTTTTTTTTTTTTTTTGTGAGGGAAGACTGCACAATGTCTAAACTCATTGATTGCAAGTTTTGTATTTTGTAAAACACAAGATCTGTGATGGGGATCTTAATACTGTGAAAAGATAAATAATGCTCTTTTTATTTACTTCATAATTCCTTGTAGCTATGTACAGTAGAACATAAGTTTCAATACACATTTGTTACCACAAAATCTCATAAACTTGTATTTACTGGTAATACATGCATGACTTGGGAGTCTTTGGTGGGGCTAAAAATTTTCAGTGTCTCCATGCAACAATTTTACCCTAAAGAAAGAAACATTCATAGCATTTAGAGACAAAGCACAATATACCAAAATAGCATCCATGTCATGAATCATCAACTAATGCAAACTAATTTACTGACATTTCATAAATCAGTGTCTTACCTGGAGCATCAGATACCTGAAAGCTCTTAACATCTTTTTCAGTCATGTAACTCTCTACCCTATGGTATGGCTAGGGATAGTATTGTATAGAAGTCATTCTCAAAAAATGCCAGCAGCGAATAATTTATTCTACTGCAACAGCTCTGTTACTCATGAGAAAAAAGGTTAAACACTAGTATTGCTAAAGGCTGACCTGCCCATACATCTTTTCTGTTTTGTCCTAATATTCAAATGGGAATGTCCCATTGTTTCTTATGCAATTTATACACTTCCTGACTGCATTAAATCTGTATATAGTAGCAGTTCTTAATAGTTCTTAATTTTTACTTAACATCACTGAAATTTCTTCTGTGAAATTTCTTCTGCGTCAGAACCTTGATCAATATTCAATACACAATTGAAAGTTCACCAAGAGCATCTCACCACTCCTGCTGAATGCAGTATGTTGGCCTGCCCGTTGTATTGATCAGTGATGCCATCTGAATTGTTTTTTAAAGAAGGATACACCTATCCTGAATTTGCCAGACATCTAAACAGGCAAGATAATAGTCCTGCAGTGTTGAAAATTACTGCCCTATACAAACATAAGATATGCTAAAAGAATGAACTCATTAATTCTTGATAACTATCTTCTCTATTGGGCAAGAACTTCAAGTTTTTAATAACATGCATAAGTTAATAACTGTAGTTGCAGTTCAAATGCACTTGACTGGAACTATAACAGACCTCTCTTCTTATATTTGTTTTGCTTCCCTGGGGCTTGTTGTACAAAATGACAGTCAAACATGTAATTAATCATGATGAGTATAGTAGCCAGAAGGGTATCCTCCTTTGCTCCGTTTTTTGAAAGTTGGTATCTTTTTTTATCTATAGCAAAAAATGCCATGGACACTAGAGATATAGATAACCCTTTTAGTTTCTCCCTTTCTTATCCCACTCTTTATTCTTTGCTCTCCTTCTTAAGTTAAAATAGCTTTATTTTTTGGAAGTATGCTATTGTACAATTGCTTGTTAACAGTGTACAGAGGTATGTCTGAACTCGTCCTATTTTGTAAACTTGACAACTGAATATATTAAGTAAACAAGCAAATAAATAAATAAATAAGAGGGGTAGGGTGTTAGTACTAACCTCATCCATCAGCTGAAATGTTCTTGGTGTTTTCTTGGCATCTTGACAAACAAAGTAAAAGACATCCTCCTATCTCCCATCCCTCCCAAAAAGGAAAAGGAAAAATAAAAGAAGAAACTAGAAAGGTTGTTAAGAGGTAAATAACAAAATGCCAAAGAACTTTCCCAAGGAGCCATCTGCTCCAATCATGATAAAATTGTGCAAGCACTGTGCTTTATTTTTTAATGCCTAAGGGGAGGTTTTTGCCAATATTGCCAAGTCAACTTACAGGCCAAACCAGCAATCAACAGATTGATAGCTGCAGCCTCTGGAGCAATGTACTTGGCTAGGGGGATAGAAGTGTGATCAGTGAGGAACTCTGGGAGGTGCAAGCAGAGGGCTTGAGTGATTATGGTGATTGTGAAACAGCCTAGAAAGTGTGACAAATAAGCCGTGAATGTTGGAATAAACCAAGGCATAACCTCTACTGAAAGAGACTGCTTCAGTGAGTACCTGCACATCATCAAAAGAGCTATAAAGTTGCTGATTTTGCAGACATTTTTTCCTCATCTTGATAAGTTAATATATATTGTTTAACATGATAATGTAGCAAGCTGTTGTTTTGTGGTTTTGAAAGCCAGCTGCATTTGATTGATGCCAGGAATGGAAGTATTTATAAAATGACACTGAATTAGAAGTAGTCAGTTTATGGGTCTGAGGAAATGAATATTTTATGAAGAATAAAACTTTATGTTGAAGGAGTAATACTAGGGGAGCATGCATCATGAATTAAACTGGTTTGGACGGGATGTATCCTGTAGAGCCATTTTTTTTTAAAGAAAAAAATTGTTTTGTTTTGGTTTTAGGAAAGAGATCTCTATAAATGTCGTCTTTTATGCTGGTCCTATCCCAAATGTATGCGTGTTCTCTCCAAGAACACCTCAACTAAACTAGCAAAGCTCTTCCCTGGAAATATAGCTATCACTTCTCCTAGAGGTTCCTGGAATATTTGCTCATGAGACTTTTTGGAACTTTTCCCATTTTTCCAGTTAGGTGCAAATGTTGAAAAACTGTTGAATAGTCAATATTTAGTTCTTCTACAGCCCCCTGAGTTATTTTCATAGGATCATTTCAATAATGACCTTCAACTGGCTGTTGCCTATTACAAAATGATGTCTGTGATCCTCCTCATCTTAAAGGCTCTTGTTTCTTGTGAAAATACAATGCCAATTTGACTGCATCTAGAAACCAATATCTAAAAACTTTTGAAAGAAGCAACACAGAAACAAATGGATCTAATTCTCTCCAGCTTTCACTCTGGAGCTAACATCTCTATGCAAAATGTATGCAAAATCCTGCTCTTCTGAACTGCTGGAATCCCTTATCTGTATGTGCCAGAGGAATGATTGCACAAAACAAGATAATGTCCAATGAGTTGAAAGGTTAAAGAGCTGCAGCTGGCAAATCAGAACCAGATTCAGCCACTGATTTAGGCCAGTTTTATACCAGCATAATAAGGGATTTGGTCATTTAAAACAGGTCATGAAATCTGAAAATATCTTCCATATTCTTGTCATCAGAAATATTTCAGTTGGAATGTCTAGAACAATTGTATAAATAGGAATTTTACCTGAGTGTATCTTCTAATCAGTTACTAAAACTCTGCTGGGCACCATTTTCTGTTATATATTACTAACGTTAACAGCTCTATAATCACTTAAAATGTAGTCAAATATAATGGTGTATAGCCTCTTGCTATATTGCATTTTTCAGGAAAGTTATGTACCAAAACCCAATGAATTTTACTTGTATTTGGGCACTCTTTGAGAATCTTTGAAGATTTGTTGTAATTCTTACTTGTTTCACTGAAATCTTGTGACTTAGGAGATTCACATGAAACATATTATCTAATATGAATATAAATAATCTTTTCAGAGTGTTTTAAATAGCTAAAAGGTACCAGTGTTGTACTTGTGAAAAGGTGAATCTTCATTCTTCAAAACAGAAAGCAGCTCTTCTTTTTTATTTTTTCTTCTGAAGAAGGCTCAAATAACATAGGTGAAAATATCAGGGCTAGGATCATCTTGTAATATTGGAAAACATGCCATGGTATCCAATGGTAAGCTTCTTTTTGAGCTGTCTGACCTTTAATCACTGGTGAATAAAACCAACATACTGTCAGATCTCTGTTATTTTTCTCGAGGGGGCAACTCTGCCTGAAGTAGCAATGAAGCAAAACCTTTGAGAGCTGGTATTCAAGGTCACTACAACAGGCAATACTTTGTACACTGGGAAGTACAGCAAAAAAAAAAAAAGGAAAGAAACATATCTAAACAAGCTACTTCTGTTTAACAGTGAAGGAGGCAATTATGATGTCAGGCTATAAATGCAGCTTCTTTTACTTTTATCACAATATTTCATATTTATTTGAGTTTTAAGTGATTTGTGTTTCAAGACTTTCACAAAGAATATAAATTTACTATCTATCATTGTACATTAATGTCATATATTTCTCTTCTTTGGGTACTTCCAATGTAGTGACTGAGGCCTTGTCTTTACAAGAAGGTTTTAATTGCATGTTAGGCCTCAAAGGGCTATGTGAATACTGAGAACAGAAAATATGGTCTTACAGACTTGCTAAGAAAGGAAAATGTATTTGAAATGTTTTTCATCATAATATTTTAAAATAACGCTTGCCCACTGATAGTCTAGGGAGGGGAAAGAAAATCCTAGCCACCACAAAAGAATTACTCTCTAACACAGAATTATAACTAACTTCAACATCGTGGTTCATAGATAATGTGGATTCAATGCTAATCTGTGAAAATTTAAGTTATATAGTTGATGGAATTTCTTTTACTTGGATTTTTAGGTGGAAGAATGAAAACCTTCCCAGATTCCTTATTTGTATAAAGTTTGTTAAGCTGCAAACCAGAAACACAAGTGGCCTGTTGTTAGCTCAGTGGCAAGTAAGAATAATCCAGGCTAAACACCAAGTGAAACTACTAATGGTCTTGATGAGATTATTACATCCACCTGGTTCTCACAGGTGAAGGCAGTATAACTTAATCTGTTCTTGCTGACTCCATTTTCTCTCGCTTCACCTTTCTCTCAGGAACGACTGTGATGCGTATGACAGCATTTGATGCCGATGACTCTAGCACAGACAATGCTCTCCTGCGGTATAACATCCTCAAACAGACACCTACTAAGCCATCTCCAAATATGTTCTATATTGACCCAGAAAAGGGAGATATTGTTACAGTGGTGTCACCTGTACTGTTAGACCGTGAGGTAAGTGAATATTTTCATATTGCTAGTCTGATATTTTAATGTTTGTGCCTATAATTTTCTCCTGTAATGTGAAAAGAGTTTCAGAGCGTTTCAGGGATGTGAATTCAGATGCTCAGTTTTGAGGAGTCTTTTAAGAGTTCCATCTGTGTTTTATTGGATCTTAAGAAGTTGCATGCTTGGATCAGTACTTGTAAATCTAACTGTTTGTAATTTCTTGGTAAGCATTAAATAGTGTAAGCAAAGATTTTGGGAATAAGTGGAATTCAATTTAGAATTAACAACTAATGTTTTGGAAGTAAAAAAAAAAGGAACAAACCTAATTCTGCATATAGGCTACTATGAGATTGTTACAGTTTGGTGCATTAAATCCTGTTCTGGAATTTGCTGAGTGGACCTAATGAACTTACGAACTTGGTACCTTATAGATAAAAATGAAAATACAGAAAAGGAATAGTAAAGGAACAAGTAACTTGTATATGCTTTTAAGGTGAATTACCATAGTACCAAAATCTATTTTTGCTATAGATCATTAGCACGAGTTCATAAAGTGAGAGCAATGAAAGCTTAGCCATGACCATAATGGTCAGAAGATAATAAATAAGAGGCAATCTGTTAAGACAATGGTTTAATTATGAGAATATGTGAGATCTGGGCACTCATACAGTGTTTACCTAAGCAGTTGCTGTATGAATTACCATTTCCTTTGATTACACAGCCCTGTGTACCTTTAGGTTCCTGGAGATCACAATATTCTTTTCTTACAGGCTATTTCAGGTGTGTGCTGATTTATTGAACTTGTTTTCTGTGTTTGTTAGATTCAGGACTGTCCAATATTCTGAATACTCGGGATGTTATTTCTCAATTTAACCAGATGAAAATGATGAACCCACTTTAGTTGAGTAGTTTTTCTACAGAATTTTCAACAGCAGACATTTAATGGGTAGACCACACATGTCTTCCAGACACACAGAGCAGTAAAACTGACGTCTGAAGCTATGGCTCTGCCTTTGAAGCTTAGAGAGATTCCGCTTCTTTCACACTTGTGTGACAGGCTACAGGATCATGGCCAAGTTAAGGTTTACATAATCACTACCTTTTGTCCTTAAATTTCCCTTCGAAATTCATTTTTTCAATTCAAAAGCTTTAAACTGTTTTCTAAAGTCAGTTTAGGTAATTTTATTCCTAATAGATATCCATTTCTCAGATTAAACCAATTTACTCAAAATTAGAAAATCAATGGAAGGGAATGAACATGCTTGCTTTTCCCAGTATCTTCCAAAGGTCAGTGGTGATTCATGAAATAATGATACTGTCTCCATAAAAGGAGCCTGGCCTCAATCGAACAGGTATTACAGCTGGGTAGTATGTCCTGAAAGCAACATTTGAATTCCTCATGATTTTTAGTAATAGTCAATTCAATACCTGTACTTTGAAAGTGATGTGGCAAGCTCCATTCTTGTTGAAACTGCTAAGTAATTTTTGTTGTTGCTGCAAGTGCTGTATGTTTTATGAACCAAAATGTAGGGCTGTGTCAAATTTTAACACTGAATGTGAACATTATCAGAAGTTGAAGTCCAGTCTAATATTGTCTTCTCAGGTCAAAGGCTTGGGAGAAAGTATTGCTTTCCGTTTTTCACAAGGTGCTCTGTGTTGTGGTCAGCCATTTTTTCTGGCTTCAGCCTGTTTCCCTTTCTGCTTATGTATGTCTTGTGTCAAAAATGGTAGTCATGCCTCCTTTTTTATGTATCATTAGCCATTCATGGTCAAAGAGGTATAACTTCTATTTTTAACTGTGGTAGCAGCTTTTAGGGCCATCAGCCTAATAATCCTATTCTGAACAGTTCTAGGTACCAACATAAACTCTATAAATAGTTGTTATGTTTTTTTATGTAGCTTATGAAGTTGAATTATTATAGAAGAACTGTCTGCCTCAGGTAGAGATCAGAGTAACATCTGGAGGAGGAAACGTCTGTAGTTACTGCTTAGAGAATAAGGTATCTGCATATCACCAGGCTCAAAGAGGTGCTTTTCAGGATACTAGGAAGCTGGGGGGCAGGAACGTTTGCCACTCACCTGTAGGATATCAGCTGATCTTGGTGTATTATTATATTTTCTCTGGTGAGCCTGTGTGGATCTTAAATGTTTTGACTATTTATCATAATCTTTGCTGAAGTGTGCTGTAGAAACATGGGACAATGAAACATCTTACCTTTGAAAGCCATGCTACTAAGTGTGCATCATCAGAGGACAAAAATTGTAGATAGGGGCATTGAATTATGGTTGGACAAAAACTGTATGAAACAGTATTTGTAAGTGGGAGAGCAATGTTTTTAGCTCATCAGTTCTTTTATTGATATCTCAGTAGAGAATGTATTATATGAGATCTGCACAGGAAATAGCAAACTCTTTATTAATGTTTTCTGTTGCTTGGAAAAGAGAATGTATATTGGAAAGCTGAGCTGATCCATTTAGACGACTGGGATTTGAGTCATTGGTATTTGCAGTTAACTTGATGTAGATCATGTGAAGGTATACTTGGTATTTATATGGGGAGGGCAGGGAGGTGAGGGAAAGGTGAATTTCATCTGGGCAATTCCACAGCTCCAGGAACTACAAAAATTGGTCTTAGTGAATCTGTTTATTCATGACTGCCAATTTAAATCAGAGGCTTCTCCTAGATTTTGCTTAGAATTTAAATTAGGTCAATTACCTGTGATTTTTCTGTCTTTTGCTAGCTCTATTTATTTTCTACTTGAATCTTAAAAATGAGTACAAGTCAAAAATGGATTATCCTTGGTTGTTCCCTATAGTTGTACTGTTTAAAACTCCATTAGTCCTAAATACATATCAAGAAACTGAATCAAAGTGAAAACTTCCCTAGGATGGATACATAATAGGGAGAAAACTGTTTCTCATTAATCATATATACATGCACCAGAGGTTGATATAAACTATATTAGAACATATTAAAGCACTGATTAAAATTACTTAAGTTTTCCATCTCTTTTAGCAAGTTTTAGCTTGGATCTCGATGCTTTTGGTTAACTTTGCATTTCATTAAAGACCCATTAACAGAATACAACCTATT
This sequence comes from Coccyzus lansbergi, assembly GCA_033558105.1. NCBI lineage: Eukaryota > Metazoa > Chordata > Aves > Cuculiformes > Coccyzidae > Coccyzus > Coccyzus lansbergi. The sequence continues at coordinate 1,249,082 of JAUMJK010001135.1, forward strand.
TGTTGTTTGGTTTCTTACTTAAAATTAAGTATTGCTTCTTTTGTGTTTCTGTATCTGAGGGAACAGGAGACTTCATTATTTTCCCATGCTTCAACATTTTCAGAAAATTTGCTTCAGCATAGCCTCAGAAATTCTTGCTTCAGTGCAAAGAATCAAAATACAGGTATTTACACTAAAGCAAAGTAAATTTTGGCCACCTAGAGATCTCAGGTTTTATAATCTGTTCAATGTATGTGGGAGAATCTTAGCAGGCATAAGGAAACATTTGGTTAATAATAAATTCAAGGAGATTAAAATCAGATAAACATTTTTATGATAATACTTTAGAATTAAAAGTTTATTCTAAGCAGATACTTGTAAAATAAGACAAAATTTAAAAGAAAGGGTAAAAGCAGGAATTAAATTGCAGCTGGTGAACCTCAACTGTGCATCTGCTTGGTCTTTCAGTTACTCAAAATCAACAGAAAATGAAGACAATTTTGTTAAATTGCTATGGGCTTTCAAAATTTCTTTTTCTGTGACCAGCATGTATTAGGTGTTTCACTTAACTGAGAATATGAAGATGGGAACACTCTATTGTGTATTAACTGACGTTTTCTTCAAAGGCTCTTCCAGAGCCCTTCTGTGTATAAGGCAGCAGAAAGAATATGTAATGTGGAAGGCTTTACTCTCCTTAGCATTGTTTTATTTCTTGCTCTGGCTAGAAAGAGAAAAGTTGTCTTAGGTCTTTAATTTGAGTTGCCTTTCCATTTTCAGAGTCCAAACACTTTATTTTTTTAACTTTCGTAGTAATTGAATGGGTGTTTGAACAAATGGGGGGCAGCATGTGTTTTGGGGCTATTTCCATACCATAGTATCACCTACAAAAGCCTTAAGAAAAATAGTCATTCTCTCCAGTATGCAGAAAAAAGTATCTGTAAGAATACCACAGTTTATATTCAGCAAGCTGTTGAGTGTTTTGATTTCAGGTGACATCTGCTGAGAGAAGCGGAGTGCTTCATGCCTCCAAGGAAAGACTTAGCGCCATGTAGGATTTGTATGGCTTGACTCTACCTGACTATTTTTATTTATAAATTTTTCAGATTCAAAATTGTTTCCAAAAGTGCATGATCCTCAGGGTTTGCAGTAAAACTCGGATAGTTTCTCAAATAACATCCATTTTCGTTTTCAGAAGGCAGTTAAGGACATATTTTTGAAGATTAATGTGTTTTTTTTTTCTTGAGGGAGTTAGGCATCCTTGAATGTGTCAGCAATAAAGATTGAAGAGTGTTAGGGGGCAAATTACACCTTCAGTTATCCATTTGAGAATATGTTTTGATTCATAAATTTAGGGGAGAAAGATGCCCTCTATCAAAGTCTATGGTCTAAATGACCTAAAATAGAGCACAACAGGGCAGGGAGGTGGGGAGAAAGAAGGGGACAAGAATCAAAAAGGGAAAGAAACCTTGAGGAAATGTCCTGAATTGTGTATTTCAGGGATGGAAAGTCCACTTCAAGGTGATACTTACCAGCAGTGAAAAAAAAGAATGCTTCTCATGCATAGGAGGAGAAAACATTCATACAGTCAACTCTTAAATTTCCTTTATGGGTCAGTAATCAGGTTTTTTTGCTTACTTACAGTGCTGTTTTGCCAGTGTTACAGACCTCTCTCCTCTGCAGGAAAGTTGCTGTACAATATTTATAAATTTCATATGACTAAAGTACTATAAGAAAACTGCCACTGCTTAAGTGAAATATCTACCTTACTTCTCACAGTTTGAGGATGAATATGCTTCTGCCTTTAAGAGGAGCTGCTGTGCTTAATTTGAATTTAAGTCAACAAATATTTTGAGATACCTGCAAGACACCAGGCTATATGCTCTCATATTTGTTGTTTAAACACCTCTTCTCAAGAAAGGCAATTTAAGTACTCTAATTCTTAGAAACTCTGGGCTAGATTCAGTTAAATGAATGTTCTCCAGTGAGACTGACACCTACTGTGCCTGTGTAAGCCCCAACACTATTTCAGTAAGCAAGTGTTATGTTCCATAGCCGTTTGAACCTATCTTGGTGCATCAATCTACAATTATTTGCATCATATATATTTTTCCCTCTCTTGGGAAACATGCTTGGAAACATGGAGCCGAAATCCATATGCCACAAACAATGAAAAATCTGGGGTTACATTACCCTATCTTGCTCATGTTTCTGTGAACTGCTTGTAATAATGTAATAGCTGGCTGAGCCTCCTGCTTAACTGGATAGCTCTAAGCTTTAAAAAACTGCAACAAAAAGCAGTGGATAACAACTAGCAAATGCCTATTCCTATCCATACATTGATGAATTACTGTGCACTGGCTAGCAATTTTTCAAGTCAACAACAACCCACTGATACATAGTCACCAATACACTGCTTGCGTGAAGCAACAAATGCTTGCATAAATGTTCTTTACAGTATTCAGCTGGTTCTGCTGTGATAAGTAAATCACAGCATTTCGTTGATAGGGCTCAAGTTCTCTGAAGGGGTAGCAGAAGGAAATAGAAGAAGCATGTCCACTTTTGCGCATGGACACTACCCTCTTTATCCATATTTTCCATTTTGGAGATATGTGTCTTAGGCAGTCAATATACTTATTACTTACTCGATCTAAATGCAAATGCTGAACCAACAGTGCACTCTCATTTTTAATGAAAAGATATTAATCTTTTCAGCAAATGCATTCCACATTTGATCTTCATATTAACCTCTAAAATATTCATATTTACAGTGATTGTGGGAAAAGGTATACCTTGGAGCATATCAGCTCTGAGCTGAAATAATTGTATCATTTTGTCTTGTCTTCTCTGACAGAATTCCCACCTGCACACTTTTAACCTGTTTCGCAATATAGTAAATTCCGTAGCTGGACCTCAATTTCTATGGTTTGGTTTTTTTCAGTGACAGATATGGCAATAGCTCATATTTCTTTTCTGCTTAAAATACAAGATAAGCAAGGCATTAAACCTTTTCCCTTGATTAATGCATTCCTTATGGTATTCGTTTCTGATGTCTGTAATTCTTAAGAGTGGTGGGTCTCCAGTCTCTTTTCAGAGATTATTCCATGGCCCATTGTATCTTAAATATTAGAAAAGTAGAAAAAAGGGGAAAAGAAAGCTTCCAGTTATAACGCTGTCTTAAAAAACTCTTCTGATTTGAGCAAATGGACAAAGAGATGGAAGGGGCTGGTAAGTGGGAAGTAAACTCACTTCAAGTTAAGTTTATGATGAACTTCCCAGGATTTGGACCTAAATGTCTGCAGTGAGAAAGAATCTCATTTTACTACATGTATCAGTAATTCTTAGTTCCTATTATGGTTTTTTTTCTGAGAAACCCGCTTTTGAATCTTGAAAGAGGCTGCACAAAATGGGTAAATGAAAGTAAAAATTATGCATTAGTGTATAAGGAGTATCATCCAGATTAGGAGTAGTAATGATTGCCACTGACAGAATATTTGAAAAATTGTTCATTTAAAAATGTCTGATTTGCATGAAGTTGTAGTGGCAGAATTTCTGCAAATCTTTTATTACATTTTTATTATCTGTTTCTACTTCCATTTAGTTCAAGGAACAGTTTGATAGTCAAATTTTACTTAATAAAAGAATAATTATGTGATAATAATAGGGACCATGCATTCTTTTCTATAAAGATCTATCAGAGATGAACATATCACATCTCAGACCTCACAAACAGCCTTTTAAACAAATCATTAGTGACTGTTTCTGGAGAGTGTATATAATATCAAGATCACAAGGCAGATGAATCACTAAATGGATTTTCTTCACAAGGAACATGACATGACAGAATCCTACCTCTAGAAAAAAAATCATTAGGTGAACAAAGGCATTTGCTTTCTTTGTAAGTGAAAGGTTCACTGACTAAGCTACTCCTTATACTCTGTCTGGCATTTACCTTTCCCACTCTGAATGAGCATGACTCCTTGCAAAAACCAAGTGGTTGCTGTAGCACTCCTCAGATTCTTACATTGGCTCCTCTATGTGGATGGTTGAGACCACAGCAGCTTTTCCTTCTTATTTTTGAACTTTTGCTTGTTGAGGACAGCTTTGTAGGCAGAAATCCCTGCTACTTTGGCATCACTGCCTCCTGTGGCAGATAGTTTGCTGATCCTCTAGGCGCGTCACTCATCTGAACACCATCAGTTTCTCTGACGCCAATGTATTGCAAAGAAATTTAAATAACAATCTTCAAGACCCTTGGAGTGACAGAAATCACAATATCAGCTGCTTATATACTTTGCTTAGAAGCTAATAACTCTAATGTTATATTTTTGGGCTAGAGTTTCTTTATTTAAAAAAATTGAAAGTAATATTAACTCTATGGATATTTGGATGTTAAAATTCCACTGCAACAAATCACTATTTAAGAGGAGAAAAAGAAGTGGTGAAATTGAAGTGGAAGAGAGCCCATACTCTGCTACTATGCAGAGCCTGATGGCCACTAAATTTCAGCTAAAATGGAAGACAGTAAAACTTGAAACTTACCATACATTTTGAAGATGCCTGGGGCAGTATTTTCAGATTAGGAGACAGAAGGGCCAAAAGGTGAGAAAAATCTAAAAAAATTCTCACTGTCCATGATTTTCAGACCTCTCTTAGGGCCAAGAATTTTGACTACAAAATCTAGAAGTCCATCTTGAACTATTAATCCCAAAACACCTTCTTTTTCTGGCATATATATCCCTAGTTTCCAAATGGGTTTTGCTGTCTGCAGAAAACTAACTGCTCCTTGCTATAGAAGTAGTAAGGATGTATCACAGTTAACATTTGAAAAAAAAAAAAAAATCAAAAAGTTTCCTGTCTTATAAGTTTGATTTTTGCATTAAGTATCAATATATTCAGACTGCTCAGTGCTTAAGAGAGCAAAAAGAAAATCATGATAGTAGTCAGTTTACAACCAGCATGACTCAAGTAGAGTTAGTACTGAAAACTAAACGGAATTACCTCAAAGTCACTATAGGCATAATTGCTTACCTATATCAGAGCTGCGGCTCAGAGCGCTTGGGACTCTGCAGGAGTTATCCCAGAGATCCCTCAGGATAAAAAGTTTTGTGTGCTTCAATATGGAAATTAATCACTATTCTGTCTTTTATGAAAATACAAAAAAGTTTTGGAAACCAAGTCATTAACAACTCTACCTTAAGTCAAGAGCAGTACCAAATATACAATTATATACTTATGACAATAAAGAATACTAATATTTTTTGTAATTCACCAAATATATAGATCTATATACTGTATTAATACCTGGGCAAGGGGAGAATTACCAAGTGCCATAAATTAGGATTATACAGTGGTCATCTTCCCAAGAGATGTTCCTCTTTCTCATTTTATTTTCACTTACTTTAATCTTTTTTGTTTTCTAATGCCTTTCTATTTTTAGAATGCATGCAGCAAAAATTATTAAAATATGCTCTTTTGTAGAAGATTTTATCTTGCTACCGTCAAAGAGAAAATACTTTCTCTCCAAACTCTGCATAATTGTACCTATCCTTAGTGCTGGAGCATCTAGTTACAATAACATGAATTAAAATAGTGGGGGCAGAGGGCATCACCTTTTACTGAGTGCATTTTTATTCCTTTTGCTTCTCTGAAGCATTAGGTAGCATTTCTCTGTTTAGTTGTGTCAACATCCTGTAGTCCTTAGTCTGTACTATGGATTTATATAAAACTCTATTCAGGCTTAAAAAGAAAACTGTCTTAGACTATGTGAATAACATTAGTTTTTAGTTTTGTGCTTGTATGCCCAGTAAATCATTAAAAAGTAATCTGAAAAGTCAGAATGTGTGAATAGTGTCGTATATTTGATTGAACTATACCTTTTAGTTCTTGGGCAGATAAAACCAGGTAAAAACACAGAAATAGCCTGAAGGAATATACCACTGAGGAGTCCTGGAGATGGATAAATTGTTAATTTAAGTACATAAAGAGTCGTGTTAATCAAATTCTCCTCTGCTGTTCTTTAGGCCTGGAGACTCCACTACTATTTCTCTTGTAATACATTCATGGAACTTTTAGCCTTTTTTTTTTTTTTTTTTTCATTTTCATACATTAAGCAAAGTGTGAAAATTGAAATCTTAACTCAAATATAGCTGGAATATCCCAGGGAGGCTAGTGACAGCCTTTAAATGTTTTCAGTTGTAAACATTGGCGTTACATCCATATTATAGTATATATAAATATTTTGGAAGACCAAAATCTAAAGTATAAATTAAGTCATTCAATCATGTAGTTGATTACTATTGAACTAAAGAAGTTCAATTTGCCACAGAAATGCTAGCCTTTTCTTTATTTATGCTGTGTGCTTTTGATAAGGCTATGAAAGTTCTCTAAATAATTCATTTTGGTTTGCTGGAAGATCACTGAATTCTCTGTCAGTGATCAAAATGCTGCTGTTTATGTACATAATTCAAATTTGCTGATTACTTTTTACAGTTTATTTTAATTTGACTTATGTCAAGGGTGGGTTTTTGTGTTTTGTTTTTTTTTTTACTTCGAGAGAAAATCCATAAAGCACTACTCTCTCTGCAGAGCCAAGACCTTGCCTCCTTCAACACTGTACATAATTCACTCTTAAGGGAAGATACTGTTCACTCAGAAAAGTGATTTCTAAACACTTTTAAGTTTGTGCCGACTTCAAACAGATACCTCCAATCAAAATATGAATTCTGACTCTTGTGTTGATGATACTATGGAATAATATTTATGAATGTTGACTTTCCTTTCTTGACATACAACATATGATGACTTCAGACAATGATGCCTGACACTGCTCATGTAATGATTTTTAGAATACTGGCTCACAACTTGCCTTAGATGAGATGTCATTTTCAGTATAAGAATTGAATATCCTTGACACCTAAATTTTTATTGATAATATTTATAGTAGTTTATTGCCTTTCATGAAATATGAAAGTACAATTAGAGGGGTCAGGAAACATATAGGCTACAAATAAAATGCATGGTAGTGCTGGCAGGGGAGGCGAGTTACGGTCTTTGAAATGGGGGATAATTCCACTGACAGTCGTGATGGGCATTCGGACCACAATGGGAAAGAGGCCCTAGAATCTGGCCTTTGCTCCTGCAGTGAAGAGGAGGGGAAGTAAATTTTGTTCCAAATGTATTTCAATTTAATAAACATCTGTCATGTATATTTAAAACTGCCATTTCAGGATTGTAATTATATCATCTGAAAATAAGTCCTCCTCAAAAGAGAACTGAAGTGACAGGCTGAAGAAAATGAAACATGACGTTGCTCATTCTCCTTTCATGCTAGAGCTAAAATTTAAATTAATTTTCTTCTTGTCAGAAAGTATTTTAATTGGAAATGATTTTTGATTGCAGTTTTCAGAGGAATGAGATTTTTCTAGTGTGTGTGCATAGAAGTTTCCCAGTGTCTCCATAATAATTTCCTAAATTAATTATTTGCAGGTATTTTAAACAGATGATAGCTGTACTAGAAATTTGAAGGAAAGTTAAAACATTTTAAAGCCTGAGATAAATGTAAAGATTTTTACTTTTATTTTGTTCCTCAGCCCCCCTGTATGCAGCCATGTTATGTCTGTTGCTATAGTTACCTGCTTGTTGGGAGAAATGAATATTTGGTATTAGCATTAACTAGACTTTAAAAATTAGATATGCTAGTTTAGTTCAATTTAGGTTTATCACAATTTTTTTTACAGCTGAATTTTCTGTAAAAATGTTGAAGGAAAGTTATGGAGCCATAATCTTATGAGATGTACAAGTCTCTATAGCCCTATAAGTTCATTCACACTCATTCCACAGTCCTCTGATGAATTAGAAGAACCTAATTAAATTTTCTTCCAGTATACTTTCATTTTCAGTTTTTGGACCTTATACAAAAGGAGTTTCTCCTATTAATATCTTAATCTCAGTATCACAGAGGACAACAGTAGTCATGCCAAGGCTATCATAGATAGTGGCTTTCTGTGCTGAAATGGAATAAGTCAGTCTTTAAGGGATAAAATATAGATGTTCAGCCTAATATCTCACTGCCAGATTACTTGTGATTTGGCACAGTGCTTTGACACCCGATTTGGCCATCAATAGAAGGTGATCTAAAGACAGCTCTAAATACAACTCTAAATAACTATCCAGGTGACAACTCAGTGGATGTTACAGATCAGAGAGGGAAAATATCTACAGACTAATAAAAGGAACATGTGAGTTCATTAGAAAGATTACAAGATTGGAGCAGTTGCTACTTGGATACTTAGCACTGGCACTTAACCGCAGGCGTGAAACTCTTGCAGAGAGGCTTAAAAACATTTCTCTGAGACATGTTCTCAAGCAATGCTTTCTCAGTCATGAGAAGTGACAGAAATCTTGTTGACTGAAGTTATCTTTCATTACCCTAATTTCTTGTGTCTTAGAAAGTTTTTAATAATTTTTATGTACTTTCACTAATGTATCCTTGATAAAATGTAAAACTTAGAGAAGAGAAAAACTTAATGGAGATCACAGTTTTCCTAGAGGATTTCTGCCATGAATGATAGATAGTAACTACTGAAATAAGAGCAAAATTTTTTCTGGTGAATTTGTCGAAAGTGTACCTTGGATACCTGGAAGTCCAGAGATTTTCACTAGTGTGATTAAATGTTTGAGAATACAATACCGTAAAATCTGTGCTGATGGTAGGAAAGGTTTGATTTAGACTTTGCCAAGGTAACTGGAAAATTGTCTTCATTGATTCTTGTGGCAGACTTTGGTGATAATCAGGAGTTTTAAGCATTATCACTTCTAGAGACAGACGCTGTCTGAAAAACATGTAGTTACCTTTCAGAAAATTAAGTTACTTAAATAAGGCTTAGGTGAAAAATTAGGAAATTAATTCTGCTTTAGCTCAAACAAAAGCCTGGTACAGAGGCTGCATTTAACAATGGTGCTCCAAAATTTTCAACACCATAGCGATCAAAAAGAAAAAAAAAAAAAAAACAAAGTTTCAAGAGTTACACTCCATTTCATCCAGCAGCAGAACAGCAGATAAGGCTGGCAAAACACTTTTACCTCAGTGAGCAACAGTTGTAATTTATGTCAGATTGTACTGTCACTCTGAATTCAGTGTACATGGATCTGGCTGTGTAAAGCACATTGATATCCTCCTGCTTAAAGAATGACACAGTTTACTTTGTCAAAAAATGCCCTCAGTGCTATGTCATCACCAACAATATAGCTCTTTCCCCCCAGAGAATAAGAAAAGGAATTTGTTTCTTACATAGCAAAAAATTCCACTAGCAACAGCCTCAAGCCTGCAGTGGATTTTCCATTTTGCCTTATTTGTTGAGGGAATGGAAGACAGAAAATTCACAGTGATTTTTGGAATATAAATTAAGAATTTAGATGACATTTTGATGAAATAGATAAGCTAAAGATGTCTTGTGCTTTAGTTGGAGCATATCCTGTCTTCTCCAATCCTATCCAGGGAAGATATATTATGTAGTATAATTCAGACTATCGCTGATAAGTGTAATGGATCAAACATAATATTCCAAGTTTCAATAAATAGTTGTGAGAAAGGTAACTTTCTAAAAGCTTTCCTATTTTCTGTACAGCCCATCTCAGAAAATAATAGACAGTATCTTTAAAACAAATTGTACAATGTACTGTGGAAAGCATACTGCAATATTTTATATAATTTGAAACATATTTTTCACTCCGTTGTAAATATTGGAGAAAACTGGAAGATTGTGTTGTGGCATATTGCATATAAATATATTTCCTATTCATACACAGGCATAACAGTAACCACTCAAAGACATAACAGCTGATTTAAGACTTGCAGGCAAAGGCGTCTGTTCCAATATAAGGTAAAGGCTAAGAAATGAATAGTTGATCTTGTAAGGATTCAGGGAGAAAGTAATGGGTGTAGAAGGAAATGAGAAGCAAATACAAGTTGTTCAAGAATTTCTGAAAAGCCTCACAGTACCTAATTTAGCCTTTTGAGCAAGATGTGTTCTTGTATAGTCAATGAGGAAAGGGAAGTTTTGGTCTTACACTTGTTTCATAGTCCATTACAAATGCCATTTCTCTCCACTGATACATGGTAAAGCCAGACTATGCTGTAAGATGCTAGACGGTATGAGCCCTCTCCTCATAATCATGAGAGGCAAGGGACTACTCTCACCAACGACTGGAAAAAAAAAAAAAACAAAAAAAAAACAAACCACCACAAAAACCAAAACACCCTGGGAAACAGTTGAGGAATAAAAGCCCAGAGGGCAAATTCTGTTTTGCATGATCATATCCTCTCTGGAACACTACTCTGTGGCTTTTCTACTATCATGAAAACATCTGGAGAGATACAATAATGTGTATTCAAAATCACAGTCACATGGATTCTATTGAAAATAATTCTAGGATTTTCTTCTTCGTTTTGGCTTCTAGCTCTGAAACTCTAAAAAGAGTAAAGAGATTATTTCTCTGGTACATGGATTATACTGTCTAATAGCAATCTCTGTCATAGCAGAAAAGAATAACAACATCCTTACCACATAAAAGTCAATGTTTCATCTCCACAAAGCCTCAACTAGTCACATAATTCATGACTTCTCTTTTTGTCTACTTGTGAAAGATTCATGAACACTTCTGCTACTGTCTACATCCATCTAGTTTTTAAATAACATGAATTAAGAAGTTGCTGTTCCTATTCCCTTTTTTTATTGTTGTTGACTGCTTTTCTCAAGTTGCTAGGCTGGGACCTAGTTAATTCAGAACCATCCGTTTCTATATTTCCTTTACAAATTCTACAGTAAATCGTATGCTGATGTTGGCAGAGAGTGACCCAAACCAGCACAACTAAGATTTATCTCTTTGTTCAGCCCTTTCCTGCAGTAGGTAAAACCTCATATGACCTATCTACACATCTACTGTTTCCTGGGTAATCCATCTCTAGAAACAATCTTTCATAGGTACAATTATCTCCTTGGGAGGACCAGAGCCTCCTGTGCTGGTGCACACTGATTTATTCCTCTGCTAATCCTTGTGTGTTTGGCAACAGAACATTGTGGTAGCCGTTACATTAGAAATTTATGCCTTGAAATTATAACTGGATGGCTGAGAACAGAATAAAAAAAGATTGGCTTTGAACTATTTATCTTAAAGCTATTTTCTCATCTGCTTCTATTTATTTCACTTTTTCTTCTAAAGTTCTAGTCCAATAAATAATATCTTTTCAGTGACTCTCATCTTTTGATGAATTTCTCTTTTTCAACGAACAATATATATTTAAGAAAATAACATAATTTAAAATGTTTTCAGCGTCAGTGAGATTAAAGGAAAAATATAAAGGAACAAAGAGGAGTTAAATTTACTACTGCAGTAACAAAACATAGGTCAACTTACTACTCTGGAATGCATCAGAGAAAAACCAGGGGAAAAAACAGAGAAGAGAAACAGGGATAGGGAAAGCTGTAGAAGACAAGGAAGTACAAAAAATAATCTCTTGAGTTAGAATTCTTGATAGTTCACTTGTGTATATTGTATTCATGAGTAAGGGAATTAAACTGGATAAAGAAAAATATTCAGGAATGTTTTATTTCAAAGATCAAATATGAAATTGCTTTATAAATGAATTTTCACAGGCATACTTTGAAAGAGAACAGAAAAAGAACTAACAATTTCCATGTGTGTGTTTTAACAAAAATTTAAAAAAAATGAAAACGCATTCATGAACAATGTACTACATACGAAAAATAGTTTTAATGATTCAAAATCTTTCATTTCATACATTTATAGGTGGTTTTTAATGATGTATTCTGAAGTAAATGGGCAATTTTTACAACATGGAATCTAATCTAAACCACTCAGGCTTGAATCTTCATGCATAACTTTGTTTAAGGTTTCAAAAGCATGCAACAAATAATATATCTTTTAAGACCTATTAAGTAAGTCTTCAAGGAATGTAAAGTAGAAATCAATCAGCAGATAGAAGTGTTCACCAGATGTGTGGGGGCTATCAGTGAATGTGATGAAAAAGTAAACAGGTAAAAAGCATCTGTACTAATTCTGCAGAACCCTGATGACTTTTGAGAAGAACAGTTCATTTCTGAATATCCAGATGTTTATATAATAAGATGCTATTTAAAGTTAGCACAAACTTCCCACTATCTCTTGAGATAGCATCACACTTTTGAAGTCTTTTAAAAGATATAAATTGAGTGCTTCAGAAAAAAATGCAAATCAACACATATAAGCATGGCAGAAGAATGGAAACAAGAAAGGGTTTAAAATGTTATTTTATTCACATTGTTTTGGATTTTGTGAGTCATCCAAGTTTCTTCTCTACTGTAGAAAATTGCTTCAGAAATTGTTCCAGGCAGTTAGCTCAAAAATTATGTTTTCAGATTTGTTCATAGACTTAGTACACTTTTTCACATCTCCTTACACTAAATGGACGCTAACATTTACTTTGGATTTAGTCCCAGACTTTGAACTTAATCAAGGTGTGAGGTTTTCTGAACTCTAAGCATGATTTTTTTAATATAAATATTTGTGAGGGTTGCATTAAGGAATTTTTTTCTATGCTTCTTTTTGTTACCTGGAAATCAGCTTGAAGTATGTCGGGAAAGATGATGTTGATATTACTGGAAAGTGAAAATCTGGTAAGGCTAGTGCCTGCAATCAGTATTTGCCTAGTCATGTAAACAGAATATAAACAGCATATAAATAATATTTCAGGCTTCTAAAAATGTATGGGACATAATGAGGGATTCTATGGAAACGAAAAGATTTTGGGAAGTGCTTTTCTGCACACTGTTCCATTTCATATATGGAGAGAATATTGCTGAATATGAATGTTAATTTCTTTATCCTCAAACAGGTTCTAGTTTCAAGGCAGCCTAGAAAGATTAGCATTGACATTCACAGTTTATACTTCTAAATAAGATAGCTCTGGTGGTTGCTTCTGATATTTTTACTGAAAAAAGGAATAAAATTCTTTGGGGTTTTGTGTTAAAATGTACTTAATCTATTTAACAGCTTTGACTATTCCTTTGGTTATTGTAAGTGTGGACTGGTAGTTTGGTCACAAGACCGTACCTAAACCCAAGTGCAAGTCAAAGTCACGTTCTTCCAGAAGCTACACAATATCTCATGGCCAATCTTAAGCCCTTGCTTAGTGATCATTTTCCCCACCCTAATAAGATGAAGTTAACCCAATCAGTGTGGATATAGTGAATGTATACATGGCCTGAGTGAAAGCATTTGACAATAGGATAGTGAACAGTAGAGACCAGAGGTGAAATTCCAGTACAGATGGGTAAAATGAGATGTTTTGCTCCACATTTTATCATTTAAATAAATGAGCTCAGAATTTCGGAAGTGTGGACTTTGCCAACAAGTGGGACTGCTCAACACCTTTGAAATTAGATTGTTTTCTACATAGTTGGTGAAAGATGGAAGATCTTCATTTTTGACAACCAGAATGTCAGATTAAATTGCATTGCCTTAATCTTAGCAATCTCATGAAGAGGAAATGGCAAAAGAGTTATCATATGAATATTTCATATATCAGCAGAGGGGAAGTAATATTTTTTAAAATATAATTTACATGAAAATGTTCCTCAAAGACGTGCATTACAAATACAGAGGATATGAGGGATATCAAGCGAGCTAGTACAAGGAGGAAGACAGCAATACATTTTATTACATCCCCTTTAATCACAAGAAAATCCATTTTCAGCTAATCGGCTTTTGATGTACAGAAAGATAGGTTCTCACAAGTTCAAATAGTTCTGAAGATGCCCACTCTGTAGCCTGTTGTTCCCTTGACCTGTTCCTTTTATGCATGTTAGCAGATAAGGAAATTATAGAAATATAATATATATATATATTATAGAAAAATACTTACCTAGGGGAAAAAAAACATACTGAACACTTAGATCATAGGTTCTAAGACAACTTTCATAAGTAAAGTATGTTTATTTTACTAGAAGCTAAAGTCTTTGGAATCTTTGTTTAATCAACAGAATGTCAATCTGTTAAACAGCACATAGTTTTCAAGCAAATGGGTGCAGGCCCTTATGGATCAGAACTTTCTTTGTTGTTACCATTTCGTTCACAGAATGGTTTACGACATTGAAGATTACCCAGTTCCAATTCCCTGCCATGGGCAAGGACACCTTCCACTGGATCAGGTTGTTCAAAGCCTCATCCAACCTGGCCTTGAACATTTCCAGTCATGAGACATTTACAGCTTCTCTTGGTATCCTGTTGGTTGCCTCACCCCCATCACAGTAAAAGATTTCTTCCTAATAGCTAATCTAAATTTCCCCTCTTTCAGCTGACAATCATTACCTTTCATCTTATCCCTCTTTCCCTGATAAAGGGCTCCTCCTCATCTTTCCTGTAGCCCCCGTTAAGGACTGAAAGGTTGCTATGAGGTCTCTGCAGAGCCTTCTCTAGTCTTGAACATGCCCGACTCTCTCAATGTGTCCTCCAGTGGGAGGCACTTCAGCCCTTCGATAATCTTTGTGGCCTCCTCTGGACTGACTCTAACAGAACCATGTCCTTCTTGTGCTGAACACTTCAGAACTGAATGTAGTACTCCAGATAAGGTCTTACGAGAGTGCAGTAGAGGGGAAAATCTCCTCCCTTGACCTGCTGGTTACAGTTCTTGTGGTGCAGCCCAGGATATGGTTGGATTTCTGGGATGCAAGCACACATTGCCAGCTCACGCTGAGCTTCTCATCCACCATATACCACTGGATACTCTTTCTTTTTACAGAACATACACAGAGATCATGATCATATAAATGTTGCAGTCTTAAGAACACAGGTAAGACTGTTCTCAACCTGTGTCCCCTTACAGAGATTCCAGCTCTGTAAGAGCAATCTATGAGTCCCTTACAATGACCTTATGTCTTCAGTTATTGTGAAGAGCTATTTGAGTGGATGAGGAGTTGTTCTTATAAGGAAAATATTAATGTCATTTTCTACAAAACATATATAAAAGTACTATTACACACCGGAAAAGTCTTACTTTGGACTGAAGTTTTGAACTGTCAATTCTAGACCAAGATGTAATTTGGCTGTTAGAATGGTTTCATTTTCTTCCTAGACTCAGGGTTTATACTATTCCTACACTTTAGCTGTTGTGGTTGTGTGATCTTAAATTAAAACACGATATGTGCAATGGTAGTGACCCATGTTATTTGTCAATATGCACTGACTTTAGATCATACATTAATACATTTGTGTTAAGCTTATTTATGCTGCTTATATTCTACTCATCCAACTTGTGGCTGAAGCTGAAAAAACCCTGTTATTTACAAAAGGGTTGTTGCAAGTGTGGTTTTGAATGTTACCAGTAATGGAAATCAGGTATGCTCATGCTATACTTACATAAGTGTATTCTTTCAGTTTTACTAAAAAAGTAGGATTAAGTTAATATGCTAAACACATCAGAGTAGTTCAAGGTAAAGCAAGGAAATGTATTCAACAAAACTCATCCGTAAGCCAATTATAGTGAAATCTCAAACCCAAGAGGTATTTATTTGGCTTCACAGGGCTGTGCAAGCTCCGACTCCAGAAGATGGTAGTGTTACGTAAACAAATGTGTAGAGCAAGACTGGTGATATTATAGTATAAAAAAATGCAAACATGTACCTCAAATTTTAGTCAAAATCCAGATTTGTGAAACAGGATTGAAAACAAAAAGGAATGAAATGTATAAATATTGGGCAACGTACTCTGAGTAATTCTTACACTGAACAAAACCCTCATTATATAAAGGCATTAGTGGAGGGAAAGCTAGTGTGTTATTATGCCCTGTATGTAATAAAATAGAAGAATTTAGGAAGAAGAAAACAGTTTTAAATTTTGTAGAAATTCAAGTTTTGAGCATACTTAGTTCAAGATTGTGCTAGAGCCTGTTCTTACACTCCTGATTTAGGTGAAAAATGCAAAATGCTTGTCTTCAGTAAAATTTTAACCTATTTATACTAAACAATAAAAGCAAGTAAAAAAAAATTAAATTCTTCTCTTTCTAGCGAACAGAAGGCTTAGGTTACAGCTTTCCACAGGAAAAAGGATGTTGGTGTTCAGTAGATATTATTTGCTTCAAATTTATAGTAGACTTGTAATCAGCTAATCCATTTGCTGACTCAGAGCCTCAGGTGCAGGCAGTGTGGATGCTGCATGAGTACAGGTGACAGGGTTTCCATGCAGGTGGTTGTGGAAGTTAATGGGTTTAGGGCGGAGGAAAGCAGAAGCAAATTTTAGATGTTAGTCCATGGTTCTTACCGCTTACATCCAGGGCTTGTGTAGGTGGATTCTCGTATTTAATGGTTGTCTTATTTCCAATGTTATGCTGATTCACATTTGCTACTGTGCTTCTTTACAAATACTCTATATCTTTCACTTCAGAAACAAATATTCCACCCCTTGGAAACTGCTGCTTTTCTTATTTCATTCTGTTAATTACGGTGTCAGAAATGCTCGTTCCCTGAACTGAAATGTGGGAAAACAGTACCCATTTCATGAAAATACTCAACTACTATTTTTAATCCCTTCCGTCTGAGACTGACTGCTACATTTATAGTATTTTTTTTTAAAGAAGAAATTGAACCAGGAAAAAATACTTTGCAAGCTTGTAAATTCTCATGAGGTTTTTAATATAAACCTTCTCCTTGGAGAATGGGTATACTTAAGAAGGGATTTTATTTGATTGCATTATAAGAAAGAACTCTTGCTATGTCCCAGATACTTACCTTCCAAAGCCTTTTCAGCATGGCTTTAAGAGACTAATTCTGTGACTATGCCTTAAACGAATTGTTTCTGGCTGTGGAACTGCAGGAAGGGACAAGTCTCTTGATGAGGCAACGTCTCTCAGTGCCAACTCTCTTATTTTACAAAAACGCAGCTGTACCTGTGTGCTCAGAGAGCTCATACTGCAATCCTGCTGGTAGAACAGTTACAAAAAAAAAATGTCAGAGACCTTAGACCCCCAGACTCTCTTCCAGAAACTTCAAGAAGGGTCCTGTGCAAGTGCATCAAGACCCTCTCTCTGCAAAAACCCTTATCTAGAAATAAGATACCTCTGGAGGTAGAGCTGTGCCCACCACTAGGAGTCTGCAGACAGTGCTGGAGCCATGGCATAGTGATCTTGCACATTTCTATCTCTTTCCTCCCTTTCTTTCTCTCCTTGTTTTTTCATTTTTCCTACTCCAGATATGACAACCAATGCCCATCTTATTCCTAAAATCACCTGTGCAAATAAATTTCTTTTAAATCAATCATTTGTTGCTGCATTGCCTTAGTATAGCCCACAAATTTTATGGAGAAACCCGGGGTCTACCCAGTGACCCCTGGACGTAACAATACCCTCATTTTAACAGTTTTATTTGATTTCTTCTTAACTTTGATCTGCAGGGTAAACAAACCACAAGAAACAAAATCATTTTTAGAAACCTTTTTTAAGTATGGGAAGTTTAGTTAAAGGGTGAAGCATCATTAATTTTATCAGGCCATATAAACAGAAGGAAAAATAAGTCTAAATTATAGAAAGGTCAAAATCCATGGGTATCTATAGTTATTAGCAGAGCTTTATGGGGCATTAAGAATTGATATCCCCTGGTGACTCCTAAACCTATTTTTATAATTGACAAATAAATCTAATTACTTGCCTTACTGCCATGGGGTTTTTTGTTTCCCTAGAGCTAAGCACTATAGATGTTGAAAACGATATTCTGTCCTCAGAACTTTTAAATGTTATAACAGGAAGCGATACCTGAGCTTCTGTTTGAACCTTCATTCATTGTAGGCCATTGATGCTAGTAAAGAACATTTGGGAAAGCTAATAGCACACTCTTTTGTAGCTGCATTAGGTTCTGCAGTGTTAAGACGGGGGGGAAAAACCACTTTGGTGAGCAGCTTACAATAGGCAAAGATTGTAGACCTGTTCAATAAGAAGAAATGTTTTCAGCATAAAAATGTACCAAGGATTTTTCTAGGTGATAGACACTGAATATGATCAGTCATGTGCTTAAGGACTGCAAAATTACTGTCCTTCATTAAAATTTAGTTATGAAGTAATCGTTTGTGAAGCTGACTGTGGCAGTACAGCTGAATGCCCGTTCCTGCATATGCATGGCCCTTGCTAACTTGTTCAATCTAGTGGGTACTTCACATACTTGGTATTTCCACATGTACTTCTAGCCTTTGAAGTCTTTTAACATCATTTAAGTGGGATTTACGCTAGTGTAATGAAATCAAAATCTACATTGTGAACAGCACAAATTTACTGTATTCATACAATAATGCGAGGGTGTTTTACATCTCTCATACAGCAGTCTAGACATAGCTTTAAAGTCTTTGAGACAAATTGCGTGACCTAGAGCCACAAATACTTGTAATAAGGTGCTGTTCACCTTTCTTGAATGACCATTCTCTGTATAGAACTGAGAGACAGAATCAGTCATTAGCTGCAAGAAAAAGCATTTTCAGGATGTTAGACACTGCTAATTTGCTTTAAAATGTTGCCTGGGCCTAAATCAGAACTTTTGATCCTCATTCAGAAATTTTATTTGTTATTAATTGATACTGATTTTTAATTTATTAACACTGTAAAAACAAATTAGGTGCATTAAATTTGTGCATATTCTTTTCATTGGTAATACCTGTGTCATTAGCAGTGTATTTCAAAGGTATTTAACCGCAACAGCAAAAATTTTATGCAAAATTAAAATAACTGTCACATTAGTTTACAACTGCACCAAAATATTTGGTTTGTGAAGCAGTTTATTGCTAGATGTGAGCTCAATAGGAAGCACATCTTCATTCTGCTGCTGTTTTAAAGCCCAAAGGTAAAGGTTAATGATCAGGAGTACAGAGTGAATAATGTTAGGAATAAGTTTGGGCTGAAATACAAGAAATAGCAAACTTGCAGATATTTGGTATGAGGTCTCAGTTATGTTTCTAATCCAGTTGATTCTTTCCCCTGAAAGACATAGGGTGCTTCCATTGGTGTCAGCTCTAACCATGTTGGTATTCAAAGTAGTACAAATCACATGCTGTCCTGGTAGGTTTTGTGCTTTCTGAGTGTCTCTGGGTCACCCATGGGTACCAGACAATAAGTATGTCTCTCACTGGCAACTGAATTCATGGGAATGTGGCAGCTGAAACAGAATTTAAAATTATAAAAGTTAAAAATGCATATTGAAAGCAGATTTGGATCAGATTTAGAAAGGAAATCTAGTATTTTTTGTTACTGTGACGAAGGTGGGATAGTGGCAATTTCATCAATTTCAAGTGCTCCGCGATTGCACCTAACACAAAATAGTCTCTGTTGTTTAGACTCTCTCTGGGGAATTACCAAATCTTGTTAGCATCATACGTACAGTCATTCTCTCCTTTGCTCCAGATCTGACCTTCTTAGTGCCCTTGCCCTGCAATGGAATAGCCTAGAGTCACGCTTTCCCCTGCCATTGCCCTCACGAGGCTTTGAACTTTGCTACCTGCCTCTTTTTGAACTACTTGCAGGCTTGACATTTTCCTTTAACATTACTTTGGAATCTCTTGTGCCCAGATCTCTGTGTACGCTCTCTCTGCAATGTTTTCTGTTAGACACTGAAAATATAACTTGTATCGCCTTTCAATGGAAACAGCAAATTACTCTTATTACTCATTTCCAGTCCTTTGCTGCAGCAACACATTATGAAAGAAACAACCACTAGAAATAACAGAAAAGGACAAATAAAACTGCTGAACTGAAATCACAACCTCCTTTTGACCTTGATGACTGTCTGTTTCCAGATTATTCTGTTGTCTGTGGCCCCTCTCATTCAAGATTTCCCAATGTTTGCCCCATAGTTCGAACGCCTTTCTGTGCCACTGAGAGCAAAAATATGAATTGTTACATCGGTTTCACAAATGGAGAAGATGAAGGATGAGGCATGGAAATACTGAGTGGCTAGGCCAAAATCAGTTAAGAACTATGAATTAATACAATTTAGTTTAATCACCATTAAAATAAAAGTACACAAGTAAAACTAAAAATAACTATACTTAGTTTTCTAAATTAAATCCTGTGAGTGTTCGTTGTTTTTTTCTTTTTAAATATGTTACAGATGTTTAATGTTGTGATTAATATGGAAAAGATATTAGTGACTTCTTGCATTATTTTATAATGACAATACAATAAGTCAACAGTAATGAACAGCTCAATAGTTTGGAGTATGTTTTTCATTTATCTGATATTAAAATTGCACCTGCACAAGCACAGAAAATGAATTTCCATAACTAGAAAATTAGGCTTGAAAGCTCAAAAGCGAAAGCATTTTATGTGACTTAGACAACTCCTGCTTTAACTGGGTTAGAAACCCCACAAAATTTCTTTGTACAGTAGACATCAAAAGTTGCTAGAGATGAGGGTTAGGAGAAATAATATGTATTAAAACCTAATCTTCTGTATTACTGATAGAGGTGCAGGTAATATGTTTCTGTGTGTGTGTGGTACAAGGCATTTGATCCTAGGCATGACTACATATTTCATAGACTTTGTTTAGAAATCAAAAGTGAGAAGTCTGAGTACATGTCTGTATGTCTCAAATATTTATTTGTCATCCAGGCTGCTGTTTAGTTGAAACATTTGGAGCATCTCTATCTGATCCCACGAGATGTCCCATAAAAGAGTTTTGCCTGTGGGTATCAATATCTATATGCAACACAGCTGTTTGACTCAGCAGCGTGATAGATACAGCTTTTATGAACATAATGAAATGGAATTTTTAAATGCAGTAAAAACAGACACAAGACAGCACATCAAACGGAATAGAGTCTGTCTGTGTTCTCCCTTTCAGAAGTGCTGTACACTTCTGTGGCTTTCAAAAATAAGAACTGCTCAGGAGATTCTGTATCCTACTTTCAGCATGCTGAAACAAGGGCTGCTCTGCTTTGCACAAATCAAATCAAGCTGAATTGCATATTAATCAGAGCCCCTTTAGCAATGCTTGCCACTCGGTAGCAAGACTGTAACACTTTCATCCTTGCACAGAATGTGCTGTCATAATTGGTTTGTGTTAGGTGCTAGAAACATTTTGTGACTGAATGACCTGTAACTAATAAGAAGCAATGCTCAAATGTAATGAAGGTCCTTGTCTTCCAAGCACTATACAAATGGGTTCCATCTGGCAGTGTAGTGACTTGATGTGTGATTTATGTTGGACTGTTACAGGTTGTAGGATTGAAAGAACCTCATCAAAATGCAGGGGTTCCTACTATAGCTTTTAAGCTTTTGAACCTTACTGGAAACTTCAAAGATTGAAGTTTAATTAGGAAAAGAACAAAAAAATTCTAATCTAAAATTTCAAGAAAAAGTTAATGAGTCTAGGATGGAGGACACCTTTCTTATCCTATTTAGTTTTCAGTGATTGTCTGGGTCAGCATAAGGATGAAGTAGAGGCTGCTAAAAAATCAAAGCAAACAGTAATGCAGTTAAAATATTTGCCTGGAAAACTCTCTATGCCTCCCATTTAAAGACCTGAACTTCAATCTGCTTTTAATGAGACTATAATGGCATTGAATTTTTTTCTTGACATATATTTTGTTGAAACATGTTTTCCAATCAAAAATGATGGTCTTGAAAGATTGGTGTTTTCTGATTAAAAGTCTGTTTAATAATAAACCTGCAAGCTGGTTAGACCAAGAACAAAAATTGTATCATAATTTGGAGGCCTTCATAGTTTCATAGAGGAAAAATGGCAAAATGATTCATGAAATGAATGGAATAATTAATTCTTGTTGTCACATGTTCAAAGTAAATGTGATCAGAATGTTAATTTGTACTTTAAAAGAATTTGGAAAGATCACTGGCAGCCTCATTGCTGATGATCAGGTTTAACACACTTTCCTTTTCAACCTGATGGAGACTTTTTTCTCTTTTCTCTTGTTCTTAGTTCCTTGTTCCAGCATTCATAAGGTTCTTCATAATTACCCCTAAGGAACAGGAGGTATTTCTGCTGTATTTGCTTATTCTTGGATGGGAACAGTACGATTTGTTAATGCGGCAGGTTCACAGCTGGAAGGGATGCTGTGTGATTGCTCTGTCTTGTTTCCTCCTGTACCCTGTAACCCTGGGAATGTGGAGTGGAGAAATGTGGCTGCAGGAAGAGAACAGTGACAGGAGGTTGTTTTTTTTCTTTCTCTGGGGAGAGCGACAAAGTGTGTTCACTTGGGAACAGAGATATCAGGAGTGCAGACATAAGAGAAAGACAGCAAGCTGAGAGTCTCTCACACAGGAAACAACAAGAAACACCTGAAAAGAGCAGAGAGCCCATATCCAGCCAAGCCTCGGTGATTGTGGAGAAAAAGAGAATTCCTAGGAGGTCTATTTGTGTTTGTTACAGATTGAGAAGGCGGTAAAACTTGTTGGAGGGAGAGCAAAACTGATCCCCACCAAGACTGCACAGAGCTCAGGGGGAGAACATTTTCTATTTTTGAAGCATTTTTCAAATGTTTCACCCAGCAAAGCTGTATTTTCTTTTTTAAAAATGAAAATACTGTAACTACCCACCTACCACAAATCCTGAACTTACTCTAGCTGCTACAGTTAGTATTCTAATATGATACAGTTCAGAGATTGATGATATTTTCTCTACCTCAATGCCCGAATGACTTGACAACCTGTCACATCCTTGAGTAAAGACTTGTGCAATGAGGACCTGCTTCTCTGAACCATGGCCATCCCCTATCCAAATTAATTTTGATGGATTCAGTGTGCTTTCCAGATTAGATTCCTATATTTTGTTTTGTGATTTTTCCCATTAAGGATTCAGTAGAAACACTCTCTCTAAGCAGTATACTAAGCCTTACCTCCTGCGTCTGGGGGTAGCACAGCAGAAAGCATGAGAGACTGTTCTTGGTGCTAAATGAGAGTTAAAAAACCTGATTACAAGAGGCAGAAATATAACCTAATACAGAAGAATCTTCTGCTTGTTTCTTAAGTGCAGTTATCTTGTATTTCTTCATTTCCTAGCTTAGCTTTATCAAATATGTTCAGTCTTGTGCCAAAAAGTGAATTCTGGTCTGTCCTTTAGATACAGAGATCATTTCAGATTCAGGAAGTGCTATTTGAGTTGCTATACTCTCAACATTTTCTCAGGTTTACTTTATAGATACACAACTGTGTTGACCTGGAGGCATTTTGTCATATGTGTCATCCTGTAGTAATTGGTGCTTTTCTACTTTTTCCCTACTTTAAAACACGGACTTTCTTCTTTCTGTGCTAAAACCATCACCTCTTTCTGGTAGGTGGTTAGTCATGGGGATGCCCCTGAGGCTTTTAAGTTATTCTAGAATAGGGGCTGTAACTAACAGCGTTACTTTTGAAAATGAAGAAAAATGGCATAGTGTAATTCTCATTCCCTGGAGGCCTGGTTTTATAATAGATTTCCACTCACCCACCTGCCTTCTGTGCGTAGCAGGGGATATACTTTGTATGATTTGAAGTGATAATTAGTAATGATGATCGGTGGCCACAGGAGGGAATGTAGATCCAAAGCAATAAATGAGTCTCAACAGAGTGACACATCACTTTCTCATAAGATGGTTTAATCCTACAGTTCCTTGGAATTAAACCTGAGAGTTCCTAATCAAAATGCTTAGAAGTAAAATAGTAGAGTGTATGCCATTTACTGCTAGCAAATGGTAGAATCATAAATGCATACAAAAATATTCCAAAACAGCATTAATAGAACTATGAGAATATAAATTATTTTTACAGGAGGCTTTTTTTTCAATTTATATATAATTGGTTTAGTTTATGTCATAAAATATATTTCAGGTCATTGTTATGGTGACATATATTTCTAGGAATACAATTTAAGTAGAGGATTTAGTTTGGGTAATGTGTTGCTTTTATTTGGTGACCCAGCTATTCCTACATATCCCATGGAGAAAACTCCTTTTGCCATGGAATAGGCAAAGCCTACTGAGATGTCGTGCAAGCAGTCTAAAGCATGCAGCCAGGCTTTTGCAGCAGCAGCCTTGTGCAGAGTTTACTTAAAGCTATTTGGATGAACCTGTGATGCCTTTCTTCCTTTAATACTGGAAAATGTTATTCAAAGGTGTAACAAATGTAATTCAGATGGCACCTGTTTGAATGCTGCCTTGACTGGAATTTAATTTTGCCTTCCAAATTAGCATGTTTCATTACTGTCCTTTTCCTAGTGATAAACAAGATAATTCATTTTGGGTATTTCTGCACCACAGAAACATAAAAATTTGTCAACTGTAAATTGCTGTAGGTGTCATTAAAATTCTCCCTAAGCAACCTAATACATTCCACATATTTTCTTTTTTCAGAGACACTCGAAGCTATTTTTAAACCACCTGCTGTGTCTATACATATTTAGACCATAATGGGAAGGCACTGCTGAGAAATTCAATAGAAAATAATTTAGAGAGGAACAGGAGAGTAAGTCTTAGAAAGTTCAGTAAGTTAATGCACTAGTTTTAAGTCTTTGTCTCCCCACCGTGATCTTGCATGCACTCTTCTCTGTGTGCCAGAGCTTCAGATTGGTTGCTTTCCAATTTACATGCAATTGCCTTCCAGTCGTACAGTTTTCTATGTTAGGAAGCCAGAACCTTGTAACACCGAGGGAAAGTCTGTAGTTTGTCTTTAGAGAGATGTTGCTGATGATGCACAGAACGACTCTTGTAAGCACAGAACTAAACTGCATGGAAGATTGCACAGTGTTTGTCCTGGGCTTTTGGTAATAGCAAGAACCATTTTGTATATTTGCACAAATGCTTTTACCCCTCTGTAATATCTGTTTTATGACAATTTTGTCTTTTTTAACTTATTTTTAAGGGATCCTTGTGGCTCATTGCATCTAGTCCTAAAATCTTGTTCTTAAGAGAACTTTTCAAAATCAAAGAATTATTTTTTTTTTTTCTTACCAGCCTCTTTCAACTAATAGGAGTATAAACTAGAAAGGGAGAAAAGGTACTCTTATTTTGACCGCTCTTCTCTTCCGGAGGGTATTATAGTTTCTCACAAGTTCTGGATGCACTGTCTGTATAAGGGCATTCACATCCCTCTGTCTTCAAATCGCTGTAGCAGCCAGTTATTCCATTCATATTTTATATTAAAGATTGGTTAATTGTAGGTTTGCCTCCTTCCATTTAAATAGCAAAACAATCATAAATAACAGTTGAGAAAGGAGGTTAATTTGACCATGGTAGATTTGTTTCTGCTTGTACAGTGGAAAAATAACAGCTTACTCCCTACTTTTCCACCTCTTTTTTTTTTTTTTTGTGCTTCCTAATCCAGTCACAGACATAAAGTAGGAGCAGTGGTCGAGGGAGAATTGTGTTGAATAAATGATGTAAAGTATTATAGTAACCTGAAGTTGACTTGTGCCAGGAAGTTCAGTAAGTCATGACAGTCTGAGATAAGATTGCATTATATGGTAGCCTCAGGAGACAAACTCCTAGCCTGTGACTGTAGTGGGTTTTGAGAAGCTGTTAGAAGTGTTGCTTTTATTTTCCTTGATTACATTTACTCCACTTAAAATAATTTCATTCAATCACCATTTATAAAGCTTCACCAAGCCAAAGTGTTTAGAAGGGCAAGAGAGAGAAAAGAAAAGAGAGTTGAATATCTCTGGGCTGATAAATGTCTTGAATAGCCAACATAGGAGGAACACAGAGGAGTGGAGGTTTGACTGAAGCATCATGCAGCTTTGAGATAGCAAGAGCAAGTTAATGCTAGGAATGGAGACAGCATAGGTGCAACACATTGGTGAACTGCTGCTAATCAGCTCTGCTGACAAGGCTGGTAAAGTCCATTGGAGGGCTGTGTTAACAACACTAGCCCTTGTTAGGACACCAACCGATATCTCTTCCTCTGCTGCCCTTTGCAACATAATAGTGCACTCTGGGATTAGTTGTTTTGTGCTAGGTTCTGTTGTTAGATGTGCCTCGGGGTGTTTTGGTGAATCAGACTCATTGGTAGGTCTCAGAGCAGAAGAGCAGTTCTTTCCAAAATTGGCAACAGTGCCAGCAGAGGCAGCAGCAAGATTCAGGCCGGCATCAATAATCCATGCAAGGTTCTGTCTTGTAGGCTACGTAATCCAATGCAGTTTAGTGGTAGTTTGGTGTCCAGTTCTACAAAATATTTATAACTGAAGTTGTGTGTGTGTGTGTGTATATATATATAAATAATCTTTTTCTACTGGTGCAAAAAGTGCTGCAGTGGAAACCACTGGTTCTACTGTACTATTGACCAAATTTTTTTTGCCTGAATGCAGATGTTATTGAACCTGTAGTTTCAAGTTAGTATCTGAGTTCTATGTCCATTGAAGTAAATACATGACAATAACTTATAAATCTCTTTTCCACCACATCCTGCTGCTCCCAAATATAAACCTCAGGTGTCAATATTCATGCCACATTTCAATCTCTGCGTAGGGTAGGGTAAAGCACTCAATGTCTTTGCTAAGTAAGATGATGTTTTGCATTAGGAATCGGAAGCTATTCCAAGATGCATAGATTTGCAATTATAGCTTTATCCTGGGAGTGAGGATACAAAAATCATCTGCTGACACAAATTTGCTCTGTGACCTGGGGAAATATTTAAATACTTTGTGCTTCATTTTTCTCCTGCTGCTACATAAATTTTTCAGTGCTGCATCTTACACCAATTGATTTGTGTCTTCTGTTTAATCTGGCAATATAAAATTCTAGCCTTTTAGCTATGTAGTGTGACTTAATGTCTTTGCAATTGATACATCAGATACTGACCTCATATTTTTTGAATTTTTTTAAATTAATTTCTATCTTGTCATGATATGCCTGTTGCTTTGGAATAAATTGAAGCACTTGGAAAATATTGTTCTACTGCTAATTTATATTCCGAGTGTTACTTAATGTCAGAATTAGTGGCATACGGTTGTCTTGATGCAGGTGAATCAGTTTGCAGTGTCAAGTCCAATTCTGCTTCCATTTAAGATGATAATAAATCACCCGCTGAGCTATGCTGTGCGCATTGTGGCCTATACTTTGTGTCGTTAAAGCTTGTTTAAATTTCTGATGAAGACACAGAATAATGTATGCTCTTATTATGGTTTCATTATACAAGATAAAATGTCTGTAGGAAAACACTTCCCTAGTCAATCATCAGTTTGAGAAGTTTTCTCTTTTACTAACTAATACTCCATCACTTTTGATACCTTACAGTCAGGTTTTACATTCGCCTCATGTCCTTGGTGTCTACAAAAATAGCACAGAAAAATAAGCTAGCGCCCAACGCCATAATAGTGTATGCTGTTAGAGCCCATATGGTGTTAGTTTCTCAAAAATAAATCATTCTGAAAACTGTGGATACATAGAGGGGCCTTTTCCAGTCTTTCTTGGAGAAAATGGTACAAAAAATATTTTAGAAGAGCAGTAATGCATTGCTTTGTAAGAATTATATTAAACAAATGAAGCTGGGATGGATTAATATTCACAGCATTAATACAAATTAAATTTTAATTACTGTTTAGTAAACCACATATTATAATTTAATAGCTAATTTAAAATCAAAATTACAGTACTTAGTGTGAGTTTTTAGACCAAGAAATTGTATGTTCTGCATAGTCAGCGCATTTATGCTAATGATTTAATGTATTTATTAGGTAAACCTGACTGTCAGTCTGTTGCACTTTTGTATGCACCATATAGAGAAGTTTCTTGTAAAAAAATTTTTTGTCTTTGGGGAAGCAGAATCTTTACCTACAGCTTTAGAAAAACAAGTGGAATTCAATATCTCAACAGGGTTGAGTTACCTTTCATCAATTCTTAAAGATTCCTCTGGGCAGACAAGGGTCATCCAGGCAGTTGTAAGGCAAAAATGCTTTTAAAACTGCATGCTCTTTCACAAAATGAAAACAAGCGGCAAATAAAATAATATTCTCTTCAAAATATCAAAACTATTATCTTGGCAGTGTTTTCAGGCTTCTCTGTGTTGATGCACATGAGGATGCTCGTTATCTCTGAGGTGACATGCACCTACAACTCGTGGGTACTCTGTCTTGACTTACGCAATAGGTTCTTCTACTGAAATCTTTTTTTACAAATTATGTCAGATTCTCCTGATTTTGCTTTTACTTAAATCTCAGTGTTTGGTGTTTCCTTTTGGCATGGCAAATCCTTCAGAAAACTACCAAACAGGAAAAAGTGAAATTACATCAGTGAAACAAACAGCTTATTTTCAGGTTTTTAAATTATGTACTAGGAATTTTCTCTCATAAATTTTGCTAGGATTTTGTAAAAGAATCCTGAGTTATTAAACATCTTCCTAATACAGATGAAAAAGGAACTGCTGGAAAGGAAGAAAACAAAACCAAAGAGCAACTTCCTCAAGACGAGAAGGAGATGTTCCTGTCCAGCTCAGATAGCTTTGTTTTCTGATCTTGTGTTTTAACAGGGTCATAAGTCAGTGGTTTGTTGTATGGCACTAGAACAAAAGAAGACTAAACTAAAACAAGGGAAATATTCTGTATGATACAAAATCTATCTCTATTTCAGGAGCTGTCAAAATGAAAAATGAAACCACAAGTTTGGCCTTTAAAAATATTAATTTATTTTAAAGATGAAATGTAAAAGTACTGGGACAGAAGTAACCTTATCTTCAGGAAGAAGCAAGCAAGACTAAATCCCTGTTGCTCTTCCTAGATCTCTGATGACACTTTCTTGCCCCCCTTAAATCTAAAAATGAGTGTGATCATCATATTTTACCACCATAAATTCCTGAAGGATTTTTGCTGTATTATTAATGAGACAGTCATCAATTGTACTAACCAGAGCTTAAGTTATTATATTTTCAATGGACTTTTTATCAGTTTTCCTGAGCGATGCAGTTTCAGTTCACTGAACCGAATACTACAGCAGTATTTCTGAATTACAGCTATATCTTATTGACAGAAGTAAGCATTGGCCATTATGATGTCAAAAAAGTAATTGGTGAATATTCAGCTAATAAACTGTCAATATCCTGCTAGGTCTAATGTGGAGTATTCACAAGCATTTATTAAAAGCCTATATTTAACTGTTTAGTTAAGTATAATTTAACCTTTTTAGTTTTTTCAGGTTAGGTTTTACATTTTTTAACCTGCCAATCTGAGACTATTGATTCCACATAGCAAGCTGATTAAGTTATGAATCTATGACTTTTATTCACAGTGAAATAATATAATAAACTAATGGTTTTAACTGGTTTAAATGATATCTTGATATATTTTTGTCAAAAGATATTGCAGATATTTCTCACAAATTATGTATCTTCATTTCTTCGTTTGAGATTTATGCTTGACTTTGTTACCTAATCTACATAGTGCAAACGAGAGAAGAAAACCTCTACTAGCATGGAAACATTGAAGGAGGAAATAAAAAAGATGTGCAAGTTTGCTACCAGAGTGGAGTAGTTTTTAAAGAGTTAATTAACCATGATTGTCATAAATAAACTCCAGTTCTTGAAATGGATATAAACAGCTTGCTGCCACGTGCCTGCTTTTTTTCCTCACGGAAAGTAGTCTGATTACCAGACCTGCTGGTGCTACTGGTGTTGCTGCTTCTGTCTCTTGAAGAAACTACAGCTCCTCAAGATGGGGACAGGAGGGCTAGATTCTCCTCAGATGTAGAGCAGTTTCATTGCTTCCCGTTAAGCTGCACAAGATTGTATCAACTGAGATTCTGAAACGAAGTACTTGCTGGGTAATGTCCATTGTATTATCTGCCCTTGCAGAGAAAGGGTGTTCAAAAAGCAGTAATGAACCAGGATGTAAATTTCTCATGTGGGTTTTGCTCCTTGTCAGTCCAGTATCAGGGCTGACTGCTGCCCAGAAGCTGCTCTAGTCTCATTTAACTTAGTGATAGTTGGTGGATTCTATATTCAAGTTTACAAGTGACTGACTCGTTCTGAATAAAGGTCTTGAGGCCATGAGAATGGCACGAGCATTGCTCTTGAGAGATCTCCCTTTTCTCTTTTTGAGAGCTTCAAACACTGCTGGTTTTTTAAACACACTTCTTTTTGACTTGTGAAGTAGTTTATTCTTTGACCTTCTTAATTTTGAATGGAAAGCTATGGTATCCAAGACTGTGACTGCAATTGTGTTACAGGTAGATAAGGTGCAGCTCTTTCTATTGGTATTACATAGAGGCAGCATCTAAGCAAATTGGAGATATGAATAAAAATTACTGTGTATTGTTTTGAGGCCTGAGTAGGTGATAGAGCATTTTTAATAACGCAACAGTGCAGCTGACAGTATCCTGGAATGAAGCGTGTAATACTTTCGTCTTTAAAACTCAATTCCTTGTATTACTTCTCTTGCTTGTATTCTAGAGAAAGCAAAACTGACCCTACCTACAAGATGGCTCTAACCATGCCATTCAATTACCTCATTTCAAATAAGTAACTGTTTTGAACTGAAGAATATATATAAGTAAAGAAGCTTTTCACACTGACTTATATAATGATACCATTTAGAAACTTACTACGGAGTGGTGCTGAGCCCACTGCATTGTTTCAGAATTGGAGTTGCAAATGTGAGCATAGAGGTAGGGATTCTCCTCTTGGTTGGTTTTAGTTTTTAACCAGATCTATGTCTACAAGTCTAACTCACACAGGAAATAACATTCTCCCCCCTTGCTGGGGTAGGTTATGTGGCACAGTGCGGACTGACTTAATTGCTAGTTTGTTGTTGATTGTCAGTCAGAGCACAGAACCTCTCACAATTTTCTACTAAAACCTTAGGTACTCCCCTCACCCCCTTAGTCTGTTGGCTTCTGGACATCCTGTGAATATCGTAGGAAGAAATCCAAGAGAATCATTGTTTCAAGTGTCTCAGATTAAGATTTGCCATTTAATTTTGCCCTTATGCTGACATTCACTATCTATTCTACCTGCCAAAGAGATAAAAGCTAAATTTTCAACATAACAGGTCTAAGACACAGCTTTTGTTCCATTAACATTTTTTCTGAGATTACGTTACAGTCAGGGTGTGTTGAATTTTCTAATTATTAATATCTTCAAATGTGCCAGCACAAACTGCTGGACAGAAGTGAACCTAATCACAAACCAGTAATTTTAGTAGTAAATCATATATTACAGTTCTGCAATGACAGTTGAAAAAAAAATACAATGTACAACTTGTTATCATTCTTCTTGAAACACTGACTATGATCATGAGTCTCTTTTTTACTTTTTCCAGACATTTGGTGGCATTTTTCTTTTTTTAATGTCACCTCCCACAAATCCTCAGTTTCAGTTGTCAGGCTGCTACTATAGTAACAGAAGTGAATGAGAAGCTGTTGAGTAAGCAGATAGTGAAGAGTGCTTAAAGTATAACGACTGCAAGCCATGAGAAATAGAGCCTGTAGTTTCTTTTGTATTCATAAATACACCTGCCATTTCTTTCTTAGGTTTAATTTTCCTTGCAGCTTGTTTTAATACTTCAGGCAAGTGGAAGTTCAATACAGGAGAGCATTATAATGAATATTTCCCCTTGTTTTATTTCCTAGCACCATAACCAATGAGGCAAATAATCCACAGCCATTAAGCTTTCTGCATAAAGAATTGGAAGGTATGAAGAGCTTACAACATCATGAATAACAGAGATCTTTCCTTAGGCCATCAAAGGTTGACACACACAGACAAACCCACACACACACAGTTTTTCAAGTACAGGTGATTATCTAGTTAGTATTAGAATATTTTCATTTTTTTTCTACAGAAAACAGTTGTGTGTCACTTGAGAAATTTAGGGCAAAAGGCTTAAGAATTTAAAAGTTCAGGCATTTATCCTCCCGGTAAAAACAACAGATCAAAAAAAAATGTGTCCCATACATCTGAACACATACATATCAAACCTTATGTGATCATCAGAGAACCCTGTCACATCAAATAAAAGATGGCAATTAAATTGTAGAAAGAAATACCTTCCTAGGGGCTTGGAGGATTTAAAGTTAGTCTCAATAGAAAAAAAAACCCATATGAATGTTGATCCCTCAGAAGATCTAATAAGCAAGAATATACCTAAACCAAACCAGACATGCAAATATCTCCAAAGCTTAGTGCTTTTAAAATTCTGATGCAAATATTCCAATTAAAGTCACTCGCTAATAAGCACTCAGCAACCGACCTGAGCTGAAACCCTGCCATTCTTTCTGCCTCTTAAAGCAACCAAACTTTTGATTTTACTTAAACACTCAGTAAAGATTATGATATTTCACAAAGAAAACCATTGAATCAAAGAAGCCACAACTAACAGAAACTAGGAGGACACATGCTGGTTTGGATTTTTTTACCATAACATAATATTTATGAGGATCACAAGCTTTCAACCTGCTGATTCTCAGCTAGATAGGCAAGCTGGTCATTAAGTAAGGCAAGAGAGTAATATGAGGGGTGTAACGTTAGTGGTCTGAAGCAAGGAAACCGTGTAAGTCATTATAAAAATAGAAAGATTGTCTTTTTAATTTATAGCTAAAAGAAAGGAAGTGGTTCAAGTCATGGACTAGGAACTGGAACTTTCTCAATCTACTACTAAGTCTATGAGTGATTCTCAGCATGACCTCGGTCATATCATAGAATTGTTTAGGTTGGAAAAGAGCTTTAAGATCATTGAGTCCAATTTTAAAACTAACACTGCCAAATTGAGATGATGAATAATCTCAATGCCCATTAAAATGGATGCTATTTAGTGCTGTTTCTCACAGTATGGGAAGAGAAGATGTTGAAAAAGAAAATGTGTCTGATAAACTCCATGGAATTGAGTAGGGCTGGACTTGATAATCTTGGAGGTCTTTTCCAACCTAGTGATTCTATATTATAAATCCATTTTAACTACTCTGTCCTCCAAACACACAAAAATCTTAGGCACATGGAGGCTGAACAGTGGAGTCCACACTCATTACCCACAGTCACCCTCCTATAAGTTGTCCTTCATAAAGAAATGTTTTTAAGCAAAACATAACTTGTCCCAGGCAAAACTCCACTAGCACCGTGTATGTGTTAGTTTGCCTTCAGACTAGGCTCAGCTGGAGCAGTCTTCAGGTAGCAGTGTGAGTGAATTCCGATATTCTCCTGGTCCCCATCCTGAGGCATTTAGATTGTGCAAACTAACAACTGTTTATTAAGGAAAGATGATTTTTTTTTCTTGATCTTAATAACTGAGATCTCTGCATTTTTAAGTCCCAAGATAGCATAACCCATTCATCCTGGGACACTTTTTGCTCCAGGGCACATTCAGACCTTACAGCGGGTTTTTAACATGTTGCGTATACCATTATTAGTTGAGAATTCTGCATTCATTCAGCATTTCCTTGTCAAACCTGGAGAACTGCAGGCGGTTTCACTCCCATGGAGAGATAATCTTGCTCGATTTTGTCTCCCATTGTGATTTCCCTTCTGACAGGAAGCACGGCTGAATGTATGAGTTTCTCATTCAGTGCCTTTGAAATATTTTTTGAAATAGGGATAGCTGCAGAGAAGGCAAGCTCAGGGAGAGGGAGAATGGGGGGAAAAAAAAAATGTATTCTACCCTGATAATCCATTGCCAGCCTTTGAATTCCCATTGAGAGAAACATAGATGTCCATCTTTTTTATTCTGCTTTACATTCATGTACTACAGGTCTGCTTTAATAAGTTGCATATCTCATATAAATTTTATTTTACATTAGCACCAATAATTGTGTTCCTACTTCAATAAACAGGATCTTACTAGGCTTGAGATACTGCACATTGGACAAGGGCAGTAATTTTGAATGTGCCTTCTCCATCTGTTTATTAAGCTAATTGTTTTGCTTGTAGCCTCCTTTCCAATCACTTCTGTTTATTGTAATGTTAACTCAGCATTTTCTACTTCTAAAAATCCGTTTAATGTAAAGTGACCTAGATATGCTTTTAAGGTAGCAGAAAATTAAATTCTATTTTGCAGCTTTCTTGTGAATTTGAAATTTCCCTTTTCCTTTTTTTCTCTCTCAATAATATTTATTCAAACAATATTAAAATTTATAAAGAGACTAATATTTGTTAATCTCAGTTCAAATACTGGATTTGTATTAAAATCTTGGTTTCAAACACTTCCACTAAGAGAAAGAGAAAGGATGTTGCTTTTAATACTTTCATTACTGCACTGCTCTTGTTAAGCTTCAATTGTCATTATGATTATACACCCTAATTTTTACTATTCCATATTAATTATATATAAATCATATTAGATTTACTCTTGCCATATCCACTTGGGTTTCCATTTTGCAAAAATTATTTTGAAGTAGTTTTAGGACTTGAACCTGATACTGCAACTCTGACTCATCTCTTGGTTTCAGCACAAGATTTGTGCATATAAATTAATAATGTGAATAAGAGTTTCTTAGATTCGGTAAAGGTTGCGGGACATTTCAAAATAATACATAATCTCTGACCTGCAGAAAGGTCAGGAATTACATCTTGGTCTGATTAAGGTCAGTACCAAATGTTGGTCCAACAGCAGTTGAAGTATGTGCTTAAACGTGAATTACAGGTTTACTGTATTGTCCAGTATACATTCTAACACAGAGAATGCTAATCTGTAGAGAACTGAAAATGCGCCTCGGTCATTTATTTGGCATTATGAGTTGTCAGACAGTAACACAAAATTACGTTTATATATATATATATATATATACACACACATATATATATATATATATATATATCTCCAAGATGCGCTACACTGAAAGCATTTTGACTCAGTTAGGATTCGGCAGAGCTGAGACCACCAAAATGAGAAGTTCAAGAGTATTCACATAGAGCACAATGTGCTCCTGGACTAGTAACAGGCTACTAATCCTTTGCCTTCATACCAAGAAACAAGGTGAGCAGGTGAGGATTATGATTTTGAAAGCTGTCTGTGTGTCACAGAGCTCCCCAGGGCTAATCTAAGAATGGTGCTGCTTCTTAGATCCACAGATACAGCTAAATCTTAGTCCTCTTTAGCTTTGAAAAGTTCTTTCAATAATATTACAGATGTCTCTTTCCAGTTCAAGGGAGTCAAGTGTTCCTTCCTGCTAGAAGTGCTTCTCCTACCATTCTCTCCTTTGTTGATTTTATTGCTTTTAGTGTACAGTAAGTGCCTCAAAATGGGGTTTCAAGTTTACAAAACTCTTTACAGGCCTGATCAATCGTAGTTCTGTCATGTCTACTCACCTTCACATCCTCATGTAGTCACTTCCCCTCTGCCTCTCCATGATAGTAGATGTTATTCGCTTAATTACAGTTCGTCCTCTCACTAATTCTTTTCTCTCTCACTAATTCTTATCTCTATTTCTTTCTTAATTCCACAAATTAGTAATGATTTTTTTTTCTTTAGTGTATTTTGGGAATTCCACCAAAGGAGAGTTTTATGTCAAACAACTTTGTAGAGCAACATGCTTCCAGAAATTTCTACATTGAGTAGCATGAATTAAGGATACTGTGATACAATACTAGTATAAAAGTGTACAAAAGTAGGCACTACAGTGTAAATTCTGTTTGAGGCAGTGACAGACTAAGTCTGAAAATGAGAATAACCTAGAACTATTGGTTTGGATGCAAGAAAACAAAGCCTGGTTTTATACAGGTGGGGGCAAACTGTTTTTTTGGCAGGTGCTCTTAGAAGATATAAGTGGGATTATGAAGGTTTAGCAAAAGTGGAATTTATTAACCCAAGCAGAATGTATAGGAATTCAAAATAAGGCATTTATTTTTTTTTTAATCATGAAAGGAAACTGATAAAAAGATGCATAGGACTAAATAAGAAAGTAATGAAATCGAATGGAAATTTCAATTTTTAAATGGAAAATGACATTGTTACTACTTGCATCAGAAAGTAAATCTGGGGTTGACTTTTTCTCTCCATAGTGTGATAAGCTTTTTGGTAAAGAAACAATAGCGTAATCAAAATCCATTTTACATCATTTTCACTTGTATGATTTAGAGTTAGATCAATTTATATTCTGTGAGTATAATCCAATAAGAGTATAAATGCAGCCACTAGAATTGTTTTTGTCCATGAGCAAAGCTAGTATCATTTACTGATTCATTACACTCTCAGCAGGTTCCTTTATTTGAAACAGCTACCTGGAATTATTGCTGGCAATAGAACACTAAACTCTAAAATAAGATTTGCATAAAAAAATTAAAGTTAAAGAAAAATTACAATAGTGATTAAAAGTAACATTTTATGGCTATCGTGATTAGAATACCACATTTAAGTTGTAAATGGTTCAAATGGACATGGAGGGTTTTTTTTCCTCTTCAACTCCACCTTAGAATGTTCCTATTTAACTAGAATATTATGTTCCTGATAATATGTCTGGAATAATAGACAGTGTTTCCATTAATATTTAACAATATAAACATCAGACAAAGGTTGTGCATCTGGAATCATAGAATATGCTTTCTGCATCAGGGTACTAATTTTAGAAATAACCTCTGCACGCCTAGGCCTGCTGATGTGTGGTTGTCATCCTAAGTCAGTAATTGAGTTTTCTGGGCATTTTGACCACTGGTACAAATTTGCAAAGCAGATTACACTGCAGAAATACAATTTCCATCCTGACCTTTACAACATTGCTTTCTGTGGTGGGAATTGGAATGTTTATGGAGCGAAATATAATCTAAGTGCAACTAATTTGTAAGAATGTGATTTCTGACGTTAACCCAGTAGGTTTCATTTTGATTCATTTGATAACAGATTATGTAAAGACTTGGCATTAGGGGAGGTATCATAAAACTTATTATCTCTTATTACCTAGGCAGAAAATATTGGTTTAGATGATTATAAATTTAAATTCAAGGAAAACTTTCATTTTCAACTGCTGTGCAAAGATCCTCAAGAAACATTTTTTGCAGTGATCAGTTGCAGACCATAGCAAACAAATGGTGTTTTTCACATTCTTCAATGTGAACTGGGCATGGGAACAATGCTAAGCTTCTGGTGACCTAGAAATACTGTTTGGGGGTAAGGATGCAGAGAATTTTCAAGCACAGGATGAAGCACTTGTTTGAAAATTCTCTGCATCAGGTACTATCAGACGATTCTTAATCGTCTTGCTATTGACACACTCTTGTTGTGTCACATCCTCTGGAACTTCTGAGGTCTATTGTTTCTTGTCCCTGTTGTTGTCTCCTTGCCTGATCTGGTGTAAGAGCTTGCCAGTTAATTACTGTAGACTCCATAGCTGTCTATTTATTGTGGATTGAAGGCTATTTCAGCATTAACAGATAGAATAGAACTGTGGAGCAAGTTCATGAACTGTTCGTGAATTAGCAGCCATACTATTCACTGACATTTTTAACTTCAGATAGCTCTAGTCTGCCCCCTAGACTGAAACACTGATGGCTGGAAAGAACATATGTCCAGAGCATATTTTCCTAGTGAAGCTTAGCTTGAGCTGCTTCAGGCTGTACCTCTGCCGTATTCAGATCAATTTCTTGCATCTTGAGAAGATAAAACTCTAGCTTTTTGGTGTGGGTTTTTTTTTTTTTGTTTTTTTTTTTTTAACTTGCTTTGGAGATTTTTTCAGGAACGCACTTTCTTGAAAGGTAGTACTTACGTTTTGGAAGTGTTCAGTATCCTCCTCCAAAGCATGCAGGAATCACTTCAGGGCTTCTTGAACCTGATTCAGACTCAAGAAGGAACAAATTCAAGTACTGATGAGAATACTTGACAGGCTTTTGTTCCTTTGTTCAGTGACAATTCCGGTGCCCCAGGGCTGCAGGTTTAAGGTCTGTTTATCAACGAGATCACTGATAACTGACATTGGCTTCCATCCACATATTTCAGGAAAACTGTTGGTTGCCACTCTCCTCTGTTTATTAGTGGGCTGTTGCTGTTCTAGGAAATATTTCTATCCTCCACCATGGGGTTAAACAATGCCTAGAATTTCTCATTATTTTTCTCTGCATTTCACTGACACAGGCATAGACACCCTCTTACAATTACTGCTGAAGGTTTCCCAAGTTCTAATGTGATTATACCTGCAACAAGGCAGAAAATGTTACCCTCATCCTCCTGGTTTGAAGTATTTGAGAACTATTTTCCATGTGTATTTTGGGACCTTCGGCTCTCATTCTCTTGCTATCATGATGATTTGGACACAGCCTCTTGCGCTTAGCTCCTCTTTGTTTTCTGTTGAAACCTGTCAGCTTTACATAAGACGCAAACATCTTATTTTGTCGCTTCAAAGCAAATATGTTCATTATGTTCATTCATAAACATGCTAAACTATAGCTTAATAAATCACAGAATCACAGAACAACCAGGCTGGAAGGGACCCATAGGATCTTCTAGCACATTTAAACTCAGTGGGTCTGAGTTGATGCACACTAGGCTGAGGATCTATTCAGGTTTGAATACTTTGCTGGTTGCTCATGAAATTTTCTCTCTAAAACCTATAGCAGAACAACTTCACTTTGTGCACTGATCCTTATTATGTAACCTTTACCTCCTTCATATAGTTATGGAATTCTCTTGGCAGAGGGTTTTTAATATAGAAATATTTAGAACTACTGGTAACCATGATACATTACTGTGTCAGAGAAACTAATCCCTCCTTTATGTTTTTGGATTTAAATAGACTAATTTCTGCCTACAGCAGGGACTAAGAATGATTCAATAATTTACAACTAATAATTTATTAGAACAACTTTGCCCTTCTTTCTCTTCACAAATTGTCTGCAAACGGATTGTTCAGCTCTAATGTGTTAATGGCTGAAAATTATTTGAATTTTTTTTTAAGCAAATATCTTCTGCTCTCTAGACTATTTGAGTTGCAAATTGTGACTGTTGAAATGAAATATATAATTAACACTGCAAATAGAGCTGATTGGGTATTACAGGAGAAGAGTTTTTATGGAAATATATTGATTTGTTGAAATAAGCATTTGTTACAGAAATGTAGTGATTAAAAAAAAAAAAGGTTTGTATAAATAAATATCTGTAATCCAGATGGGAGTTCTTATCTCAAGTGCTGCTGATAGCAAGCTTGATGTTTAGTACTTTAAACTCAGGACAATCTTTGGAATGGTTTAGCAGTAATGACAGTCTTAGTGACGTGTAAATACAGAGGGAACGTTTGCATGTATCAGGGCCTATAGTTGCATACAGACTACAATGTAGTTCTCTGTTGTTTATTCAGTCCTAGTACTGGGAAGTAGTCATTTACTATAGCTGTGACCTACTGTTGATGGAAGGTTTAGGTGAGATGAGTGTGGTAGTTCAGTTCCTGACACCTCCACGTATGTAATAACAATAGAGTGATTAAATGTTCTAAAATCAGGAAGAGAAGTTACATAATAACTGAAGCTTTCTCACTGGAGTGAAAGATTTCTGCAGTACTGTTTAATTATGAGGGACAACT
Source organism: Coccyzus lansbergi (assembly GCA_033558105.1). NCBI lineage: Eukaryota > Metazoa > Chordata > Aves > Cuculiformes > Coccyzidae > Coccyzus > Coccyzus lansbergi. Next base: position 1,288,496 of record JAUMJK010001135.1, read on the forward strand.
GGATTTTTCTTTTCCTGAAAAAAAACCCTGAAATTACATACATTAGGCCAGAAGGGAAGCTGAAATATAGCTGGTCATTTTATCTTTTTTAAAGTACGATTTAGTGATATTTGACAGGAAGCATTTTGCTTGGGACATTACGATTCTTATTCTCCATTGCTATTCAAACTTTTTGTAGCACTTTGTGCTTCTAGCACAGCTGACACGGAAAATATTTCTTTCACCAAGCCATGAGCATCTGGTGAGTACCTATTGCAGACCAACATGCCACACTGTTCCAAAAAACATACTCTGGGAAATATCCTTGGCTGGAAAAATCCATGTAGGGATACTAACTTCAGTGGTGTTATTTTATGATAATTAAGAATTTTGTTTAGAATATTGAATATTTGCTGTCTTCCCAGGGTTTATTTTTGGTAACAGCCTAACTAACAAAAATAATTTAAATGGAAAAACCTCAGACTAAACGGACCTTCGATCATTGTTCTGTGCTAGAAATTAGTGATCTCTACCTAATTTGAAATTTCTTGTTAACATCCTTCTCAATGTAAGGATACTCCATTAAGTGAAGTTCATTTCTGCAAAAATACTGTAGTGCTTGTAGCTAAGAGCTGAGATGCACATGCTTATACAGTGAGTGAGTAGGCAATAGTTTTTCTCTGTGGATTTCTATATTTCTCAAAGGAAAAGTTGTCCTCTGTCATGGTTACCAACCTTCTCCAAAATGATACAAAACCAATAACAACTCTAAATCCTAATTTGCATATCAATCAAAACTGACCATTTTGCACAATATACTGAAAATCGCCACATAGAATTCCCATGCTTCCATGTAAAATGAAAAGAACATATCCATGTATATCAGCTGTCTAATTATGTCAACACTATAGAATCATAGAATAGAATCACCAGGTTGGAAGAGACCCACCAGATCATCGAGTCCAACCATTTCTATCAAACACTAAACCATGCCCCTCAGGACCTTGTCCACCTGTGCCTTAAACACCTCCAGGGAAGGTGAATCAACCCCCTCCCTGGGCAGCCTGTTCCAATGCCCAATGACTCTTTCTGTGAAAAGCTTTTTCCTAATGTCCAGCCTAAATCTCCCCTGGCGGAGCTTGAGGCCTTTCCCTCTCGTCATGTCCCCTGTCACTTGGGAGAAGAGACCATTACCCTCCTCTCTACAACCTCCTTTCAGATAGTTATAGGGAGCAATGAGGAATTATGAAGAATTTAATTCTTAATTCTATACATCTATATATTAAATAGTTACAGATTTCTTCTTCATAGGAAACGGATATCTCTGGCCAGGAAAGCTATTTTTATCAAGCACTTTGGAGCAATTTCTTCCCTGTTATAACAGCAACTGCTGAAGGAGAAAATTTAGCTTTCCTGCTGCTTCTGGATATACCTGTGTACTGTATGTCTTTAGTGGGTAGTAAATAGATACTGATTTTCTTCATAACTGAAGTACATTATTGCCATGATTATACCATAGACCTTCCTTTACGATATAAAAATTTGGAAATTGTTGAGCTGAAGAGGATTTATGTTACAAAATTACTTGGGTATTTGTATTCATCAAACTGTAATTCTAGCTCTGAATGCAAAACCTCTGTGTATATTGCCCTTTTTACACAGCAGCAATTGGCATTTAAAATAAATGCTGATATTATAATTATAAAAGCATTATGTCTGCCAGAGCTGTTAATAGTCACGTTGCTTCCTTTTTTTTTTTTTATTTTACATTTGTTAAAATCCTGACAGCGTGCTATGGAGCAATGTCAGACTGAACATTGATATTTCTACTCAACAAGACCATCGATTATGTCTTAATAGGACATATTCAGTACATACTGTATGCAATTATCAACTTAAATGAACATGCAAGCATTTATTTAGCATCAACTGAAATTATTTAAGTTCTAAAAACTTTTTTTCTGGTTAGCATTATATTATAAAAGCATTAATAACAACTGTGTTATGGTAACTCACTATTGATAGTGTTATGAATGAATACGTTGTTCATAAACAGAAGTGAGGCATTGCTGCATTGTTAGAGAAAATACCAAGAACCACAAAACCACAGAATAACCTCTCTGTTGGTAGTGAGTATTAAGATAGTCTGAAAGCAGGCTTAAGTAGTAAGTGTATCTGCACTGAACTGTGTATTTCTGATGTGATTAGATCCTGTGAGCTTTTTCAGGAATATGAAAATGTGCCTTTCTGGTCTTTCATTCCTTGCTAATGCTGAACCAGCTATGTCAAGGCAGCAGGGGAGTGAAATCTGATATGTTAACACTGCTGGGTGGCCCTTCAAAAAAAAAAAAAAAATCAAGACACAGCTCACATCCTTGGCAAAGCAAAGAACTTGCCAGTGTCACCCCTGCTGTGGCTAAATGACTGGAGTGAAAACTTATGGAGGAAAGAATAATTGCTATTTATTATTTGTAATTACACAAACCCTCTCAACAGTGTTACACTCCACAATGTCATAGTTGATAAATAATAACAAACGGTGACCTAATGTTCATTTATTAAAATTGTCTATTATTCTTTTTAGCTGTAGACTCGCTTTGTTGAGAGTTTTTGCAAATTTATATTAACATCTTACTGTCCAAATGGTATGAATTGGATTGTTTTTGCAAGAGGAGGGCTAGGTCACTGTTTTGACAAGCAGAGGACCTGGGTTTAGTGATGAGCAATGCCGTGGTGAGCCAACAGTCTGAGGGACTGTGAGGTCCCAAAGTGCTACAAATCGTGGGTGCTGCATTTATCCCTAACCTGCACGGAGTAGCAGGGATGGAGAAGGTGAAGGAAGGCTACTTTTCTTTACACATTTTGAATTTTCATATACATACTTATTTTGTTGAAAATAGAATCATAGATTCGTCAAGTTGGAAGCGACCCACCAGATCATCAAGTCCAACCATTGTCATCAATCACTAAACCATGTCTCTCAGTACCTCATTCACCTGTGCCTTAAACACCTCCAGGGAAGGTGACTCCACCACCTCCCTGAGAAGCCTGTTCCAGTGCCCAATGACCCTTTCTGTGAATTTTTTTTTCCTAATGTCCAGCCTAAATCTCCCCTGGCGGAGCTTGAGGAAATTCCCTCTTGCCCTGTCCTCTGTCACTTGGGAGAAGCAGAGTTGCTGTGACTGCTTGAAGTGCAGCCTCTACCCTGGGTAATCCCCCAGCACAGACACTGCCCCCCTGTACTACTGAGGAATGGAGTTAGGGGTAGCGCAGGGAGCCGTGCTCGGTTCTCAGATCCCCACTTCTCTGTCTCAGGACATACCGGTGGTGTGATAAATCACATGGACCCAAATAATTGCTACTAGTGCCTGAATTAGCTTGGACAGAAATATGAAAAATGCTCAGAAGTCCTATATATGCAATCTCCTAGTGTAAAGAGACATCTGATGGGAACATGCTTCTGCTCTCGTGCTTGGATCTGTTAAGAATTACCTTCTCTAACAAAGCAAATATTTGATGACAGAACTAGATGTAGGAAGTGCTGCATGGCAAGAAAGTGTGAAGTATTCATAATTATATGAAATACTACTCAAAATTCAATGTTTTTCACATTCTATTGTGAGCTTTAACATTGGAGTCCTGACATAGAAATTTCTGCTGCAGTAGACACAATTTCTAGCATAAATGGACTTGCTCTTAATAGAAAATGGGACAGTTTTCAAAGGAAAAAAGGCCAATTTGCGAGTAAAAATGGACCTCTTTCTGAGCAAAGAGGCTTATAAACATGAAGTGATAAATGGCTTTGCAAGTTTTCTGCTCCGTAATAACAGCTGCTTAATCAAAAGAATGGAAAAGTTGCATCTGAGAGGGAAGTTCTATTCACGTTTTAATATATTTAAAACATTTTAGAATATAAATATATGAAAACTGTAGATTTTGTTCCACTTGGTGAGCTGCATTTGTTTTGGTGGCATGTCAGTAATATTTCCTTGCATACAATTATATGATGCTATAAATCAAAATCCTGTTTAGGGTTTGCTGCTTTCTGAGATGAATTTCGTAGAATAATGTTGCAAGACTTAAGGAAATACATTTCTTAGGATCCCCTAAGCGGCAGTGGCATCTGATTTTCTAGTAGTCCATATGTTTTTAGAACTTAATATATCTTCTGGTGTGACTCATTGATTTTACATGCAAATATATTACTTCATAATAGCTGATCTTATGAGCGACTGACACGATTGCTTCTCTCACACCCTAAAAATGATTCAAAATTTAAGTACTAAGGAGCTGGATTCTCCTTACACATGCTCCACAAAAGGTGTTTTGATCTAACCAGGAAAACGCGTAATGCAAAATGCACAATTTAGTAAATGCTTTCAAACTACTTAGCTGCAGAGAAGATTCTGTCACCTGAGAGGTGGTTTTGATAAGCTAGAGAGAGGAAATAAGTCTTCTAAAATTTTAAATGGTGAGATGCAGACTGGGATTGAGAGCAGACCTTCCAAGAAGGACTTACGGGTACTGGTGGATGACAATCTACACATGAGCTGTCAATGTGTGCTTGCAGCCTAAAAAACTGACTGTCTTGTGCTGCATCAAAAGAAGCATGAGCAGCAGTTCAGAAGAGGTGATTTTGCCCCTCTACTCTTCTCAAATGAGACCCCACCTCTGGAGTACTATGTCCAGCTCTAAAGTGCTCATTAAAGGAAAGACACTTGGAGCTGTTCCAGAGGAGGGCCACAAAAATCATTAGAAGGATGGAACACCTATCCTATGAAGAAAAGCTGAGAGAGCTGGGTTGTTTAGCCTAGAGAAGAGAAGCTCCAGGGAGACCTTACTGTGACCTTTCATTACTTAAAAGGAATTTAAGATGGGGAAAGGCTTTTTAATAATCTGTTGCAACAGGACAAAGGGCATTAGTTTTAAGCTAATGGATGGTATATTTAGACTAGCTATAAGGAAAATTTTTTTCATGCTGAGGCTGGTGAAACACCAGCACACATTACCCAGAGAGACAGTGGATGTCCCAGCCCTGTAAATGTTCAAGTTTAGGTTGGATGGGGCTCTGAGCAATCTTATCTGTTTGACGTTGTCCCTGCTCATTGCAGTGGTTCCGGCTGGATAACCTTTAAAGGTCCCTTTCAATCCAAATCACTCTATGATTCTATGTTATCTCCTATGGGCTAAGCCCTACTTCAGCTTCCTTGACTCTGCTTTACAAGGCAGAGTTAGGATGATAGGCACAGATCATTTTGTGGAGTTTTACACAAGCTGTCTCTCTGCACGTTAAGTCTCTGAAAAAGTGTTAGCTAAAGGACTTAGGAAGAGTGATGTCAAAAATGTATAGCCTTTGTTCTTATAAACACAATTGGCTGATAGAGCTGGTTTGAGATTAAAAAAACAACCTTCTTGCACTGGTACCCCAGTACACCTTTCTGATATCATTTTGTCCCTTTGCCCTTGAGATCCAGGCTTATTTTTCAAGGAAGGTTTGAAACAACATTCCTGAGTACACATGATATTCTTACCATACAGTTTTAAAGGTGACTGCAGCACTTCCCCATCTGTGTCCTCCACTGATGATCCAGCGCATATGGTCTTAGGGCAGATGTTTCTATATAAGGCAGCCATACAAATGGGGAAAATATTCATTTAAATTAGATGCCCAGTCTTGTCTCCAGTGAGATCCATGTCAAAATTCTCCATGAGTTCCCTAGGAGCAGGTTCTGATGCTGCTAATAGCTCCCTTTGATGAGATGTATTACTAGCTCATTGTCCAGCTTGAAGACAGATGTGCTTTCATGCCTGGTGTGAGAGGTGAATTGGAAATGCTTTCACATATTCTCACTGTAGAATAGTGGCAGCAATTTTCTTCCAAGGGATGACTGTCTTTTGGGGGACAGAAATTAAGGATGGATTTGACTGAGGAACTATGCAGTCTGAAGCAATATGCATGCAGTCAGATAGAGGAATCAAATATTATAGATGCAATTCATTAACGTTACTAGACACATTTACTTTGTGTGAGAATTGGCAATTTGTCACCCATTTTAAAAACTACATTCTTGTTTCTTACAGTGAAGCAAACAGATTACCATCCTAAATGCCAGTATATAGAATGAATGTGATTTAGTAAAATAAAGTGAATTTATATGTAGACTGTGACATTAGTATTAAATTATGTACCCATCATAACACTGATGAAGAAAACTGCTAAATATTGGTGCATTGAAGTTAGAGTTTACTCTTAAAAGCAGATATATTTTCATTTCTTTCTTAATCCCCTTAAATAATGGAATAGAATCATAGGATCACCAGGTTGGAAGAGACCCATCGGATAATCGAGTCCAACCATTCCTATCAAACACTAAACCATGTCCCTCAGGACCTCATCCACCCGTGCCTTAATAATTTTGTGTTATATTTTATATTTAATGAAAATATATTTATATTTTATATTTTTATATTTAGTTTATGTACTGTTTGCCAGTGTTCTCCTGTATTCCTTCATATCGTATTCCTAGTCAGTTTTCCATTGTAACAGCTGATGCTCATAGAAATGTGTGCTTGTGTTTTAGTAACTGCTGATGCTCATAGAAGTGTGTGCTTGTGTTTTAGTAAAGCACCAAGAAATCGAGGGGGCTTATTTATTTATTTTCCTAATGTGAATTAAAACTAATAGGTCATTTGTGGTAGACTTTTTTGGTTTTAATCTTTCTTTTTCTGCTGTTTTTTTTTCAGACTATGGAAACGCCAAAATATGAGCTAGTTATAGAAGCTAAGGATATGGGTGGCCTTGATGTGGGACTAACTGGCACAGCAACCGCCACAATTCTTATTGATGACAAAAATGACCATCCTCCAGAATTTACCAAGAAGGAGGTAAGAGTTTGCCATCCGTGTTCTACAAAATGGTGCTCACAATTGTAAGTAACGTGTTTCTAAGTACAAAAGTGTTCCTTAATGGGAGGAAATAAAGACATCCTTCAATATGACAGGCTTCTCTGGAGCTGCTATTTTCTTCTTTTACATTAATAAGTTTGCTCACATCACTTCCGAAGCAAAATACAACTGCAATTTAAAAATTTACATCAAGAGATATCATCCAGAGGTCAGCTAGCAGGATGAAAACCTGTAAAATAAGTTTGTTGTACTTTTTCCCCCTAGCTCCTAGGGGAGAAAATAGAGAATTCTGCCTTGCCTACATTCTAGTGTAGAGCTTTTGATGGCCAGGGATATGGATGGAAACAACACGTTTTGTCCTGGCTTCAGTACTTCACCTGTGAGACAACTAGTGTTGAGAGTTCTGTAACGAAAGCTCTAGTCTTAGAAGCTTTAAATTTAACCTACAGGTGGAATTTTTGAAGAAAGTTTTTTTTTTTTTTTTTCACTGCAAGTTTGAATTCTACTGAAAAATGCTGAAAAGTTTGAAAAAATCCCAAATGAAAATGATAGATAATCACTGCCTGCAGGACAGTGCAATAGTACTACAGCAAAGTTTCTGGTTTCAGGCAAAATATGTAGAAAATTTCCTGCTTTTCTCACTCTGCTCCCTTCCTTCCTCCTTCTGTATTTACTGTTAGTCCAATATGTATGTGTACCTATATTTGCCTCTGGTATCTGGAGAGAATTCGTGTGTGTCAAAGTTATACCTAATAACAGGTGGTTTGCACTTTGCTATTAAAGTTCTTCAAAACTCTGTAGATTTTAAGGAATATTCCCCAGAGATAAGTAAGCATGGGAGATGCTGATTTTAAGGTTATTTTAGAAGGACAAAGGAAAGCCTATTGCTGTAGAAGTCTTAGGTTTCTCCTAAAGAAAGGTTTCTCCTTTCACCTCTTTTTATTTTTTTTTTTATGGCCCAATTTTAGTGATTTGACAACAGGTTATTTTGAAACAAATCACTGCAATTGTACTTGAATATTTATTTCTCCTAAAATTGCAAATTGGATAACCAGATAGTGAAAGGATTGATTAAGATTTTTTTTTTTTAAATATAATAAGAAGAAACAATGACAATTTTGCCAACAAGAATGTTATCTTTTGCTAATCAGTGACAATAGTCACTTACTTTAGTAAAATGCTTTGGAAGAGCATTTCAGTCACCATGAAAGTACCATGGAGAGCCTGATCCAAACCTTTCAAGTACATAGGTCATAGCTAAGTGGCTCTGGTCAAACTATTAATTCCCTTTGTTACCCTTTAAATCAGGCTTTTAATGTCCTGAAAGCTGTTTCCTGACAATCAGTGGTTAAAGTATATTTAAAACATTGTTATTTTTAGCACTCTGGAATGTAATAATATAAAAGGACAACTGAGAGTATGCAGATACAGGAAGAAGTTTTATCAATTGATATCAATAACAGTTCCTGTCATTCAGACTCCTACCTACTTGAATTTTCAAACTTTGAGATTTCCTCTTTTGAAGAAGAAAGAGCTTTTCCTTTTGAAGGAATCTTTCTATGTATCTTTCAATAGATTCCATTATTTTAAGGAAGTCTAATTATGTTTGACTTAATAGTTTTGTATTTGAGCAAACACGTTAGAAAATTTGTTGAGTCCTTAGCTCCAAATGTACTGTTAGTCTCTGTTTCTGTGGAAATTCAGAAATATTTATAAATTCAGTTCAGTCAGTGATAGCAAAATCTACACTACATACTTGAATGTCTGGTGGTTTCAGTGAAGAAATAAAATAGTAGGTATGAATAGACAGCATTATGTAGCTTTTTTGAAAATTCCTATATTATGTAATTTTTTGCACTTTTGTATGACACAAGAATTTTCCCATAGAGAGATATCTTTTTTTTTTTTTTTTAATACATTGTGATATGGCTTTGAAGCTTCCACTATTTAGAGATGTTAATGACCTTTGCCTTCTGTAAGTGGTATTCTTGTTCCATGAATAAGGCAGTAAAATTCAGTTGTCAATGCATGGTGCCAGGTCCCTTTAGAAACATGTGCTCTATTAATAGAGCTAATGCCACTTTATCTGGCTTAGTGCTTAAAGTACTTGGTTATTGTATTTAATTGTTGCATACCACATGCTGCAATCCTATTGATTTGAAGAAAACTTGTCAGAAAAAAAACGTATTTTCAAGATAACTTTTGAAGTAGAAAGTACAGATTCAGTAAATCTGAAGATTTGATTTCAGGATGCATCCTCTGTTATTTACTTTGAGATTGGTTGCTTTAGGACTGGTTTCTTTTGGTACTGAAATTCTTTTCCAGCTGTTTTACTCCTCTTTAAATTCTGAGGTTTTTTGAATGCATGTTTCCCTTGTATAAAACAAATGCTTACTTACTGCTCTTTGTTTTCTTCTGACAGTGTAATTTTCACCTAAAATAGCTCTGCTGTTATTTGTCACATGCTGTTGATGCAGCCTAATTAAGACAAGTTGTCAATGTGTTGTTTTTATCTATAAGAACAGGGGCCAAATTAATTCATGATTCGACACAGTGAAAGTCAGCAAAGTTGAGAGGAGCATTTTTTCAAATGTCTGGACACTGCATGAGTACAGTACTGGGCGCCCCAAACTGGGCACTAAATGGTGCTTTGTGGAATGCAGAATGCATTATTATATATCTATATATAGATATATATGTGATTTTGGTAATATTGTGCTAAGACAGAAGTTTAATGATTTGTTCTCCCTCTTCTGGTTTCTGTCCTGTTTTTTAGAAGATATTTTCCTAAGGAAGAAGCTTACTTTACCTCTCTTTAATAACAGATTCTTTTTCCTTGATGATGAGTATATTTTCTTTCCTAACTAAATGCTTTCAAGGCATCTGAGAGAAGAATGCAGTGATGTGGCTTAAGGGGATGAATTTTCTACAGTCTACCTAGTTCTCGCCTGTCTTTCACCACAGATTTGGGACGGTTGTGAATCCCTAGTCATAATATAGTAGCGGGACTTGTCAGAGGGCTGTCACTTGCACGTAAGAAAGAGGGAGTTCATTTGGCCAGGGAACAGTCTCATTCTCAAGATGATTCTTCTTTCTGCCATTTCCATCCTCACCTTCATTTTTATCCATTTTTTTGGACAAAGCAATGTAAAATAGAAAGAATTCTGTCACACCAGAGAGCATAAGATTTGAGAAAATATTTTTGAGTTTAGAATTTTTGAGTATACAGTCTTAGAAATAAAATTTCCAGTTAAATAAAGAAGCTTGCCTTCTGTGAACAGAATAAAATTTATGTAATTTGACAAAACATCACCACAATGAAATTTGAGATATACTAGGGCTGAATCTTGAGTGAAAAATATTATTTGCTCACATTTTGAATACCTACTGATAAATGGTTTATAAAAGAGTAATAAATGACGAATGTGTGCTTTAATAAATCATTCATCAATTCCTATAGAGACATGTAAGTGAATGGGTTGCTTGTCACCATGATTTATAATGACTTCCAATACTGTCTTTGGATTCAGTTGTGCTACCTGCTGGGGTAAAACAGCCCCTGGAGTACAACATGTATCTCTGTCTGATCGTGTTCCAAAGAGGGTATGAGACTTTGAGAGCAACATCTGGAGAGATTTATTTTTCAATTCAGGCTACAGAGAAATATACTTATAGCTTTGAGACTCCATATCATGTTTCTTGGTGTTGCCTAAATCATACTGAGGACTAAAACTGAGATAAAAGTACTTTTAAGGTTCCTCCTGACTCCCTTTTCCATACTTTTTTTTTTAAAAAAAGTTATCTCTTAGACACAATGATCTTATTTTCCACACTAGACATACCTTACCAACGCATACCAGATCTGTCCATCCAGTTTGGACATTTAAAACCAACAACAAATCTTACTACCCTTTTTCTGAGATCTGAAGTAGTCTTCTTAGTCCTTCTTTTATCTTACATGGGAAAATGTTGTGCTTTGAAATTCCCAATTAATATTGCTCCTTTCTCTGTGCCTCTTGCCAGTGAGCTGGAACCTACCTTTGGGCACTAACGATGCTGTCAATGGTAGAATATTCCCCTGCAACTCACTCCTCTAGACCCTTAAATCTGGCATGGAGAAACCACTAGGGAGGACCAGAGTTCTGTACAAAACTGAGCAAGAGAATGCTGTCCTGTGTCTAACACGCGGTTCAGGAGCATGACCAGGGTACCAGTCCTCATTCACTTTCCTGTCAGAAAAGGTTTCTTTGACTCTTTGTGCAATCAGGATTCCAAATGTCTGTTTTCTAAACCTAGAAATTTTCAAATGACTTGGAAAAAACCTGTTAGTATTTCTGAGATGTGTTGTGGTGGTACCAAACTAAGGACGCTGGGAAGACTTACTTAAACAACCTGCCTTTCTGGATAAACGAAATTACCTTTTTGTTATTTTTCTCCTCTTCTTCAACACTGTATGTCAATTCTTATCAGAATTAGCTGGTTTGAGGTTTCTCATGTGATGAAGAATGCTCAGCACCACTCAGGACTGAATTGCCACTCAGGATTGAATGCTGTTGCATTACAAGTAAAAATGAAATAACTGGGGAAAGAGACAGAAAAAAACCCACGCTTATTCTGTGCGTTGACTAAAATAGAAGACGGTTCAGAAAAAACAGGGTGTGGAAGATCTGTGTTTCCTGTGCTCATCCAGATTCATACTGTGTCCATAATAATTTGTATTCATGTGGCTACCAGCGAGCTATCTGCATAACCAGTGTAAGCACTTTGTTCAAGAACTTTTGCAAAATATGTTTAACATTGAGTCCATTCACTTATCACATAATTAGAGCTGGATACACTGCATAGCAGTAGGCAGCAGACTTCTACGTTTATCTTCGCTTGTGAGGGCTGAGTTCGTTGCTTTGTTTCTCTCCACCAAGGTCATGAAATACATGAAGTTGTCTATTTAATCTCCAGATAAACACATTTCAGTGGTACATAAAACAACAGAGTGCCTGCTTTATAATCTGAAAGCAGCTGAGAAACACTTGTATAAGTACAGGATAGATCCTATGAATAGAAATGATCGTTCAAACAGTGTGAAATTGGGAAGGAACACAAAGGCGCTTCCCAGCTTCTACAGATCTGATTTTTTTTCAGCATTCTTGCTCTCTAAGTCAGCTTACATAGTAAAATTGTATTTTTATCAGTCCTTTTCTTTTCTCTTTTCTCATTTTTTTTAATGTTCATTTCCTGCCTTTAGTTTAGTTTCCTTGATTGGTTATGACCAGCTGATCAAAGCGGTCCTGATGCAAACTTCTGTGTGAGTCCTTGGTTTTTATCAGCTATGCTTGGAAGGTCAGCAGCAACTCAGTGGTAATAACAGCAATTCTCACTACAGCTGCTAAATTCTCACCACAAAACCATTCCAATGCTGTCTATCCTCTGAAGACTTCTTCCATCTGCTTCTGCTAACAGAAAATATCCAAACACTGTGAGCCACAAAACCCCATAAACCTACAATTTATTGTTCTTTTCTACAAGAAGTGAAGGTTAATATTCTTCTTCAATGTGGTCTATGAAGTGTGAACTTAGCCAGAGACGTTAAGGTCTGAATTACAAAGCAAACAGTAGCAATAAGAGTTTTGACTACATCTAGTGCAAATACCTTTGGGTAAATAATCAGAAAGTAGGAATTAAAGAGAGAGGAAGGCTCAAACAAAGGCTCTTGAAAGAAGTGCAAGCTAAACAAAAGTAGTGTATTGTCTCCAGACTAAGTCTTGGGCCACTTATTCAGGGAAGATGTATAAACTTAATTATCAACAGTCATTACTAGGAATGACCATGTGATTTTCCAATTAAACTTTTTCTTTCCAGCTGAAATTCTGCATTTACCTTCAAATCAAATTAGGACTGCTTTCTAGAGATTTTGATTTTAACACAAGTTTCTAAATCTAAGCCTTTTGATAGAGAAATTGATTTTTTTTTCTCTGAATATGCTGCTAGCCAACTCTGTGGAAATAAAATTTTACTCTTCTCCAAGAATGGTTTATAACGTGTTGCCCCTCATTAGCCTATCAAGGAGTTCCACCTTGCACACTGCGTGCACGCAGGTGACATCGAACCCTCAAAGAATATTCACATAATTATTATTCAATAATAATATTGAATAATATTGATCAAGGTATGAAAGAATGCATCACTGCCTTTCTCAAATTAACTTTTGGGTTCTATATCAGGAGACCTCATTTTGCTATTTATTATGCAGTTGACTGAAATCCTTATTTCCATGTGGGAATATTGTGGTTTCCATACATGGTATTAATTGCAGAGTGACCCTTAATCATCATGAACCTATTCAGGGTAGAGAAGGTGTAAATTTGTGGGCAGGTAGTGGGGAACAGGTTACCAGGTATTACCTGTGGCTTGAAGAGACTTTTATTTCCTGTAAATAAAAGGTTATATTTGCTCACATGAGGAATGTGGAATCTTAATAGAAATACCAGGAACTCTTGTTTGACACAGCACAGCTGATTTGAGGAGTAATAAATATAGGAACAGCTAAATGTGTAGTAAAATATCATTCTAATCCCATGAGTTAAGAAACCCACACTGTTAATATGCCTCTAGCATCTGTAGGAGTTCTATTTTAAAAGTAGGATTACACAAGATAACACACTATAGATCTTAACATATTCAATTTGCACCAGACAAAACCCTATTTAATAGCAATTACACAACATGTGCCAACTGATATCACACTTGCAGTTTATATGAGCAGAAGGGATTTATAAAGCTGAAGTATATTCATACAAGAATAATAGTTATGTGACTCCTTAGGTCATTCCACTAGAGTAGAATGAGTTTCATGATCAGTTTATCAGTTTCTTCACTGACAAGTGAGTTTCTAAGATTTTTGTCAGCAACACTAAAACTGATTTGGCTACTACAAGATTTGCTAACCATCTGTGTATACGAATCAAACCGTCAGGATTATTTAGACAAAATATCTTTTTTTCCTTCTGCTCTGAAACATTAAAATAGTGAACCGATAAAAATCAACATGCTAAAATGAGCTGTGCATTTATTCAAGTAAAATTGTTAGTAAGTGACTATGAAAGAGACTCATTTGGAAAGCAATAAAATTCTATAGGTCTGGTCGTCTCTTGAACTTACTGGAATGAAAATGGTGTTGATACAGTTAAGAAAAAAACACATTAGGGGATTCATACAGAACTCTTCGCAGTTATATTGTCTGTTGAGGAAAATGGTTCAGGAGTGTAATTTATTCATATCCTTGTACTTTCTACTTTGGCTTGCTTCCAGGCCTTGTTTGCCTTAGAGTCCCAGATGCTTATTTGCTTAAAGGGTAGCCCTTTCTCTAGCCTGCTGTCTAACAGTCACTTAATATTTATTTGTTTTTACAAATGTTTTCTCCTGTGTTCCCAGTCCATATGTCACAAGAAAAAGTATAATCCCAATGCTACACAGAGTATTGATGTTATCCTCACCTCCTATTCCAGATTTTGCCCCTGTTATGAAAATTTCCTGAATCCCAGTTGTTTACCTGACCCTCTGTTTCCCTCCAACACTATTGCTCTACAGCCAGTCCTTTGAGTTTGTGTAATAACTCACATTCTTCTCTTCCACTTAGCTCGATGCAGCTTTTTTAGAGTTTTTTTGTACTTCCTTGCACATTGTAGAAGTTTTCTTCAAGCTACTTACTTGTCTAGTCTTATCAATATTTGATTTGCCGAATGCTTACTTTTATCACTTTTTGCATCATCCTTCAAAATCTCTTCTGCTTCCTTCATCATTCTCTTAAAAAAAACCCCAAAAAAACAAAAAAACAAAAAAACCCCAACCCCCCCCCCCAAACAACAACAACAAAAAATCCCCCCAAATCCCCATATCCATCAACCAAACAGAACACTCTTATCTTTTGGTCTTTTCCCCTTTCAAACCTACTATTTAGTGAGCAGCCTGTAAGGAGTCTTCTCTGAATGTTAATAATTAGTTTTTCTTTCCTCTTCAAGCTCTTTGAGTCATTTGACTGTCATTTGACTCCCAGAACCTGATTTTCTAGCAACCCCTTATTGTCCTTCTCGTCCTGTTTCCAGTTCCTGCATCAGATCTACCAAGACTAATTTCAGGGATGTATCCATTGACTCTTTTTTACTGAGTATGATGTTCCCTTTCCTTTTGCTCTTACTTTTATCTCTTTCCCTGCTGTATATTCATATGAAAAACTCTTCTAACATTTCATAAAAGTCTGTGTTTCTGACCTTTGTCATCTGATGATCCTCTTTCTGTGCCCATGATTTTTCTCCTTTAGTTTTATTTATGGGAGATCTTCCTTTTTCCTTTCCTTGATGCTGTCCCCCAGTGAACTCTTCTTCCATCTCCTCACTGCCTGCTTCCTTTGGGAATCACCTTTCTGTTTTCATGACTTAAACCGGCAGTTTGCTTATGACTTGCAAAAGTCCATGTACACTCTTTGTCTGCCCTCTATAAATCGAGTACCATCACTGTCTGCTTCCACACATCATCTCATTTTTTTCCTTTTATGCTTTATTTCCTCCTCCTCAGCTCATTTGTTTTGACCGCCTTCAGTAACTGAGGCCAGCAGTGCCCATATGTTATGTAGTACTGTCAGATATTCTTAGAGCAATGATTTTTCTTCATTTAGAAGACTGATGGTAAGGAGAGTGCTGCTGTCCTCAACAAGTTTAAAGGGTTGAAAGCTATCTTTTAGTTCAAAAAAGTTAAAAAAATGCAAGGAGTTAGTGTGAGAAACTTTCAAAAGGTACATAAGAAAAATAAATCTCTATATACAAGCTTAAATCTAAACCAACAGTTGTCTTGTGCTGAAATAATATCAAGGAAAAGGATATATTATTAGTATTGATATTCTTAGCTGCCAGTATCCAAGCTATGGCTCACATCCAAACAGTGTGCTCCATGGAGGTGTGAATGCAGGATTAGAATATAATGTAAAACTGCATTTTGCACACATGCATATCTATATACATAGAAGCACAGGCTCACAGATGTTTACATACCTAAACTGAGGATGAGATGTTTTATTGTCCTAAAATCGCATTTTCTCTAATATAGATTAAACCAAAAAAAAATTGTGTTGATTTTACTTGTCTACTTGAAAATAACACAACAAGCATTTGGAAACATTGAACACTGTACATGATTAATTGATTCAGTGTTGAACTAAGCTAAGAAAAGTGTATGTTAGAAGACAAATGAAGGGCATGCTTTCTAAGTTAGCAGCTCTGACCTTTTCAAGTTTTCCATCTTAAATAATAATTGAAGCCATGAGTAAATAAATTCAACTTTGCCTGCAGATGTTGAACTCTCTAATGTCCTTTTACTCTAACATAGCCACTGCCTGATACTAATGGCAGAAACAGTTTTATCATGCCCCATGCTGGGGCTGACTGGCAATCTCTAAGAACTGTTTTCTTTCCTCCAGCCATATGATTAAAATGCAGTTACAATCAATAAATCTGTGCCGTTTCCGTCAATGGTAAGTGTTCGCCTAGGGGTCTTCTGTGTCCCAGAGGTATTTATTTTCTTCAGTTCTTCTGAATTCACAAGAGAACTAAATTGCAATATATCTTGTTTACCTAGACTGCTTGTTGAGATTGTTTTGGGATTGCCTGCTGGAACTTGAGAAAGCAATACAGAGCGTATGAATGCACTCACATGCTGGTAGATATAGACATGAGTAAGGTGCTTTTAACAATATTGGGTTCCAACATAGCCTCTGTGAAGTCTTTGCTTTGGGAAGATTAAATATTTAAGCATGTACTCCTGACTTATTTGGTATGTTGCAGTGTAGGGTGGATTCCAAGAAGAGCTCTAAGATTCTACCATCTGATTTCAGCTGAACTTCAGCAGTTTTCAAGGATGTCAGGGTTGCTGTTTTCCCTTTTCTTGAATGAGGATTATCTCAGCTGATCAATGAGGCAATACATGAGCAACTAGTCAATTTTAGATTCTCTTTACTCTAGCAGCAATCACTTTAATGCAATCAATTAAAAGGGAATTTTAATGATATTACAAATTGTGCTTTTAAAGGCAACATGACAGTTATTATTGAATTCTTAATTTATTATCTCCCATGGTGCTCAGTTTGGAAAATCAAAACATAAGCTTTTAAAACGTGACATCCCCTACAGTCTCACTTGTTTATTTCTTAAATTTGTATGTCATCTTTATAAATAATAGTAAAAATCGAAACAATGAAACAATTGCATTAAGCTCATAACTTTTTCCATTTCTCATTTTTGTGTTATGGGAAATACGAGAGAGGTAATGTTCCTGCCTGAATTCAGCAAAAGGTAGCATGCATATGTACAGTCAAGGAAAATGTCTAGTTTATTTCTTTGAAAGGCTGCTCTCAAAGGGAAGTAGGTGCCTGTAAATGCAAACACTAGGTAATAGTCATTGGAAATAATTGCATTCAGCTACATGTTGCATATCTGAATTATTTATTCAGAAATAATAAACGTGTTTTGTCAATACTTACACAGAGGGTTTGTCTGTGTTACATAGCAAAGCTATTGTAATGTCTTTCCTGGACTAATTTGTAAGTATTCAGGGAGAACCTTATTCTCTTTTAAATATGCGGACTCCAGACCATAGGTTGAAGCTCACTTATTCCATAAATTTATTTTTCTTAAATTTATAAAGTATGGGCAGCATTACAAATGTTAATGCTACTATTATAGGATCATAATTTAAAAACACCAGCATTCTCAAAGGTCTCCAGCAGTGTGTCATTTCCCTACTTTATTAAAATAAATGAACAGATGTACAATTTATTTCTGCTGAACTATCATCTAAATTCATAAGCTATTTCTCATGTGCCTGAAATCTGTGTTGGTTTCCCATTTTCTTTCCCTTAGAAAAAAGAAAAAAAATTACACTCTCACATTTATCTCTCTGGGGATATAAACGAGAAGTATACTCTCCACTTCATTCACTTTAGACTAATATCCTCAATACAATTTAAATCCCATCTCTTCAAGACTATGCAGCAAAACCTAGGCACTGGAACACCCAAGATCCGATTGGAAAACTCCCTTGCCATCTATGTTGATGATTGGCAGTTGGACTCTAAGGACACTATCTGTCCTCTCTGACAGAATGAGGTGACACACAGCAGCATTTAATCTTTTTGGTTGGCATTTACAGTGCTAGTGGAGGATATGCAATTTCTTAGCAAAAAGTTAGGAAAAACAAGGAAAGGACAAATAATGACTGGTAGGTGGGAGAGGTGAGAAGGTTGGGTGTAATTATGAAATTTGTAGCTCAGCAGCTCATGGAAGCTGTCTCCAGCCTCTCATGAAGATGTGTTTTAGTTGTCATGCAGCAGCCTGGGAGCGTGGCAGGTTCTCCCTGGGACTGATCAACAAACAAAACAAGACAATGCAGAGATTAGATGGAATAAAATTATGGAGGCATGAAAGCGCATGAAACAGACATGTTGCCATGGAAAAAGTGAATATAAAAATCCTAGACATTGTGCTCTCAGCCTATCACATTTCTTATTTGTTGCAAGGTTTGTGGGGTGATATTTTGCATTAATTCTATGTGAGGAACAAGTGAATAATATGCCCTAGGGGTTCTGGCAGCAATCTCTCTGTAAAACATATTTCTGGAAGGTTTATATTGTAAGAAAGGTGTAAAAAATTTTGATGGTTTGAAGTTGACAACAGAAGTCTCAGTCTTAGATTGTGGTTTTGTTATTTTTTTTTTTTATTTTCTCTGATAAAAATCACTTTGGCAAAGAGAGTAGTGAAACAGAATGTGAATCAATCTGCCTTCTTCATTTCATAGCTGCTCTGGAATTTAAATGCAGGCCTTTAAATACCTCTTTGCAGACAATTCAGGAAATGATTAAGTAATGGTTGAGATATGTAAAAAAATATTTTCTTCAGAAACTTTCTCTGCAGTGGTAGGAGCAGCTTTTCCCTGTGGGACTAGTAGGGAAGAGCTGTTAATTCACTAGTTAGAATGGAGCAGTTGTAGCTGGAGCAGGTGTTTTTTTATAATGGCCACATGACAATTTCAAAACAATTAATTTGGGTATATAGTTCTGCCATTCTTGTTCCTTTTTAATCCTTCTGCAAGCTGAGATCATAATTATTTTCCTCTCCACTTTCCTTAGGTTTTGTTACTAAAATAGAATATGACCAGCTAGGAAAGCAAATGCCAGGGGCATAAATTTCATCTTTAACTGTAGTAGGAACGGCAAGTGTGATTTTGTATTTGTATCTGTCAGCACCAAATCCACTATAATGAAGCATCTTGTATGATGGGTGGTTTGAGACCGGAATCTCAGATGGAGAAATTCTTCCCATTGCTTGCTTTCAGGCACAGAATAAAAGGGGGTTTTGGCAATCCAGTGAGCTTCATGGAATTCAAGGAGCACTGTGGATGTTAAAAATGCTGTAAAACTATGCAAAAATGTTTAGTTCCCTTTTCTGTCCTGTATAGATTCTTGGATTTGGGTTTATCACAAAATCTGCAGGGGAAGGGTCATCAAGATATCCTCCAGCCCCTCCCTCCTATTTGTGCTATTTCCAGTATGCATTTGTTTTTCCTTCAAGAGCTGTGAAGATACAGTTTCTGTGATCTCCCAGCAATCTACTGTAGTATTTCAGCTACCTACCTAGTAGCAGGTTTTGCCTTGTCTCTGATGAGTATTTCCCTTATCTCCACCAAAGCCCATTGCTTCTTGGTCTTGTCCAAGGTGGTGCATAGACAGTCCTTTTGTCTGCGACAGCCCAGTGTGAATTTGCTATATAGATTAGGATTAGTTTGAGACCATGAGCTTTAGAGATCTGCTTCTCTGATTGTTCTTTGCCTTCTACGCTGTGGCCAGAAATTGTGTGCTATAATACAGCTGGGACACCTCAGTGCTGAGCAGATGGAAGAATTCTTGCTTCTATCTTGCACTTGGTACTACTTTTTACACATCTCAATATGGTTTTGCTGTTTTCACAACATTAAATTGCCTTTCTTGTCCACAATTCTTTTCCAGTAGCAGAATAAGTGACAAAACTAACATCTGCTGTACATGGTTTCTTCTTTCATCCTCTCCACGGGAGGAGAAGAGTGTATAATTTTTGAGCATTCTGATGTGATGGTGTTTGTTTTCTTCTATAGATGTGTGTTTATAGATGTGAGAGAATTTGATGACTTAATTTGGGTGTTTTTATTTGTTTTGGGGTTTGTCAGGCTGAACATATTTCCTACGCAAATGAAAGTCTATAAGCACTGCCCATTTAGGCAAACTGAGATCTTCTCCACATCTCTCTGCTAATAACCCTAACTTCTAATCTGCCGTTACCTTGAATTTTCTGTGGGGTTTCCTTAAACTGAAGTAGTCTGATGGCTGTGTCAGACTTTCTTCCATGAACACAGTATCTTAGGAGGACATGCATCAATTCCAGAGTTAGGTCAAAGTGATTTTCATTAAAAGAATATTTTATACCTATATAGACTTATTCATTCCAGAGAGCCCCAAAGGAACATATAGAAAATGGATCCTTTCCATAGGCAAAGAGAAAATTAAATAGCAACTTTCTGCTGCTTGCAGGGAATGTGGATGTGGAAGACTGTTTCCTTTATTAAAGAATCTTATTCAGGAAAGTTGGTTTAATTTCTACAGAAGTATTGCAAATAATTGCTAACTCTGGTATTGTATTGTTTATAATAAAATACTGTTGATGGGCAAAGGGAAAGCCCACCTAATATATAAATCCAAGAATTTCTTCTTAGTAATATTGACAACTAATCCAAGTATCATTACTAATCCAGACTGAACTACTGCCGGGGCAAAAAAAGTCTTCTGTTCAGAAAAGTTTTCAGTAATGATAATAAGACTATTCTCATTAATAAATAACCATTTTCCTGCTGTTATTCTCACCATTTCAAGCTTCCTCTGGGTTTTAGAATTGGTATTTTCATTCCAGTGTTTGTTGTAGGGTTTTTACGGCAACTAGCCAGCACCTGGAATCCCTTGCCAGGACAAATGTGATGCTCATGTCGACAAATTCTTATTCTTCCCTTTGGGATCATTTGGGGTCACTTTTATCTACTTGCTAATATACTTTTACATGTTGCTTTTTCTTCATTGATCTGAAGTTCCGTGTTATATCCAAATTTAATACATATAATAGCTTTTGCATTTGTTAAATACTTTTCTTTTTTATCCTTAAAATCACTTTGATTCAGCTCCAGGTCAACGTTTCGTGAATTAAATACTGGTGAGTGGTTTACAGCTATAGGATCTCCAGTGTCAAGGCTGTGCTTAGTGTCTTGTTATCCTGTGACTCTCCTGCTCCACACTGGTTCACTACTTCTCACGGCCTCTTTTGTCATACTAGGCCTGTATTTCTCTGAACTAGATCATTGTGATGAAAGTTTGGTGGCATCGTACAAAGATAAATGAGTGAAAATATCAAAATACTGTTACAGCAAAACCAAGTGAAAAGAAGGTGCAGGCAGGTCAAGGAATGTTCAGGCAGAGCAAGCCTAACAAACCTCCATCCTGATGTTTGAGGTCTTGTAAACTCAGAACATGCCCTGTTACTAGCAGTGGCAGAAGAACGTGACAGAGCTACACAGTTACTGTGCCTTTCTGTGGGAGTGAATGATGTGCACTGACTCATTTTGAAGTGCAATGAAAGCTCTCCATCATGATTAGTCTACTGAAATAGTAATAAGCAGCTCATCTCTGGGTCAGAAGGCAGAATCGGTGGCTGCGGTATAGCCTCAGGACCCACAACAAAGAATATCTGTGTATGAGCAGATTTGGATCTGTCATATAGGATGCAAAACTAGCTAGCAGGAGTCATACTGAGCTGCTGGGCATATGTATTCAAGTGAGAAGTGCCTTGAGGCTTTCAGGGAGTAGTAAGAGATCCTTTTTTTATCTTTCATCTCATACAAGTTGCTGCTTCAGGTGACTGAATATTGTGCCAGTATCTTTAA
Source organism: Coccyzus lansbergi (assembly GCA_033558105.1). Taxonomy (NCBI): domain Eukaryota; kingdom Metazoa; phylum Chordata; class Aves; order Cuculiformes; family Coccyzidae; genus Coccyzus; species Coccyzus lansbergi. Next base: position 1,310,381 of record JAUMJK010001135.1, read on the forward strand.
TGAGCTCTCCCAAACCCCATCAGAGAACACATGACGGTGCTGGGTTGTCTGAATGTAGGACTGTGGCATATCAGTCTCTTTTCTTACAAGAAAAATTAATTGGTGCTCTGATAAACGATATTAAAAATCTACCAAAAGTAAAAGAAGAGCTAAAATCTGGTAGTGACACGAGAGATAAATCGAGAGAACCAAAGAGAACTTTTCTGAGCTGCCTCTAGAGTATGCAACCAGGAAAACAACAACTGACCTATGAAAGTGTGTGTGTGTGTCTATGAGAAGGTTTATTATGCAGGTTAATACAGGCAGCTCTTCTTTCTCCAGTTTTCCTTTTCCCCTCTAAGCTTAATGCTCCTGACTTTATGAGTGAAAATATCACGAGTAATTTAACTTCCGAACCCCAGTAGAATATTAAATTAGAAATTAAGCAAAAATGCTCATCAGCTGGAGCACAGAAATCCTGGGCAGATTTTCTAATGCAGTATTACAGCAATTGGAACACTTTTTTTTCCCCCCTAACTGCTTCACTAACTGAATTGATTGAATTAAATGTGTTCTGTGGTGCTAACTAACCTCTGACCCCAGTTACTCAGGATAATGAAGGGGGTAATCAGCCTGCCATGAACTGAGCTCCAAAGAAACAAGAATATTGTAAGGTTTAGGAAGCCTATGCTGACATTAATCACATGTTATCAGGGTTTGATTATAAATCCTAAAGATTACCCAAATGATACAACGAGGTTTAATTCGCTGAAAAATACGTATCTACATATTAATCACTAAGCTGAATATCTGATAGTGATTGCTTTTCTTGTGAGTCAAGTCAGATGTCGACACTTTAGAATATTCCACAGTTTAGCAATAAATATAATGATCAGCATCAGCACAAAAGTAGCATTAGCAAGATTAAAAAAGATTTTGTTCTGACCTCAAATCGTTTTTTTCCTCCTGTTGCAGTTTACAGCTCCATTGAAATTGTTCCTCATGTTTCTACTCTAACTGTAAGCTTACTCAGAAACAAGAAATAGTGCATGTTTCAAGTTACCTGCAAGCATAGCATTTTTCTCCCCTCCAAAGGGAGAAAGGATGGCTGCTTACAGTTTATCATACTGCTGTGTATAGAAATAAAGTGATATTTATTATCTCTTAAAATTATTTCTCCTAGAACTGGCAAGCTGAGTTGAGAAATCTGTATCTATAAATGTGTGTTTGGATCCAATTAATTGCTACTGTATTTATGTGCTCTCCTTGGGAAGAGTTCAGTGTGGCAATGTTGATGCAGGTGTATTAGCATACTATGTAGAAATTTGCTACAGAAGGGGAAGTAGTTGTAAGAGAGGGGAATAGCACAGTTCTTAATAAGCTAAATTTCTTCATACATGTCCTGATTTAACGAGCATTCAACCTTCTGGAAAATATTTTTTGGTATAAACCAATGATAATATGAAATGCTTAGTTATCTTATTGGTGTCACCTGTATTTGCTGGTAATTGCCTTTGTTTGGACTAGAAATCTGGTCTACTTGGAATCAGACAACTTGAGCTGCTGCTCAAGAATTTCCAAGCATACCACAGCATTAGCTGTGACCATAATAACCATGTGCCCCTGGGACAGGCCACGTTTGCTGTTCATTTTCAGATAATCTCTGCAGCCCATACAAACTGGATCTGGCAGGCTTGATTAACTGTATACAGACTTTATGGCATGCACACACATCTTTCTGTCCAAGGAACGCATGTAATGCCCTGGCTTGTCTTGACATAAGCACAGAATGGGAACTTGGAAAAGGAACATTTCATTTTCCTTTATTACAAATATTTTTCTTTCAAGAAAAGATGAAACAAGCATTTGCGAAAGGAGCTGGGCTGTGGGGGATGGAAACTATGGGTGTGCTTAAAGTAGAAAGTAATAAATCTGTTTAGCATACCTTTACTTTTTTCCTGACCTTTTCTACGTCTGTACCACGCAAACAATACGTTTGTCACTCCATGCTTCAATCACTGTTTTAGATGCAAGTGAGCTCCTCTCAAACTGTATTTTGAAACCTCCTATCACAATTCTATATGGGGAGACTCAGATCTCCATAGTAATTAGTCAAATAGATTGCATTAATTTCTATTATTCTTTCTTCTTGTCCTTGGGAAAAGAATTTGTCTGTGCTAATAGGGCTGGAGACCCCAGGACCTGGTTGTTCCCTATCAGGGTAATCAGAGCACTGCACTTACCTGGATATTCAAGTTATGATGTAGATTTTTCTGCTATAGGAGGAAAACAAAAGAGGAAGGAGACTATTAATCATGAAGGTTTACTTCTATCTCTGATCTTTAAATGATTTCTTGTATCATAGCTTTTTTGATATAAGAGTAATATTTATGTTCAATGAATGTTGTGCAAACAGAATGGAGGCTAGATAAGAAAAGATTAACGTATATCGAGTAGAAGAAACTATGTGTAGTAGCAGGCTTCATTCATCACTTGGTTGGCAGACTTGGAAGACTTAGTATGTTCTGCTAGTTTGAAATACAGAATGTTCAGCACAAATTCTCCTTTCCCTTTTTCTACAGAAACCCAAATGCTGGCTAGGGATTTCATTTTTAAAATTCAGACAAATTCTGTATTGCTGCGGATAATACTGCCTGTAAACTTCCATCTGTACCTCCTGCCTCCACTGGAACAGCGTGAAACCTTGCAGAGTTCTTATCTGCTTCCAAAAAAGAGTTTTCAAACTGGGCTAACTTCAGACATCTCTCAGCTGGAGGGGCTTGTAAATCTAGGGCATATCATCCCCATCAGTTGGCACAATCTAAAATGCCAGAAGTTTGGGGAATTGATGAAATTCATTGCTAAAATATTCTAGTGATACAGGTTGCTTTGAATGATTTGAATGGTGCTGCTAGGCACTGCTCACCAAAGACCATGTGAAGAAGCTTAACCACTGTCAAAACATCTGTTGTTGGCAGCATGGATTGTGATCAGCTGTAAACTGGCAGGGTGAATAACTATCTTCTTCATAAGCAATGTCCTCTCAGGGCAGAAAAAGCAAGATTTCTCATTGGACACATATGCTTCTTTTTATCAAAGGGCCCAAAGATTCTGCCATTGAGAAAGTCTCATTTACATTTTAATTTCAACCTCTCTGCAAATAAATGTTTGCTTCCTAACCTGGTAAGACTATGGTTCAGGTTTGCATTATTAAGGTGTGAAAACAGTGTTTTCATGGCATTTTGAGAAGTGTATAATGGATTTGGGAAGCTCCATATTAACTTGTGATTTCCTTGTCCAGTGAAATCTTTGGAAATTCTGCTAAATTGTGACTCAGTTCTATCTGCTACTCAATAGTTAAATTGTATTTAATCTAAGTTTTAAACGTGGTCTTGAACTGTATTCTAAAACATTGTGACAGTAGCTTGGTGTCTCTATATAAAGAGTTTCATAGACTAATTTATTTTTCCTTATTTATATGCATTGTCATAATTTTAAACAAAGCACAAATAACTATTGGAGCTCTTTGCCAAAGGAGCTCATAATGTGCTTGTCACTTAGGTTCTTTAAATCTAGCATTACTGCTTTTTGAGAAAAATTTCCTCAATTTTGAGTTGTCAATACTGAGTCACTGGAGGTGACTATTCAAAATGTCTTATATTTTGAACAGCCAACAGCACTACCAAATTCACATAAATTAAACTATGTGCGTTCAAAAAACTGTGAATGCACTTTCTGTTTGGTGTTCATGGAAGGCAAGAGAAACTGAGAAATCATTCCCAGTACAGGTTGCAACATTTTAGTTAATGATTTCCTGAGTAAAAAGAGCATAATCTTAAAGGGTTTTTGGTTTTGTTGTTGTTGCTTTATCCCCAACAAGACATGTATAAATCCTTGCTTGTCAGAATGGATTTCTTGGTGTTTTATTTTTTCATCAGATCTCTACAAAGTTATAGCTCTTGTCAGTTCTAAGGGCACTTTTATAACATATTCAGGAATTAATTGCTAAGTCCTCAAATAATAATAATAATAGCAGTAATAATAATTCACAGAACATTCATTCATAACTGTGGCAGTAGTTATATAGATGAATGAGATCCTGCTAGAGTTTTATCTAGGAAATTTTTGTTCTTTGAAGTATTTAGCATGAAGAACTATTTTTTTTTTAACTTCAATTAGTTTGCTCTTATCTGACACTAAAAAAAAACAGTTTTCATGCATTTATGACAAGAAATTGTGGAAGTTACCTTCCTAAAGAGAAGTCACAAGATGCCCTTCTTTATTTCCTAAGTGTAAACATGACAGTAATTCTAAACTCATCAGTAGCTTCCATCTTGTGAAGATATTATCACAGCCCTGCTTCTTCCCCATCAGTCAGAGGCCAAGCTGCATTTGAGAGAAGACAAAAGGTGCCTGAGTGGTTTCTCCTTCATTGCTTTAAATCTTCCAGATTTTCTGGCAAACTGACTGGTCTCTGCATGTGCATGTTAAAATCAATGATATCAAAATAATCTTTCTGTTGTGTGAAAATTTCCCCTTTTATCTACCACTTTGATGTTCAGAGAGGAGTGAATTCATCTGTCCTGCTCTTAAGGAGCATAAATTGTACAGATAGAAACTTCAACAGTTAAATAAGATGTCTTTTCTGAACCTATTTCTTGTCCAGACAACATTTGAAACCATGCTCTGGAACCAGCAGGAGGAATTTGTTATTTATAGTTCAGACCCATGGAATTAATGCATCCCACCTGTAACTTGGATTGGCAGGTGAAGAAGTCTTAGGGGCATAGAAGAGGTTGCATAAATTCCTTGTAATATGAGTAGGTGGATTACACCCTTTTCCCTGTTAGTAAGGCAGTATTAGTGAGCTCAATGATATATGTTCAGATGTTAATCTTTAGCATCAGAAAAGTTGGTCTGTGTATGAAAAAATCACTGCTAAAAATGTAAGAGGAGCTTTTAGCAAGGCCTCCTCCTTTTCCCTCATGACCATCACTAGCATAAGTGGGAACTGTGTGGGCTGGTGTGGGAAAAAAACCTGTAAAGCCTTTCTGCTCCTAAAATGCACTGGATGGAAAAGAAAAAAAAAATAGAAAATCCAGCTAAGTCTAGCTATTCAAAGTTCATTCTATTCAAAGAAGACATCCAGCATCTTAGAAAGAAGATAGGCTTAACGCTGCTCTTGGTGGGAAGTGCAATGAGGAAGAAATAATACATAGCTGGGTTGGCTGAATACAGCACAAGTGCCCTCATAAATATGAAAAGCAGGTATGCCTGTGATCCCTAGGCAACACTGATTCTGTGACATGTGAACACGTGTAGTTTGCTCTTTCAGGCTTGGTCAGATCATCATTTTCTATGTTTTCTTTGTTGTTTTAAACATATGGTTTGTTCTACCTAAGGGGAAAGAAATTTTGTTAGATAAGAAAATAACATCATTAATTTCTTTAAGATTTTCTCAAAAATTCCTTAATTGTAATAAATATAATGACGTTTTGCTGTCTGCTGTCCACCTGGAGAAAGAGTATTTGCTTTTCTTTTATATGAACATCATTCTAGAAGTGTCTGCTGTATTTGTGGTTACTTGATTTATTCTAGAAATAGTTGAATGCACCTTGCAATTATAGGTGGAAAAGTGAAAATAAGAATGAATCCTTTCTAAATTATTTATATATTTTGAAATAGAAGAGAGATGTTTGTCTTCCTTCTGAATCTTCAGACAACTGCACTATATTTGATGTATACCCTGAAGGCAACAGGCTTTGAAGCAGGCATTCAACATATGATTAATACATGTTAGAATTATCTTTTTACCTTCACTCAGTGAGGCCATGGGTGGGCTGTGAAAGTTAAAGTCTAGTGTAAGCAGAAGTCTTCAAAATGATTCAAAGAACCGGCTATTTTCAAGCATTCTTCATCATCAGTTATTTACCGTCCCTGGGTGGCTTTTTAGCCTTCTGCAAGTACATAAATGAGATGGTAGCAGTACACCACTAGCTCTGAATGGGGTTTCAGCACTGCTGGTGGAAAAAAAAAAAGGCAGAAAAGAAAGTTCTTTAAATTAATTTCTGAATCTTATGAGGATCTTACTCTGCAGATCTTCCAAAGTTTTCTAAAAGTTATGATGTTTGTAAAAGGGACAGGAGGACTCTGCACTGCTAGTCTGGCAACTTTCCAGGGAGCTCTTGAGGCACCCAGCAGTTTAACCAGCCACCCATTTTACCCTGTTATTTTTCTGCATTCTTTCCCTGCCCTAGTCTGTCATGGATCCTAATACCTAGAGTTGTTGAAACATTTCCACTGAATCCTAGAGAGAGCTTGGTCTCATCACAATGGAAAACTGCTCACAGAGGGACTTGGACCTGGAGCATAATGACCAATACTTTCTTTTTCTTTGTTTATTGCATTTCTAGTCCTCCTTAGCAATACTTTTCCAAGCAGATTTTTGAGTAGCAAAATGGGATAAAGTCACATTGAAACTCTCCTTGCCTTTTTTGATCATTTGTGATTAATATCGGTGACAGAAAATATCTTTGGACTTCGCAATAAAAAGGCACAAATTTATAGACCTTGCAGAAATTGTAACTTTGTTACAGAGAGCAGAATTTAATCTTTGGCCTTCTATTTAGGGTTTTGGGTTTGGTTTTTGGTTTTTTTTTTCTTTTGATTTCTTGTTGTTGTTGCAGGCTACAGCATATTGTGGACAAAAATATTTGTTCAGTCTTTCATTATTGAGCAGTTCTTCTATTTTGTAAAGTAACTGGTCAATGCCCTGAAAGATCACAAGGTATTTACAATACATAGCCTGTGAAATTCATTCAAAAGTGAAAAGTGATATTGCATCAAAAATTATTATGGTCAATTTTTTACATTCAGAAAGATTTTTTTTCTAAGCTGCAATTGAATTCCATCTTTAATTTCACCAGGGAGATGGAAGATTATTATGTACTTAGGAAAAAACATAGAATAAGCTGAAAGAAACATTTTAAGTTAAGAAATAATATAGTGCTACAAGCTAGCATTATAGCAGTAAGACAATGACAATTACTAACGGCTGTTTAGGTGACTCATAGCTTTAATTTGTGCTTTAGCTCTAGTTTACACTGTCAAATTCTTGTCATACTACAATAATGCCTTATATTTACATAGTGTCTTTCTAAATGGCTTCCAGAGTGTTTCATATGTTGTTTCATGTACAATTTACATCAATTTAATCTGCTATGCTGATAGTGCTATCCCTGTCGTGAAATACAGAAGCTATTTGTGTCTATACAGTGAAGGCTACGCACAGTTTTAAGAGAGAAAATACCTTCAAAATCTATAGAAGAAATTAGGAAGAATGTAACACCAAGTTACAACTTACCCTGACCACAAAATGGGGGATTAAATTGCTCATGGGTAGAGTTCAGTATAAACTGCAGTTGGTGAGATCCTGTGTTTCTCAGCCCACCAGGGGCTCCTGATGGTAGACAGACACATTTGATCACTGTGCTGACATGAAAAGTGACAACAGAAACTTCAGTATCACCTTTTTTGTGTGTACAAATGTTACACTAATTATTTCCATCTAGTACATAACCTGCGTAGTTTGTTAGGTCTGATGAGCAATGAGCACCAGATTACTTGATTTATTTTTAGTTGGCAAGCTGGGCTCAGTGTCCTAGTGAATTCTAAACAACTGCTGACATCTATGATATTCTCATTCCTGATTGCTTGAGAATGCAAGTCTTTCTGATCTCTGTGGAAATTCATTTGTCATTGGAGGTATTCCAGGTACAGAGTTATGGAGAACACAGTGTTTCCTTAACAAATAAATATTGTCCACTTAGGTGCACACATAGTGAATGACAGCATGCAAAGTAAAAGACACAGAGAAAAAGCAAGCAGATTGCAAGACATTGTATAAGCTTGTCTTCACATTTTCAAGAAAGTAGATAGACAAAATATGGTTGCAGAAGCAGTGGACTTTAGTGGAGGAGGACAAATGCAATACTACTGTTTCTCAGGGAATTTGTAATACAGACATGTGAATTAATATATCCCATTATTTCTCATCTTTTATGATCTATAGATGGGGAAACACATGATAGTAACAGAATGCTTTCAACTGGGATGTCGCCCTGATAAATGCAAACTGACATGCACTTTTAATTTGTTTGTTCTTGACTGGGAATCACAGCATGCAGAATCTTAATGAGCCATGGGGTAGCGATCACCAACCCCAGACACGTCTGTCTTTCACAGTGTCTGCTGCTTGTGGCAGCACTTTAATTTGGGTATATTGGCACCCCACTCTAAGACAGGTTTTGGAACCTTCATAAAAGTATTAAGGTTATTACTGCCTGCTTCTGCTGTTGCTGGACAGTATATTTTGTGGTGATTCTGGTACAGTTAAGTTCATTTGTTCCTCTGTGCTCTGAGAAGCCAGTAAATAAGTCCTCACTTATTACAGAAGATTTAAACAAAGCTGTCAGGTAAGAATCTGGTTTTCCTACATGTTAGGTACCATTTTCAGTTTTATTTGAGGCTGAGATGGGGTCAGTGCCGGGATTCTCAGGTGATAACTTTTTACAAAGTGATCTTTTCATTTATCTTCCCCATGGTGGAAATCTGAAAAGACTGTTTTTTTTCCTGAGACCCTATCGAGTCATAGAGTTCACAGTGGAGGAGGATTTGATTCAGTGTTATATTATATCCTGGCTCCACCGGGAATCAGTAACTAAAATTGGCTGTGGTTCAATTTGTTTGTTTCCACACTTGACTTCTCCCTTTAGTTAGCCTTTGATGCAGGCCTTATTATTCTCAGTAGACACCTTCCATCTTGAATTTCCTACACTCAGTAAGATAAAATACCTGCCTCCTTGGAAATGTAATTTTTCATATTATCATCTCAAGCTTTGCACATAGTTTGGAACAGGCTTGCAAGATCCAGGGAAGGGTGAAGCAGAGTTTAATTGCTGAACTGAGTTTTTTTTCTTCTGCTCAGAACTATCCTGGATGCTGTTTGGCTATATTGTAACACAGATGTTTTGAATGTTACTTGCCATCCTTTTACTGACTCCTGTGTTGTAAGAAATACAAGTTGCTTGCTTTCACTCTCAGGGACTTCTTCACCTGGTGGAATCATCTTTGTGATCTCTCACAAGAATGTCCAGTGGTCAAACCTGCTTCCCATGGGTTTATCATGACAGCTAACATTGCTCACTTGTTACATTTTCAGGTCTCTTTGTGCTTTGCAAGCTATCCTCACACTCCTGAAGGAACTCTTCACCTGCAGCTATCACTATATTGCTTGGTGTCTTTCAGTTACCCATTAAGTTTGATTTGTCTACAAAACCCTGATGATTAAGTTCAGACTGCTCTCTGCCATTTGCTCATTGTTTCCTTCTAAATACTATCGGTCTGTTGTCTCTCTTTCTGTATTTGTTTCATAAGATTTTGGGAAATAGGGTCTTTTCTTTCCCTATGTTTATAAAACTCTGTATGACAGAATTACCAGAATTTCTAGGCTGTGAGCATGATAAGCACAACAAATGACTGTCTGGCATATCAGTCCATAGAGCAAGTTAAACTTATATATTTGAATTCTTAGTTACAGTACATGCACATAGCTCCTTCCACGCAAATGCAACTCTGGCCCAGGGTATTTGCCTTCTAAGTTATAAGTTTAATATGGGTCCAGATGATAGCAGTTTAAATAAAGTACTGAACTTATCTATTTTATTCTTAATTTATAGTGGTGCTTAGGGGATATGCAGATATTTAAAAAGAGTAAAATCAATTAACTTTTGATCCAATTATTTCTGTTAGCCACTGTGGGGTTTTATTTCAGAGCACTGGATCAGACATTCCTGGTACTTTGAGAATGTAAAACTTTCGTTTAGAAATATGATGAACCTGTGGTTCTCTTTTCTCTATTTTCATAGCTAATTCCTGTTTTTGTCCTTTCATAGTTTTTAAATTCCCTTCTTTACTTTTGTTTGTGAAAGGAACCCAGTACAAAAGAATTTTCTAAATACTAGGGTGTCTATCCTTTCTATAAAGGTGGCTGAACAGGCAAAAGTGTTCACCTTCTACATAATATATTCTATATTTTTCTAGGCCTCTGCATTTCACAGTAGATACTCATCTTTTGCCATCACAAATATGTGATTTATTCACTTTTCAAGTTGTAAATTTAGAGTAGAGCCATATGACAGCTTCTGTGATTTGGTCATTCTGCTTTTTTCATCCATCTTGAACAGATTTTAGTCTAATGTTCCAGACAGCTTCAAATACCTTCTGTTTTTAAATGGTCATTTCTAAAATGCAAAGAGTGTTAGGGGTAAGTGTACCGCTATGCTTGTAATTATTCGGCTTGGCACAGCCTTTGCCTGTAGACATTGTCATTTCCTTGATCTGCAGGTGTCAGAAGCTCTTCAGTGTTATGCCCCCAGAAAAATCTATCTGCTCCTTCTGCACTACTAACTCACTGCAATTGAAGCTATTCAGCCCTTCCTAAATATGGAGAAAACAGGAATGCAGAAGAAAGCCAACCTCAGCAGAGATATCCTTGAATTAGATATCATTAAACTGACATTCAATATTTTTTGAACTAGCTGGCCTATCATAGGAACCTTTTCCATCATAGCCTGGTACTGGTGGGGTGAGCATAATAAATTTATCTCACTGGCTTTACAATTATCTATCTGAATAAAATAGTCAGGTCTTTAAATATTTTACCCTAACAGGTCTTGCTGTTCCCAAAGTGATCCAGGCAGTATTGAACACGTAATTGAATCAGACTAGTGCATTAAGGAAAAGATTTTTTCAGTAGAATCAATATGAATTAGGAGCAGATGCCCAGTAAAATCTATGGGTTAGATTCTTTAGGATTAGGTTACTTGCTTGTCATCTTTTTAAACAGCTAAATAGGAATTGTTTGGTACTGAACACTTGTCAGGAAAAAACTCTGGAGCTTATGGTTCTAGTGTCTCATTTTATACATGCTCAAGCTGAGACAATATTAAATAACACAAAAATATTCATTGGGCTAGTAGCTTATCTTCAGTTAGAGTAAGTCCAAGTGTGTTTTTCACTGACAACAGTTTTCTGTGCAGGGAAGAATACAATCTTGGTAATCATTCCTCTGTTATGTCCAAGATCCTTAATAGAGCTTTTCTTCTGATTGATTTCAAAGCAAGGGAAAATATTGTTATATAATCATTTAGAGTTAATTAAACTGCAAATGAGCTTAATGATCTGTCTGAAACAAAGCTCAATCACAACCTGTTACATATTAACTATCAAAATCAAAAGGATCTTTATATTCTTTGTTAAATACACCAAAGAAAATAGAAATAGCCAGTCATTAATGTCATCCCTTTATAAAACCAAATGCATACAGTCAAATTATACTGCTAAACTGAAAAAGGATTTGAAAACATATGTCAAATCTATTGGAATAAATGAAAAAGGGAAAAAGATAACTGGACAGGGGAAGACATATAATTGTCTCTTTTATATTTGACTATGAGGAAAGCCATTTTACTTACTATTTGTTCAGATTGTGAACTTTATATATTAGTGAAATTACAGGGTTTTGGATTCAGTATTCTCACAAATTCTCTATAGTGTTAAGACTTCACATAGTCTCTAAGACAGGACAAAAGACATTTAGTCTATTCAAGTCTTGAAGCCACTTGGGTGATTTTCTCCCTTGAGTGATATAATGTTATGTAATGTAGCTTTGGAGCAGAGCATCTATGGCAAAACCAATTTCTGTCAATAAAGCTTGTAATTTTGGACTTTTGAAAGCTTAATGCCTAGAAATGATATGATTTCTTAACGGTATTGCTGATGTTCAGCACTTCTCAGAATTAGGTATGTTATCATTCTGGTTTATCTACCTATAAAGCAAGTATTATCTTATCACTCATATATACAGTGCTTTTAGAACGTCAGTCCCAAGTATTTGAAAAGTGAGGATTGTTATTAAGTCTGACCCTTGCAAGATTTTACAATTATTTGCTTAATACTTTTCCTATATAAATAAGGATGATGTTACTCACTGTTGGTCTGCATAATACGTTAGAGAGAATGTCCTCACAGGGCTTGGCCAACTGAACAGCACAGCAGAGCAACAAACCTCACAAAGCCCTAAAAAATTCTACTGCAAAAAGGAAGTAACACTGACTTATGGTTACAGAGATAAGTGGTAACATGAGGTCCAATTATTTTTTGGTATCTTAGAGCAATCCCCCCCAAAAACAATATGGGAACACTTTTTGATAAAAAAACAAATCATACATCAATTACGGTGTAGTGGAATATGAATAAGGGTGGGGTAATTTATGAAAATAATAGTCTGAAATACAAAACCCAATTATTTGTAAATAATAGTTCATTCAAGAACAAGAATGTGCTATATCAGTCAGCTTCCTCTTCTACTTAGCTGGGAGTTTTGTTCCTTTTCTGATAGTACATGTGCCTGTGCAACACTACATGTACATTCAGGATTAGCTTTTCCAGTAATATCAGGTTGACTGTTGTCTTGTGATCAGAATCTTCCAGATTATCACATTTCTTATCACATTGCTGCTTCTCTGCCATCTATTTCATGGAGAGAAGCTGTAATGTGTTACCTTACATTTCATGAGTGAGAATGTATTATTCAGAACCTATAACATCCAGTTTCAGTCAAGGATTACATCTTTCTCCTGTTGCAGTAAATAATTAATGATGGCTTGGATATTTCATATACATATATATATGTGTGTGTGGTCATTAACTGAAAATACAACAATAAATAAACTGAACATAATAATAATAAACTGAAATAACAATTTCCTCTTTATTTTTTTCTAGTTTCAAGCCACGGTAAAGGAGGGAGTCACAGGTGTAATAGTAAACTTAACTGTCGGTGACAAAGATGACCCAGCAACTGGTGCATGGAGAGCTGTCTACACCATTATTAATGGAAATCCAGGACAAAGTTTTGAAATTCATACCAATCCCCAGACTAACGAGGGAATGCTCTCTGTTGTCAAAGTAAGAAAAAATTGCTGTTGTGTTATATTCTTACTAAGTTACTCAAAATATATCATTGGCTACCAGCTCTTGTCTAAATTATATGTATGACCCCTTCTTCCATTACAGTAATCTTATATCTTCAGTTAGATGGACCTGCCTGTTGCTAACTATATTGTGTTTAAATAACAGGTAGTGTTCCAGTGAGCATCACAATTAATAGTGAGACTTTATAACACAGTTTCGTTTGAGGTGAAGGGTACAATTAGAATTCAAGGGCCACATTTTGTTCTAAGAGAATGCAAATACCAGGGAAATAAGAGATGTGAACTGGAGAGGCATCTTTGGCCCTACTTTGTATTAAAAAATCTTATATCCCACACTTAAGAAAAAATATTCCTGGTTGCTGTCTGTACCAGAATTTTCTCTTCTTGACTTCAGAAAAGGTATTTTCAATTCTAAAGACAAATGGAATGCTTTTCCATGGTAGTGCTTTTGATTTCAACGTAGGAGTTGAGTAAATAGCTTTATCTTACTTATCATAAGTAACTATTAAGTATGACTCTGATTTGCTTCTGAAATACATGTTGTGTCATAAATAAGCATGTATCAGATTATATATGTGAGACGTGGCAAAAAAATTACATACTCTTGGTTAGAAGGACATCTCCATCTTTCATTAAGTCCTTTAAATTCAATATCTTTAATATACTTAATAACTACCATTATATCTAAAGCTAAACTCTGACCAGCTATCAGATGCAGTGAGCAGCATTGTCCCTTTCTGGTTAATGCTGTCTTCTGCAATTTTACAAGGAAAAAGTGTTAATTGCTGCCTTTGCAATTTGAACTCTTATTTTATTTGTTTTCCAGCCTTTAGATTATGAAATTTCAGCATTTCACACGTTGCTAATCAAAGTAGAAAATGAAGATCCACTGATTCCAGATATAGCCTATGGCCCCAGTTCTACGGCAACAGTTCAGATCACTGTTGAGGATGTGAACGAAGGCCCAGTTTTCCACCCAAACCCAATGACAGTGACAAAACAAGAAAACATCCCTATTGGTAGTGTCGTGTTGACAGTAAATGCCACTGATCCAGATACTTTGCAACATCAGACTATTAGGTAAGTGATTATGTCTTTTGTGCCCAAGAATTTGCCTGCTTGTACAGAATTAATGAAGTAGTTTGGTATCTGCATAATAAGTGGGTTTATTTTTTTCTTAAAATGGAGATTCACCAAGATGAAAACAAAGAACTGCATTAGACCAGGGGAGATTTTCCAAGTTATGAGACTACAGCAGTAGAACAATCAACTGTCGCGAGCAGTAAACATAGCTTTGCATAGTGTTTCAAAATGACTTTTAACTAGCTTGTTTATTCCTCTTTCTTCATAAGAACCAGAGAAAACATGTAAAAGTTGAAAATGTGAATAGAAACATTTTTTCTGTTTTACATATGGATTCAATCAGTTTATGGTCATTTATAATGTCCCTCATTCAAGTTCGAGGGCTGAGAAAATATTTTCCAGTGAAACAGTGAAGCCACAGCAACAAAACACCTGGCCTTGTCCAGACAGATGAAAGTAAAAAATTCTGTGCTACAATAATGTAACCCTATGCATTTGCCAAGCTGCAAGTAGCCAACCTAGGTATTAAGTGGTGCCATCATCTTATATTTTGACCCACTTGGTTTGTTTTTGATTTTAGATTTACTGAAAAACAAAAGATAAGCTGCGTTCTTCTCCAATATTAAATTTACTTTCCAGACAGCTTTTCTCACCATCTGAGAACTCTGAGCGTTAGGCACTGCAAAAATCTACACCTATGTTTAATTTTTTTGTTCCTACTTACAACTCTAATTTCCCCTGGATATGAGTGTATGTGAAAGGGCATAAACACCTTTGTGAGAATGACTTCAAAACTTTACCTGAACAATCTGTAATTAATCTGCAGCAAAACTATATAGTTTTCAGACTATGCTTCTATAAGTTGCATTATCAAAGTCCTTGCTATGATTATGGTGAAGGACAACAAGGCATAATATAGGTTTGTAAACAAGATATTACACTAGATATTCAATGACCATGATCAAGCAATATTTTGTGCCTGCAAGAAGCAATGAATACTACATTTGTATTGTGTGTGCTGTGTGAACTCTGTACCTCACTACCAGCAGAAAATATAACTGTTCAAAATGTACAGGTGGATACAAACAAAAGAAAAACAGAGAATTATTAATGTTACCTTTTCCTATTTTCAACCTATAACAACTGAGATGTCTAACTTTAGGGATGTTTTGGTTAGTTTTCTATAAAAAACTTGTAGAAGAGGCTGACAGTTATTTGTAATCAGGAAATTTAGTTACTCTGCTAGATATAACATCATAAATGCATTTGAAGAACCATGAATAGTGTGTAGAAAACATTTGTGCCATTGTCCACATCTATTCTTTGAGCATTTCGTATCTGAATCAGATTCAAATTACTCATCTCTTTGAAAAACATGGCTTACTTTGTAAAAATTCCTAAAGACAGCTGTACTTTGGAAGAAATTTTCCTTCTTCAGCTTGAAGTGTTTTTGCAGACTGAGAATGAATTTCATTTAAAAGCTCAAACAAGCTGGCAAGATTGTTTTACACTGGAAAAAACAGGACTCCCAAGTATTTATAAAACTCGAAAGCACCTACCTTGAGCTCGAGCTCTTTGTCTGCACATGATTAGCAGTGAACTTTCATGGTGTCAGCTCTACTCTGATCTACCTGTGTTAACATTTCAAAGTAGAAACTAAAGGCAGAGTTAGAAACACCATCCTGGAAACAAGAACTGCATGCTCATATTGACCAGCTAAATAATTTAGGAATCATATCTATATAAACCTAGGTTAACACTGACTTTCAAAACTATACCCAAATCTGTATTTTCTTATGAAAATTCTGCAGTGAGCATGGTGAGCTTTAGACTATGAATATTGCATAAAGGGAACAGGCAGAGTCAGTGATATTACCTGAACCGAAACCTCTGGGTGAGAGTAATGTTTGTTCTGCTGTGATCACTCCCAAATAGAAAAGGAACCTGTTCAAGTTGGATCACATTTCTTAGATTCATTAACCTATATTTTTTAAATAGTTTAATTCCCTTTGGAATTCCCAACACTTTTAGGATTAAAAAATTAAAGAAATCCAGCAGGCCCGATTTTAATTATAACCCAACAATTTATTAATAGAACACTAATGAAGTTTCTGAAATTTGATTTCTTAATCAGGGATCATTGTTATTTTTGTGGCAGATTTAAGAGTTTAATTTTGGGTGCTTCTTCCCAACCTCTGAAATTTTAATCAGAAGTTTCAAGAGTAGATGTCAATGAGAAGTTAAAGGCCAAATTTAATAACATTTTCTACCTTGGGAAATTAAAGGAAGAACCTCACTCTCTGAAATCCATTATTAAGAGTAGATCTTAATTAAACACCGTCACGGTCCTCGGTATTTTTATGTGTGAAGAGATTGGTTTCAATATTTTTCCCGTTTTTTGGATTCAACAAGTCCAGGATAAGCAATAGTTAGACTTTTAACTATGTGTAAATAAGTTGTTTACTGCAGTGTATTTGTAATTTTTTAATTAAAGCAATGTTGTTCTTTGGTTTCATGGTTTATCATGGCAATATATTTTTATTACCTACTGTGCTCTTGGATTTTAAATTATTTATGTAAATATATTATTGCAGTGTTTATTCTCAGTAAGCAACGTGACTCAATGCTTCAGAAATATCTTCAGAGGAAAAATTTTATTATAGCTCTAAAGCATATCTAATTCATTAAATAGAATGAAAATACAGTATTTGAAGCTGTAGAATTTAGAAACAGAACTCAAACTGCAATGCGTTTCAGGATAATATGAAAGACTGCCAGAAGTTTCTGAAGCAATATATGTAAATAAGGTATATATTGGTGTGTGCAATTTTGTCTGCACCTGAATTCAGCTGACCACACATAGACGAAGGGGTTCTGGAAGCATAAGCATATTCTCTTTGTAGTAGCGGTCTCAACTGTTGCAATTCGAAAGCCATTGTTTTCCTTGGAATTTGACAAACTTTTATTTGATTCTGGTATCCTTATATAGAATCACAGAATCATAGAATTATTTGGGCTTGAAGGGACATTAAAGATCACCCAGTTCCAACTCCATGGGCAGGGTTGATCAGGTTGCTCAAAGCCTCATTCAGCCTGGCCTTGAATACCTGCAGTCATGAGGCATTTATAGATTCTCTGGGTAACCTCTTCCAGTGCCTCATCACCATCATGGTGATTGATATTATCATATTATTAATTTAGTGAAATTACACAAATTTGAAACCAATAAATCTCCATTTGTTTGCGATGAATCATTTTGGATCAGAATGACCTCCAGCTACCCAGCTGCCTGTTAACCCACAGCCTGATCCTTCAACTGCTATAACTCTGCCATTGTACTCTCTGTGCAGTTGATAGCTCCACTTGTCTGTAAATGACAGTCTGTAAATTATTATTATTGTAGTCATTTCCAAATAAGAGCTACTAGACTATCTGAAAGGTGGATAGACTCTTTCTCTTTATGTAAAATGCAATTTTCTGCAAATTAAGTGTATATATCAATGAGGCTTTATCCTTGAACATCAGACTGAAGAGATAATAAGGATTAACCTTAAATGAATTATGATTGTGTATGTTTATTAGTCTTTTCACCAAGAGTCACTGGACAGTGGACTGGCCATTTATTATGGGAACAGGAACTTTTACTATTGGTCCATAATTTGCTCTGTGTTACATCCTCATAAGTTTGGGGTCAGTGCCTTTATAGTTGTTGGAAGTCAATGGAAATGTGCTAAGCTCTTCTTGCTGGCAACCATGATTTGCATACTCTGTCAAAAAAATGATCACCTGAAAGTCTTTAAATCAGTGCTGAAATTACACTGAAGTGGGATTTCTTGCTCGATGAGTTTCTTCCAGATCTCAAATACTTTATAAAACAATGGAGAATTCACTGGAAAAAGCAAGTTTACTTTTGTTACTTCTCTTTGTCGATCACCATCCTTACCTGTAGTAATATCCAAGCAAAAAGATTTTTTCATGTCTCTTTCCAGGATTTTTTTTCAGAGATTCTGAACCCCTCTGAACAAAGATAAGAATTCAAATTACATTCATCACAAATACTTAAGGGATCAATTTTGCATACTTTGTTCCACATCAAGCCTTTTTAAAGCACTTTTGTTGAGGTGGAGGTCAATAAACTTGCTTTTTTGGAAACAGTACAATCACTTACTGAAGTCCTGTATAATGAGAGGGAGATAGAAGGTCTTAAAGAGTGAATGCTTGTGAAGTGACACACTTAGACATTTTTAAATGTGTCTCCTACAGGCTAATGGACTTGTCTTTGATTCATAACATCAGGAGATTTGTTTTCCTTGTGCAGACAGTATAGTTCTGTTGTTACAAACGAATGGCTGAGCCATGCTCTCAGCATGCAGTGCCAGAGTTTTTCACTCTAAGTTGCACTCAAGAGTATCTCAAGTTGGCCTTGCCATTTTATTTATGGGCTGCCTGAGCCCAGCCACTGGGAATTTGTAGCACATCTCTACATTTGAAGTTTCTGTATATTGGGCAGTGGAAATAGTTTTTATTTTCCTTTCTCTTTTTTACACTAGAAGGAAAGCCAAGTAGAGAGGGAATCAACTCTAAGCAAAAAGTTTTTCCTTCTTCATCTTTCCTGCAAAATTTTGAAACACAGAAACACTAACTCTAGAGAGCTGTATGTATTGAGGTACCTGACAAGCAGTGCTAGAAAAGGAGAGATTTAATCACTTCTGAAAGAAAGAACTGGATTTGTTCTCTTATGCCATACAATAAGCTACCTGTAATTTCAGGTACTGGCTGGTTAAATCTTAGCTCAACAGCATTCTACACAACAGCCTGCTTACTGAAACTTTTTGTTCAATGTGTTAATGCTGTCTGTGCAGGTAATCACTATGATATATGTATGTTGCTATCATATTATTAATATCAGAAATGAAAAAAATAATTGGTTTTGTTGTTATTGTTTGATCAAATTGACCTTTACTTTTTGTTTACTGACAAAGTAAACAAGCTCCTTTCACCCACATTCTTTAGAACTATAGCAAAATGGGAAAGAAGAAAAAAATCTTTCCAGAGTTGCACTGTACCTCCTTTATTCTCCTGTCATACCCATGGATACTTGCAACTCTGGAAGTGTTATTAAGGCTTAAGAGTAAAACTAGGCTGTATTTTTCCTGTTCAGAAGGTGACTTAGAGCTGACCAGACTGCGCAGATATATCGCTAAGCCTGAATTAACGTGGAAGAAGCAGCTGTTAAAAAAAAAAGTCTCTGGTGGGAACTACTGAGATGAGACTGAAGAGAATAAATGACTGGAGTAAAATCTCAGTACCAAGAGAATTAAAACATCTGCCAAATCTGGAAACCATGCCCTATAAAAGCTGTTGTCAGCATCTACCACTGACTATTCAGGAAAGATACTTTCAATTCTTTCAGCTTCAATATCGGAGCTATTCTATTACAGGACCTTCTTTTCCTCAGAGTAGTGAACAGATGTTAATAATATACTTTCAGTCCTTTTACTGTTCATAGACATTCCCTGGCTTGCTTAATTTACAGCCAACCTGTCAATACCTCTCTTTTAGCACCTTGGAGACTCACTATGAGTTCTTGATTTCTCAGTTCCTTCTAGTGTTTCTCCCAATGGTGAACACACCTAAGTCTCCCCAATTGTTTCTTTTTACCCTCTTCTTCCTGTTTGTCTCTGTGTTGGGGAATATGTTAGGGCACTTCTCTCTTTGCCTGCTGTTTTATATCTTAATTTTTAGTGCTCAAGGAAAACCCCATCTAACCAGTTGGTACTAAGCTTTCGATACGTCAGCATTTGCCTTGCAGAGAGATGGGGGAACTCCTACAATTTCTTTGTCTTATCTATGCTGACATCTTATCTTACTGCCTAGTTCTTGCTAGTAGTCGCCAAAGTTTAGGGGAAAGATTAATGTACATAATCTCCATTGGTAAATGGAGTTAACTCCAGCTGGAGGCCAGTTACAAGTGGTGTTCCTCAACCTCCCTGGGAAAGTGGTTGGAGTGCTAGTCAGATGATCATATTCCTATAAGTCTCCATCCATTCTACTCCGTTGGTATAAACCATACTTAATATTTTGATATTAAAGCTCTAGAATTGAGAATCTGTGTTTCCATGTAATTAAATAAGCCATAGAAACTGATTCTAACTTCCCTTGGTATTTCTTTAAGAATCTCAGATTGATTAGTGAGGATGAATGTAACATTTAAGATGAATTTAATTAGACCCTCTGCCTTTAGCCTGCTTAACAGTACTGTGCCACATTACAATTTCAACCATGTCAGCACTCGGAATGAAAGGCAATGAATTGTGAAATTATAGGGCACATTTTTTATGTCACTGACTAAACAATATTGCATAGCTTCTTGAGAAATATAACAATAGGATATATCAGTCACAAGTTATGCTTGCAGGAGAAGTCAGATCTTGACAATAACTCAGTTTGTTATTACTGTTCTCTTCTAGTTTCAGAAAAGGTAGGAGTTTGCCTCTCTGGAAGAAGTGAAGTGCATCTTCATTGTAATAAGTTGGCTATGAAGAATGAGAAGGAAAGTTGACAGGGAAGGGGATCATATGAATTTCTGTTAATATTTTAAAGCCATTGAATTCTTGAGTCCCACTCAGCCAGGTTAGATTGCACATACACTTCAGTATGTTGTTATAGCTTTCAGTGGTGCTTTGATAGGAATTTATTGGGACTGATAGTATGTAAGATTATAGCTCCAGTGACCAATGCTATTTTATACAAAGGCCAAAGCTAGGAAACCAAGCACTTAAATAAAAGTTTTCAAGGAAGGATGGTAATAAATCTAGGCCAGAATCCTGTCATCAAGTGGAATTATAAAATTAAACCATTGTTCTTCTTCTGGAGTTCAACATTTCTGTCTTTAAAGTGGGGATAGATCTAAGATGACAACAGAGCAGATGTTGTCTGACATTCGTGTCTTGATTGGAAAAGGGAAACACTATAGTTCTTCCATAGCTTTTTGCCTTGCTGTGAAGGTGTGCAGTCCCAGTGTTATGGCTGTATTTCACTAATTTGCCATTTCCACAATAAGGAAAGGATAAACCATGGACACACTCAGTTCAATGGCAAAAGTCCCACTGAATCTGACTGTAGGATTTAATCTCAGAGCAGAAACTTTTCCAAATACCCAGAAATTCTGTGTATGTTTACAACCATTGCTTAACTACAAGACATCCCTACTTTGTGCTATTCTAGGTATAAAGAATAACATCTTCTTTTAGACTCAGATAGTTAGTCTTGGAGTGGAATTTAAGTTCAATGAGGAAATTGTCAGAAGGTTTAAGTACTCATTTTTACTAAATGGAACTCTGCAATGTTACTCTAATAGGAAAAAAAAATCTTGTAGAGTTCAATTGGAATTTTTCTATTAACTTAGTAATAAGGATGCCAATTTCTGTAAAATAGTTTCTGAGTAAGAGTGAAATTATGCATTCTGTTAAGCAGCAGTAAGGCTGCAGATTCATTCTTGATTCAAATGTGATTTTCTAGGGACTGACTTCTTCCTAATTTTATGACCATTGTGCTATAGGTAAATATGCCTACAGAGACACGCATGACTACTCTATGTATAGTTGGATAATTATTATCCATGTTATCCTTTGGGTCAGTTCCATTGGGTAGTACTTAGCATAGCATTACTTTGGAGACTTATTTCATCTAGATTTCGCTCAGTAGTCCAAATCCTGGACAATTTTACACATTTATCTGTTTTTAATTGGCCTGTTGGAATGATGTTTCCTCTTTTTTCCTTTCAAATAAGTGATGTCCAATAGAATTCCACCTGCCTAAAGCCCAGCCTTTCTGGGGGAGTCAATCCTGGGTCACTGGTCGCATTTCTTACATGAAAACCAAATGCAGCCGCAGAGTTTATCAGACAGTGTTTCAGGGCTAAAACAAGAAATTTTTGTATTAGTGGGGCACAAGGTTTACAGTTTCAAAACAAAGCACTCAAAAGTCACTTCTGGCCCAGGAAGCTTCTAAGTCATTAAGTAGTGTTTAGAACATATTTTAGTAGAGAAAGAAAGCAACACTCTCAGTTTTGCATATCTCCAAGTCAGTTATGTTAAGTTTTAATCACAGAAATAGTTAGAGATATTTGGGGTTTAGGTACAAGAGTAAAAGAAGAAAAAGCCCATAGCAGCTTCTTCATATTTTCCATCATTGGCCAACAGATTTCTTAAATGATACACATTTGTCATGTTGCTTAATGTGAGTCAGAAAGGGGCTTGGTTACTATGATGATGCACATAATATAAAAATTATGCTGTATAGAGTAGATTTTTTGTAGGCAGTATATCAAAGCAAGCACTCGGATGCACACAGGATATTTACCCCAACAAAAAAGACATTTTCTAAACTGCAGGGGAATATTACTGAGAAGGGTTAGGCACTAGCTTACCTTTTAGCAAATAAAGAGTAATTTTCCCTGTAAAGAGTATCTTATAACTTTCTGTTTCTTTAAATAATGTGAGGTTTTAAAAAATATAATTGTATATTATATGTCAAAATATCTATAAAAAGGGCCATTTTCTCAGTCTTTGTGACATCCTTTTCAGAATACCTAGCAGAATTTAATTCTGTCAGTATTCTCTATTAATATTTATGTGTATGGAACCAAATCTGTTTTGCAGTAACATCAGTAAGACAAAGGACATTACAACAAATATCCCCTGAGTGAATGTACCTGAATGTGGAATCTGACTTGAAGGCTTTTGTTCAACAAGTGAAAACTAGTATTTCATTTTCCGAACATCCCTTGAAGGCACAGGCAGAAAGAAGTGGAAGGGGAGGGATTCAGCACAGCGAGCGACAACAAATGTAACAACCTAGACTTGATGACATTATAAATAAAACTACTGAGACATGGTTATACACAATCTTGAAAAGTTATAAAGGCCAGACAGGTAAGAGGAAAGTCTCTGGGTTTTAAAGTGCATTTGGACAGCTTGTATGGCTGAGAATCTGATTCATAAAGATTAGAAAAAGTAAATCACACATCCCTTTACATTTGTCACCATCATTAAAGTTAGTGAGTTAGGCAAACAAAAGACGTTGCCCTAAAATAAAGGCATGGTTTTTTTGTATAGCTCAGTGTACTCAGACAAATAAGCCTCAGATAGGAAGGAGATTGCCTACTAAAAAAACAAAAAAAAAAAAAAAAAAAAAAAAAAAAACCCCCGAATTAATTTATATTCTTCTGTAAGAACTGCACCCCTGAAGTGCATAATATATTCAAAATCGTCTGGAAAAAAATGAAAACTTAATAGGTGTTATTATTAACCAGGAATAAATGTAACTTTTTCTTCATATTTGCTCATTGGATCCTAGTATTAATTTTTATTGAATATTATATGCTCATATTATCACATACACTACGGAGTTCCCCACCTACCATTTTCTTCTTTGTTACTGAATGCTGCAAAGCTGGGAAGTACCCAGTGAGCATTAATTCCTCTGGGCTGCATAACTGTACAAAAGCATCAAGACAGTGTGTTCTCCTACTACAAATACGTTTCTTTCTAAACAAAGCTAAATTAAAAAACTAAAAAGAAAAACATCTCAACTGCCACAATAATAATACCGGAGTGACACATTTTATGGAATCAGTTAAGTTCTATTTCTTTGGAAACATAATTATTAATTTATCAGCTCTTCAGTTTTATAAAAACCTAAAAGAATTTCCAGTTCTTCTGGATAATGTCAAACCATTCATCAAACATTAGAATCATAGAATAACCAGGTTGGAAGAGACCCACTGGATCATCGAGTCCACCCATTCCTATCAATCACTAAACCATGCCCCTCAGAACCTCATCTACCCATGAAGTCCTCTTTAAGGGATGTCAGGCACTAATTCAGTTGTTGTTGTGAACTGGTAACATGAAATATACTTCTGGGGATCAGCTCTACTTTCAGCGAAGACTATGAACAATGACTCAGGAAGTGCTCTAATATGAGAAAAAACAAGATTCCAGATGTGCTTTTTTCCCCTGGATCAGTTTCAGCTCAGCTCCCAGAATCAGTGTTCTCCTTTTACTCTGGTGAAATCTGGATTCCAATGTGGAACTTTGCCATTCAAGATTATACCTGATAAGTAGGTGAAAATACACTCTTATAGGATTAGCAACCAGTATCTCATGAAAACGTGTTTCTGGCGACAGAAACCTGCACCAGCTGCATATTTTATACCTGCTGTCACATACATGGAGTTTTAACAGAGCTGAGGGGACAGTATTGTGTGCTTGATAAGGAAAGGAGAGGAAACAAGTAGGAATGAAGCTATTTTTCCTGTCAAGCCCCTAAGTGCAACCTGCCAAGAAACTCAGAGGCTTTTCTAAGTCAGCAGAACATTACTGTTCTCCTATCATCTCTTGTGTAATGGCTCTCACCTTAGAAATAGCTGAATCTTAGAAATAAGTCCTATGCAAGTTCAGCCAACCTAGGAATGCCCCAGCTCCATCAGCAAAGGAAACTACTTTGATTACTTTTTCTGGCAGTATCAGCTTCTTCACAGATTTTCTTTCTGAATTGCTACTTATTGCATGGTCAATTTTATTACGTGTTAAATTTTGTCTTTTCTTATGCTAGTCCCTTTTATCTTTGTCTTTTGTTGCTAAGCTAAGAAAAAACTACTGGAAATATTTATGCTAGTTCATCACAGCAAATATACTTTTATGTAATTTTTTAAAAAATACCTTATATAGCCAGGGGAGCTTCTTTTTTTAACTTGAAGACAAATCTCATGGAATTAGGACCCAGGTCTCAAGTAACTTTGTTTGAAGTATTTGGCCTTTATAATGAAATTTTTGCTTCACTGAGTTAGTTAAGAATAAGCAAATTTCCATGATTGATGTGCTATTCATTCTACGAATCACTGTATTTGTCCTTTCCTGGGGCTATGTGCTCTTCATAGCAGATACTTTATATTCTGGTTTAAGGGATGAATATTTCCCACTTTATCCAAGACAGAGTCTCAGACTCTTGTTCTTCATTGCTTAGAACCTCTCACTTTATTGTTCCTGACCTTAACTTGACAGACTGAGCAGACGTTTCCTTTGTGGCACCTCTTTCACAGCTGTAACTAATGTTGTCTCATCATTTCAGGGCTGAGTTTTGTGAGCCCAGAACTTATTTTCTGACAAAATTTCTCTCCTGTTGCTATTTTCAGGGTTTGTGGCTATGGTCCACTTTTCTGTGGTGGAATGGATTTCACCAAGCTACCAATTTTTCAAGGTCTTATTAACTTTTAATTAACTGTCCCTTCAGGAATGTTTCCACTCTCTTTCAACTTTGTTAACAGTTCATTAAATTCCTTTATTTGGAATTATTACACTGTTTTGGCTAGCACCAAATTCCTGACTTCTGTTGTTGCTCATGCCTTGTCCTGCAATCCCCACCCCCATTTATTTTTTCCAGATATTAATGTAAAATGAAAATAATGCTATTGTTCATAAATACCCAGTGTATTTTTCTCTAGTAAAAGTTGTAGTCTTTTAAAAAAGGAAAACACTGACAAAAGCATCATCTTCCACCTTTAGGTTCATAATTTAATCTTCTGCTGGAGGTAATTATTTTCTTTACTAATGAGCATGATATAATATGTCATATTTTTTCCACTTTCAGATTCCAGTGTAGGTTCCCCCACATATATCATAGCAGCATTTCAGTTTCAGTCTATATGATATTCATAGTTTATGCACTTTTTCCTAGTGTTTTCTCTAGCACTGGAAAGGCCAAAAAGGCTACATGTGGTAAGGAATAAGATAAAGTTATGCTACTAATAATTTTGTTTGCCTTGAAGATAGGACAGAAACTGCTGTTCCAAAGATCCTATGTGTGTATGTCTATTCTTTCCATTCGTGTCATTTGCTAACAGGCTTCTCTTCCAATAAATATCTGTAATTAACGGGAAAAGTTCTGCATGTTTAGTACCAAAGAAAGCCATTCTGCTAAATCTGCAGGAATCAATAAATAAGGATGTCCTCTTTGGTACTGCTTGCTCCTCTGGTGTTAGGGAGAATGGCCTAAGGGAGCTCTAGACTTTAACTATTTTCAGGATGACAAGGAATTATTTCCCATCTCTGGGATACCCTGGACCTGACGTCTTCTAGATTGGTACTGGACTGTAATTCTTTAAAAAGTTTTGATGAGAAAAAAAAAAAACCAACAAGAGGGAAACAAAAGAGGCAAGTGAGTGTGAAAGAAACAGATGAGTGATGCACAGGGCATGCCTATTGCACTAACATCTGTTTTGAAAGGCAGAGATATTACGAACGCCTCAGATTGGCACAGGACGTAAACTGTGCTAAAATGATTATTCAGCATATTCACCAATCCGTTACACTTTCCTCTTGGAAATTAATTTGCAGAAACATTAATTCCCTTCCTTCCTTATGAGATGAGTCCTGAAGTTAATAGATGTTAATAGGGGCCAGGACTGAATCTTGTGAACGTTTGTATCATGCAGGCTCAGGTTTCAAGCCTGCCACTCATGGGTCCATTGTCTGGCCTTTTGGGGGAGCACACCCAGATGAGGCTGTTTTCTTTGTGATTTCAGGCTATTTCACAGCTGTGTTTAGCAGTAACGTTGTAGTGAATCTTCTGGGCTCTAATGAAAAATTTCCTATCTTTTCAAGAGTTACTAGGGCTCCTGTTTGAAGGAGAAAGTAGCAAATGCATTTGCAGTGGGAGAAGCTGCTCTTACTGGAAGCACAGTTGCAGAGAGCTGGCATGTGCAGAAATTTGATAGAGTTTTTTTTGCCAAAACCTTCTCTAGGTAGTTTATAAAAGAACCTCCAGCTCACCTCACACTGATTAGCTTTTGAGGCACAATTGCTACAATGAAAAAAACTTATACTGATTTGCATGTGTCAACGATTATTCTAACAGTAACAACCTGATTATACTAGCATGTTAGTCCCAGATATGGTGTATTATTCCCTAGCTTTAGGAATTATTCAGATAGTTATAGCCTCTGGGATCATTTAACCATAGCCCTAATCACTTCTGATTAAAAAATACATAAATGAGTTTGTGGAATTTTTTGCTTTCACTTTTTTGTCCAGAAGGAAAAAAGAAAAAAACACCCTGAAAATTAGATCTTGGTATAGAGAAAACTTTGAAAGGCTGTATAGTAATAACAAAAAAAAAATATTTTCATTTTCATAACATTTTATTTAACTGCCTAATTATTAAGGTGCTTTTTTTCATTTGATTAATAGCTGTAGGTTTTGTGTTCAAGCTGTTATATTATTCTAGTTGCAATATCTCTCCTGTTACTTTTCTCATGTTTACCAAGGGTTTGACTCCTATTGTTTCTCCACACAAATAACTAATTAGTCAACCATTTTCTCATCTGATATTTCCTAGTGGCAGGGGACTAGAATCTGAATTTCATCTAATTTTCCATTCTGTTTTGATCATGTCATTGTAGACAGAGAATCGTGATGAAAGCCAACCTGCTAAATCATTCATGTGACAAGCAAACTAAAGCTGAAACGATGAATCTTTTTGCTCAGATGGTGAGGTGGGGTACATAATTTTAAAAGTGCCCTGCAGATGGAAACAGAAATAAATACCATCTGTAATGTGGCCACAGCCCTGCAAACTGTTCCCTTGGGGCAGAGGAATCACTTCCAGTGCTAAAATCTATGAGATTAAACCCCTAGCTTGAAAAATGCTTGGTCAGTAGTGTATAAGCACAGGAGCTCATTGCCTTCTAAGTTTGATGCAGAATAGCACCAATATTTCTTTTTATAACAGACTCAAATTTCTACTGTGCTCCCTCTGATTCAGTGAGCAGCAGGAGATGACTTTGGATATATATCGATCTGTCATCAGCAGTAAAGATGAGTGGCTGAGGCTCTCTCGTTTGACCTTTTATGCTCTCCCATATGCTTCAATTTGCCTGTATTGGCAATACTTCATCTTTACTTGAATGAGACAAAAAACATTTCTGTGAGAGGTGTGCTACTTAATTCTGTCTGCTCGGCCTGCAGTCAGGTCTAAGTGAAGCCAAGAAATAGAGATATCTCAGCATTATGCTCTCTTCCCACTCACACAAAACAATGTTTATATTGCAGCCCAGTTAACTACAAGAAAGATCGAAGTGAGCAGATTTATTTCTTGGTTTTGTTTGTTTGTTTTATTTTTAAGCAAAATCATTCCTGCCAGGATTTGTTGCAAGTGACAGGGGACAGGACAAGAGGGAATGGCCGCAAGCTTTGCTAGGGGAGGTTCAGGCTTGACATAAGGAAAAAATTCTTCACAGAAAGGGCCATTAGGCAATGGAACAGGCTGCCCAGGGAGGTGGTTGACTCGACTTCCCTGGAGGGGTTTAAGGTGTGGGTGGATGAGGTACTGACAGGTATAGCTTAGAGATTGGTGGGAATGGTTGGACTCGATGATCCAGTGGGTCTCTTCCAATCTGGTGATTCTATGATTATCTGGTGGGAGGAGGAATTAATTTTTATTATTTCTAGCTGACATTTTTAACTGTAATTTTAAATTGGAGTTTTACTTTTGTAAGCTGGAAATAGAATGTTAGAGTGTTTCTAAGTATAATGGCATAGTGGTAGAGAGTAAAGTACTGTCCAGAGTGCCCATTGTATTGCATTGTTTTATCTGCCTTTTAAAATATGTTCTATCAAAAAAAAAGTACACTTTCTTCTGTAAAAATTTTTTTAAAAAAAGCCAAACACCTTTAATATTTCAGAAACATCTGTTTTACATTTTGAGCAAACTGTCCTGTGACTTATAAAGCAGATACTAGGCAGGAAAGGCTGTAGCAGAGACAAGTTGTCCTCCAAAATGTTGGGTAGAATTTTCTTTCTGTAAGTATCTATATATTATTTGTATTATAAACTGAAAGGGTGACTGAAAACAGGAGGCTCAAATAGAAGCTTGTTCCAAAGAATATTCTGTGTTTATACTACATAGAGGAGTGATAGCAAAAATTGCTGACCTTTTACAGAGGGGTTCTCAGCCCTGTTGTGCCACAACATTCCTGCTCTAATTCTCAGTAAAATACACATTTCTTTGGAACATGCTGAAGTGAGTTTTTCTTAGGACTGAATCAATGGAAAACTGATGTTAAGAGTAAACATCTGACCAAACCATGAGTGTGTATAAACTTTAAGCCTTAAAAAGCATCAGATATCAGTCTTGTACAGCACCAGTGAATTTAGTGTTGTGTACATCTTGTCTGCTGCACATTCTAACAGATACACATGTACCTGGATGGGGATTAGGACATTATTTCATGTGCCAGATTGGCACTGAGTCCAGGAGGGTATGGTGCCTGCTCAGGTAGGTTTAGAAAAAAGTATGTGTATTTGTATATAAACTCATAGGAACTTGAGAGACACTTCAGTATCACGCAGGAAGAAACTGCTGCAGTCAGTTACTACAATATGTCCAACCTGCAGAGCTAAGCTGAGCACTAGTGCGTAGCTAATGAATTCACCCTGGACTCTGTCCAGTTTATCAAAGACAAACATGAATTTCCAGTGACCAAAATTGCTCAGAGTGACTTGTGGCACAACATTGATGGGGATTTTAATTTATTTTTTTGAAATTGTACTCTAAGTTGACATTTCTAGCCTGTGAAAATTTAGGCAGTCTGCAAGCCCATAAATCTGTTCCTTGAAGCTGAAAAATAACTATTGCATAAATCCTCTGTCTTCCAGTAATTTTAAAAAACGCATCTGACCTAACACCTATCTCAAAAATGTCACCAGAAAGTGTGATTTATTTCAGTTTTTATATTTTGTTAATGATATATCTATTCTGATTAATAATAGGATATTTCAGTCAAATATATTTGTATATTTTAATTCTTTTATTTTAAAGAATCTATCCAAAGTAATTTGAGCATATCCAAATCTCTGCAGGAGGCCACCACAGCAGATATTTTACAGCCTAGTGCACATTTAGCATGCAGCAATACTTTTAGTAACAGCATTTTAATCCAAATTCAAAACCGTGAGTTTTGTATGATCATATATTTATTGGGAAAAGATGGCTAACTATGCTTAGTTTGCCATCTGTAGCCTGTAAGTCAGATATGGGGAATAGAAAGTACAAACAGGCAGTAGCTTAGATTTCTTTTCCTTTCAAACTTTTTAATAGCATCTTTTGAAGATTGTTGTGGGCTTCTTAACTCTGTGTTAATAGAGTGTGTTTACAAGGGATACAAGTACATTGTGGTTTTGGTTACATACTGTTAGGTTTAAGATTCAAAACAAATCTTAAAAACTGTCAGTGATCGTTCTGTAGAATCACAAAGTTAGCCATATAGAAGAGAGCTTCTGAAAGCTTTGAAGATTAGTAAAAAACGTACATTTATGCTACTAAATGGAAAAGATCTGAAAAAGCCCTTTAATGGGCTGTTAGTTCTGTTACTGTTATAAATTTCTCTTATAACCTGTGTAACCTGGCTCGTAGCTTTTGAGATTAACAAACACTTACATTTTGTCTCAGTAAGCTTCTATGTTTAAGGACTCATGCTTCTGTTTTCCCTGTGATATGAAATCCTCCCGCTGCTTTTCAGTCCTTAATAACTGGAATTGCTTTTTTAGATTGTGTCCACAGAATGATGGTAGATATCAAGAGTAGCTTTAAATCATAGAATAGTTTGGGTTAGAAGGGACATAAAAGAGCCCAACACCCCTGCAACGGGCAGGGCCATGTCCCACCAGATCAGGCTGCCCAAGACCCATCCGACCTGGCCTTGGACACCTCCAGGGATGGGTCAGCCACAGCTTCCCCGGGCAACCTGGGTCAGGGCCTCACCAGCCTCATAGTGAAGAAATTCTTCTTTATACCTAGTCTAAATCTGCCCCTCTCCAGTTTATACCCATTGCCCCTCGCCCTATCACCACAAGCCTTTGTGAACAGCCCCTCTCCAGCCTTCTTGTAGTCCCTTTCAGGAACTGGAAGGTTGCTATAAGATCTCCTCAGAGACTTTTCTTCTCCAGGCTGAACAAATCCAACTCTCTCAGCCTGTCCTTGTATGGGAGGTGCTCCAGCCCTTGGACCATCCTTGTAGCCTCCTCTGGACCTTGGTTTAGTTAGTGGTCCTATCAGGTTGTTATTGATAGCACTGAGCTTACTGCAGAATTTTTTTTTTTCTGTTGATTCGCATTACAGCTGTGAATAGGAAAATGCTACAACTAAAGAAACGATCCAGCTGGCTGACTTGGTAGGGCTGCATGTTGTCTCGTATCATCTTATGGGTGCCCTATGCATTGGATGACGAACCAACTGTCATTATTCAACAGAGATTTTCTTTAGCTCTGTTATGAATGCTTAATATTACCAGTTCCCCCAGACTGTT
Organism: Coccyzus lansbergi; assembly: GCA_033558105.1. Classification (NCBI taxonomy): domain Eukaryota; kingdom Metazoa; phylum Chordata; class Aves; order Cuculiformes; family Coccyzidae; genus Coccyzus; species Coccyzus lansbergi. The sequence goes on from JAUMJK010001135.1 coordinate 1,341,866, forward strand.
ATTCTGTATCCTCAACTGTCACGTGCTTACTTGAATGATCTTGTAGCCAAGTCTCCTGTGTATAAACCATAGGCCTGTTTCAAACAGCACATTGAGCAGTCAATATGTCTATTTATAGAGTGAAATAGCCTGGTGCATTCCCTCAGGAAGCACAAGGCCCACACGCTCAGGCAGGGAGCAGTGTGGTGAAGGCAATGTAGAACAGGGAATTTAGCAAATGTCAGAGTAGAATTGTGGATCCACTTGCCAACAGCAATGTACTTTGTGTAGGTATGAAAAACACTACCGATCAGCTTTTGCCTCTCTCTTCTAATACAAAGCCATTTACCTGTTGACATGCTTTTGTTATTTCAGGCAGTGCTATTTGAATTGCTAATAAATTATGGAAAATAAAAAGGCCTAGCTTTGAATTATTATTCATTTGTGCCCACATTAGAGAACATCCTAAGCAACAGCAGAGTTATGTTGAATTTTTTGTTGTGTTGTGCCTATACTAGTGATTTTATACTGCTGACAGCACTGTCTGGATGCACTAATTTGAAAGAAGTTGTACAAGAAGACACAAAACTATTAGGGCAGACCAATGCTAACTATGTTGGAGATGAGTTCTTGGCATTGACACTTTGTCAAACTACAGAGCATTTCTGGGTGTTGAAGGAGATGTGAAACAGTGTAACGCTCTCATGTAGGTTCAGATCAAGGCATTGCCAAATTGAACAGCAACTCACCAGCCTGTGAGGCTACCTCACAAAGAAGGATGTGAAGACATCCTGTCGTATGGATCAATAGAAATGGTAGAGCTCTTCAAGAGTCATAAAGAAAGAAAAATGTATTTGGATATTAAAACTTGAAAGCTCATAATGAAGTATTGAAAATAGACATTAGAAGCCTTGTTGAATAACTTATTTTCCACAGAACTGCTTATTGGTAGTTGCTTTAAGCTTATGAGATAGGTAAATATGAGTTTCATTGGCAATCTCTCTCTCTCATAAACAGATTTTTTTGTTAATATGGTGAATTCATTTATACTTAACAATGCCTCCTTTATATTATTTGGTCATGCTTCTTTGCACTGAACACAGAGACTATGGATCTTGAATTATTGACCTGTAAAAGAGAGTGTCTACGGGCTATAGCAGCAGATTTTAGGCAGTAAAATAAAATACCAGTACCTGGGTATAAAATGGCAAGCAAACCTGGGTATTCACTCACCCCTTGAAATGAACCATTTTGTTCATCAGCATTGTTTATCAATATCACACAAAAGCAAAAACCCACAACTACTTCAAAGCCACTTTTCTAATGCCTTTACTGACATTTATTTAAATTTTAAAAAAGCCTAGAAGTGGCATTAAAAATACCTTTGCAAAACCAAATGTTAATACAGTTAGAGAACGTTAGCTATCATGTATTTTATAGAGTTACTACTACTACTTTCATTCAGCATGTGTTAGCAATTAGAGACCCTGCTGGGCAAGGCTGTTAATGTACATGTATGATATGTAAGTTGCTCTCCCGAAGCTTATAACCTAAAACCGTATGGGAGCTGGAATACCTTTGTTATCATATACTCAAATAGCAGAAAAATTGCACAGTGTCACCATTAATGACTCTGGAGTACATTTCAGCTGGAGAGTTGCTGTGTTGCAATAAGGTTTTCTTTCTACTCTTTGTGGTACCATATGCTGATATAATTAGTACAAGCAAAAGGTAATCAGCACAGTGGAAAAGGTGGAGCATGGTGGGAAGCAGGTTGTTCTCTAAAGCTCTAGATCATGAAATCTGTACATAAAGCCATTGTAGCACAATGTAGTTTTCATCCAGATTTTTAACGATACACTTAGGTTTCGGGAAGGGCTTCATCTTTCTCTTAGAACCATCACTGTTTACATGGACACGTATATTATACTGTAATTTCTACCTTTGTCTCTCCCACATACCTGTGAATCTTCTTCCAGAAGTAGTCACGCTTGAGTTTTCAGATGAATGAGGTGAATTTAATATAGGCTGGACTTAAAAATTACATAATGTCTGTGTTTGAAGATTTATTCATTCAGAGGCAAGGGGGAGTTCTCATGCTGAGCTCCTAGGCATAGACAAGACAAAGTTACCTCCCCTACTGATCATTGGATTTGAATAGTGTAAAAACCAAGAACTCTTGATTCCACAAGGGAAAAATCTGGCAAATACCACACTCTGGAAGCCCCTGCCAAGAGCAGAACCTGAATCTGCCTAGACGTTTGGCTGCTCTCCTGTGACACTCTGGGCTATCACACCGTTGGCTGTGAAATTCTCTTTGTGGCTAGTGCAAGGTTGTGGCTCTGATTAGATTTCTATGTCCATGTTATCACCACTGTTCTGTGTAACAATCTTCTGCACTAATGAAGCTGCCAGACACTGGCACCATGGACATCTGTTAGCAACCCCAGGAGGTGTTCTCTGAACTATTTTCCCGTATTACAAGAAGCAGAAGATGCCACTTAGTGATTTTAAGTATTTTCACATATTTGCTACTTTTTTTAAGTTCTACACTAAAGAGGCCAAGTGCATGTTTTGATTTGTGCTCTCTTGTTAAACTTTGCAGTAAGTGATTTACAGTTTAAGGGAATTGGGGTTTTTTTCTCCTTTCTTTGCAATACATGGCTTATAGATAATGTAAGGACATGAACCTAGTGCAAGGAGGTCGCAATCAAAATAGGTTACACACACTTGCCCATCCCTTGTCATGTTAGCCCTTGGGAACTGTAAGCTGCCAGCATGGTTTAAAAGTAGAAAAAAGAAATCAAGAAAATCCACAATGCAACACTAGATTTCACCACTGCCATGGAAAATAAGTCCAAAATGAACAGTAACTGGCACACTAGGGAAAATAGTTTTGTCTACATCCATGCAGGAGTATTGATTTAATTATGATTTTCAAAACTAAGTAGGTACATGCAGGCACATAAGTTCATGCTTAAGTACATAAAAAATGGTCTGAATTTCAAAACTGCTGTGCAATCAACAGATCCCACTGAAGTCAAAGTAGAAAGTGAAACTTTGTGTTCTACACTTCTACTTTTTTATAGTGCTTTTCTTAAGGAGCCTATTCTAAATCCTTTGCTAGCAGAGCCCTCAAAAAAAAAAAAGAATAAAGAACAATCATCTTAACTGTACTGCAATATACTGTTACAATGAGTAAAAAATGTGGTTGGAAAGACAAAGCACTACTCTTACAATATCCTGTGTCAAATCACAGGTTATACAACTCAGTTTTTTATTTGCACAGCCAACAGTGCTTTGTAGAGTAATCAGGGAAGATAATACAATCCATTTTAAATTCTCATTACTTTAGAAGTGTTGAATCTTTTTAAATTGTTTTAGGGTTAATTGAGAATTTGCAGTTTTTCAATAGACTAGGAATTGTTTAGGCTGCCCTTGTTTCATATTTTTATGCATACCTGAGTTGCAAAGACATAAACCCAACAATAAAAAAAGAAAGAAGTGAAATGAAATAATGATCTGCATTGTTTCTATTCTAGTAAGTCATTTGTACAGGAGATAAAGCTCAGGTATAGATTAATGTTTAAATGGTTATCAAGTAGAAGGATGCGCTGGGTTGATGGAATGTCTCACAATTCACTAGTATTTGCCTTTGATTCTTTTTATTCCCAAAGGGATAATTTCTGCTCCTGGGGAAGACAGGGGTGGAACTCTGAGTGACTTTTGTGGGAGAATGAATAAGTCAAGTATCTTCAGTATTTGTGTCCTTTTCTCATAAATTCAAAAAAAGTTCTGGTTTCCAAATTCATCCTTCAGTTTATTTTAATGTAATAATAAATGTAATGTAATTATAAAAAATGTGGAATTTTCCAGTTTTTTTGTATTGAAATTTTGATTCCCACCTGGCCACCTGAACACCAGTGTGGTTCTGCAGCCCTGAGGATGTTGCATTTTTCAAGCCTGAAGCAAAGACTGGGTAAAGAACAGCAGTCCTGTGGACAGTGGAGTCTGTTAGCACCTCTGAAATTAGCCATGTTCATCCTCTGTAGGATGATATCACTTCCCCTGGAGTTACACCAAAGAAATATTAAGTCAACTGATGATTTTTTTTTTTGGTGAGAGGTATTTGATGAATTAAGAGAAGGCTTTCTGCTAGAAGCAATTAAGACAAAGCTCTGTATTTTTAATTTGGACAACCATTCTTTTGAAATACGAGTACTTTATCAACCTTTGAAGTATAACGTCATTCTCTAGAATAGTTTATCTAAATGGACCTGTGCTCACATGGCAAATTTATAGGGATTCTGGAGCCCTGTGCTTTCGAAGGCATAAATTCAACACTTGCTCAGCCTCCAGCTAATCCAATTATAACAGATACTGTGGGCTGGGAAAATATGTCTGTGTTTCTGGCCTGTATTTCTCAGTATGTGCACTGCCTCATTTATGCACGAGAAAACCAATTTGCTCAGAGCTTTTCCCTTTTTAACAATTGTTTCCTGCTGAATAGTATAGTGTCTGTGCCCCAAAATTTATCATCTAAAAGCTATTATAAGTCAAATCTGTCCTAATCTTTCCTGACTTACGTGGGAAAAAACCCAAACATCCTTGCCTAAGGACACGTTCCTGTGGCATTATTTCAGATATTGGAGAGGAACTTCCTGGGATGAGGGATGAAAGAGATCAATTCTTCACTTAATTCAATACCTTTTACAGAGTCATTTTAATGACAGAATTTAAGCTTGAGCCATGCACTAAGTAATTTGCTTTTGTTTTTCCTTTACCTTCAGCTGGTGATCAGACTTGATCAAAACAGAGTAAATTTGCTACATGAATCATGGATAACACTCTTGGATATCTCAGACATCTGACAGCTCAGAGCTGTGGCTCTGCCTTGCTTTTCTGAAACCCCGGCAAAAATCCAAACTTCTCAAACTTTGCCTGATCAAAATAACTGGACAATTAATAAACACAAGTTATATAAGACTGAGAGGTCTGAAACGAAGACTGTGGGGGGGGGATCAGAGGCAGCTGGATAGGACAGCTGCACATTGCCCCCTTGTTGTTAGCTACGTTAATGGACATTCCTTAACAATCTGCTAGAAGGACAACATCTTTTTCCACTTTCCAGGAGGCACAAGAGACTCAGAGAATGAAACGAGCATTAAGTGGGATCATATTTTTATTTGTTGGCCTGCAATTTATTCTTTTCTCTTGTAGCAACAGTAATTTTGTTTCATTTTACTGATTTTTTTTTACCTCCTTAACACACCATTATTTTTTATTATTCCCTCAGGAAACAGTTACACTGATAAATTATTTTTGGCAGCATTATCACACAGGACACCTTTCAGATGAATGCCATTATGAGGCATTGGCTAAGCACATACTCATTAAACAATAATAGGTTTCATGTCAATTACTTATGTTTTAAAATGTCTGTAGAAGATTATATGGCTGTTTATGACCTATAACAATTCACTACAAAAAAGAAAAACAGGTTATTATACTAAGTATTGATTATATGATTGGAGTTTTGGTTTAAAATATTAACACATTTCATTGGAGAGGGAATTGGTACCAGTTAATTCAGCTCTGCATTGTTATACCACTTAATATGTCTAACTTAGTATAGAATAAGGCATGAACATTCTTACCTTTATTACTTCAGTCAATTAGGACTCTTCTTAGTGCATAAACTCCACAATATCTCTAAATATATCCAGTATCAGGTTCTAAATATTTGTGCCTATTAATGTAAAGAAAGCACAACAGTAAATTTTGAATAGAGGGATCTTGACAGAAAGTATTTTCAAATCCTTACTTAGACAACACTTATGTAGTTGAATTGTTCCAAGATTCTGAGCATTTATTTAAAATCATCAGAAGCAGGAAACAAAAGATAACAGACTCTCGAACAAATGTAGGCAAACTAGGTAGTCATACAACCAGCTCCCATTAGATCTAATGAATCTGTAGTCTAACTCTCTTTTTGCTACCATAGCCCACAATTTATTACACTTCCACTATGATGCAAAATAGCTAACTGTAAGGAAAGAAATAAACACTTGAAAAATAAACTAAAAACATAACTCCTATTCCAGACAGAATTTTTATTCTGGAACAAGGAGGACTCTTAGAGGATCTATCAAGTATATAAATACCTGTATTGGTGCAGTGAGCCATTGCAAGTGTTCAGATACTCTAGCTACACAACACAGCAGTAGGTCACAGGTCCTACATAATGTTGTAAATAGTGATTTCTGTACTAAGCTTTGGGATCTGAAGAAATTGTCTCAAACCTCTCTGTCAGGTAAGCCTAACAATAATGAACTATCTCAAAGGGAAGGCACACACAAGGTTTAAATTGTATTTTTTAAGTATTAAGAGTGAAAGCCAGTGAATGTAAAAATTCTTCTTTTTTAGTAATGTAATGGTTTTATGTCTAGGTATATAATTTGTTAAAAACTTCTATATTTTTCTTTAGGTATTCGATTTACAAGGATCCAGCAGGATGGCTAGAAATTAACCCTACCAATGGTACCATCGGCACCACTGCTGTCTTGGATCGGGAATCTCCTTACGTTAAGGATGACAAATACACTGCTCTTTTTCTGGCAATAGACAGTGGTGAGTAACTATTATGGATCATATTCATTAAAGCCTATGACTTTTTCCCTGCTTGAAATTTCCTGTTGAGAAAGCTGCAAGTGTGAAGTTAAGCACTCAACTCAACACTTTGTTGGTCACCTGAAAGCATTTGAGATCATTGTGACAAATAGAAAGGAGAGGAATTAACTTCAAACTTATAGCAGCTTTGGTTTAAGGTTACATCTCTCTCATTCATTCCTACACTGAGATCTCAATGCAAGATGCAAATAGTCTGTGATCACTCTTGGAAAGTAATTAATCATCTTTATCAGAGTTAATGTCTTCATAATACTTGAGTAGTTAGTAAGCCTCCAGCATCTAAATACCAATAAACTCATCCTTGATATGCTGAATCCTATTCTATTCAATACAATTATAGTGACAATAAAAACATGTAAAAATCCTTGTTAAAATGCAATATTTTTTAAGTATTGTGTAGATTAAAATTCCTTCTGTCAAATTTAATCAAAATTAAACCATCTAGTGAAAATTCAGTGAGTGACTTTGGAGCAGAGGAAGAAAGTCCTGAACATTCCAAATCTCGAGAGCTAAAAGCACAAAATAGATAAAAGATTTGTCTGTATTAGAACAGCTAATATGCTAACATTTTTTCAAAGCTGCAGCTGGTTTAGCCCTGGTGATGAATTGTAAAATGTTCTTTTTAGGAGAGTAATTCTACATTTTTGTAACCACATGACTCTGAAACCATTTGCAGGGCCTGACAGGAAAAAAAAATATTGCCTTAAGTATATAAAAAAAAAAATCTGCTGAGATGATGTTTTACTTGTATATTCATACACATACTTTTCTTTGAAAATTTCCATGGAAAAATCTAGCAGTAAACTTATTTCTGTCTTTTACTTGCTATCGGGTACAGATTCTTTAGAAGCATCTTAAATCCAGTACGCTAGAAAACGTCATCTTGCAAAGAAAGTAAAGATTTAGGATAATAATACCAAAAGACAAAGATGCAGATATTTTAAAGGTGGAGCCAAGTATCATCAAAGAGAACAGATGAAACAAGAAGCTGAATGTTTCCAACCATGGAAACGAGCTTGAATGAAAGTAAATTTTTAGATACATTCTTATGTTGTGCTTAGGGCATTGACATGCATTGCTCACCTATTCTAAGTAAAAACCTCACTGCCAGGTGACTATCCTAAATTCCAGAGTTTTTTTTCTGTACTGGAAAAATGAGACAAGGAAAGAATGTCTGTACGTTGAAAAGCAGGGCAAGAAAAAAATGTTTAACATGGGTTAGAGGAAAGGAACCCTGTTCAGTAGAGGTACCGAGTCAGCCTCTAAGCAGCTGTTACTGTGTTTATTTGTAATTCTGCAGTACTGCTAAAGCAAGAGCTAATCTACTCCTACATTATTGACTTCTTTGAATGAAGTAATTAGAAACCACATGTGCGCATTTAGTACTGTCATGCTAAGGTGTTAATAACGATCATTCAGGAGTATTGTGCTACTTCACTGTATGTAGCTTAGCCACGCGTGGAACTGGCAATAAATAGCAGAACTTAAATAGCTGTTATTAACCTTGTGGTCTCTATCACCCCTGGATTAATTAGCAAAAAGCTTCTGAAACTTTAAGCTTAGAGGCAGGTTGGTAACCAGAAAAATTCTCTACTGGTCTGTATAAATACATAAGATTGGAATTTGTGGGAGTTGAGAGGAGCAAGGTCTCCTCTGGAGACCCAACCTCACAGTCATACACAGCTACTTGCCTCAGGTCTCACTTGGACAAGAGAGTGGTGCTTGGGGCCTGCTGGAGAGCAGAGCAAGACAGGCAAGCTTCAATTCACACACGGTCCACTGGCCACTTGATTGATTCCATTTGTAGAGGGAACAAAGCTCTCTTTGCATGCAGGTGCTGCCAGTCTGAAGTCTCAGTCTATACTCTGGCTAAAGCAGACAAGGAAGTTTTATAATTGATTTCACAGCTAGGTTTGGGAGTCTGCCTTGTCCCCTGCGTAGAATCATAGAGCCATTAAGGCTGGAAAAGACTTCTAAGATCAAGTCATCAGCCCAACATTACCACTAAACCATGTCCTGAAGTGCCACATCTGCAGGTTTTTTAATACTTCCAGGGATGGTGACTCCACCACTTCCCTGGGAAGCCAGTTCCAATGCTTTATCAGTCTTTCAGTAAAGAATTTTTTCCTAATATCCAATCTTAACTTAAGGCCATTTCCTCTCATCCTATTGCTTGTTACACAGCAGAAGAGACCAACAGCCACCTCACCACAACCTCCTTTCAGGCAGTTACAGAGAGCGATAAGGTCTCCCCTCAGCCTTCTCTCCTCCTAACTAAAGATTTCTAGTTCATATTCAGCCAGTGGTCCTCCAGCACTCCCCGGTCTTTTTCTGCCAGGTAGCTTTCCAGCCACTCTTGCTAAACCTGGGCCACAGGACCCAGAACTTGGTGCTGTTAAACTTCATACAACTGGTCTCAACCCATTGATCTAGCCTGTACAGATCCCTCTGTCATCTGCAGATTTACTGAGGGAGCACTCGATCCCCTCATTCAGATCATTGATAAAGATATTAAACAAGACCGGCCCAAAACTGAGCCCCGGGGAACGGCACTTGTGGCTGGTTGCCAACCAGATTTAGCTTTGCTCACCACAATGTTATGCAGTTATGACTGGGACTGATAATACCCCTGCAAAGTGTTCCCCAGCTTATTTCCAGGCCTCTGATAATGCTAACTAGCAAAGCTGTGAAACCCACTACATTTCTCTAGCCATCATAACGAGTGTCCAGCTTGAAAAGGAATATTACTTTAGATGACAAGTCAAATTGTGGTAGAATAATGTGAAATGAATACAGAACTCTTTCAGCATTTTCAAAGAAGCTCATGTTAGCTTAAAAAGGAAATAATCAGACTGAACATAACTGTACGCATTCTCTTTAAAACTGCATTGTCCACTAACTGCAAATCTCTTTTTTGAAGTCAGTGAGTGCAGCCTAATACCAGTGAATCTAGTTTTCTGTGAGAGGGCACCTGAAGGCAGGATTAAGAATTACCAAATGAGATAGGGTGGCAAATTGAAAATTCAGAGGCATTTCCAGTAAAGTAAGTAATCTGCTTGGGCTAACAGACTTGGGATGAAAAAGGAGGAGAGGGGGAAAAAAACCCCTCATACTTAATCAGAGATGTTACCTTTTTCAGAAGCATTGAAAGTAGGTTATTTTTTCCTTTGGCCTCTCATCTCCAAGTCAAATCTGAGATGTGTTGGCTCATGCACTGAGGAAGTCTGAGCTGCCGTAGACTTTGTTTTCCTTAACTGGAGAAATCACAGGTCATATCCAATGCAGCATACGACACAGTGAAATTGTACCCAGTGCAGCTTCAAGCATAACTCAGAGCACCTCAGCCCAGGTCCAGCACTGCACTGCTGCCTGTGAGGCTTCCCAGACAAGCCAGCTCAGTTAGAGGTCTGCATGTCCATGTAGCCACATAAACAATTCCTAATCCGTATTGCCCTGAGTTCAGGTTCTCACAGTAGCAGGAGTTTTGGTGGTTAACCTCGTTAATTGTTAGTATAAGGGATAGCAGACATGATACTTACCACAGTAGGGTTTATATGAGTTGTGCACTGATTTTTAATAGTAGTTATTATAAGGTAAGGTTCTACAATCACTTAAAACTTTGGACCTTAGACCTTGCTAAAGGAACTTACATGTACACTAAAACAGTTAATAAACATTATTGGTTTTATTAGTATTCATAGCACATATAGTAGAAGAATCACAGAAAAGATGTTGCGATCCCATCATATTCCATGATCACCTCTTTTTAAAATGACCTGACTTTCGTGTGCTATCTTGGAGTCAGCTGAAAACAAAACTCACAGGGGTATATTTTTTCATACCCTTTCCCTGATGCCAATAGAGAATCTGTCATTGGATTCAGCAGGCACTGGCTTCTTGTTGTTATGCTTCAGTGCAGGGGACAAGTACCAGGGCATTTTTCTATTTGTAAAAGTTGAAGATTTTCTGTCAGAAGTAATAACAGGAGCTTTATGTTTTGTAGTTCTTTATATAAATTCATCACATCTTTATCTTTTTTCAGTAAATCACAAAAATATGTTTTACCAGGACAGTAACCACGAATGGACCATAGAAAATTGAGTCATTCCAGCGCAGGAAATAATTTAGTTGCCTGTGATATTCTTTTTGAACTTCATGATATTATTTTTCAGCATTATCAAATTAACTGCAGAGAAAGGCAGTTAAATATGAATTATGTTATTTCTGATCTAAACAGTTCCTGCACCTTCCCAAATGAATTGAAACAATGCGTAAGAGCAAATTTAATGGATACGATATTAATTTTACAGATAATAAAATTTGACCTTTTATTAGGGAAATTTTACTTTTCAAAGTACATTTCAGAATGAACATCCTAATTTCCTCTGTACTTTTGATTTCAATAAAGGCCAAAGCAGTGTCTTTAAATTTGAAAACTTTTTATTACAGACTGGTGTAGACATAGTCTCTGGTCTATTAAAGAAGAAATTAAGCACTAGTAGGAAATATCATGAAGCAGAGTTAACACATTAAAAAGTCATGAACTGTGTTTAATCTGAGAATGAGCTCATAATGGGACAAAGTCAGGTTTATACAAACTTGGGAAACATAAGAGGTTTCATTCAATTAGCAAAAGTGCCAATAATGGTGGTAATTTTATTTCTTGAATTTAGCATTTTAATCACTAAAAACAATGCAACATCACAAGCATACAACACAGTTATTTGGATTATATCCGTAAAACAAACATGCTAAATGCAGCCAAGAAATCATTCGAGTTTGAGAAAACTGCTAAACCACATTGTAGCATCATCCTACAGAGTCTGTTAAATACGGGGGTATTTGGGATGACTATAATAAATAGAGATACCCCGAGATGGAGTTACAGGTTCAGAATTTTAACTGAAGTAGCTTTAATTGCCATAGTAGGCACTGTTTCTTACAGCAATATTGTACAAGTGGAAGTAATTGTTTTCTTTTCTGAAAGTGGCTTGCTCCCTACATAACATCACCATCTCCAGAATTTGACATTATAAGCTTTTACATGGCAGTCATCCACAGTCACAGGCAGGATGTCCAGTGGGAAGCCTGGACCGCAGGAACAAATCTCCAGGAGTAGTAGCCTCTATTTAATAGAGTATATGCATTTGAGCGAGGTAAAGGTTAAGAAATATGGAGAGCTATAAAAAGGTGTGATTCTAGACCAGTGTGATGTCAGTGTTTCCTTTGAGCTGCATCAATCAATTTTAAAAATAACCAACTTGAATACTGCTTTAGGACTGTGGACACTTGTCTACGTGTAAATTAGTAAGTTGAGTGGCACTATTTCAATTCCCTGATGCCAATGCAAAGCAAAATGAGGAAGAAGAGAGTCATGGTCTAGTTTTCACATATTTCATTGCTCCCAAGGACCAGCTGAACTACACCCAAGCAATTCTAAATCTCATTTATTGTGCGAGTCTCAATACTCCTAATTACTAAAAAGAAAAGTTATCATTCTGTTATAAATGGTAACAGACAACATCTAGGAAAAAAAATACAGTAACAAAGATGTGCAACAATTTGCAACTAGAACTTTTCCTTACATGTATCTAACCTGTCTTCTTGCTTCCTGGTTCACCTAATTAAATTACCAAAGATTGATTCCACCCAAAACATGCTATTTTTGAAGAAATCAGGCAATTAGTTGCTATGGCAACCCAATTAAGCCGGTTTTATATGCCTTATCTTAATTGCTGTATTAATGAAGAAGAGAAAATAAATTGAATACTCATCCTTTTCTTGCCATTTTAAATTTCAGTAAAATATGAATTGCACACAAAATATTGTTTTAATTTGTCATCATGGACTCATGATTAGAAAAAGAAATTAGAATGCTGAAAACAGTATTTAAGACGGATGGAAAATGTCAGTTGTGATTTGATATGCTGAAAGAGCTGTGCTTTTTTGAAATGTGATTACTCAAAAATAGGATCTGCATATATTATTTGAGGGAATAAATGAAGGATTGTAACTTTTAAAAGACTATTTATTTCATAAATTTTGAAAACTAACTACATGCCAATGCATAGAGATTATACGTAGGAAATTCCAGCTCATGCACCTCTTCTATACATGTCAGCATATGGCAGTTTTCAAATATGTCAGAATCTGAGAAACACACCCAGGTCTTGGAATCTTCCGACTATTCTGCTTCAATTTACTTTAGTTGAACCATTAATAGATTTCACCCTAAAGGAAAAACTGTGATGGAATACACCTACCTGAATGGGATTTATGCCTGCAGTGAGGTTACCTGCTGCCAAATCACGTGGTACAAACACATTTTCTGATTAGAAAAATGACATATGGATGGGGGCAAAAAATCCATGAGGGAGGGGGCAGAAACTTGAGCTAGGCAGACACACAATGCAGTACGTGGTAAGGCTAATAAGTTCTCTCTATAAATTACTATGCATAAATATGGACTGTGAGAAATAATGCTTCATGCTTTTTAATGGTGTGGCTACGAAAAATAATTTGGGACCTTCTAATGTTTTTTTCACTCTTTCTTCTCCTCCTTTCTTGCTGTGTCCTCTGGCAAACATGAAGCTGAAAATAGAGAAATTAGTGAAAAAAAACATACCCAAGGAGAGAATCTAGTAAATCCTACATTTCACAGTTACATAGGTGTACAATGAAGGAAATTCTGTAGCACCGTTGCAGTTCCAAATTGACCTCAATGTGACTGTGATTCAAATGTAGTTTATAGAAGTTTTAAGAGATAAGGCTTTATTCATGATGGTTCAGAGGAAAGGTAATTGTGCCAGAAACTAGCAAATCCACATTATCAAAGGCTTTTTTTTTCCTGCTCAAATATGAAGACAAATTGTTCTCCCTGTAATTGCTCACTCGTTTTGTATCTATGTAGCTTTATTAGCCAGTAAAAAAGAAGCAGCAGGAGAAAAAGTTTAGAATTGAGCTTTCTGACTTACTTAAGTGATAGTGCAAGTGAACTAAATACTGCTCCTAAGTGGTAAATCATAAATATTCTAGTAAAAAGTAGAATAAATGAATTTCCACTCTACCACTCTCTTTCTTGAGAGAGAATCCATATGTCAATGGATGTCCTATTGCTTGCTCTAGGAATTAAATGGCTTTTTAATTTTTTGCATCATGGTGTGGAAGGGCATAGATAATATGTATTAATTTGATAGTGCTCTGAGCTTAATTTAATAAGAAGAAATGACTACAGAAGTCTTTTCACCATTCATAATGAGCATGTGAAAAGGAACAGTTCATACTCCATTCTTCCTAAAAGCTGTTCTGCCTTTGAGCAATACTGTGCCTTAGATCTGGGTGGCAGCTGGATTCTTTAGAATGGTTGACTTTTCTTCTTTATAAATTTGATAAATGTTGCCAGAATCCAAGGTCTCTGATGTTGCATTTACATAAATATCCCTTTGCTGTAATGGCCAAGATACAAACCATTGGGGTTTTAAACAGGGAAGATTCCCCGTGTTTAGCTTTTGATTCCATTATGTGAACTTTTTAAAAATAAATGAAGACATGCACTCTCATTCTCTCCCAATCTTAACACTTTTTGATTTGTGTGTGTGGCATTTCAATTTAGTTGATTATCAACACTTTGTTCCTTAGTTGTGCCACTAAACAAATTATATTATTTACAAGTAAACTGAATTTCATCTAATGTATTCAAATCTCATTTTCATTCAGCATGTACATTTTTTGTGTTTGGCAAGTCTTATTCCCACTCATGCAACTTGTTCTATTTTAGATCAAGTTAAGTTTGATGTCAAACTAAAAAATAATTAAACTAGGAGAGAAAATATTTCTTAAAAGATTTCCCTCTTGGTTTTCATAAACTGAATAAAATTATATTTACCTGAACAAATATTCTTATTATGCCCAATTTCTTTAATTTATAATATCCTTTGAATGTCAAAATAAAAATATTATAAAGAACCAATTCAAAAAGGAAAAAAAACCACAAAAAAATGCAAAAAACCCCCATCAAAATTATTCCAAAGAGGGATTTCAAATCTTAAGAATTCAGAAAGCTCAAGGTAGAATGGATAACATCAGTTTAATTCTTTGATTTTGTGTGGTCTGTTGACCAAATTATGTGATCTTATGTTTTAAGCATCAAAGTTCAAGCAATCATTTTACTTGGATATGTTTTTATGAAATATACAAGGAATGCTTTAAGGAATATGCATCTTCACTTTCAAGGGTAATCTAAACTCATGGTAACCACAATCATCTAAACTTTTTCATTTTCTGTGTTCTGAATACGTATTTTTATGCTTGGAGTATGTAATAAGTGACATTCGGATTAAACCTGAGATTTGCTGCAAATCAGGAAGGGAAAGCTGGAAGAAAAGGGTTAAATCTTCAGGAGATTTTTTTTGTCTTTGAGATACCTTTAAACATCTTCCATCTTGAAAATGGGCTGCCAGTTCAGAACAATGTTTCTGACCAGCTTCTGTAAGCACACACTGGCCATTTAGTGTAGATGGATAGCTACTTTTAACTACCCTCATGCTCAGCTGTACTCCTAGAAAAGAATATAGTGTGTAAGCATGATAACTGCTGTGATTTCAACAATGAAGTGCCTGAATTGTTTCTCCCACTTTTTCTATTATTTATAGAGCTCAGTTAGTGGAGAACAACTCTACTGAATGTGAAAATAACAAGTTGATGTGGCCCAGGTACCTGTGTAGCCAAGACCTCTTTATCATTAAGTGAAAAACAAATGAACTTGAAATGCTTCATGAAAATCACACTTTGTCTTAAAACATATAAAACCAGATTTCATTTTAATGATTTGAGGCTGCATAGCTATTAGGCCTGCACTGACTGTTTTAAAGTGTCTGTAGATATGCCTGCACAAGATGTGGTGAGGCATTGAGATATGACTGTGCACTTACATACTCATGTGTGTGGATCTTTATTTCAGTCTTTTATGGTAGTAGCAGTAAGGAAACAAGGTAGCAGTCCAAGCATGTTTACACTGTGCAAAGGACTAGGATGCTATGCAGAGGACTCTCAGTCATATGATGAATTTCCCTTTGGATACGCCCCAAATTCAGTCCTTAACTTTCATTGACTTCTTAGGGGTGTTTGGCTTCTTGTTGTGTGAGACATATCAGAAAATCTCACCTGCTGTGCAGCAATTCCTAACTCTGTATATTTGCTCTCATTTCAACTACATGGAAGCCGTAGGTATTTGAATGTACCCTGATGGGGAGTATCTTCATTTGGTTTCAAATCAGTCTAGATACTGTCTTTGATTTCACAGAGCACAGCTCAGCCATATTAAACCCGTACACAAAAGTATCACATTTCTGTAGAAAAACTAGAAAGTGGAACATGAAATGGCTCTTCATGTCCATAAAAATGTTATGCTCAGATTAAATGCATCATCAGCCATTCAACCATGTGATTGCTTGTTAGACATGCCATTTAATGCAAGTCTTGATACTTAAGAGAAATGTCATCTTAGTCCATGGCCATCATTGTGCATAATTGGTATCTCTTTAAGAAACTAACTACCTGATTGGCAGTCTCATTTGAGTAGTTAGATGTCTAAATGCCATTGTGATTCCTATGGGGAACTTTTTGGACCAAAACCAAATGCCAGTTTTCAAATTTCTTGGCTGTGTGTTTCTACAGAGGGCTTGTAATTTAAGATTTTACACTTAAAATTCTTGTATAATTCTGCATGGCTTTTCATTAAACTTCAATCATACAGAAGTTTGCAAAGTATCTGTTTCTCTAATATTCCATTTCTTTTTTTTTTTTTAATAAAGGTAACAACATGATCATTTATACTGATAGTACTAAAATCCAGTTTAACATGTACATCTTCTGGCAACAGTCCCTTGCATTACAGCTTCTAGGGCTCCCACAAGTGGCATAGCTGGAATATACTATGACAAGTATAGGAACAAGTTCAGATTCATCTTAAAACATGTTGCAATTGGAAATGTATGATACACTTATTGGAACTGGATCAATAATGTCTCTGTATCCTGGCATTAGACTGGATACAAAACTTCTAAAAGGAGGCTTTAGTTAGGCAATAGCTAATGCTGTTGTATGATGCAACAAGTGAAATACAGATTACCAACAGTAGTTGAGAATGCCATAGGGTATGATTTGGTCTGTTGTCTGGAACAGCAGGAATTTGCAAATCTCTCTGTCCCAAATGGCTCCAAAGGCACCTAAAGGTTCAAAGTGTTCAGCCTTAGGAGGAATGGCCAATTTAGTTCAGTGACAAAAACAGGAGCTGAGCTCTCTTGAAAAGCTGCTACCAAGGGTTGCTGGACGGACCCTTTTATGTCTTGAGTTACACATTAAATCTGCTTTCAGCTGCAAGGTTTTACAATACAAATTAAGAGAAGTTTTATTTCAGAATTAAAATATGCTATGGAAATCTTTCAATTCAAAACCAAAGCTGTCTGGAGATTGTGGCTTTTTTGAATTATTTCAAAGACATAATACTGTCTAATTTATGAAAGTCATAAGCTGTCAATTGATATGTAGTGACCACTTTTCCTTGATTCATTTATTGTTGTATTTTTAATGACGAGAATGTTAGCAAGCTTCAGTTTATGACCTTGACATTTGCTTATTTTTCTCTTAGAGGTCTTCAAAATTCGCTAAAAGGTTTTGTTTAAATCATTTTAAATAAACCAACCAGAGAATAAGTCATTGAAATGGACAGAAGCAATTTCCTTTCTCTCTCTTTGTACGTAATGGTTGACTGGCCCATAAGCCATGCAAAGATAGTGAATCATTAGCATGGCAGAGAAAATGCAGCCGTATCTGCATTTGACATAATAACAGTACATTCATAATGCTGTTGGCTTCTTAATTTCAAAAGGCAGATTTTAATATTACTGACTTCAAGGAAAGATAAGAAGGGCAGTGCATAAGACATTATCAGTCCAGTGTGGAAATAATGCATTCAAAATTAAAGACAGCAGTTTAATTAAGTGTATGAAAGGCTGGCTTTTATGATCATATTTCAAATACTCAAATGTCTTTTCATCCATTCTGCCGTATGACTTTACTTAATAATATATCAGGAACAAAAAATGTATTGGAGTCTTTCTGCAAATTCAATTAGTCCAATAAAAAGTGAAAAATAGTTTCTTTTTCATTAAAAAGAACTCAACCCTAACCCTTCTGATGACAAAGTGCAAGATGAGGAGGAGGGGGAAGCTAAAGAACTATGAAAATTATGCCTTTGTTATGCATTTATGTGTGCATGAAACAGATGAAGTGTCACCATTAGTAACATTTGTTATTGAAAAGACTAATTGCATTCTGCTATAGTTAGTAGTTTATCAGATCCAGACCACAGGGTATTTACTTCTCCCTTAGGATGAACTTGCAGTGCAGCAATAATTCCATGGTTTATTGGGCTGCTATAGGCAGGGTAATTATGCTAAAGTGTGCCTTTTTCAATGCTGAACTTAAAACTACAATGACACATTGCACTAGTGCTTTATAGGTTAAGTGCAGCCTCTCAAATCCTTTCTTCCTGCTAAGCCTTTATAGCTAAGGGAAGTGCAGAGATCACAGATCTTGTGCACTAAACCAGAAAAACATGTAACAAACAGCCCAGAAGTGCAGTATTATGAAACAGAAATTTCAAAGCATGGTATACGATGAAGGAATCAAGGTGCATTTAGAAAACTCTGAGATCAGTTAAAGTGGCACGGCAAAGGGATCCATAACAAGATATTGAGTAGGCTACTGGCTCAACCATGGAACACATCTGTAGTGACTGAAAGTTATTACCACTTGTCAGCTCCTCTCTGACCTCTGTGAAATGAGGTGCTAGTCTCAGTCAAGCTGCCAGTGGGCAGACATCTCCGTTACAAACACTTCCAGTGCCACTGCTGGTTTGTCAGTCACAGCCTTGGCGCAGAAGCTTGTAGTGGTACCATGGTGAATAAACAACATCCTCACCTCTGAAGCTGGTTCTTTCAGGTCAAGGCTGAGGCAGGTTGGCAAATAATCTGAAAAAGCCAGAAACTCCACTGCTAACACAGGGTGGCTCTGAGTAAATAAAAGATCTCGTTTTCCAGAGTTGCATGTTGACAGGTTTCACTTCTACTGACATAAATAAATGTGGCCTCAAGGGTTGTTGGGGAGCAATCTGGTCCTGCTCTATTGTAGGCACCCAGCATACAAATTGATTCCGCTCTGCTATCATTTTTCCTCTTACTTGTCTTGTTCTTGATTTTTTTAATACTTGTGCTGCCTGTCTAAGGGGATGTTTCTGCTATGTTTCTCAGTATGTGTTTATGAACAGGTTCTTTTCTAGATATCTATTTATGTCCTAATCTCATTTTAACTTCAAAATGTTCCTCTCCCAGAGGTTTCCTTAGAACAATTATCCATGCTGTAGAGAATCAGACAGGCTGGATTCTGAAAATACAGCAACAAATTTACAATAGTGACTCATCAGGTTTTTAAAGCAATAATTGTCATATGACAGAGGTAAGAATTATAAAAATTATTTCCTTTTGCAAGCATGCAGGTACAGCTAAGAACAACTGTTTATGAAAGTATGATTTAATAAACATACGTTTGTTTCCTCATCCAGGTAACCCTCCTGCTACAGGTACAGGAACTTTACACATTACCTTAGAAGATGTCAATGACAATGTCCCAGCCCTTTATCCAACACTGGCAAAAGTTTGCGATGATGCAAAAGACCTTAGAGTAGTGGTACTAGGAGCATCAGACAAAGACCTTCATCCTAACACAGATCCATTCAAATTTGAACTGAGTAAGCAATCTGGCCCAGAAAAACTGTGGAGAATCAACAAGATTAACAGTAAGTATATTACTTTTTTTATTATGTAGGCTGGACCCATTGCTGCTGTTTCACGCTGTGCTGGTTTTGCTCAGATCAGCTGCCTGGTGGGACATACTAATAGGTTGTCTTCATTTTCTCTGAAATTTGTTATTAGTTTTGTAAAAATTACCATATTTCATGGCATGGAATTTTTATGTATGAGATACATAAGACTTTGCTACAGGACAGTATGAAACATTTGCATGGGCTTTAGCAATGGACTTAAAAAAGTTTCTGATTTTTAGTATTTGGACTCTTCACAAATTAAATACCCAAATGCACTGTGATACGTTATTGGTAAGAGGATCAAAGCCCATGCTATGCAATTGCAGAAGGCTCATACGGCGAATTCAGAGCACAAAGTGCTACATTTCTTTTTAATGTAAATGATTTTTGTTTGTTTTCTAGCATATATTATTTATCTCTGTCATCACTGAATCTTTTAGTGGTTCATTTTAAATTCTTCTTGGAAAAAAAATAAAATTTAATGCAATTTCTCTATCTGGCTGAAGGATAAAGTGGAGGAGTCATTTTCTTTGGTGTTCCCCAGACTTCAAACCACTGTCCTGTTAAATCCCTAAAAGAGTTACCACACTCACATGGATACCAACTCACTGTTGCTCAGGTGGAGCAGATCTGTGACTTAAAGAGATTATTTCCCTTCATTGTCTTCTTAGTCAAACTGGGGAAGTAGTTAGCCAGATTTGCCTGTATGTCCTTGTGAGAAGGCTTTTTTTTGCCTTTGGCAAAGGTATATTCTTCCCTCTTGTCTTGCTTTGGGGATTACATGTCTTAGCATTTGATTTGTGTATTAGTGTCCACAGGCAAATGCTGACAATAATTTGCAGACCAAATCATATATTTAAACAAAAGGGTTTCTTAGCAGTCTTTCTTTTGGTGCTGGTTGGAATAAGATTGCAATTAGCTCTCAGCCCATGAAAGAATTTCTGGACTGTTTCTACTTAACTCCAATTCAGCACTTTTATGTTTCCCTTAAAGTGTTCTTGGTTTCTTTCTTAATTTCCATGAATAACTGTGGGGTGTCTGACATTGCCTGTGCATTCCTCTTCTCTTCCAAATAATGATTATTTGGCTAATTCTCCTTTTATCCTTTGCAGATACTCATGCCCAGGTCATCTTGCTTCAAAACCTGAAAAAGGCTAATTATAACATCCCAATATCAGTGACAGATTCTGGAAAACCACCTCTGACTAACAACACAGAACTGAAATTACAAGTGTGCTCCTGCAAGAAATCCAAAATGGACTGCAGTGCAACTGATGCCCTTCATATCAGCATGACCCTTATCCTTCTTTCACTCATCAGTTTATTTTGTAAGTCTTTTTTTGAACTGTAAGTAATGGAGTACTATTTAACTGCTCATTTGTATATTGCATAAGAAAATCTAAATTCATACATTGATATCATAATGCAGTAAGTTTGGGTTTGTTTGTTTTATTTTTTCTGAGGAAGTAGCTGCAAGAGAGAAGGAGGGAAGATTTTTTCATAGTCAGAAAATAGAAACAAATGTCTGGTTGTCAAATCAAGAAATAGACGTAACGATTTTAAGAAGACTCAAAGAGAATTAGAGCTGGCATATGAAAAACTAAGAAGTACCAGCTGTAGTAGCAGATTTATGAGACACTTTCATCTCTCCCCACTTGCATTCAATTCAAAAAAAGAAACAGGAGATTAAAGGTGTTCTTGTAACAATAGCTGTTCTGGGTCATCATGAAAATGAGTACTGTCTGCTTCAATCTATTTCTCTGTATAAAGTGCTCAAACAACTGGAACGTGAGGAACTTATTCAAGATTCTGGGCTTGGAGCCACTCAGAATTGAAAATCAAATCGCAAGTCTAGGTTGGAGGCCAGAGAGAGCTGATACATAAAGGAAGTTTGCTGCTTCTGAGAAAACTTTCTAAAAGAGACTTACAAAATTCCTAATTTAAATTGGAAGGAGTAAAAAAAAAATATCCCTGAATGACTGAACAGAAGGAATTCAAAGCCACGTGACAGCTTCCAGCAATATTTTTTAATGGAATGTTGAGTTCCTTATCTGTTAAAAAGGAATCACTATATCCTATAACTATGATAGTAAATCTGTTGTTCAAGGATTATTACTGTCATCTTATGTTAGTAAAATACATTATATGGTGAATTAATATCTGAGCTATGGAGAAAGGCCTTATATTCTTGATGCGATAATATCTACTATGAGGCAGAGAGAGAGGTCAAGGAAGAGAATGCTTACATGTCTGAGGCTTGACATATGCTTGATTACACATCTTGTCAGGCTTTTTTTCTTATATTACTTTTATCCCAAAAGGTTAATATGAAGGTCATTGTGAAAGAATTAGAACTAGCTAATGTTTGTGATACTCTTTGAAGATGAAAAGGAATATATAATTGCTAAGTGTAAGTTCACATTCTTTGTTCCCATCATTGACATCTGAAGTTCCTCTATTGGCTTTGGCTCAGTGATTCTGGGTTTAATCTGCTGGAACCAAACACAGACTTCTGCTATTGGAAGTAGTACATTAAAAATATTTGACAGTATGTGACACTATCACATCAGTGATATAAACATGCAGTCCATTGATTTAATTATATTCTTGCTACCACATCATAAATGCTGCTGGTGCTGTACTGGGCATGACTTTCACTACTGGAATTACTTATCTGATATGATTTGCACTTGAATATTATTTACCTTAAGGCATCTGTATAGAGTACAATGAGGTAGAGAAAAGATTGGCTTTTGAAAGTTAGCATATTGCTTTTTTTTGAGACCTAAAGAAGTCTCATTGTTTTTCTTACACTGAACTATAAAAAGCGATTCTAGGTATTGGAAAACTCTTCTTGATTACAGATCTTTCCCAGTTCAGCTGTGGGCATAATAGACTCCTGGCACTTGAACAGTGGTGCATGGTTCTCTGAATGACAGAGGGCTTCTTTCTTCTACTATTAAAGACTAAATATCACTGAATAGTCGTTACACTGTGAAACAATATAGACATGCCTAGAGCCTTTCTGCAACCTTTCGTTTCTTCAGAGTACTGTAATAAGCATGGAAAAAGCTGTAATTTTAAACAAAAAATGGAATAAGATTATGCACGTAATCTGCTACCAGGGTGATATTCAGGTCTGTTGTCTGAGCAATGAAATAAAAAAAAAAGGGTAATAGTGAGTGAGTTGAAAGGAAGGAAGAGGGAAAACAATCTCAGTCTGAGGACAGCGGTTGTTTTATACACAGTGGTTAGGAGTGAGAGAGTGAATTCCAGAAAGAGATTGCAGCATAGACAGGCTAATCCTCAACACAGGACTACGTTTTTAGCTAAGATTCACTAGTATTCAGTTGCATGGTTTGGGTTCACCCAGTTATACAGTGTGAGGTTTGTATTCCATGCCTGGTACAGGTGCCTAATCATAGCAAGCATAACAACTTTATTAACTATTTTTCTTGGATGTGACTGACTACATGGAGTCATAAAAGAATGAGGCCAGGAGCCAGTTAAAAAATAATGTGATTCTGTATTTGAACTTCTCTAAAATGTGCTGGTATCACTGCATTCCCTATTCATTTTCAGGCACAGTTTTTTTTATGACTGTGATTAGTTCCATTGCAATGTTTTGTATAGTCCAAATATTTATCAGAGTAATCAAAGCTTATGATGCCATAAAAACAAAGAGAACTTTAGTGTTTATTGAACAGATGAAATATCCCATTTCTAGTGGCAAGTTATGGGTTTAATTTTTACAAAAGCCCTTACGTGGCTGACTTTGCTCACAATGTTTATGTTTTATGAGCCTCTTATTCTTAGGAGTTAAATCCTTCAGTCAAATGAACTTTGTTATTCATGCCAAAGTATTTCTTTTTTTTTGTATTTGATATCTGATGTGAGGCTAGATGGACATATGAACTACTCTGTGGCAGAACTAGGCTTTGTATCAATTAGAAAGTATTTATTCTATTATTATTTAAAAATAGTTGAACTCTGGAATTTTGACTTGGCAATAATTTCTTCATTTAATTGCATAATCATAGAATGATGATTATATTTCATATTTCTTTTTATATTTTACCAACCTAGAAGACCAAGTTAGATTCAAATGTGTTGGATCAAGGGACTAAAAGAACCAAAAGCACAATAGTCATGTCATGAACAAGCAGAATTTAGAGCAATTTCATTACTGGCTCAGACACACTAGCCATAATATTTTACTTGACTTTGTTAGGAAAAAAAAATCTGGTTTTTAAGCACTTCATGTTGGGAGAAAAAAGAAAAATAAGATAGCTCACTTAACTGTCAAACATTGATAAGAAACTTTGTTAACCTGGCAGTGGACTATGAAGTTGTAAGTTGACTTAAGCTTAAATGAGTGAAGTATTCCATTATTATGAATAGAAAGCAAAGTGAGAGACTAGAGGGGAAATACTGCTATGAAGAAATTAAATAAGCTGGAGGTCTCTACATTCAAATGAATTTGTTAAACTGGGGATGAAATGCCTCAGGTGTGTTGAAAAACAGAGACTTGCACAGGTGTCTGTACTGTGATTGCAAAGAAGCCTTAGAGATACTCCTGACCTTAACATCCTATTAATTTCCACTAACTTTTCCTGGTTTAATACCCGATGTCCCCCACCATAGTGCTTTTTTTCTGATTTGAGAAATGCAGCTACAGGGGTAATAGACAAAAATGTCTTTTTTTAATTTGAAAATTATGTCTTTGGTATTAAAGAATTACAGATATTCAAATTATATTAAACTGGTGGATTTGAATTTACCTGCATGTAGACAGACAGAATAAAAACTACAGTGTTATCATCTTTCACCTAGTTTATTTCTCAGAGCAAAATTAGCATCTGTGTCTGTTCTTTATGCAGAACATCAAGTATCTGAAGCAACGCATTCTTGAATGGCATAATACTAAGACAAATCATAGCAGGTTTCTGATGGAAAAGACCTGTAAAGTCATTGCTATTTCCATTACAAGTATAGATTTGTTACCTGCTGATTCACATTTTTTTTTTATTGTGATTTGCATTGCTTAGTTTTAGACAATCAGAATTATAGTGGGTTTGGGGTTTTTTTTCAGGGCTCAACTACTATTTAGCTTTTACAGTAGTTTGGATATTTTTCCAAAAAAAAAAAAGTTCATCTCTATTCCACATAGTTCCAATGAGGAAGCTTCAGAGGAACCATTCCCAATAGAATTTGCTAAAAATAATGCTTACTCTTTTTAATTATTTTTTAAAAAAAAGAATCAGTTTAATTAGCAAGACTCTGAAGATTTGCAACATAGTAAAATATTGTTGTATAGTCTAGAATTTCAAAATCTAGCAAGATGCTGTTTTCTGCTGTGAAGAGTGGTTTGTTGGGTGTTTGGGGTGTTTGTTCTGCACTATTCTAATTTGTTACATTCTTGTATTGGAGCACTTACCATTTGAGTACTTAAAGTAGCAGCTAAATGATGCCACCCAAGTAGCTGGAAATTGCTGAGATTTAGTGGGTTCCAGTGATACAAATCTCACTTTCTAAAACCATAATAACTGCAGCAATATCCACTGTTACTATAATACATACTATCTTTGTTAGAGATGCTTTTGTCCATATTAACATTATTATTGTTATTGCTAAACTCTCAGTGAACAGAGACACTTTCTCAAATGCTTGTATGAGAAAAATATCGATGTTCATTGCCTTGAAGCTTTTGGTTTATTAGACTCTAGTAAGGAAAGGATGGCTTGGGAGTTCAGAGATTACCTTCAAATTGAGACAGTTTGATTTAAATCTCACTTTTAACACAAATTCTGTGTCCAGGCTCCTAACTTCTCTGCAGGTGTACTCAGTCCTGCAATTTGTAGTGTTGTTAGCTTTGGGAGCCCACCTAAAGTTAATGGGGCTTGAAATGGCACAGAAGTCCATATGTATGTATTTAATTAGAGAAAGGATGTTTATATACCTAGTCATTGAACATGACAAATAGAAATACCCTCAAATAGCACATCAGCATATTTAAAATGTTCTTAATGACATTACATTTTATTGAGTCAATTAGGTGGGAAATGGCATTTTATGCACATTTTAAACCACCAAAACATGTTCCAGAAGTATAGACATGAAAAAATACGACAGTTTAGAAGATGTGTGTTTGGAATGCAAAAGAGAAAAATGTTACTAGCAAATACAGCTCCTTTCCTAAGAGCTGTAATATTGTCCCTGATGGTCATTCTGTAGACATGAAATGAACATTTAAGGAGATTGGTTTGATAGACCATTCAGTGTTGTGAATTCAAATGAACATTTTATGTTTTCATTTTCCCAACAGTTCTCAACAGCAAGTGTTGATACGCAGTGTTTTGTATTTCTTTTCTGAATAACCTCTTACAGTCACATAAATATATTGCTTCACATATTTATAATCTGAATTGTTCTGGAGTAGTATGACTGGGGGGGAAAAAAAAAGACTAGCTCAAATATTCATTCATGGCCACTAAAGTCCACGGGAGTTTAACTGTCTCTGTCCTTGGATATTTGCTTACTCTTATCACATTCAAACACTTCAAAATGTGCTTTCCATGCAGACAGCTTGCTATTTAGCTTTAGATGATGTTAAAGATGAATGGAGAGATTTGTTGTGCATAAAGCTTAGAAGATGTTTCTTTTGCTTCTGTGTTAGACAGATGCTACTTACAAAATCCTTAAAAATGCCATTGACGTTTGGACTACATATCAAGGCCTTACTTTATGCATACCTGTGATTTGTACATACCATTGGTTAATGCTCATGTAAGCTGTCACGTTTCCAAGTTCTTCTTGAAAAATTTTGAAATAGGTTGATATCACAATGTTGATGGGGTGCTTAGGGACATGAATTAGTGGTGGTGTGACAATGCTATGTTAAGGGTTGGACTCAATGATCTTAAAGGTCTTTTCCAGCCTAAACCTATATGATTCTACAGCCAAACGTGGCAGCTTTCCAATCTGATTTTTCCTTTTCTGTGGCTTCTAAGAACAATAGTTTCCTCTTACTTTTATTCTTGCATAATAAGAGGGTTTTTTCAGAGGACTCTCTTAGTGTTTCGGCTGGGATCACTGTATACCTACAGAACTGAGTGTGTCTGTACTACTTATGCTCATATTCTTCTTATTAAAAACTGATAGTAAACTAAGCTGTACTGCTGCTTAAGCAGTTATACATTGCTCTAAAAGGTTGGATAGCTGTTACATTTGATGCATTCCATTTTCAGCATGAGTATGAAAAATGAGGAGACTTGATCAATGCTTTATTTCAAAATTGTACATATGCATTTCGCTTGCTGAATATTCTCAACTGTTTGGCTAGTTCTATCAAATTAAAGCATGAGAAAATACACTTCCACATTGCAGACAGTCATCTCTGCAATTGTTTTCTCTAATAAGAATTGGAAAAGAAAGGAAGCATTTATTTCTTATTGGTCAAATGAAGGTAAAGTACCTAGTTATAAAGTTCACATAAAAGAAAATAATCTAGAATATCTTTGCTGCTTTACCCTAGAAAACACCACCTCTCCCTCCAGTTAGTGAATAGGAATGCTATTAGAAGAGGCTTTAATAGATAAACACAGCACCACAGTGGACCAGGCAGTACATGTTCCCGTATTTCTAGGCAACATAGTCTTCTAATTTATTTGATGAATTATTCTCTCAGATGGTGTTTCTTTCATGCACGTACATTTCACAAGTCAAAAGAACAGACCATTGCATACTGGGTATATGGAAGAATTAGAGCAGAAACAAGGATTCAAGAGTGAGCAAGGCCATTGCCAGAAGTCGGAAGAGTAAATCAGTACCGTTTCAGAAAGATAAGCCAGCATAGTCTTATAATAAACAAGTTAACAGAGTGAGATTCACTCTTGGAAATATCATCTGTGGATGTCAAAGAGCGATCCTTTGAATATTACTTCAGCCTCAACAACTTATTCCCCTGTACAAGCTGATTAGTTTGGATTGGCACGTTTCTCCACTGTCTTGCCAATTTTGGCCAATTGTATAGCACGCACTGGCATATTAGTTCCTGAATTTAAATATTGACTTTGATACATGAGAGCCTGCTGGAGCTTTAAGTAGAATTATGAGACACTCATTTTACAAACACTGTAGTAATGCACACTGTGTTTTTCCTGTCATTAAGAACTTTGAAATTATTTCTTCGCATAAATTGGAAACAAATTATACGTGATGTTATAAGCTGCAAAGTTTGAAGATAAACTCATTTACTCCTCTTCCTTATAAACTTTTCCACAGGGTATTACTGCCCAGTGAGATCACTAATTTTCTCTAGTGACAAGCATGCCTACTGATATTCCTGATATTAAACCCACATTTCTTAATTCAAGGATTAATGATGCATGGTATCTGTCTTGGGACACCTGTTTCAGTCTTTCAAATACAGTGAGATTGGGGGTGAAAATATTCCCCACTTTTTTTGACAAGTGGGCAGTCAAAAACCACTAGATTTTGACAGTCGCAGCAAAGCCTGGACAGTGCTCTGGACCACTGAAGAGATCACAGAAGAGCATAGCTATTAAGTGATTATGACACTGTGTGATGCTTTTTGTATTGAAAATGACCCATAGCAAATCAACCAGTGACGTACATGAAAACTGTTTTTTTTTTTTCCTAAGTTCTACATGAAGTCTCTAAACTAATAATTTTGTATCTAATTAATGTCCTTTTAGAGATGGTAAATCCAGGAAAGAAGTACCTGGATGTTGATTAACTCCCTAATCAGAAACATGGTTCTGATCTCTTCTACCATTTTCACTTTATCTCTTAACATTGCTGAGGTTTTGATAGAGCTCATGATGTAATATAGGCTCCTAATTATGCAAAGATTAATGTAATATTTCTGATGAGAGGGTAATTGAAAGAAATCTGAAAGAAATGGAGCATGCATGAGTTGAACTACAAACTCCAGCTGTGTTAAGTCTCTTCTCTATGTTAAATGGGAATTAGAGGATGAATGCATCTTGGGTAAAGTTCATTCCTGTACAGAGGGTCAGCATGAAACCTAAAGGCATTTAATTTTTATGAGGTTTTAACTGCAATGTAGGAGGCATAGTGTGTGTAATGAGGGGTGAGTTTGGTCTTGGAAGGAACACATCTTTCAAAGGCTTTGAATTGCTCAATACAGACCTGTTTCTCTAAAATAAGCAGGGAATCTAGTCACTAATACATAAATACTTTTGGAGAAAGCTAAGGCAGCAACAGGGAAAGCTAGAGTGCCTATGAATTTTCAGAGCATTTTCTGAGATCATAAGAAATTGTTTTGCAAACAAGATTATTTACTGGTTGATTAGAACAGTTCTGCTGCAATACGAGCTCTTGGCAACCTGAACCACCGTGAAAATGCTCACATGGTGCCAGTTATCTCTTTTATAGAGTGAGGCATTATGAAATATTTGTCTTGAAGAGTTGTGTATTTTTTTCTCCATTTTCTTTTATCACATGAATCAACATAATGAATGGGCTTAAATTAGCCCACTGTGAAACAGACAGGTAACTACAGTCATTGAAGTATTACAGTATTACATACAGTTAGTTTGTATTAGGTGGCTTTCTCCTTTTCTGAACCAATTCATTGTCTAAAACCCCATGATTAGAGTAAAATTAAGATCTCAGTCCTGTGGAGTTTTCCACCAACAGCAACAGCTCTTTTGACCTTCCAAATACAGTCAGCATCAATAGACTTTAGCAGGGATAGAAAGTGGATTTTGTTCTATTTAAGTTTCTACATTATGAAACTCCCTGCCCTAGAATGCATACTATATTAGACTTATATCCCATTATTCCACTCCATGCTGTTGGTACATTAGCTCCAGATAAACACGTATGTTTGCCAGTTTCTTGACCAGTGAAAGCAAACAACAGCTTCCAGTGCCAAAGTACTAATGCCAACAGACACCATCTGCTTATGATAATGAGCTGTGCTTTCTTATCTGAGACCCATTAACCATAATAGCAATAATTCAGACAGCAAGTACATAAAACCAACCCTGCCTATTTCACTGTTTTCTCGCTATTTGATTGCTATCTGAAAAGGAATGTGGCTGAATGTTTCTCTCAGGTGTTGAAGAGATAGAGCAGAGGACACCTGTGAGATAAAAATGAAGATCACATTAGAACTACTTCAGTGAGAGTGATTTCTGGAGAAAAAGAACAGTTATACACAAGTAGTATAAAGTTAGCATAGCTATGCATTTCCTGGATACCTTACGGTAAAGGTGCAGGATGACCATGTAACAGCAACGATGCACACACCACGTTGTGGCTTCTATGTCTGCTGCTGTTTCCAGCAAATTGCTGCTTCTAGGTAGATAGAAATCACATTTAAAACAGCACATGGTGTATAATAATTCTTGAGTGCTGAGACCAGCTATAGAGATAGTGCTGCTCTTAACAGCTGAAACAAAGAAAATAAAATAATTACTCAGCATAATGATTATTAGGGCACAGATCTAAACCTGCCAGGCAACAGGTTTACCAGGACATTAAGTTCCTAAAAAAAGATGGTTAGAATGGAGCAACAAATATGAACCCTACATGCATTATTTGCACATTTTATGCTCAGAGTAT
Source organism: Coccyzus lansbergi (assembly GCA_033558105.1). NCBI lineage: Eukaryota > Metazoa > Chordata > Aves > Cuculiformes > Coccyzidae > Coccyzus > Coccyzus lansbergi. The sequence continues at coordinate 1,372,032 of JAUMJK010001135.1, forward strand.
TCCTTAAATAATAATATCTTTTATATGCTGTTGCCAGCTGCAAACAGTACATGATATGGATTATATCAGATGAGCCCTAAAAAAAATGAAGTCAACACAACTCCTTTGAAGTCAGCAGATAAACACTAAAAGTCAGACACTACTAACTTTGCTGTTTAGAGAAGAGACTCAAATAAGAAGTAAATGATAATAATTTAACAATTTGGCAATGTGTGTGTATTTCTGGAACTTTCATTTGGTTCTTCTTTATGGGGAGAATAAAAGGAGAAAAAAGCAAACAAGAAAACTACAGTTCCTATGCAGAAAACAATAATGAACATCAGAAATCCAGCTGGGAGAGCAAAGAAATTTAAAATATGGACCAGATGCTTATCAGATCCCCAAAGAATTTATAATAGAGCAGTTTTGTTGATTTCAGTAGCTCTGCTTACATTCATGGTTGAGTTTTCTGCACAATACTTTGGTTATTCTTGATTTTTTTCAGGTTTTATATTCAAGGAGTTATTGGACAGAACATTTATTCAATAACACCTTATATGACTGTATTATTATGGTTGGACTCAATGATCTGGTGGGTCTCTTCCAACCTGGTGATTCTATGATTCTATGATATTATAAATGTATTTTCTAAAAATATTCTAAGTGATAACTTTGCTATTAACCACAGAAACCTAAAGCAAGACAAACTTTCTATTGGACATAAGCAATTTTATATCAACCTATACGCAACAGAAAGACCAAAGACAGATTCAATCATGAGTATTCTCACTAGCAGTACCATGAGATTATCGGCTACTGAAATTTTTACAGCCCGTATCTTTGAATGTGATATCTGATTTGAAAAACCAGAACCTACTATTTCAGGAATCCACTTCTACAAGGGTCAAGTCATCAATAACAAGTTGGGGGGCTTGTACTATGCTTACAAAGGATATCTGATGTAGGATAATTCTTGTGGCTCAATTTCAATTAAGGCTGGTGAAAGGGCTAAGGTGAATTCATAACAGCTTTGGCAGCCTTTACCAGTGCCAAGATTTTTGTAGATGTGTCAGAAAAAGAAGATGCTAAGGAGAAGGTATTTTATGGATGCTTGTACAGGGCTCCTCTTATTACATGGGAAAGCCTAGGAGGAAGCCCAAATCGGTTTATTTAAAAACATGTAAATGAAAGCTACCATCATGTGCTATGAATGAGAGGAAAAACAAATCATGTAGGGATAATCCAGGAAACATGTGCAGCAGGGAAGAGGCCATGAAAGAGTCACAGTGGCAGAGGATTTGTCAAAGTGGTAGACTAGGAAAAAAAACTCTGTACAACAAAAGACTGGCAGGATATGAGCACAGTAGCTTGAATTTGTCAAGGGCTGTGAAAAGATGTTGCAAAACTGCTAACTGAGGAGAGCCTGTGTAGGAGATTTAGCTGTTTGAAAGGCTAGAAAAAGCCCTTAGGGATGATGTGTGAAAAGAACCCTCTAGATTAAGACATAAACTAAATATACAGACCTAGAAAGGAAATTCCATGACAAAAGCGTCCTCCAGTTTGTTTCTGCTTTTAGGTTTGAATAAGAGGCAGGATGATAGTGCTGTCCTGAGCAATCACAGGAAGAACTAGAAAGGAGTGCTTTAGGGAAAAGATTTAAGAGCTCAGTTTTAGCTGTGCAAAGCTGTCAGCTAAACATGGAAAAGTTATCAGAGCCTAGAGGTCAATATTTTAGTCTAAATGGAAAAGCAGCTAAAGAGAGTAAGGTCTCTGAACTGTCAGCACTGAAGCGATTGCTAAGCATGTATGAATGGTGCCATAGAGAAGGGGAAGAAATTAAAGTGGGAGGAAAAAGCTTTCCCCAGAAACCTGGGATGGAACGAATGAGAAAGAAGGATGTGCTAGCAAAGTGACTGGAGAAATCTTAGGAAAACGGCACGAAGAGTCACTAAAGCCAAGGGAAGCATCAGTTTTCCAGGTATGTGATTAAATAAGTTGAAGGCAGCTGATAGGTCACAAATTTCTAGTAGTGAAGAAATTTGTAAAAAAAAAAATCAGTCTATGCAGGGATCATAGAGCTTTGAGATGAAAGGGAGAAGGAATGTAGGGTGATACTTGAAGAGGCAGGTGGGATAAGAGGGAGAATCGAAAACATGTTGTGAAAGACAGAAGCTAATCTTCAATACATAAACTTGCATGGGGAAAAGTATATTCATAATTAAAGCTGAACTAACTAGTTTTAATACATAGTTTACTCAGAAAAGGCAAAATGTATGATAAACTAGTAACATTCATTATATATGTTGATATGATGTAAAATATACAAGCTTATCTTCAAGTCTGCACCTAAATCAACATATATTGCCCTATTTACAAGCTGTTGGTGAAACAGTCACTAGCTTCTTGAATTTGTGTGAAATTTATAAATACTGTGCTGACAGCTTCCTCTGGTGAAGCTTCAGTCTATGGTTGGTACAGAAATTCAATGCTACAGCTTCCGTTCATTCATCACATACAAGTGCTTGTCCTTAGTAGGAAGACATCCAGGGATCTCCTAAAGATGCAAAGTGTCTAGAGTTATTTCCTTTGAGTCAGAGTTGAAGAAATGCCTTTTAATTACATCAGGCTTTGTGGCAGGGAGGCTGTATCTAGATGATCTTTAAGGTCGCTTCCTTGAACTTGATCTCCCCCCAAAGAAAAGCAGATCATTAAGAAATAGTGAAGAGCACAAGCCAGCATCTGTTAATGGCCATTATGTTACTGTTTATGATGCATATGTCTCTGGTTTTGGCAAAACAACTGATATTGCATCATATCCAAAACATAGCACTGAATGAGCTGGTATAAAGAAAATTATATCCATCCCAACCAAAACTAGTACAACCAGTAAACTAACACTATAAAGTCAGAAGTTGCACTTGTTTCAGAGGAGCCAGATCAAACTTAGCTCTGTGTTTTGATAATGTGAGGTCCAATGCAAACATACAAACAACAAAAGATACTAACCCTATGCCTTAGGAACCAAGTGTGGGAGGGGAAAGACAAAGAGGGAGGTGATTACAGAATATGTTCTAACCTGTCAGTGTGAGACAAGGTTGAACTCAACTGGCTTCGCTCAGTCCAAGTGGACACGTGTACAAATACAGATATTTTCTTACCCTCGGTCAGAAAATGTCAGTGTGCACCAGTCCACAATTCTTTGTCTGTGAAGGATCTTTTAAAAACATCACTGTGCTTAAGCACCCATCTTATTTGCAAGACCTTGGCTCCCTCATCCCAAAGATCCAGATGATGCTCAAAGGAACCTGTTTTCTGTTGGTAGAAGATGTACAAGCAAAAACAACAGAGATCTCCACCACCTTTCAGAAAATGATTTCTGGAATTATTTTGAACTTGTGTAGTATCATATGCAGCTGTGTGTCAGCTGAGCAGGAAACAATTTGGAATATGATTGTAGTTGATTTTCTTGATTTCTTAAACCAAGAGTTGCCGACACAGTCTCATTTGTGTGTGTGTGTGTTTGGATTCATATTATTCTTCCTATTTTCTGTTTTTACTACAAAGCTAAGTATTTGCAATTTCCTAGTGTCCAAGCAAAGCTGAAGTGATCTCCATTAACTATAATTAATGGTGCATTTGCTCCTAATCTGTTTTTTCTAAATTTCTCTTCTACTTTTGTATTATCATAGTGCCCATCTGAAACAGGTGAAATCATTCTAGTTTGTGCTAGCTTCGTTTTATTAAAAAAAAAAAATCAGTGCACATAAGATTTATATTTCTGTAGCAGCAAAAATATGATATGCAAGCTCTTTTATCCTCTGGTATATTCACAAACTATAAGACGCTATAAACATGTATTTTTTAAAAGATATTGTTTGTTTGCTCTTTGCTTGTCAGCATGTGTTCACACAAGGGAGTGACTCACTGGCATTTTACTTGCACTAACATAAATGATTGAGGTGTCAGATGGGGAGAATCAGGTCCTGGCTCGAGATTTACGCTCAGACCTCTGCACTACATCTTCCTGAATTGCACTACAAAGGTCTCTGAATGCCCCAGGTGACATTTGGGGGTTTCCTCTTGGAGATTTCTGTCTTCACAAGTAATTGCTTCTGAACCTGGGTAATTTATATTTAATTACTGACAAACGTGTACGCACTCCATCAGTAATTTGATTGGGGAAAAAAACCCAAGACTTTAAAAGATACTGTGATCTGCATAGTAATAATCACACACATTTCCCATCATTTAGGTCTGTAAGAACTCCTGACATTTGAAGCTGTCCTACTGCGTTGCCATGGCAACAAGAAAAAAGAAAACGTCAGATCTGAAGATTGCAGTTTACAGTTACTGTTCTTCACTACTAGGCCTCAGTTGCTCCAGATTCAGTTTAATTTGCAATCTCATTTAATCCGTCCGACTCTACATTGGTGTTTGACAGCCTCTACCCCAACTTCCGTTTATTAATGGATTCCTCTTGTGAGACGCAAGGTTTACGCGAATTTTCTCAGAATGTTAAAAGACCATGACATGTAAACTGGACCTTGGGGGAGCAGAAAAGAGATTGACTCCATTTTTTTTCTATCTGTTGACTTGTTGCTATTCAACTGTTCAGAAAATATTTTGTCTGTGGGTTAGTATTTGTATATGTATGAGTGTATGTATATATATATATATATAGATTTATATAGAGAGAAGAGTTATACAACAGGTTTAGCTTTTATAAAATATTCATCTGGAATGTGCGAGGAACAAAGAATAATACAGCCACAGATGAATTGTAGCTATTCTACCATGGCTAAACCTACTCTATTTGCTGTTTATCGTGTGGCCAGAAGGAGAGAGCCTATTGCAATCATATTGCTACAACAGCCACTTTGTTGACACCAAATAAAGCAGACCCAGGGCTCTGCAGTTTCGCTTCTTGTACCTCAGGTTCAGTAAACAAGAAACAAGTGCCCCTGTCTTGCTTCTGACCCATCCAAACAGAATTTACAAGCCAGGAGGAGCACGGCGCTTCGCTCCCCAATTCAGTAGGAGCAGCACTGGGAGGTTTTGCAAATCTGATTTGTGAGCAAGGGGGAAGCAGCCCAGCCGTGACCAGCACTGCGTGGGCCGCGATTTACAACAATGGGAGTGCTGGGCTGGATTCTAAAGGGGCTAAAGTCAGCTTTCTTTATGTTTCTGCTGATAATTATTTGCTGGAACAGTTTACAAAAATTAAGTCTTTCATCAGCTGTGCAGACACAGTTAAGTTGGTCGATGTCTGCATACAGGAAGCTGATTGGAACAGCAAAAGCAAAGTATTTCTCGGAAACACTGGTCTCTCTCTCAGCCTCTATGCAGGTGCCATTACATAAATAAGTGCAAGGAGGAAAACAGATGCCCTGTTATATAAATATATTCACACACATATATGCAGTGTTGAATATATATATACATACATACACATGTACACGCAGTTTCCAGTTAAGAGTGACAAGAGCATTTCTTTGTGTGTGTAAAATCACCACACTTGTTTGCAGACATGGAAAAAAAGGGTGTTCATTATATATGAATAAGAGTCCTTTTTTATTATGTGAGCATGTAAGGTTAAAAAAAGCCCTTCTAACTGTATCAAGATGATCATCTTGTTAATAAATTGTAAATGGTCCATCAAAGCTCACACCAAATTTTTATAAAATTAACACGAAAAAGTATACTAGTGACAGACTGTGGCTTTTATTAGAGCTTGCCAGTAACTAGGGTAAATGTCTTAGAATATTTTAATAAACTTGCTTATTTAAAGTTTAAACAAGCTTCCTTATGCAATAGAACTTTGCAGCTGCATTCTTTAGTTAGCATTTTTACAGTACTTATGAGTCATACTGTATGTTGTCTTTACTACAGTGAGATTATGAGCGTATCTTCCACACCACATATACTTTTCAATAGTAAAACTTTTTGGAAGCATTAAAAAGTCCAAACATACATTTAGTTTTTCATATTGCTACACTAGATATTAAATGTGTGTTGGTGGTTAAAAATTGCTGTACAATAGCTTTTCTCTGACTTCTTGTATTGTACCAAATATGAAACAGGCTTTTGTTCTTTGGGGTTTTTTTTAATCAAAAGGAGTAATAACAACAGCGACAGAGGAAAAATTAGTTTGTGTTGTGAACTTTCCTAAGGTTGTAGATTTCTTGATAAGATACAAGCTGCCTTTTGACAGAAACCTATTTTTCTCTTCCAGCTTAACTCCTGCAGTCCTGACTAAGTAAAATCTCTCACTAACCTTTTTTCTCTTGCAGCACATTCTAGATGTTTCAATTACCAAAGTGGTACTTTGAGGTTAGCAGGAGATTCTGTCAAGCAAGGGCTTCAGGAGTGGGCTGTGTGGCAGCTGTGGGCATTTCACAGAAAGTGCCTGATCTCAGACATTAACATGGGAATGCTTCTGATTCTCTTTTTCTCTGCCCATGCCTTGTAATAATCATACAACGCTGCTTTATCTTCAAAAATCACGTCTTAAAAAAAAAATACAGTTTTCAGGCAAATTTTTCAAGAGACAAAAACTGACAAATGCATAACATCACTGGATTTTCAACATGTCTAATACATCCAAATGCACTTAAACATTAACCTCACCCTCTGTTTCGATCTACAAGAGCTCTATCTTGAATAAAAGAAACAATAACGTTCTCCCTCACAAATACTCTTCCTATCGAGCAAACCCCACCTCTGGAAAGACACACGTATCATTTCAATCAAGTAAAGTTACACTTTTTCTGTTTAAATGAGGGCTCACACAACATTTGATGTATCATTCCAAGGGCATCCTAAAAGGAGGAATAAAAGGAAAATCCTTTCTGCCTGGAAGTAAGCTAACAATAGGAAGAATCTTGTTACCACTTTGTGCCAGATTTCAAGAGATCTTTTTTCTTGGATACTACTGCAACCTTTTGATACGTCAATATCATAGCTGAATCTCTGAATCAAGATGTATCAAAGTCTTCATTAACCACTATCACTTTATTTCTATACCTAGATTAAAGCTTCTCAGTCTTTATGTGTGTCTCTAAGCTTCAGACAATCACTGGACTACCTAAGCATGCAAAGAGAAGATGAAGCTGCCACGTTAATGTTTCTCCCTCTCTATATGTAAGAACAAACTCCATTTAACAAGAGATTGTGGCACTTTCTGTAGCCTTATACACATGAGGAACCATATTAGAATACTTTTCCTACTTGAATAAATTGTCGGTGCTGGCTCAAAAATGATGCCCATGTCCTGAAACAAAGGAGCAACAATAATTTATTAGATTTTTTACAATGTCATGAAAAAGTAGAGAAGTTATAAAATTGGATGTCATTTTTTAATAGTGAATTATTTTTAATGTTTTTTCAGCCAGGCTTGCTGTTTTTATAACATGGCACTTATTTCTACCTAGCCATTTGGGTCACTGTAACATTTATTTCAGTCCATGTTTGTAAACATACAGTACTGCCTAGAGTTGGAAAGGCGGTGAATTGGTTGATTTTCATTTTGTAACGTGCACAAAACTTCTTGTGCAAAAATCATTTCACTTGAAAAGAGTGTCTGCTGTTAAAACACCAATTGGGTACAACAATCACTGAGAGGAGTTTATTAGCAAGACAAAGGTCTCATTTGTTATGTACTTGCTAACTGAACCCTCATCCGTACACCTCACATACGTGCTTTTGCAATATGCCTATGTGCATTTCTTAATGTGCATTTTGTTCAGTAGCTGTAGGTCTGAAGATTAAAACAAAGGGAAATGAGCTGAATATCCTAGTGGGAACTGAGGAAATTTAGGTAAGAAAAGAACACTGGCTAATATATATTCCAAGCCCTTGTTCGCATCACATTTACACTTGTATAAATCAAAGAGCAACTCCATCAATGGAATAGTTTGAATCATAGAATTACCAGGTTGGAAGAGACCCACCGGATCATCGAGTCCAACCATGCCTATCAATCGCTAAACCATGCCCCTCAGTACCTCACATCCACCCACACCTTAAACACCTCCAGGGAAGGCGAGTCAACCCCCTCCCTGGGCAGACTGTTCCAATGCCCAATGACAATGAAGAATTTTTTCCTTATGTCAAGCCTGAACCTTCCCTGGCGGCGTTTGAGGCCATTCCCTCTCGTCCTGTCCCCTGTCACTTGGGAAAGAGCCCAGCTCCCTCCCCTCCACAATCTCCTTTCAGGGAGTTGTAGAGAGCAATGAGGTTTCCTCTCAGCCTCCTCTTCTCCAGGCTAAACACCCCCAGCTCTCTCAGCCACTCCTCATAAAGCCTGTTCTCCAGACCCTTCACCAGCTTCATTGCTCTTCTCTGGACTCACCTTAAAGGCTCAACATCCTTCTTGTGGTGAGGGGCCCAGAACTGAACACAGGATTCAAGGAGCGGTCTCACCAGTGCTGAGTACAGGGGGAGAATAACCTCCCTGGACCTGCTAGTCACACCATTTCTGATACAGGCCAAGATGCCACTGGCACTTAAGTTAGGGATTGCTATAATACAAACCTCATTTATTAAATTATGCACTTACAATCAATTTGGAGGGCCCTAGCTTAAAAGTTTTATCACTACCAAAAGACAGACATATGTTGTATTACTAACTTCTACATGATCAGCCTTTCCTTTGCAAAGACCTCCCTGTCTGAAATACTGAGAAAGCTGCCAATTTTCTTCTTAATTGCTACTAATATACTCAGCTGCTTGAAACAGCAGAATTTTATACACAAATAATTTTACATCACTGTTTGTCAAAAGGCTAATTTTCCTTCTGAGTGGGTTTAGTAATGCCTTATTTATTTTAAAAAAGAAAAATGAGGTAAATTACATTAAAGTCACATCACCTTGAGAACACAAGTCTAAGGCAAAACTCTAATCCTGTCTTCCCTTTGTTACTCTAGGAACTCAGTTGTCTGAGAGATATACTGTTCAATGCTAACAAAAAGATAACTAAAATAACAATTGTTTTCTTTCAATGAACCCTGTGATCTATAATCTTTAGAATTAGCATGCAAAGTACATTAGCAATTATCGTTATAACTGCTCCATTTAAAGCAGATATAGCTGACTATTTTACTATGTAAAACACATAACCCATTGACTAAACTGTTCTCTTGCCTCACATCAAGATGTGCTGGTTGATTTGTATTTGTCCACATGAAATAGATACACACTCAAGTTACTATTGCACAATTGCTCTGTGTGTGTATATATGTAGATATATAGAGATATACACATACATATATTAAAAATATATATAAAATATATGCAGATAGAGGGAGACTAATGCAACATGGGGACTTGGATTAAGTAGTTTAATTCAATGAATTATAGATGAATACATGAGTTAAGGGACAGCATGGGTTATGTGTGTTATACCAGCATGATTTAAAAGAAAAAAGGCAAAACCACACATACTAAAACACAGGCTTATCCCAACTCTTACACTGTACTTATGCTACCTTTAACTGTCCCCTCTTAACACAATTATATCACCTGAAGACAACCAGACCTGTTTACTGATTTATTTTAAGGTGTCTGTGTATCAGCAGGTCACCAGAAAGGTAAGGGTTCATAGCAAGAATTGTGCATTACTGTGCTTTCAGTGGGACAGCTATTTGGGAAAGTTTCATCCACCTTTTGAATATTACACTCCTCTTCTGCATCAGCAAATAGCGGTATTTGATTACTTGGGGTTAAAATGATCATAGTTTAAAGACAGACTGTTTGTATGTATGTGCATACACAGCCTGGCAGACACTTTAGATTAAGAGCACGTCTGGTGGGCTGTGACAGTGAATTCAGTACAAACAAGTTGTGTTATTACTGTCATCTCAGATGGAACCCTCCTGTAAAAAACACATGTGCCCTATAACAAACTGTCTCTATGTTACCACCATTTTTTATATAATTATTTTCTTTCATTTATTAAAGTTCAGGTAAGGAGGAAAAGATTTATTTTAAATATAATTCATTCAGCTACTTTTCCAGGTATTTTTTTTTTCTTTGGGCCCTAGTTGCTGAATCGCTTGCTGTTTCTGAGGTGTAAATAAACATTTTGATTTACGACGTGGTTGCAAAGAAACTTGTAATTTATTTGTGAAATGCTCAAATAAAGGATGTATGGGCTTTTACCTTTTGCCTGGGTGTAGACCTTCCTGACACAATACAGCAGAAATAGAAGACTGCAAAACAACCCTGAGACTGCCATGTGGATGGAATAGCCTGCACTAAGCACCGGAAACTCCCACGTTCCTCTAAGAAAAGGAGATAAATTGCAGCCGTCATCACCACCATGCCATGGCTGTAGAATGAGAGAGGTAAATAAATTTTGGCCTCAGGAAAGAAGTTGTAGGTTACTCAAAATCCATTCAGGTAGCAGCAATGATTCACCTTCCAAAGTCTTGCTTTCATACAACCATAGAATCATTTGGGTTGGAAAAGACCTTTAAGATCATCAAGTTCAACCCTTAATCTAGCACTGCCAGGTCTACTGCTAAGCATAGCGCATCTATGCATCTTTTAAACATCACTGGGAATGGTGTCTCCATCAGTTCCCTGGCAGCCTCTGTCAGTGCTTGACAACTCTTCATGAGGAAATTCTTCATAATATCCAACCCAAACCTCCCCTGGAATAAACTTGAGGCCAATTCCTCTTGTCCTATCATTTGTTACTTTGGAGAAGAGACCAACATCTGCCTTGCTACAACCTTCTTTCAACCTCAATGTCTTTCTTGTAGTGAGAGGCTCAAAACCGAACATAGCATTTGAGGTGCAGCCTCACCAGTGCAGAGTAAGAGAGCATGATCGCTTCTCTACTCCTGATGGCCACATCATTTCTCATACAAGCCAGCTGTTGACCAGCATCCTCTGGTCCTTTTCCGCCAGGCAGCTTTCCAGCCACTCTTCCTCTGCTACCTGGAGTATTATGTGGGGTTGCTACAGCAGAAGTGCAGGATGCAACACTGAGACATGTTGAACCTCACACAATTGGCCTTAGCTCATTGATACAGCCTATTCAGAGCCCTCTGAAACTCATTAATTACAAAGGGTTGCTCTTAGCAGATCTGGGTCATACACCCCTAGGTCGGACCATGCACAGGAACTTGGATGGATTTCTGTTGCCTTTCCTTTGTGCTTCACCTTCCCCACCTCTTACCATCAATTCACCATATTAAAAAAATAAATAGCCACAAAAAGCAAACATCATAAACAACACAGAATTAGGCTGAACAAACATTGATCAGTGAGGACTTCTGTGGGATGCTACAGCTCTCCATTTCTGTCACTACTGTCATGGCCAATTACAAAATAGCCCTTAACAGCTAGTGCTGACATAGCCTATAGTCATGTCTGATATCCTCCCTCCCCATGTGTGACTCCTGCTTAAATATGTATGCAGATAGAGCCTACTTGTTGCCCTGAGTCAGAAAATCTTACTCCAACAGTTAGAGCCCTTATTACCTTCAAACCCAGACTGGTCTGGGCCAGGATGCCCCAAAAAGCTTGCAATGCTTTAATGCCCTTCTATATGAGTAAATGCAGAATTCATTAGCGAGACTTACCACTTCAGCATGCTGCCTTTGCAGTAGTGGGACTTAAATCCTGTAAGACAGCTACTGTTTATGGTTTTTACTGAGCTCTCATAATCTGCAGTTATGAGGGGAAAGGAAGTGGAGTGTGCTTTCCTGTGCTGTCAGCAGCTCTCAGACATGGCAGAATGGCCAGTAGGTGGAAGAAAAAAAAAAAAATTCCGGCCCAGAACCCAGAGCAGGAGAAAGAAAAGAGTAGAAGGCTAGGTAGAATGAAATCCCGCATGAAACTTATGCCATAGCAGCACAGCATTATTGCCTCTTTGCCACAAGTTCTTTTTCTTGCACAAAGCTAGAGCCTGTTGGCTTTCTGAAACCCCTGTGAGTTTCCTTGTCAGATGTTCTAGGAAGTTATCTAAAATGACAAAGACACATAAAGATGGAATATCCTTGAAAATAGCCTTTTGCTACATCTGAGGAATAAAGAAAGCTGGGGAGGGAAGGCAGCACTGGAAGGAAACATTTGAGTATAAGCCACAGCATCTTGCTTTCAGTGAGACCCACCTCCAGCTTTTGCCTATTGCCAATGTTTTATCAGACACTGAATCTAAAGGGGGCTCTTTTTATGTGGTCCCTAATAACCAGAGCATCAAAAGTGTGACTGAAACTTGTGGTGTAATTGAGCAAGAGGTCATTATCTGAAAGCCACAGCAAAAAAGTGTCACCCTCTTTGATCTCAGTTGAGATCAGTGCCCTAAACTAATGCTGTGCTTTATATCTTAAAAGAGGTGTTTGAAACAGTACGAAGTTAAATCATAAGCAAAGAAATGTTAACAAAGAGAGAAAATGCTGAACAGCTTTTAGCTAGGTACAAGTTTTCTGTTGCCCTTTCAACCTTCTTCTGTCTCAGCTAATACCACATATTCTGGATTGCAGTCTGCTGTTGCTCTGTAACTTTGCACAGTTCAATCCAGTTATATTTTTTTTCTCCAGCAACAGTAAATCAGAACAGTCCCTTCTGGTTTCAGCATAACCTTCTTACCTGCAGAAACAAAACAAGGGTCATCGCTCCTGCTGTAAAACTATTGGAATGCTCTTCCTCAACTGCCACACCTCTGGCCAGACTCTACTCATCCACCTCCCAGTGTCTGATGACCTTCACTGCTCCTGTGGTTACAGTAGCAAGTAAGTTACTCTAGTCCAGTACACTTCAACATTATATGATGGTTTATTTTATCACTTATGATTCATTTTGCAACTTAATGTTTCCACATACAATTGTGAGCTGCTCACCATGATTGCTGTGGCTGGATCTACTTTTTATAATGACCCAAACCATGAAAAGCAAAAGTGTTTACACTGCTTGTCAACTACAAGGTGTACTAAAAAAATCAGGATGTAAAATATAACCAGACTATTAAAATTAATTAATTGCTTGCAGTTTTCTGCAATACAGTTACAATACTGGAGTAATTGCTTTGGAAAGGGGAAAGTTCATAAACAGCTTTGTGTGACATGTTCAAACTAAAACAAACTGCACAGCAAAACTCTCATAGCGTTACCTTTACAAACTGACTATACATTTTTATACACTTGTCTCTAACAGGCTTTTTAAATAATAGTTTTTTATAAATGCATCCACTGTTGTTTACACCTGTTATCTTGCTTCATGTCAGCAACCACTCAGGAACAAATTTTGTACCAGGCTAATTTTGCCATTACAGTTATCTTGCCACCCTCACTCTTGCTGTCACTGATCTGCTGGGGCAGCAGTAAGATAACAAGTCTAGCCTGCACTTGGAAATGGCAGCAAATCAAATAATGCCTCCTTATACACAAATAATAATAATTTTTTAAAAAGTAAGAAGGAAAAGAAATAATCACATCAGCTGTTTCTCATTAATTCTGGTATTTGATTAGCTGCAGTAAAACAACAGTGCTCTAAGATACATTCCCTGGGATTATAACCCACTTTAGGATTACAGCATGTATTATTGACTAGATTGGTACCAAGGGGGTTAGGTTTTGGCAGGATTTGAATGTCTAGTTCTTACTGTCATCACTAAAAAAACAGATACCTAGGAATAGAAACTTCTTCCTCTACTTTAATTGATAAAATAATTCTACAACTATAGACTATTTTTTTTGAAAGTCACCGTGAGTTTATACGCAATGAAATGTTTCCTGTGTCTCCAAGGTAACTTAATTGTCATCACTATTCATATTGAGTAAAACCTCTAGAGAACAGGTGCCCCAATTAACAGATACACAGCTTTTCATATACTGGATTGCCAAAAAGGAGAGAAAAAATAAAACAAGATTGGGGATGTTTAATTCATAAAAAGATCATGAAGAATGCGACAGAATCCACAGATAAAGTTGAAACAATATATTGTGTTAGTCCCAATAATCGTTGTTACAAGACAATAATTCTAGAGGAAAGATTTAGAATTTTTGGTGCAATAAAATTCACATGTGCAAGTTTTGTCTATTAGCGACATCATGTAGGAATTAGACCCATGCTGGAAAGCCAAGCCCTGGTGCCTGGGAAATTTTGTCATTGTTACTTATGGTAAAATCTGCATTAATCCATATGAAAATGGCTTGGTTTTGGATCCCGCACAGAGAAGTTGAAACCGTAATGACTCCAGAGAGAAAATCTTTGAGCTGGGCAAACCCCTACATCCCCAGCCCTGCCAAGGGCTTAGTGCAGCTGCTCACCATCACTCTGGCAGAGCTGACTGCAGGATTTTGACTTATGTGTACTTATCAAGCTGTGTTCTCTCATGCTTTACTCCCACTAGACCACAAAGTGCCCTCTTCTCACTCCGTTTAAGTGACAAGGAGAGAACTGCACCCTAGGGACAGTAACACAGAAATGATCTGAGGGCACAGTTCAAAACCATCCTGGCAGTAGAGCCAGTTGGAGTCTTACCCCTCCTGGCAAGCACAGCTGCCTCAGCGTGATGACCAGAGAGCCTTGTGCAGAGGCACTTCTTGTCAGTAGCTCAGGCAGGCACCACCTTGGCCACAGACACAAGGCCCACAAAGTTTGGTAGGCCCATTGTCACGGGGTAGCTGAGCAAGTGTCAGAGTCTTCCCCAGATTCCTGCCAGGCATTATACTTTCTATCAACGCCAATGTGCACGCCAGGTCCCACTTAACTCTGGGTTGCCAGTTAGCATTTGTACAAAATAAGCAGGCATGCCCATCACCAGCAAATTAAACAGCATTGGAAAGGGGTTTTTTGGTTGCTTGGGTTTTTTGTCCCCTTCTTCCTCACTCAATTAACACAATTCTCATCATCTGATTTCTGGGCCATTGACATCCAGTCATCATTCCTGCACCAATGCTCTTAACTTGGCACTTTACTAAAGACCCACCAGGGTTTATTCTTTTATCAGTCCCATGATAAACCTACTTTAATCCTAGTTGTCTGTCATCATCTGAACAACTTGTGTGTTGCAGTACTTTCTCATACTTTTAATTTCAGTTCTTTGGCAATACGTAATTTTATCTTTAGCAAATAAGTGCTAAGTACCTGAATGAAAATCTGTGCTTAAGAAAACTGCGTCTTCTGGGGTTGAGTGTGTGCAGTCCAAGACCTGTTTTTATCAGTTCTTCCTTTCTTCAATTTTAAACAAAAGTCCTCTTGCCACTACAGCTCTTCTATGTCTCTGATCCTGCTTATGCTAAATAACAGAGAGAGTAGAACATGTGCTTCAATGTCATTACTCAGTGAAGATAGATGCATGGATGCAACAGATTTACATATATATATACACACACACACACGTGTGTGTATATATATTAAGAGCTAGTACATTGTCCCCATTATTGTCCCCCTACCCCCCAAAAATAATAGGCTATTTTTTTAATTGGTTATTAAACAGTGAATACTCATTAAAAGCTCAGTTCATTGGGGAAAAAATAGTACGATGCAATTAAACTGCACTGCAGACTAATTAATATAGGAATTGAGGCAATTCAAATATCTTTAAAGAGATAGAAGTGGGGAGGAAGTAGGGACAGTAAGCGGTACAGACTTGCACCAGTTATCTTTATTAGCCTAGCAGATAGATTTTCTGCTACTTTAGGAATTTGCTGAAGGATCTATTTTATTTATTTAGTTTCAAAGAAAACAGAGGGGGGCAGAAATGGTTTCTAATGGAGTTCTTTAAAAGTCTGGGAAAAATACTTTAAAAAAGACAATAGATTGGTATATTACTTATCCCCATAACATGGTCAACTCTCACTTTGTTTCTTTAGAGACCTGCTCTTGGCACACTACATGCTTCCTTTACACAAATAAAATTGAAACGTACTAAGTCTTAATACAATAAAATTCTCAGCCTGCTTTAGCTTCTTACTCATGCAGCATCATTTCCCTAAGGGAGATCCCTGAGAGTTTGTTCTCACCAAAGGCCTCAGTGTCAAGAACCGCTGTTACAAGCTGTCTAATTTCTTGTAAGTCAGAAGGTATTTACCATCTACAAACCAGGCTTTTAATGAGAAGTTTTTTGCTGCCTCTCTTATAATTGAGATGAAAGAAGGTTGCCAAATCTCTAAGGAAACACCACTGAAGGACAGTAGCATTTGTTGGGTTTTTTTAAGCACTCAATCCAAAAGTTTAAAGAAGTAGGATGTCACGTGAGCCAAGACTGTGAAAAGATGTCACTCACGATTCATAGTACTAGCATCAGATGAAGAGTTAAGTATTCAGAGGGCCCTATCAGAGAGATTTGCTAAAAATGCTTGCTTATATCTAAACCCAGAGCGGGATTCAGACTAAAAGCCAAACTAAAGTCTGATGATGCTGTTGGTGTTCATGAGCAGTTTCCCTAGAAGTTTGGGTCTTGTTCTATATCTTGGCAGGAACAGCACAAGCCAACCTACTCTGATTTCTGCTTTTGGAGGTCAATCTTTCATTGCAAAGCAGAAATCTATTGTTTATCATACCAAACAGAAGTAAATTATAGGTCCTAAATGGTTCTTGGCATCTGATGTTTGACTGACCTAAGATTTTTGAAGTCCAACCGGCTGGCTTCTTATCACTTTACACATTGTGTATGTTTATGCCACTGGTGCATTTACACTTAACCATAAGAATATAAATCAGATCAGCTTTGATTCACTAGTATTTTCTTTCTGGTTTTTGGAATTGTAAATTACTCTCCAGGATGACAAACACTGATCTGACTGTTAGATCATTGTGTTATATAGCTGTGTTATGAAGAAAAACCCGTTCACAGGTACTCATTCATTTGAGAGAGATGTCACTGGCCTAACACAATGGGCTTCTTTCAAGCTCTCCCTTATATTTCATTCTGTTATTTCTCTGTTAATAAATAAATAAAATCCCCATTGGTTTATGGCTGTAGAAAATGAAAGAACTTTTTTTTCATGTCAACAGTGTGTAGTGCTGATGGTGTCTGGCAACACTCACATCCTAGCTCAGACTTCTGTTCCATTTTCCTTATTAGCATTTTTCTTGGCTGTTCCTGCCAAAGTCTCCTGGACATTTCTGAACTCTGAATTGTTGCAAATATTGCAACATCAAGGTGTGAAACGAACTCCATGGAAACTCCTGGGAACCTGTTAACAGCGTATTAACAATAACCTCAAGTTCACAGGAAACAACAGGCACCTGTTCAATGGGGAATGTTCTTAAATTGACACTCAATTATCACTGCATATTTTAGCTTCATTTTTGCACCTTACCTAAGACCTACCATGAGTCTTGAAAGCCTGTTTACTAATTTAAAACCAGACTTCACAAACCATGACAAAAATGAGAATATGAAGGACTGGAAGATACAAATAACTTGGCATTTTAAAAGGATTCTAGAGAACTCTGTCATTTGTTGCAGTTCTGGTTTACTTGAATGTGAATTGAAATGACAATTCAGATAACTCAGGTGCTTAATCTTAATAATTAACTCTAAGGTATTACAGTCATGAAAGAAAGATTTCCTTATTGGAAAAAAAAAAAGAAATTAAGCTGAACAGTTAAAGCCTTACTTGTAAAAATGGAATACCTTAAGCATTTAATAATTACAGTCAACACTGTTAGACTAGTAGAGAGTTAAAACTTAATGTCTAAATGTATTTTAAAAGTGTTAAAGTTTTTAACTATTACCTGCATTATAAATAAATTTATATTATTAATAGTATACTATAATATTAAAGAACATCAATATTCATTTAGTGGTCCATGAATGATGTGTAGTTCTAAAAATAACCCACAGTTCTTACTTATATATACAACATGGGAGTTCTGAAGAAGCACATTTTCTGTATTGCATTAATGTATAACAAGTCTCTTTCCCACTCTGGAAAGGTTTCTTGCACACATCAGTACCCAACACAAGGTCAGTGATTTGATTTCTTTTACATATACCTTCACAACACCTATACAGCCCCTACAAACATCCTGTAAAGTAGTATGTTCTCCTTGTATAAAGCCATTAAAGAAGATGTTCTTGAACAGAAGGAGTTGTGCTGAAATATAGTGGCTTCTCTAGGCTGCTGCTATAAGGATAGACCAAAGTTTGTCAATTAATGACTCTCAGGAGACCAGTGGTGTTACTGTGACTATGGATAACTCTAGATAGCAAACTGCTTTTTAATGTTCAAGTAAATCAATCAGCCAAAGTTGTCCATTCATTATAGCCCACAGGTCTGTCACTCGTGCAAGTGTCATCTAGATACAGATTAGTTTTTTTCTTCCCATCCATTCTGTACGTTTTTCACCCAAACTCATCTGGCTTTTTCAGAGCTCATTTATACTTTTTATCATTCCTCCAGCCTGATCATAACTGTCTCTGAATAATGGATAATGATTAATGTCCCATTAACTATTGTCTCACTCTTGAATATTTAACTACTTTGACAGTAGGATGACGTATTTCCATTTTATTATAATAGCAGAAAAAAATAACTTCTGAACTCAATCTAGAAGCTTGAAGTTTGACATGTCTTTCTAATCACAAACAGCTGTACTTTATCGTAAATCCTAGCCTTCACATCCTTCAGGACTAGGACACAAAATTATTTCAAGTGATGAGCATTCCTAAGGATCATGAGGAGAGAGAGATAATTTGCCACCACATGACTGAGTGAATAATACTGACTACTTGGTAGCTGAATGATTGTCTCATGTATGCTACACAGAATAATCCACATCTGAAAACATTCTCCATTTACAGAGATTGCCCAAATAGAAATTGAGAGGTGTGCACAAACACAACATATATAAATGTATATGCATCATGTATGTTTGGCTTATTACAAATTAAGCCTCTAAAAAACAATAGGGAAAGCCTGGTCATGGATACAGGTAATAATCAGGTTATCTTATATATCTAGATGTTATTCCTTATCATGACCAAAAAGGTTATTGAAAATAATATCTGAAATATTAAATAAAATGTTTTCTTCTACACTTCAGCACTATACTACTTTGATTTTTCTTCCTCCAATCTACTTGGACTTTCTGCCCCTACAAGCGATGATCTAATAATTCTTTCCCACTTACTTGTTAGCCTTTTGGAGCCATGTTCTCTTCGAAATCCTCATTCAGGCAAGTTATACTGGCGCCATCAGAGTCATGAAGAGTAAACGTGTTCACTTTACTGCTAATTACCATTAGTTACACTTTTTCCCCATGTTAAATAACTTGTATTATCATCCCTGCCCGACTGCATGCTTGACCTCTTACATGTAGTACTTATTCCCTGTTAAAGTCTCTCTCTGCCTCATTTCTGAGTTATGTCTTAGATGGACAAAGTGATTATTTTTCAGCCAATGATCCAATTTACACATAAAATAATATATCCCCAAATGATTGCCTTCATTTCAAATAACCTTATCTATTACTTCTGGATGATGTTTTCTAATGGAGCATCTAATTTTCTCCTTCTCACTTCTTTGCAGTCACACCAGTTATAATCTAACAATAAATGAGATTGATTGATTAAATGGTTGAGGTACACGTGAAACAGGTCCAACTGGAAAAAACATTTAATGGTGGTTAACTGTTACACTGTTGTACACACTACTGGAAAAAAAGGAGCATGACTAACACAGCAGTCAAAGCTCTTTGAAAATGCCTTTCTGGGTAGGTTTACTGACAGATATTTTGTCACGCCAACTCTAATTAAGCCTGTATAATTACTTCTCTTACAAGGTTTTCGGGTTGAGCCTATAAATTCTTGGGCTCGTCATCTGCTCTAGGTGTATAAATGTCCTCTAGAATAATAGGGAGGAAATGTCTGCAGGAAAAATTAATACTTTTTATTAGACCATATGATGTATTTGGGAAAATAGATGAGCTTTTAGACACATATGATCTTTGCTAAATATCAATGAAGAATTGCTTTACTGCGTGTACAAAAGAATATCCTTTTTTTTTTTTTCAATCTGTATCAGCTGGTCAGATAATAGTATTATAAACCTTTCCTGTCTCATATCCTTCTGTCTTTGAAGCTATTGCTACATCCAAAGCTTATCCAATGAAGAATGACGAACAGATTTCTCTTTTATCAGGTTCGTTTGCATCAAACTGAAAAGGAGTTAAAGGAAATTGAACAGCTTCTACTCACAAATCACCTTGCCCTGGGAATTTTTTTCTGCAGAACAGAACAGATCTGGCAAACAATGCCTGCCCCAAAAGTGCCACAAACCGGTGATGAGGGCACACTGCTCTGAAATGCTGCATATTAGGAGTAAGATGCTCATATACAACAAGGGAAAGAAAGAAATGCAGTGTTTATTTTCTCACTTTGAAGGACCCTCTCCAACATCCACTAGGTATCTTTCATACTGTTTGATCTCTAGGTAGGCTCTGAGGACACCTGCATTTTAGCTCTTGCTCAGCCTTGCCAAGAATGAAGGCCCTCCCAGCATGACTTATATAAACTCAGCCAAGCAGAAAAAACCCCAAAACAGAACAAAATAAAACCAAAAAACCCTCACTCATGAGTGGCTGGGGAATTTTAACCTAGAAGGACATGGCAGCCATAGATTGCAACAGCTGAGAAGCTAAGAAGTCTTTATTGCAAGTGTGGACTCTAAAAATTGCCAAGGAGATACGACATCACTTCCCATGGATCCACACAAGATTACAGAGAATTATCCTGTACAAAACCTTGCTTTTAAATGCAAGTTGTATTGAATTTGAACTATGAATTATCAAGAATAAGCTGATTATCTTTTACTTGCTATTGTTCACAGTAATGCTGCCACCATGCTTCCCTGTGCATCTCATCAAGTTCAGAATTTTGATTTGCATTTTTTTGATCAGCTGAAGTGGTCAAAGTAGGGCTAAAAGTACAGTATTTAACGTAAGAAATATGGGCAGGAGAATGCAGGGTCCAAAAGAAAGTCCATTTTGCAAATTCACACAGTAAAAAAAGGAAAAAAAAGCCATAACCCTATTCTCAAGGGTTCATTTGGGAAGAAGACTGGGCTGCAAGTAGAACTTAATTACCACATTGCTTTAAACAGGTTTTGCTTGAAAGGCTGGTGTCAGAATCACAGTCAGGTTTCTGCTTTGTATTTCAAACTAAAACAACCCCCCTAGAAAAACAGAATGCAAAAAACCCACCAAAACCTACACACAAAGGACTAAAGTAATACCTGTAAACTGCATACATTTAGCAGCAAAAAGCTTTTGTTATACGTAGTTACTATAATTTAGTCTGTGTCATTACTTCAATGTAGCCATTGTAGCTGTTCTGCTGTCGCCTCAGCTTTTCTAATTTAAATACCTTTGTTGCAACTTTAATTTGAGGGAAAATAGAAAATTTGCAATATACATGGTATTCTGACCAAACAGATAGCAAACACAAAGCTTTCCAAGTTCTAATATTATTCTGCATTTGTGTTCTTTTGTATGAAGTGTAGAAACGTAATTAAAAAATTCCATAACATAAAGTTTGATGAAAGTGACAATTAAAAAGAAATCAATCCGATACATCCTATTCTTCACATTACCGTGCTCTGTAAAATGTAAATATCTATCTCCATCACTAAACCTTTCATTTCCCATCTTGATTAGACAAATATCAAAAACAATAATAATTTTTCACTAAAGTGAGCCTTTAACAAATAAGTAGAAAGAGTGCACTATGGATATTACATTTTCCACAGAAGATTGGCTTTCACATTAGAGCTTGCTATTAGCGTATTTCATGTCACTCCGTCATACTGTCTCTCACTCAAATCCTACATTTGTTGGAGCAGATGGAAAGTTAGTTTAAATTAATTGAAAGCTTGCTGTGCACAGCTTGTGGTACCAAGAACACACAAAGAAGAAAGGAAGATACATCAATTTCCTTTCTAACATACCTGTAAGTGCGAGAAAAGAACTTTCAAGATATTATGTTTCCTTCATTTTCTTTTTTTTCTTTTTGAGAATGTTATACTGCTTTGATTTTAGCAAGAGTACGAAGACATGGTGAAATTTGCTGGACACACACCATTTGAAAAATAAATTCTACATTTTATTATGGATCACAATAAAATGACACAGAGAAAGCTAGTATTATTGTTTTGTTTCTGTACTCTTAACTACAGTTCTTAGAAATATTGACAAGATTGCAGGTTAATTGCCTCCTTACCTATTGTAGTTAATTCTACTTCCTTTATCTGGATCCTCAGTTTTCATTCTGTCATGACTAAAAATCAACTTGTCTACTTTGTTCTCTGAACCAACAATATGTTAATGAAGGCCTGTTTCCATTTTTTTTACCCCAAACTGAGATGGGCAGACCGATCTACTTCTTTAAAACAGGAGTCCATGGCTATTTTTCAGTACCTTTACAGCTAAATCCAGCTTCAAAACTACAGTAGTATAAATTATTCAGTTTTTGTGGGCTTTTTGACCAAGTAATAATGGAAAGATTTATTAATTTGCTTTTTATTTTCAACAAAATATTCCAAGTATTTTTTTCCATAGTGGTGTAAAACTTGAGAGCAGGGAGGAGCAAGAATTGAGAGGGGAAATGTTTCTAAGAGGGATGGCACCTGTTTCTTTGGATATTATGCTCTGTTAAAAAAGGCTGTGGTGGGGCAGATGGGAGAAAAGATTTATACTTACATCTATGTGGCCCCAGCCATGGCGAAACCCACTGGCATGAACCAGACCTGTCACGTACCTTAAAGGGAAGAAATCAATGAGGAAGAGAATTTCCTGGAGTACTAGATCGGAAAACCAGGCAGAAACCAAGAAACCTGCAACACAGGTTTGCTCATCTTTGTAAGGAGCAGGTGTAGTCAAGCCTTAGAAGTGATGGAAAGAAGAAAGCACCATGTCCTAGAAATACTTAAAGTAGAACCTTCTACAGGCAAGAAGTGCTCTCAAATTTGTTGGGCTGAGAAAAACCTCAAGGGTCCTGGCATGAAAATGGTGAGATATCTGTCATTTTATTCTATCTTGTTAAGTTTTCTCTGTTGCAAATATTGCTCTGTTCTGGTTTACATTCAGATAAAAGTTAGCTTTGGAGATTAGATTCCTTTTGCTAACCTTGGTGTCTTTCTCACATATCCCACATCACTTTGCTGTCTAAAAATTTACCTTTTTCTTCTCCAAAAAGGTCAAAAGAGAAGATGAGGCTTAAGCATTTTTTTACATTTGCTCTTTCAGTCTTGAAGAACTCCAAGGCTGAAGTGGAACAAAATTAAAACAACACATTTTGGTTTTAGAAAAGTCAAAACTTTCTCTGAAAAGTTCAAAGAAATCAAATAATTCCCACATTTTTTCCCAAATTATCAAGGTTATTTTACATTAACCTTCGGGGCAAAGGGTGCTTATATACTGATGCATGTCTCTCCATTCTGACTAAAAATTTTGTGTGCGAATTGTTGGTAGCCTTATTTCTGCTTGCAACTAAACGCATTTTACCATCTCTACAACACCACAACTCTAGCAACTGCAAACGACAAAGATAAAATGATGCAAAGCTTCCCCAGTTCTACCCTGCTTCTTCCTACATGCCCAACTCCTTGCTTCATGAGCAAGTTGCATAAGTTTAATGCCAGTGAAAATTTGGCTCTGAGATCATAATGTCTCTTGAGCTCATGAGAAGCATCTTAGTTCATATTAAGAAAGCTCCTTGGGAATTCAAAAGACTATACAGGTAATCATTGCTTGATTAATAATTTACAATACCAACGGGACAGAAATAATAATTGGAGAATGACAATCTCAAAGCAGCTGCATGTCTTTCAAATATGTAAATTTTTTGCCCTTCTTCCTCTGTTTGGGCACTGCTTAACCCCATGTTGAGTTGCCTTTCTAGAACATAACCCCTACAACATTCACGAATAATTAGATTGTCATAAAGAAACAGGGAATGAGTGAGAATTAACTTTCCAATTCCTACTTTCATTTGGAGATTAATTTACCTAAAACCTAATTAGCTGACATGCCACAAGCACAGAACCTCAAATGAAATGAAATTATGAAAAAAAGAAAAAAACCAAGAAAACACAAATCTTAACACAAAATTTTTGATCTCTGAATCTATCTCCAAGCAAGCTTAGTGCTTATTGGAAAAGCTACTAGATTAAGTCCCCAAAATATATTTTTTTTCCTGAAGAGTAAATTAAACCATTATGCATCTGGGAAGAAATCCTTCAGCCTTTTTACTGGCATCTGCAGGAAAAGTAAAAGTCATTGCAGGAAATTTCTAAAGATAGAAGTATCAACTAGTTTTAAAATTGCAAGTGGTTCAGCCAGCTAAGGGCACATGGAGCAGTTTCACTGTTTGCCATTTAGTGCCCACTGAAGCTTAATAGCAGCCAAGTTATTGGTTGGGGCTAGATATTAAGATGAGTAAATGAAATCAGCAGGTGTATCTCAGAGCCAATAATGTAATTAGCACCTTAGTTTGGAGGCAATTCTTTCTCCACAGGGTAAGAAAATTAGGCAATAAGGACGTCTCCCCATATAGAAGGATTTATTTCTAAGCTAGGAAACTGTGCTGGGCACAAATGTGGAATTTGCTGAAAGAAAAACAGGATAAATAGAATCCAAACCACTAATCAGGAGAACAAGATTTTTATGGCTGACTGAGGTTTACAAGTTATAGGAGGACAAGCAAAGACTAACTATCTGAAATAGATGCTATTTAATTGGTGATGAATGGTTCTGACATTTCACAAATTTCAGACTGGATATTCAGAGATCAGCTGAAGTTTAAGAAACTGCTTCCCAATACAGGATCCATTTCAAGGAACACAAGACCTCTTCAATCTCAAAGATGTGCAAAAAACTTCAACATTTCAATCTATTTCAGTGAACTCTTCCATACCAACCTCAAAATTATACAAAACACTCTAAAGCAGGCCAATCAACTGTATAAAAATATTATTCTGACTTGGAGTATTAACTGGGAATTATTTTTTTTTTTTTTTTTACACAAAGAAAGACTGAAGTACATTTTCATACTAAGAGTTTGACTATAAATTCATCATCTTCATCTTTTTGTACCTATTGTGCTTTTCCCCACTAAATTATTTCCACTTAGTAATTGAACTTATTGTCAGTCATTTTTATTTCTCTCCAGTCCTCAAAAAGTATTTTTGAGCCTCCTCTCTGCTGTCTCCAAATTTTCCATAAACCTAAAGAAATATTAAAGATACCAGAACTAACACGGGTTCTTTGGTATTTCTCACAGCAGAGGTGAATTCCAGAGTGAATTCAGTGCTATCCATGGCAGAATTTCCCACTTTCAATATTAAAACAAAAATAAGCAGCTATGCAGAGATTAATTCATTGTGGTTGAATGCAGTCAGGCCTCCAGATTCAGCAACATTGAGAGTACATGACAGCCTCAAAAGAGAGGATGGGTAAGAGGCAACCTATGAGAGAACAAGCTGGGTATTAGCAGTTTAGATGTTTGCCATTGATTTTATTTTTCTCTGGAGCTATTAGGAGAACATGTAATGTGTTCAACCGCCTGTTGGCAAAATATTAACAGCTGGAAACAGAGGGAACAAACCACCATCCTGCAGCCAGTTGGCACTCAACAGTTCACCAGTGCTCCATGGAGTGAAATTTTGGAACGTCTATTCTGTACAATTGCTGTTATGTATTAGCTCTACAGTCATATGAGGTCTTTGCAGCAGAGAAGAGGCTATCTGATGCAATTCTATATCACAGCTATAATAAGGTGTATGAGGAATATTTACAAATGCTGCTGCCTTACCCAAAGAGATCAGAGGCTTCAAGGCCGTTCGAATTTTGCGGTTGCCAGGGTCACAGGTTTGCATTTCTAATTGCCCCTGAGCCTGGGAGATTGTTCAATATGCAATCATCTTCTACTATCTCCCTAAACTACCTAGTTCTGGTTACATGAAACTTTTTTCATCTGTGAAATCAGTGGAACTTCCTGCCAAACATGGTAAGAATTTTCATGTCAAATGTCCCTGAATAAAGTTAAGAACAAATGTTCAATTAAACTGTGCAGTAAGTCCTTCTCTTTTGATATCAGCCCTGCACAAATGATTGTTTATTAAAAAAAAGCCAGAAATTTTAGCATGCATCCCCTGGAGGGGGCTCAAACATTATGAGCTTTCTCTGCATATTATGTTAATTGAGTCTATCTCATCTTTATTAAATATACCACATGCATCCAAGGACAGGTGCAATTAGCAATTTTAAATTTGCTTTTTTTTTACAAAAGAAAAAAAAAGACAACAGCGTAATGGAGGAAAGAATACTGTAAAATAGCCACTAATGAAACAAAGGGGACACTACAAGAACGGGAAGAAACCATGAAGACACGCTTACCTACTACTTTGAAGGCAGTTACCATCATGTTTTTCCTCAAGAAAGTTACAACAACTTGCCATCAATGAGGTTATTACATCTGAACAATCTTGATAAAGCCATGAGCAGAATTAAGTTTATCCCTTCCCCAGATGAAGTTCTTTTCTCTTTCTCTTTTATTTTCTTTAATTTTTTTTTTTCTCCTCGAAAAGAATTTCTGAGAATCTTAAACTTTTCCAGAGAATTGGACTCTGGAAGAATACATGGCCTTTTGCATTCTATGCCACCCAGATCAGCCTAAGCATGAAAAATGTCTGGCTGAACAGTTAGGCTGCAGCTGTCACTCACCAGGACACCAAAGCCTTCGGTGACTACATTATTATTGGTGGTAAAATGGCATAATGAAAAGACAAAGAAAAGACTCACCACAAAAACTAGAATATTACAGACTACTCCCACATATTGCTAAATTTCTTCAAATGTAGTGCATTCTTGATGATGTTAACAAATATTCTCCACATTTCCTCTCTTTGAACCTCTATTTATCTTTCTGTAAATAGTAACTAATAGTATGAGTAGTTAAGGTACCTAACCAGGCTAAACTCTAGATCCAGATCTACTGCCTGTAACTGTCTTATTCAACATCATTCTAGTTTCATTATCAAATAGTTCCTTTTTTCTTAAAAAAAACCCTCTCAAACAATTCATGCACAAAGGGAGGGAAAGTAAAGTTATTACATACATTATTATATAGAAATTATTACATACATACAATCTTCATTAGAAATTACTCTAACAGCTTTAAATTCAGCCTAATAGTATCTTTGCTTCAAGCAGAGATAATCTTTGCCAAGTCTTTCCAGTTTAGGTGTGATACAATACCTTCTCTGGTGCTGTCAATATAGTCTTGTACAGTACACGCGAGTGAAAATGGTACAGTGCTACATAAGGTACTACATAAAAATCCAATGTAAGGAAACAAGACTAGAGTGCTTATCTTCCAGGAACAGAGAGTAATTTTTTTGGAAATTGGCTCAAGCCTTTGCTGTCAGGGCGTTCCACTGCTAATTTATATCAGTAACAATAAGTCATTTTTTTAATGGTTGAAGACCTACACTGTAATTCCACATATAAGTCTATCCTAAAATTTATTAAGGAAGTTTCAGTGTGTTGGAGCTACATATCTAGATGAGATCTAATCTTCATTAACTCTCGAGAGGTACAGCTGCAGAAGGAACATCAATGCTAAACCCTCAGTTTGCTGGGTAGACTCATTATGCATGTTCACTCACTTTGTCCTGAGTCCTGATGCTGCCACAAGCATCGCTGTTTAAGTTCGTGCAATTAAGGAGAGACCTCACACGCTCAGTGGAGATACTCAAACCTCTGCAGTAGCAGGGTATGTTAAAGACAGACTCAATAAATCCCTCCTAGTTGTTATGTGCAATTGCTTTGGGCAAAAAGTAATATCACCTCATACAAGTATACAACAATGGCAGAATTGATTGCTACTCTGATTAAATCAGGAAAAAGATGTCAACAGGCCAGTTAAAATCTCACCTGAGCAACAAAACAAGTTGTCTGATTAAATGAAAAAGAGGAAAGAATAATGCAATTAAAACTGTACTATATAGAGTACGTTACATAATATTTGTCTTGGCTATTTGAAGTTTCTCCCTCATCAGGGTCACCACCCACGGTTTCCTGGTGCTTCTAGCCACATATGAGGTGGGGAAGAATTTGGGGTTGAGGTGCAATTTTATCACCCCATGAACCTACCAGGAGATCAGTATCAATTCTGCTGTTTTGGAGTTGGCTTATGGTTATTTTAATTTTATTGTCTGTCAATATTTTTCTCCCCTTATGATCAGAAATTTAATGTTATTCCACAAATATTTTTTCATCAAAGGTTCTTTGCTACACTTTTGTGTATATCACTCACCATTAGCAGATATGCTGTAGGGAAGCATACAAAATTGAATTAAACAAGCCCAAAAATCTGCAAGGATGGAAGGTAGTGAATAACTCTCATCATAAAGCAATAACCGCATAACCTTTTAGTTTTGCTACTAGACTTGAGCTACCCAACTACTCCATAACAAAGGCAAGCAAGAAAATTCCTTGAGCTAAAATGAAGCTATGTGGCATATAATCTGTCACTACCAATGATAACACCATAGATAACAGGTTACAAGGACACACAGCACAGTGCTAACAACCTCTTCGATTCGTCTTGTCTGTCCAGAGCTCAGAGTACAAGGCCTAGCGTCACCCTCCCTTGTAGTCCTTTACATGAATTTGGCCTCAGCAACAAGTCTGTTAAAGACTGCAAGTCAGGAGTATCCATCACAGAGCCATCTCTGACTAACAAAAGCAAACTGCAGACTGCAAACAGCCTAACCCACCTAATTTTACAGTCTCTTATTCTAGGCATGCTAATGACAAAACAGTCTTTCTAATTTTAATGGCATTTTGACATTCTTACCTGACTCAGACAGAGGAAGCCTGAGGATAACTTTATCACAAAGTAGCAGATGGCTGTTAATGATGGGGATCAGGCTCTGGGTTCAGGGTGAATAAAATGTGATAGTTCCTAGCCATGATTAATGAGGTAAAATGTATCTAATTTGGACATGCTGCAAACAAGAGGGGCTAAAACTCTAGCCTGACAGAGGGTAAGCGCCACAACAAGCAGTCTGTTCTCTACCTCCCAAAATCTGTAAGACCTTGAAAAAAAGACCAACCGCTGCAACTGGAGGGACCAAGACAACTATTCACTTGTTTTTATGTTTGACCACATAACTTGTTATTCCTGTTATCATCCCCTACACTCATACATGCCAATGCATGCATTAGTCTGTTTTGATTTATTGAAGGATGTTTAATTGCAGGGAGAAATGGTACTTTGAACGTTTACCTGCCAGCTCTTAAAAACTAAACCCACAGAATCTCACAATTTTCTCAATACATTGGCATTGTTTCCTGGAGAACATGGATAATCAACGGAGAGCTGTTGGTAGAAGCTTTTCTATGCCTCTATTCCCTTTCAGAAAATTATCTGGGAAATATTCAGCCCAGTTTAACTTCAGACAAGTAAAAACCAGGAGCTGACTCTAAGCAAATCATCTAGCCTTCCTTCACAGTCAGTGTGAGTCACTTCATCTAATTTGCTTCAGGATAGGACTCACTGCCCTTTGGAATGGCAGTTTCTTACTATTAACTATATGAGACTAGCTGCCTAGCTTATTGATCCCTATAGCAAAAATATTTGCAGAAGAAATCCTACTACAGCAAAACATTAGGTCATCGCTCTCTGCATCCTTTACCACCTCCTGCAACATGGGAAATCTCTTTAGCATCATCTCTGTAGTTCACGAAGAAACTTAAATGTACAATCTAATCTCTTGAGCTCAATTTTGCAGCCAAATGTATACTTTTAACGATACTAACTAGAATGTCTACCTAACTGGGAATCACAACTGACACAGACCCCAATTCTGCAGCTGTAGATAACAGCCACCCTGATACTCAACCAGTAGGAAGATAAAAGGGCAGGAAATCCTAAGCTTCATCACAGCCAAACTAGACACAATTACATAACAGGTACCAAAATAACCATAGCTAACTTACAACTCAAGAGATGAAAAAAGTCAACATCAATGATGTAAAAGTAGATAGAAAAACATCTGAAATATCTGTATCTCTTCAATTCTATACCTTGAGAGGCCTCATGCCAGTAATCTCACCCCATCGCATATCTGCAACATGCTTGTTATCATACATCCTCAGCCTTCATTTACCAAAACAACCAAACCAAAAAAAAAAAACCAACTACAGAACCCTAATGAAATTATCAGACAGATAATGCTTTTCAAATAACTTTGATTTTTCAAAATAGTGCTCTAGGATAAAGAAAAGTGCCTCTAGTGTCTCCCAAAAGTAGAAAGTGATTACCTCATGCTTCTGCAGGGCTGACCCCAGAGTTTGTCACAGCCCACTGATCAACCTTGTTTGGCCCTGCAGTATCAGCAAATTAGATAAACCACATCAATAGTTCACACACAGAAAACTCTGTCTTCATCCATATTTCTTCTTATTACTTCACTTGGCACAATTTTGATGGGAAAATATCCTCTTTACATTATTAAGGATTTATGCATATTTACAGAAGCATGTTTTTTTCACAGATAACAGCTGTGGTCTGTGTTTACCTTCTAGAAAACATCAAGACAGAATTCTGTTTCTCTCTGACTTTGAAGCTGTAGATACCCAGCAAAAAAATCCATGTGCATCAAAGCTTTGTTTTGTGTCTCAGTACCAATGCACGTAGTTGATGGTTTGTAGGTAATGTACTCCAGTTTCTTCAGAACTTGCAACTCTTTTACTATCAGAGGGTTCCAAAGCTCGAAAACTGCTGTCTACATTTTATTGACCTATTTTTGTGAGATGGATACTACTTTTGCTCTGTTTTATGTACTATGATGCAGCTGTTAAGTACATTCTTAAATCTAGCTGTTTCTTTCAATTCTTTTGCAGAAGCAGTGTTTTCTGTATGTTTATTCCAATTTCTTTATAGGATATTTCTTCTACATGACTGATTAATAGGCCCCAAGCTATACTCAACCTGCTACCCACAGTAAATTGTTCTTTCTGTTGCCTGTGTCATTTTCTTTAAAATATCAAGCTGTTTTATAATTAAAGAGTCCCTTGAAGGTCTTGTTTCAATAAACAATCATTTCTTACACTGTGTGAAGTTCTTGTGCTAATAAACAATTTAACAGCATATATTATTTTTCTTGTCTCCAGAACTAACTTTTTATGGAACCCTCACTAAGCCAAAACTTGAAATGGGATGCTGACTATATGTACAGGTGCAAAACTTTAGCATGTGCTCTGTAGCTCAGTATTAGGTCTGTTTTAATCAGCATATTGTGTGAGTTATAGAAGATTAATTGCTCACAGTAGTAGAAGCTTTCATATGTCACCCAGAAGATGGCTGAAGAGTTACTTATCTCCAGCAGCTTTATCCTTAATTACCTTTCACTCTGATAATTCCAGAATTGGGATTCAACGCACAGTGAAAATCTCCTCTATTAATTAGAGATTGTAACTTTGTTATACAATGTGTTTCCTATGATAAACGGCTTTTCCTTGAATACTGAGGTTTTTAAGAAAATTATAATATCTTTGATAGTTTTGCAATGCTGCCAGAAACTTTTTCCAGGTTTTTAAATATTGCAGAATGTACAGTGGCTCTGGGGCTTATACACAAGTACACATCATTTTTGCAGGCCATGATAGAACTGATTATAATTTCATTTTTCTGGAAAAAATGGGTAAATAAGATGGGATATTTTTTATTTTTTTAATGCAACTTAATATAACTGTTTGCTTAAAATAATAAAAGACAACTAAAAATATTGTGTAAAATTATTATATCAGATCAGTTTCAGTTTCTACAGCAGTGTCTATAAAACTGGTTTTAATCACTATTTTAATGTACTATACTTTGCAAGTTTACATTTCTAAGTACTTGATCATAACAGTTGTTTAAGTCTGCTTGAATACTAGGATATCTTATTTTTCTTTTCAGATGCTACTTCCTGCATGATATTAGACTGATTCTTTAGCTGATACAGAATGTCACAGTTCTGAAACATTGCAGGTATAGCAATTTATGTCAAATATGAATTTGCCCCAAAGAAAATTTTTTTCAACTTTAAGAGCTTTTCCAAACAAAAATGTATTAGATATTATAATCCGCACATCAATATTTTTTCAAATTACTTACTTACCTGTCTTTACCTATAAACACAACAAATTTATTATTTTCTGCTAGTAACTGTACTCTTTGTTGAGGTAATTCTCTGTCACAATATTATGCATTTGCTACATTTTCACTTTATTTTATTACATTAAGTAATCCACAAATCTGTGGCTTCCTTCAATATAGATATACACGTGACAAATGCTTGAGTTCCGTGCATATGCTTTCCAGATACATCAAAGAAATAACACAGAACTATGTTTCTATTATTCAGTGTTTAAAAATATCCTCCAAAGACCACACATGAACTCTCCATCACTTGCAAAATGAGTTTGTTCATTTCATCCCCCTCTGCCTTCAAAACTCCAGTTTTTACAGTGACCTGTTGGCTTTTCATTTGTCCAGCATCCTTCAGATTGCTACAGTTAGATAGGTGAGCTTTTTAAACTGTTAGTTCCACTTCAGAGTTGCCCTTTAGCAATCTCCATGGAACATCTTCATTCCTCATATCAAGATCCACTACCTTCAGAGAATCTTGCCACCCCTGGTTCAAGTTCCTAATAAAGTCAAAATGTTCTCACAAAGAGCCTGGAGGCTTTCTGCAAAGTCTTTGAGGTGAGAATTAAGAAGGTGATAAGAATTAGCTTTCCCAAACCCCACGATAATGTTGCCTAGTGACACAGTTTGTGTGCAGAGTGCAGCCACATAAAATGGTAGATGATACCTTGATGCCAGCATATCCTTCCCTGCTCCAGATTCCAGTTACTTTATTTTATTCTCTCCTCACTCCAAAATCACACAGATAGGACATTAAATTTGCAGCTAATTTCTGTAAGTTTATCTTCTTAGTTCTCTGGCCTTTTTTATCATAGCTTCTTTTGGTTGATAATAGAGCAGCCATTTCATTAATTCCTTAGCCTATAACCAGCATCTGAAAGAGTATACAATACTGTAGCATTCTCATCTTTGATCATCTGGCATGTATATTCAGCAGCTATTGAACACATCCAATAGGAGAATTGGTTTGGGTTTTTTTTCCCCCTCTCAGGATTTACCTTATGACATTCCTCCTCTCCTTACTTTCAATGACATCCAGTTTTCACTTTATTTCTGCGTAATGTGCAACTTTTTTTTTTTTTTTTTTTTTTTTTTGGTGTGTGAACTGGATGACATTAGAATTTTTATCTATTTTCTGTCTCCACTCAGGAGACACTATACCACTTCCCTCCAAGGGTACAGGTTCCTCCGGTTACAAGAAAATCTTTGGCACTACCTCATTACTCAATAACCGGACTTCATTCCTTCAGGTATTTTTATCTTTATGTCCATAATCTCATAATTCATATCTGTGCCCATAATGTAACATTCAGCCATCAATACTTTATCTCTCCTGATTTGCAGGTCGGTTCCCTGCCTCGTCTTTCACCAGAGGGATTTAGCAGTATTAGATATGTACAAAGAAGGGCACCTGGAACAGAGGCATGGAGAGCCTTCTGTACTGACAACAATGGGAGGCACTCTTCAGTTTAGTAATAAACACAGTGTGACACGCGTACAGAGAAATGCAGATAGTTCAGTAGAGTTGATTGAAAAACAATTGTTCTTTCTAGGACCCCAGGAAGCAAAAGGGATAAGCAAACATGCTGCTCAGGCCACAGACATTGCCCTGTCCCACACAACAGGTCCCCATCCCTGACGAATAATCACTCACTGCATGGCAGCACAGGCAAAGCACAGCTTGGATGAGGCATCATTCTCTTATGCAGACCTGCAGCGCCTCAAACCTCTCCCTTCTGTACTGCCAGGTGATGTGCTTCCACCTTTACATTTTTTATGTTGCAACCCTGCTCTACCTAGAAAGGAACAGCTCTTCTTACAAACTCCAGTACAAATCCCCAACAGGAAGCTGCTGTTTGAGGTTTCATTTCTGTGACTCATGACCTGAGTTCAAGTATGGTCTGATGTCCCACTCCATCCATCAGATAACTTACTCCTAAACACACAGAATTTTGGCATGTGCATAGGTCACATTAGCCACCTTTCCTAAAATCTCCCCATAACCACTCCTGATCTTTCAGTGGGGTTGATCCCTGACAGTCACAAAAGGGCACATGATTAGCATTGCAAAACTGTCTCTGCAAATAAGCCAGAAGCATCATACGTACATTCTAGATCAGAACTCAGGCAATACAAGCCCCCAAAGCTGTTCAGGTATCTCTTGTTAGAAGATGTACGATGCACATTTCAAAAGTAAATCTGGTAGGGTGCTCTTAGGTTGTCCTCTATGCTACTTACAGTAAAACTATATGTGATCTCATTAAGCAGAACACCAGAAACACTTGACCTAATTAAATTAATCCTTTCTGCATTCAAACAAACACCAGTAGGAAACCATAGATGAGAGAATAAGTGGATAGTTCAGATATATTACTCTCCTCTTCCAAACTCCTATAGAAAGTTACCACTTTTTCTTGATAGGGATTTAAGATATACAGTTCAGTCCCTTGAAACCAATGTGAACATGAAGCCTCCACGCAACAGATGCAGTATACTGTAAGTGAAAAAAAAAAGGAGAATAGCAAAGATCATGGAAACAATATATATAAGAACAACAATAAAAACACCATGAGACTGTGCTACAGAAGAATGAGCCTGTCTACTGCATCTGCATGAAACAGGTTGGAAAAGAGAAAGCAGACCTTTACTTCAACTTGTATGGAAAATGGGTCATTAAACAAAAAAAAAGGAAATATCAAGAAAATACTCATGCAAATCAGCAGATCAGAGTTCTTGGTATAAAAGCAATGCAGAATTTCAGTAGTGAATTGACTAGAATATATTTGGGTTACAAATATACTATGTTATAGAATAATATTTTTCCTCTAAAGCACAGGGAGATAAATCACTTATCACAGAGTGTTGTATTACATAAGACACAAGGACTTAAAACCTAGTTTTTACTGCTCTCTGGTCTGATACAGTGTACATCGGTAGCCATCTTCCAACCAGAAAATTAGAGAAGATTTGTTACAACTTACTGCCAAAGAAGGGTTGTACCAGCCGTCCAGTACTAAGCAGTAACAAATTTTAATTCTTCTGACTAAACCACAATTCAGGAACACTGGGATCTCTTATGCAGTCACTGCCATGACCTACAGCCAATATCTCAAGGTAAAAGTATGTCTACATAGATTGGAGGCTTAGCAACTATCAAAAGCAATTATCATTAGCAACTGTGAGTTTTAGTGAGCCTTTACACATATACAGCCATATACAACATACCTTGATGTCCTGGCAGAAGGAAATCCTAATGTCAGTATTTTTTCGCAACTTCATGCGGTAAGACTTCCCTTTTTTTTTTTTTTTTTTTTTTAAGACAACAAAAGGGGAAGGGACAATAAGACTTTAAGCTAAAAAAGACCTAAAACCATATTTTATTTGAATCAAGAGATCCACTTCTTATTACTCTTTGACACCTTCAGTCTTTGTTTCTTCTTTCTCAATCCTCCATTATATTTTTCACCTTTATTCTTAGTTTCTTTGTTCTCTTTTAATTATAATCCTGCTAAGCCTGGACATGCTGTCTCTTCTGCTCCAGTCATTCCTTGAATACTAACTAGGAAAAGACAGCAAGCAGTTTCTTCCATATGCTCTCAAATGTTAATATCGGAGAAATGCTGAATCAAATGCCAGTCATGCCATAGTAACTCCAAGTCAAAATGGGATCATTAACTCAGTCCCTATAAGGAGGCTTGATTTCAAAGAGGGGATGCCCCAGAAGAATAAGAAGGGCAAATATCATACTTAATTTCACAAGGAGTTGAAAAGGAAAATGCAGACAACTGGAGACAAACTACTTTAACTTCTGCACCCAAAAAAATATAAGATCAAATTATTGGAGAATAAATTTGTCAGTGCCTGGGGAATATATAAATGACTAGAAACAGATGACATTTTTCAAGAATCTATCATGTCAAACTTGACTGGTTTCTGTCTCTGTCAAGGTAACTTGCCTAATGGATAAAGTAGTAGATGTCATACATCTTAAATTTAGTAAGGCTTCTGTTCAATAATTCCTAAATAGCAGCATAGATTATTGAAGCTTTTGTTGAAGGGTTTATGCTACAGATACTGATTGGTGTGCACATGGACATGCCACTGCCTGGCATCTAGGTGCCCCTTTCACAGATGAACAGTTATTTTGAAAATCTGGAGTTTTGGACTTTCTTTCCTGCAGGAGCAATAACAGGGCATGTGGCACCTTAGCCCTCAGCTACTTGAGTTTAAGGAAACATTTCTCCTGTAATTCCAGAATAAAGAGTTTTCCCTTCCATGATAATTAGAATATATATTATAGAGGCTTTAAGGGAATTGATTCAAAATTAGCAGTTTAATTAGTTAGGTATACTATGTTGACTCTTATGCCATAAGTACCACCTCAGTACTCTATCATAAGGTTTCCTACTGTTAATTTATAGCAGATTATTAAGTACTTGAGCCAGGACCCAGCTCATCATCTTACACTGCTACTTCTGTCACTGTAGAACACTGTTTATAACTAGCACATCAGGTTGCTACTCCAAAGCAAACAGTAAAATAATAACTTGTCTACCAAAATGCTTTCAGCTGTAAGAGAGAAGAGCTGATACAATGCAACACTGATAAAACTAAATGAGGTATTTTTGCAACCACTTTGCTTCCATAACTCTTGCAGATTGAGCTCAATACTGTCATAACTGATTCCCGACACTGAAATGGAAAACTAAAATCCCAGACATTGCTGTAATTGTAACAAAACAAATCACTCAATCAAACTTCTTAAAGTTCTCCAAGTTGTTCCCAAAGGTAAATTGAGATGGGATGTTGTGCCGAGAGGGGAATTTGACCAACAACATGCTACGATGCCACTATACTTAGATATTTTTTTCCAGAGTGTAGCACATTTTGTGATTTGCAAGCTTCCTATTCTTCATGAAGATGCAACTTAATGTGCTTCTGTAATGTCTTTCTCTTAAGTTCTAGCGAGACAGCTCAGGGTATATCTAAAACGTTACATAATCATTTCCAAGTTCTTATTTTGTTTCCTTCTTCTGGCATTTAGCAAATGGTATTCTATTTCATGTAAGTCACATTCTTCCCAACTACAGAGTCTTGCACAAAAATCAAATTAATCTTATATGAAAATCAGATTCTTACTATGAATATGTCGAATGTCATTGAATTTTTTTATCTCTTTCTGCTCATAGGGCAAGCCAGTGAAATATAACTGAAATGTCAAATAACATGAATGGCAAAGCGATTAGGAAGAAACTTCTAGCATTTGTTACAGATTAATATGTTAATTACGGCACATATTGTGGAAAAAGATTAAGTATCACCAAAGTAAATTTATTTTTAACCAGCCTTATTCCTCACACTTCATAAATTAAGCAGCAGAATATGTAACGCAGAAGAATTCAGACACTGAGATTGCTAGAAATTATGCAAAACTGCAAAGAATACAAGGTTGTAATACAGATAACGTCTTTGCTTTAAAATAAGCACTTCTTCAAAAGAGAATTATGCTTCCTTTGAAATACCTATTTTCATAGACTACTTCTAGGTATCTCTAAAATATGTTGCCACAATGACAATGTCAAAACTGATCAATATTTAAACTCTTTTTTTTTTTTTTGTCATGTAACATATTAAGAAAGACTAAACATTGATTCCAAGAACAACTATGCAAATACTCGTCTGACATTAAAAAATAGCTGAGGGAAATAACGGCATTTGCAAAAATAACAATTGACTACAATGTAATGTAACACTGAAACTTTAGACAGAACTGCATATGCTGTGAGATATTTATGGTTGCATGAACTTTTAATTCATTCTTGAACTCGTATCTGCATGCAAGCTGAAAAAGCCTCAAAAAAGAGTCTAAAACAATAGCCAGAAAGAAGACTTTGGGAGTTTTACCATGGATTCCTGGAAAACTAGGGGTTTGAGTTATTTTCAGAAAGTTATGTGGATTCAATGGTCACTACAGTCAGCAGAAGTTTTTCTTGTTTCATTTCAGTGGTTTTAGGATGGGAATCATTTGCAGCCCGTCTGATCCCCTTCAAAAGCAGAGCTTTTGAATATCTCTGTACAGTTTGCCCATTTCATGATTAAAACATGATCTTCATGCTGATATGTTCCTTGGGATAAACCAGTAGAGATACAGAAAATGAGAGATACGCAACCACTGTGTGTTTTATAAGGAAATTAATGCAATTAACATTAACGCTGTATAGTGTTTGACTAACTCATATTCTGGGCAACTTCCAAATATTTTGACACATTCAGTATGAAAAATAATTTCATCCTAGTATAAAGCATTACTTTTTTAACAAGAAAAAGAAAGTGTTATGCTAAATTACAGGTCCACCTGCCAAGAATACTCTTATGTCCATTGGCATGTATAAGTATTCAGGTTAAGAAAATGACAGCAAATTCCAAACTCATTAATCCTATGATTGGTAATTAGTCTAGTAATATATGACGTCCATATCATTTTCAGGCTTTGAAAGACTAATTGTAACTTTTAAATGCCTTTTTTTTTTTTTTTTAAAGGCTTTCATCAGATTCCCTGTAAAAGGTGACTTCTAATTTATTCTGGGGACAAACCTGTAATTTAAAAACAGGTTTGATATCTAGAGGCATACCAAGATAAGACCAGACAGATGCATCTTTTTACTACTGTTTCAGGATCTTCTCCCTAGCAAAACACCAGAGTAATCAAAATCAGTAATTGGTGTTCTAAGATACTACTCCTCTTCTTTTTGTAAGGCCTTCCATGTGTGAAAGGGTGTATTGTCACTAATTTTAATAATTCGGTTTACTGTTTGCTAGATCTCTGGGCTGAATCAGGATCCCTTTGCTCTTAGTGCTGTTGTTTTAGAGCATAACAACACATCACAAATTCTAACAAAATGAAAAAATTTTTCCCTATTTTGCAACACAAGGAGAACAGAAAGCCCAAGAGAAATACT
Organism: Coccyzus lansbergi; assembly: GCA_033558105.1. Lineage (NCBI taxonomy): Eukaryota > Metazoa > Chordata > Aves > Cuculiformes > Coccyzidae > Coccyzus > Coccyzus lansbergi. The sequence continues at coordinate 1,411,125 of JAUMJK010001135.1, forward strand.
GCCTCGTATTTTCACCTCGTGAAAGATGTAGAAAGAGACAGACTTTGGTGATAAGTTAACATACATAATAGTGCTGTTAGATCATCATAGAAGAGAAATGACATCTGGTTTAATATTTATTAAGTTGAGAGGAAATAGGCTAAAAACCTAAAAAACCCTTTGGTTCACGCTCACAGAAGTCCTGCGGATGACACTCCCTTTAGTACACCTTTCTATTGCTTTGCTTCTCTTCACATAGCCTGTTTGTAATACTCTCCTCACAAATTATCTATATCCTCACTGGATCTCTTCAAGGCTGACAATCAAATCTGTTCTTGGCCACTTAAGCTGCAGCCTCTGGACTTTCAAATTGCCAAATAACTCTCCACATATCTGGAAAAGTATTAAAGATCAATCCCCATAGCTTATTGCCAGCATATCAGATGTTATTCATTCTTGAAGTCTATAAACCTAATGGTTTTCTCAGACACATGGCCAGTCTCTACAGTGCATATAGGAACTGAGATATATGTTGGTCATTTTCTATATCTGGACCTTTCATAAAGCGTTATGAGGAAATCCAAGTCAGTCTATGTGGAAAGTAAGCAAGACCAGGCAGGTGGTTAAGAAGCACAACTGCCAAACGAAGTTGGAAGAGAAACTGTTATATCTTCACTAAAACACATTTTCATTTCCAACTCAGTCATGTGTTTAAGGAGCCTTTGACTGATTCTCCCTTCCATTGAAAGCAAGCAAACCTAACAAACCACTTATGAAAGTTCCTTATATCCTCATAGATTTTTAATTGAAATGCAGCTCCCATAGCATCTCATTAGTTCATTGAATGTTGTATTAGTTTAATTAACCTAAGGGTTTTTTGCACCTGCCTCACATATTTACCCCATTAAGCATGTGTAGATTATCAGATAACTGCTGAATTAAACTAAACTACTGTTCAAAACTGAATATTTCATTATATTAAAGAAAAAGCTACTTGGCATGTATTAGCAAATATGGCCTCCTTCACTGAAACGTATTTTCAGATTAAGCTGTGCCACTCATACACTTCACCATGCTAAAGTTGATGCAAAAGGTTCCAATCAACTCCAATGGCCTTTAGATAAACTTTTAAATTAGGTGATGTTCCTTTAGAATTACTTCTCTAAGGGAAGATTACTAAAGAATGGGTTCACGTCAATCCAGTAACCTTTGTCTTTGCCTGGTTTTCTATACCCAAAGCATCTAGAGATGCACCAAAAATTCAAAGTAGAACTCATCAAAGCTGAAGACTTTTGCCCTATTTCATTCCTTGGGTTTTGTTTGAAAGTCGGTAACACTTTGTAGACTTTAATGAACCTTTTGGTTCAAAGGCAAACTCAGGCTGACTCATACTTTACATGCTTCAGCTGTAATATAACAGAGCGCACTATTCTTGGCAACAAGGGAAGCTCATTTTCCTGCAGAAAAGTGGGAAAATGATAGGGAGTACAATTTAAACTGTGGTGGAATTTTTTGCTCTCCTATGGATAAATTCTGTCATTCTCATTCACACTGAACAGTGATTTAATTTGAACTTAGACAAGTGATTCAATGGAGAAGGTTTTGCAAGAAAAATATTATTCTATACAATTACTGTATTGCAGTAAGGTCAAGAAGCCTCATCAAAAACTGCTCCCCAGTACACCAATTCCAGTCCCAGAGAGTTTTTAAAAAAAGACAATACAAAGAGATTAGAGATCTATTATAGTCATTGCACAATAGGCAACCTCACTCTTCTCCATTTCCATGCCAAAGTAAGCTTACCCACCCTGCCACCCATTCAATCAGGCACTCTGTCATTATCTTACAGCCGAGTCTGAGCAAAGGCAGACAATGTTGTTCAGCATGATGGGTAACAGTCTCGGCACAACAGATGCCAACTTTCTGTAGAGACACGGAGGAAATCTGTTCCTGCGAGTATTATATCATCAGTCTCACTCCTGGTTGGGCTACGAGACTGGATTATATTTATTCAACATCTAATAGCATATCTTAAACCATGGACCCTCATTATACAATCTCACTTAAGCTGACATGGTTTAATCAGCTGTCTTGTTTTAAAATACGCTTCACCAAATCAGTGCAAACCCCCCTGTGTAGCCTATTACAGTTTCATGAAGTGCCACACAGTAATTATGAAACAGAAGCATCTTCTTCACTGATTATCTCATATAACTTAGCACTTGCAAGGGGTGTAAGATACAAGGACATATAGTGATCTGCTGCACCATAGCTTTGTTTAATTTCTCAATATAGTACATCTGCATACCAGTCTTTTAATTTTCAAATACTCTTACTCAACCCAGTACAAACTATAGAGGAGTAGTAGAGAGACACTGTCTAGTGAGTCTGCTCTAAAAGAAAAGGAAAAAAAATCTCTGGAAACAAAATATCTCAAATATTTTGCAAAATCTGAAAAGACAAAATATACATAAACCCTTCATTCAACACCATGTATCAAATTTGACTGGTTCTTAGGAAAGCAAAAAGAGAATTAACTAATCTGCTGACGCTTCGGCTGCCACTACCACTGGTGCAGTGCTTTCTCATGTTATTTGTTCTCGTTGCCAGGTGACCAGCATCTCCATCTAGCTTGCAGCAATAGATTTAAGATCCTCTTGATTCAACAGTTTTGCTGGATTGCTGAAACTAATTACTAGAATTATCATGAAAATTGAATATATCAAAATAGACATTTGCCAATAAAATGAAAGAGAAACTGTAATGTACTGTACTACTGTAGTTAACTAAATGGAATAAGGTCTGAATAGCTGTTGCTATCTTTCTCTCAGCAAAGTAAAAAAACCTTCCAGATTGTCATCAACAGAAATTGTCCCATTAAAGATAAGGAGGCTATCAGCACAGACAAAATTAGCAGGATTTGTCTCCCAAAAGGGAAGCTGATTAAATAGCTTTCCCTTGAGGGATAGCAGTGTAGAATTTTATCTACCTATCAGCAGACCTATGAATGGGCTTAACTAGTTAGGTGAGTTGACATAATTGAAGGTGGTAATGTTCTAGTTACAAAAAACCATCTCTTCTGTACTAAGAAGAAAACCTACAAAGCAGTTTTTCATTCAAGCATCATGTCTAGACTGTCTTCTTAACTGAATTCTTATGCAGGCACATACCAGTTCTCATCCGTAGATCTGCAACAATTCAAGGAGCTTTGAGATTTCAGACATATGTGGCAGCCTGGGGAGCTGTGCTCAAGGTAACTGCTTTCAGAGAGCCTCTGTGACTGAATACATTTGTTTAATGTACCGCCAGTCCAAAATTATTACACAATCATAGCAGATTTTCCTTAGACTGTGATGATCCATGAGCATACCTGAAGGCAGGTAATTAAGAATCTAAATTAGAATTTTTATTCCTGGCAGTTAATTTCAGTCCGTGTTGATAAAGTATGTGTTGCAGAGCTAAAATATAAAATAAAATAACCAGTCCTTGAGACTGAGCTAGCAGAAAATCCCTAACTTAAATTTTAAGCATGACATTGTAACTTCAATAGAGATCCCTGTAGCAATGGCTAAAGACAAACAAACAAGACAAAGAAAAAAAGTTAGCTCTAGCAATACTAGAAATACAATTATTACTCACAAGCACACATCCATTTATGTTATCATTCTTCCATTTAGTCATCTTCTTTATTAATCTACCACTTCTTATCATTCAAACTACACTACACTGCAAAGTCTCCAAGTCACTTATCGTGCATTTGTCCAGAACATAACAGAGTGAAGACCAGATCTGTTTGTCGTTTCTCAGTAACGCAAGGCAGACAATAGAAGTAATAAGTAATACATTTCCACCAGGAGTGACTGTGGCATACAATTGGAGATATAGTAACATGCCCCTTTTCACAAAAGTTACTTGAAGAAACATAGATAATGTAGAAATCACTGGTGAGTGCTACTGCTGGTGATATTTTTTTTAAAAAACAAGAAGAATAACTCCAAAGTTTTCCCTTGCCATTCAAATAAAGACGATGCTTTAGCCATGATAATTAAGAATTAATTCAGCCACAACTCTGAAGGAAGCATGTAACTGTTTTTAAAAAAAATGCTTCTTTGTAAAAATGTGATATATTATTGCAGGTCACCAAAAAAATAATATAATGCAATTCATCTACCTAAAATAAATTCAAGTAGCAATAGAAAAACACTAATGTGGAGTCCTCCCACTTAAGTCATTCTTTTTTACCTAAAAATGGCATTTTGTCTTTGAACTCTGACTTTTCATACTGACTTAATCAGTGGGTCTCGTGGGAAACAAAGTAATGACCTGTGGCCGAAGGCATTTTAAATTTAGAAAGAATAAAATCAGAAGAAATAAAACTTCACTCTAAATTACAAAGATGGCAGCAGGAGATGACACTCTCTGGTCTAGTCTGTGTGAGATATGCAACTGTCCTAAAAAGCTTGCAAACAGAAAGAAGGGTGAACATTTTATTGCTGTTACTAAGAACTTAAAGGCTGTTCTCCCTTTCTGTACGCTTTTCTATCACGTCTCCCCAGCTGGAGTCAGAAAATGAAGGACCACATTACTTGGAGAACAAACACTTTTGTACATTTTAGTTCTTTCTAGTATGCCACTCATCTCTACTACTGAGGCCTTTCCAGGAGGCACATCTGGCCCAAAGCAGGTAGGAGCAAAAAAATCTCATAAGCAAGCTGGTAGCTTCTTACAAATTCTCCAGCTCAGTCTAGCAGATAGAAGAGTTTCTGATAATCATCAAAAAACACTTGGATGCTTTCTGAAGCTTATCTGAGCCAAACAGAACCTCAGACCCTTCTGAGGTTTGTCCTGCACTGGTTTGAGTAGGCTTCAGACAGTCATTGTATTGTATTTAGAAAGTGATTTTCTTTGTTGTGCTCAGAGCAGTAGCCAACAGAGTAAGGAGGCTACACTTCTATGCCATATCACCCGCACTCATATGTTTGCTTTTTCAGCTTATGCTGTTTGAACCTCTGCAATGGACTCTATACAGACACAAAAATTAAACATGACATGAGGAAATGCATCCAAATGCAACAGAGGCTACCAGAAAAATTATTAAAAGAGTATCAGGGACAGGGTAGCTCTGCTAAAGGCTGCATAATGCTAATTTCCTAGAAACTGATCCAACCTTTACACTCAGTGGCTCAGCACTGCAGGCAACACATCTGTTTATTGCATGAAGGTCTTGAGTTTGGGAAGGACTTGGCAGTCTTCCTTGTGTGGTCAGCAGGGTGTCTAAAAACTGATGCTTCACTTGATGTGGCAAACTACAGGGCTCCAAGAATAAGGATATGTGGAATTTTATCCAGAGAATAAACAAATAAATATGTCCCTTCTTCCCCTTTGTGACAAAGCCTAATATGAAAAATTTAGGTTTTCTCTTTTATGACTTACGGACTTGACCCTGATATCTTATCAGAGAAGAAGATACATGACTGTGTATACAACTTCCTTTTTCTTCCACTGAACATCATTTAAGCCTGCATGTCAAGTTTCAACATAATTTGATGGGGAAAAGTCAGCAGCCAACTGTAACCAGCAGCATGCAGCACAACTAGTTGCTGCTGACAGCCCTGAACCTTAGGCATTATGGTTATATGTTGTAGTTCACACTACAAGGATAGGACAGGTTGGCTGGATTCAACCTAACTGGCAGCCTTGCCATCTCGTGTCTCTCTGTTCTGTGTTCCTGCATAAACCCAATCCTCTTTATTCCCTGCCTTGCACAATGCAGCCCGATAGTCACATTAAGGAAATTACCTGATATTTCTTGGAGTGAATTACTCTGTGCACATAGCCAGAAAGCAGCAAAACAGCATCAGACCTGCTGTCTTCAGCTAGTAAGCAAAAAAAAAAAGCCTTTGGGGCACACCTATCCTCATTCTTAAATCTGCCCTTCTGAAAACGAAATTGGAATATGGCCTTAAAGAGTATGAGAAGCAGAGCACAGATTCATGGAACGGCTGGCAGGCTATTTTGAAATCCCTCAGAGCAGGTCAGACCAGTAGCCTTTAGCACAGAAACCTCAATCAACAAGGTCTCTCTTGAAACTGAGCCAAATAATAACACAGTGATAGAGCAACCTCTCCTCAGTTTTTATCAATGTCAAAATAAATAACAGGAGGAGAGAAGTTACATAATGATGAATAAAAATGGATTTTATTTTTTCTTTTTATCCATGTTCTCCATGAATGTGGGAGGCTAGAGCCAAAGTTCAGAGGGCAACGCTATAATTCCGTATGCCTCTTCAATGAATGCAGTTGAAAGAATAAATACAGCAAGGAAAATATATTCCCAGTCTGCAGAGTGGGTAGATCGTGTTCTATCTGCTCAGCAGGAAGGCTGTTACTGCTTGGATAGAAGCCCTGTTGATTGGCTAAAGGAAAACAACTGGCAAAATCACTGACCCTTGCTCCTTTAAGATGATGGCATAAAACCCAGCCCTCTCTTCATCCGAGGTCTGTCCTCCTCCAGCTGAAAGATGCACAGTCAGTATAAAAGGGAGGGTGAGTGCATCTTGAAAGAAAACAAATTTGTTATTTTAAGAGTCCAGAAGGTTGAGAAGCAGAAGGCTAGATGAAGCTCAGACAGTAGCTCTCCACCACTCCATTCCAGAATTACATTGGATCACTTAGAAGACCTAAGGATTGAAAGCTTGAATATGGATGTGACGGGAGAGGACCCGAGTAGCAGTTTCCTTGAGAAGTTTGATTGTATATCTAGCCTACAATACACACTGTCATCTCTGGCATTTTCTGTTGATAAGCAGTTATATGGACCAATGATAATACCCATAAAAGGCACAGAATTTGTCCACTGTCATTGTAGTAAGGGTTATTATTCCTCTTCACACCAGCTATCAAGCAGTCAGCAGACACATATTTGATAGTGGTCACTATTTAAGCGAGAAGTGTGTGAAATGGAGGTCAGGATGCAACAGGCTTTTCGGTTCACTATCCATTCCCATAACCCAGCCAATAAAAAACAATTTACTTTTACACTGCCCTGACAGTTTCCTAGTATGGCACGTGCATTACTCTGGCAAGAAGCTGATAGGAAATTTGTACACTGGTGCGCGGAATGAAAATTAAACAAGGTTGAAACTCACTCAGCAAAACAGGAGTCAACTCAAGCTCTTGTTGGATTCATGTGAAGATGGATTTGGTGCCTCTTACAGAGAAACACAGACCAAATGTAATTAAATCTGCACAAGTGAGTTTATATCTATCAACCCCTCAGTATCACCATTCTATTCTTTGAAGGGAACAAAAGATTCATTTTGAGTATGACCTATCAGGAGCAGTAGCTGTTGTGTTGAAAGTTTGTCTAACACTAGCTGCTGTGAAGTACATCATTGGTTTTAAAGGTACCAAGTTTTTGTATTTCTATGTAACAGGTAAAGCATAATAATACTCAGTGTATCTTTGTTGATAATTGCTGTTGTGATGGAGAACGCTAGGATGAAAGGAAATCATAAAGTCTTGGTGGAAACTTTTGAAACCCTGCAAAGACTTGTGAGGTAACTGATACTGACTGTATAGAGGACAAATTTGGTCTTCAGAAGTGAAAAGGGCCGTGCAGCAGCGCAGCAATGGAGAAGAACCCACATAGTACTCCTAGAAGCAATTAACATCAGGTGGTATATACAGATGGAGCTTGCAGAAGCGTTTGTTTGCAAGAAAGAAAAGTTCATTTCAGACTGATAATCAATCATTTGTTACTCTTATTGAATTCCTTCACTTGGATTTTCATAATGTACTAAGTGTGCTTTGACTTTCCACTTCTACCTAATTTCTTCTGTTTGTGGATATCAGAACAGTAAGGGTTATCAAAAGTGGTATTAGAAAGGGTCACGTTCAGAAATAAAAAAAGTTTTGGAGAATGATAGGCTTTACGACCTCTGTGCCATTGCCTCACAGCAATTTACTCATCTTCCTGTCTTATCCTAGCTCCTGAAATACATGAAGCACAGTCTAGAATTTCATTTTAGCAGCAGGTTGGAGTAATAGATGCTACAAGGAATAGTGACATTCCTGATGTGTGATGCGCTGTGCACCACAGGGAGTTGAAATCTCACTTTGTATGCCTTATGGCAAGCCATAAATTCCTGATTTTATGTGCAGATGTAAAAAGCTGTTTAGCAAATCCATTGGAGCAGTCTGCCTGGGTCAATGTTATGACAGGCACACAAAATCCCAATGGCATTCCTATGAGAAAATATCTGAACATCTTGATTCACAGATACCTATTAATATGTTCATGAGAACACATTAGAATGAGGGAATATCTATTTCCATCTCCAGTGATTCAGTATTGTTGTAGCATCCATAAGCTGAACTTCAGCTCTAAAAAGGCATTTACTGTTTCTGTCACAGCTGCCCTGAACATGGTTTGTGGGCAGCTAGTGACATGTAACAGCACTCCCCTCAAACTCATAATGTTTTATATAGTTAATGTTATTTTTTGTGTTTGTGTTGTCAGATAACAGCATATTTTTGAGAGCGAGTTCACCACTGCTTTTGTATGCTCAGAGAGACGAGGATGAAATATAGATATGATATGTTGAGAGGTTTGAGAGACAACTAAGCAGGGACCATCCTAAATCATAACTAAGTTACACACTAGAATTTTGCCATCAAATGCACAAATACCGGGAAAATCATTTCAACAGAGTGACTTTAAATATATGCATCACCACCTGCACCAAAGAGTGCCTTTGACATAGAAGGCCTTAGAAAGATAAGGAAAACAGAAGAAATAGACATGCCATGACAGTTACACATGCTGAATATGTATATTATTGTGTCACTTGGTGGAGATTATTATCAAAATGTGGTTAGATACAGCTCTAGTATTCAGGACTCATTCCATAAATTTTACAATTGCTTTGTGTGCACAAACTTAAATGACAGTTCATAATCTAAAGCACTCAAGGATACTGCAAAAATCATCAGCTTTGAGACATTCAGAGGAAATGTACACAGTATTAAATATTAAACACTCAACTATCAGCCCACAGAAACGTGTAAGTTACACAAGAAGAACAAAAGCTGTTCAAATTAGCTCAGTATTACAGTGGTTGTAGAAAAGTGATGGAAGTTGCTGGACAATCCCAATGTATGCAGAAAATATGAATTAAATACATACGCCTTTTTGCAGTTGCTGCAATGAAGAAGTATGATCTTTATCTAAGCATTCAACATTTCTCAGCTTGAGAAAAATCTTGAAAGCTCTGGTTTTGTGGTGGATTTAGCTCTCAGGAAAGAGGCTTGGAGAGAACTTTCATCTTTGTCACAAATCCTACAAAGATGTGACCTTGCCATTTATAAAGCCAGAGAGCACATTTAGAAGAGCTACCATTCCTGTAGAAAAGGCTATGAACGTGTAATGGAACAAGATTTGCAAAGGTTAGAGTGCATGAAGTAAGAGTATTTCCTCAGAATAAATCATCTTGACCAAAAGCAATGCAAAGTTGAAAGGCATAACTTTTCTCAACCATATGAAAGTCAGGTAGTCTTTTCTGCTTGAAAAAGCATGCACATTATTCAAGCAGTTTTCAGATGTATTGCGTTCTCTGCCAGGAGACTATCCATCTAAGCAAGGAGTTCCTTGTTTCAGATATCATTTAGTTCAGCACATAAAACATCAGGTGAGATTCAACATAGAAATTAATGTACAGTCCAGGGATAATGGCATGCTGATAGCTTGCAATGAAATCTGTTGCTAATAGATAATATTCATATCATCAATGAAACAAAAATGCTCTCTCCGACACCATTTAACCATTCGCCCCAGTGGTAGCTGAGCTTGTCCTTTTCCGGACAAGAATTAAAGGCTTAATTTAATTGTCACAACATTAAACCAACTCTTTGACTAGTTACACTGTGCCTTGAATCATTAAGGTTCTGATGAACTGGAAAACTGCATAGTGGAAGCCAAAATTTCCCAATTGCAGGTTCTCAAATGCTCCAACAGCAGATGAAAAATTAAAAAACAAACAAACAAACTACGTACTGTAGTAATACAATGCATTGTAGCTGGAAACCTCCTAGCCAGCATATTCTTTTCAGAAACAAGTATAGATATATGGGATACACCAATTTCTCTTCTCCTTTCTTGTCTTCAGGTACAGGAGACAAATCCATACATGCAACTTGCTTAACCATACCTACCAATTTACAAAGCAGAACAGCCAACTTCCATTGCTTTTATTTTGCACTAAGACATTCCTATTTCCTTTGCAAATCAATTTATTCAGCATGAACAATTTGTAGTAATATACACTACCTATTCTGTGCTGCATAAGCCTTTTCATATGTAATTAATATTTTATTACATTTTTAACATTAAATTAATTTTCTTATGAAAGAAAAGATTATATTTTCCAGTTCATGGATGCAAATCTACCTATAAATAATGTAAGCAATGTTAAAATATCAGCAGATATCAGTTTAATACAAAATAAATTACTTACTTCCCTAGAGAATGTTCAGTCTCAATTATTGCTTATGCACACATCACTAACAAGCAAGCCAAGAACCATCTCCTTTCCAAACTACTGCAAACATACTTTGATTACTAGACTCCACTATATACTCAACAACTTTACCCCAATCCTGTTTAGAGAAATAGGGAATTCTCAAAGCTGTTCAGCTCCTTCATTTAGACTATTTCTACTTTGCCCAGGAGTAGGACAGGTATCTTAGTAAGCATACAAGTGAATTCTACAAATCTTATAGTCGTTGTCAGAACTCACAGCATCACAGTCCATTTGGCAACTAACACCTCAACTGTAAGATTTCACAGGCTCTTGTAACATAAGCAGAGACGCTTCAAAACTCAAAACTAGGAAAATATTCAGACATTGTAACATTCTGACACTCCAGTGTTCTGTCCAGCTGGCCAACCTAGTTAAGAGGGCAATAAAACCAAAGAGCAGTCTAGATCTCCTGGTTGCTGTCCTCAGCTTTTCCAGTGCTCCAGTTTACCACAGAAGCGATAAGAAAACTTAACACTTCAGGGTTGCAGAGGCAGGAATGAAACTTCACACTATCTGATAGTGTTGGTTGCTTTATTCTACAGGTTCAATAGGACAAGAAAAAAAAAACCCGAAAAACAATTGCTTTTCACGAAAAGGAAAATTAGTACAGACTCAGAATGAGTGCCAGGCCTATAATGACTGCACACAGATGTTACTAGAGTAAACTTGAGGAAAAATATGATAAAGGCTGAACATTCAGCCATCTCACATTGGTTGAAAATATTCAGAGTAGCTGGTTGAGTGGAAACATGTGCAAAATGAATGAATCTTGTATGGACCCCAGATGGATGAGAACATCTGCGATGATGATGCTGGCATTGAGAGTTACTTGCATATTCATGCTATCACTATTACTGGTGCTTCTGTGCAGCTTCTTATTGTATAGAAAAACTACAACTCTCATATCTACAGTCAACAGCTCCAAGATCATTGAGCTATCCAGTTAACAAGCAGCATCCTCAGTTTTGGACAGAGTAAAACACTTCACCACATAAGCAGGCAACATACTTAGTAATTTCATCTTTGAATCTACACAAACCTCTTGGTGGTCATCTTTGCATCCATTCATAATCATCTTTCACTCACACTACAGGAGAAAACTGGCCTTCAGAAGCTTCACAAGCTGTCACTAACTACATTTCTCCAAGGATAAAAAAGCTTGCATGCATATTGGTGTAGTGTGTTGCATAAGGCCATTTATACCCATATTTAAAGCCTCTCTTTGTTTTCAGATTAGTATTAAGGGTTTATATGCATGAAGAAAACAAACTGAAACAAAACGAAACTGAATTGGACTCAATGCAAGTATCTGAATACGGTCAGTGCTACATAAGGTCAAGCCCCTTGACAATGTATTCCAGGGAATGGGCATCTTGTTCTAGCAGCTATTTAAGCCTGCAGTACAAATAAGTGCAATCAATTAGAAAACAATAATAAACCACTGTGTGATACAGAGAGATCACAAAGGTAGTTGGAGAGCTTGCATGGAAATAAACTCACCATCTTTCATACTCTTATTATAGATATAACTATCTTCCCCAATGTTTTTTGCCTTCTACTGCTTATTAACTCTGGGCGAGCTGCTTAGACCTGTGTTACTAGAATGAGGTAAATAATAGAATAAACTCCTTTTCCACTGTTTGTGTCTTTGCTATCGTTTGTACTTTCTAATATAAGTAATGAAGGTTGGAAAAGTTTCCATCTCCACCAAGTCAAAAAATACCACGTCAACAGCTTCTGAATGATACATTTCTCTCACGGGTATTCTTCCAGCCATTGCTATCCTGTGCTGTCTCTGACCAGCATTGTAGTTAACCACTTCATCTTTTACATCCTCCTATGCTGCAAAAATTATATTAGGAACTTTTGACCAGCAATCTCAGTGCTGCAACTGTTATTGTACCTCCTAATTAACCTTTATTAGCTCTGGCCATAGCATTTTGATGTGTGTAAGGCAAAGATGTAGCCAAGGGGACACGCTAATAAGTTAGAAAGAAAATTAAGAATCAAATTTAACTTTTCAGGAAGCAAATAATGTACAATCCTCCCTGTCTGATCATAACAACAGAGCAAGTGGCTAAACCAAGTCTGTGATAGATGACAGAATGGAGACTGACTAATTTTAATTGAATAAACTTCTTTGCCTCAAAACTCTAACAAAAAACCCCATGCATTATGCAAATGTTTGCTTTTTCTTAAATCTAATCTGCAGCATATAGTGAGTGCATATGTGAAAATGGTTATATAAATCTGGATTTGTTACACTGGAGTATAAATTAGAGTATAAGCAGAACCATATCATGTAGTTAATACAGGCGTTAATACAACTTTAAGCTGATTTACATGGTTCAGACTTCTCTGTATTTGGCATGGCTTCTGACAGCCAGATCAACCCTGATCTAAACTCAAATACAGTATTACCACCCTTTCTCTGGAGCTCCCCTTCTGCAACACCTCATATAGTTTGACAGCAGCTCAGTAGCCACATACCAACATCACCATCCATCAGAGAAACAAACACTACTGCCTTGTTTCCTTTTCCCCACTGTCAACCTACACTAAATCTGGTCTTTCTTCTATATTCAGGCTGCAAGCTTTTGAGGCCAGAGATACTTGGGCACACACCTTAGCCACTCTATGAGTCCTCGTGCACTTGCAAAACAAGCAAGTGTATTGGGGTGCTAGTAACTTGAAGAACACCAATATGAAAAGCTTCATTTAAACATAGGACTCCTTTGCAGTAAATTCTTGCAACACAACCCAGACCTTGTTAAATTTTAGATCCATTACAATGATCACAAATTGCTGAACAGTGATGCCTTCCTGCCTACAAAAGCAGTGCTATAATATTTCTTTACTTTCTGGTTTCTGCAGGAAGATTTTCCTCTTCTTACATAAAGGTTGTTCTTTTATTATTTGCCACCAGGAACTTAGTTAATAGAAACTCTGTATACCTGAGCACAGAAGGTATCCAGCCTCAAAATGGTAAAACTGCAGTGCACAAGGAGCAGCTCTGAGGGACCCCACCCTACACAGCCTTATTTGTACCCATGTTGTATAGTTGAATTTTGCCAGGCACTATATCACAATTCACAAGATCTATTGCTAGCCATGAAAAAATTCCCATTATGTCAGTTGCACACAGACTTGACAAATTGGAGGCTCCAAAGCCTTTCCCCCCACCCCTCTACTTTTTCATCCCCTTGCTTCTGCAGCTTGATGCAGAGAGAGCACCAGCCTACCCTGATCATGAGCAAACAATGTTGTCCAGGTACGACACCACTAGCTGGCATAGTATGTGCTGATCCTCAGGTTCAGAACCATTCTCTTAAGGTACTTATTCACATCGCCTGGTTATATATGGAACGTTACTATATTTACTAAGTATAGCTTAGTAAACCCTACGAAATATTGGGATTTGAGACAAAAGGATTCTATACATAGCACTGCCACCTGTCTCCAAGTGGTTCTGGACAAGTCATTTGGCTTCCTAGAATTTACTCTTGAGTAACGAGGGTAGGAGAAGATCTACCTGACTAATGGAAAAATGCTAAGACTTAGTAGTTTTAGCAGCAAATTCTACTGTCTGTATTTTTTTACATAATTTGACCTGTGCATGGACTGCACAGAAGAGGAAAAGATAAAAGCAGCAAGGTGACAGCATTCAATGCCTGATCAAACTAAGCTACTCCTAATTTGTTTCAACATGTCTCTCAAGCTACAACTTGTCAGAGTTACCTGAATAATCCTGGTATAACTCCAATCCATATTTCTACCTAAAAAATTGAAAATCTTTACCATACAATTAAGACAGCTGGCAATGACACTGCACATCCATCTGCCCTCTTGCATCAGATGAGGTTTAATAACAAATATGCCCAATAGGCTCAAATCATTTAGAGCTCATATTTGTTCTCAGGAGTGGCTCTTACTGACTAAAGTTTTCACTTCTTCCTCATAAATATAAGGACTGAATGTGTATGTGGGATGCACAGTCGAAGAGATTTGTGGGAGAAATTCTGACAGTTTATGGAGACAGCTTCTCATAAGGAGAATTTGCTTTTGTGCAGTCATTTTGAAGTATTAAATTTTGATAACTCTTTAATCACTGCAATTTAATGACACAGAGGCAGCAGGTGAAGGGGGAATCCATCATGTTAGTTCTAGAACCTGGCTCTCTTCCTGCTGTGAACATTTAACTTGACACAGTAGTTTGAAGCTCTCCTTTTGTAGATTGCAGTTCAGAGAAAAGATTTTGTAGTCTTCCAAAACTGCTTGATTTCCCTGAAGAAACCTTTTATGTGATCAAAAGTCATCCTTGACTTTCCAAGCAAAAAAAAAAAAAAAAAGTGCCATGTTGCTCAAGGTACAAAGTGCCTAGATTTAGACATAAGCTTTTTTAATTTTAAAATTGACCAAGACAGATTATTTTATCCTGTAGAAGTGTTTGTTGCAAGTGTCACTGCAAACGTCTGTTTGACAAAGTGCTTAGCTTTTAATTCACACTTAATAAATGTTAGCTAATAAAATCAAAGTCCCTGGTGATATTCATGGCCTCTCAGGTAATATTATTTTTATTATGAAGTTCTTGTATTTTATCCCACAGAATCTCCAAACCTATAAATATATAAATAAATAGTTTCCTGCAGATGGAGAGATGGATAAGCAGCCAGCATTCTGGTCCCATGATTCAATCTTAAACCATAGGAACTCTGTTATTCATGTAGGTAAAGCACATTGTTCAAATATTTGAGGTATTGAGGAAGGTAATAACAAGAAACCTTATTTTACAATAACTAGTAGATATTACTTGGGCTGCTTCAGGAGATACACTTGAATAAGCCAAAAACACATTCGTGGTGTAACCACACTGAAAGTTGCTGTTTTGCTTTACAGAAGGATACTGCTTTGCTGTTTCTGTTCACATTGAAGTTCAGCAAGCTTATTCCACATTAGAAGATTCCTGTCAAGAAAATATCAGAACAACTATAGCTCATATCTTTGTCTAGGACTGATTTACTTCTTGAGGAGCATGAATCTGGACAGAGTCTTTGTTGGGAAAGGGTGTTCTTTGGGATCACATTCACCCTGCCAAAAATGTTTAGCCAGTTCTCACCACCCACCTCTTGTCACAGTGCCTAAATTCTTCATTTATCAATTTGATAAATGTCAATAATTTGAATGCCAAACATAAGTCACCACACTGTTGGATCTTTCCACCACTTCAGGAAATGTAATTAAAGTTTTCACTGTATTCACCACCTAATAATTCTTAACCTGTTCTGTTTGAAAAACTGGTATATATTTACAAGAACAGGGAGACAAATATTATGACAAATGAATTACAGTCTTGGAACCACTGCTGTTATTGTGGTCCTACTGTGAAGCCAGATTACTTTCTAAATGACTGTTCTGATGTGCCAATCAAAAAAATCACTCTCTAGTAACTAAATGGTGATTGCCTCATAACACCTCCTCACAAACTGCTTACATCCACTGCCACAGCAGGAGTGGTTAGTACCAGTTCAAATATTAATACTCCTAAGTGAATTCAACCAATTAGTCTTTCTCCTCTATTCATTTCCTGCAGGAAATTGTGCAAAGCGCTTTACCTCTCTCAGCAGTAGATGCTGAAGAGGGAAAGCAGTCACAAGGAAGCCCAGGCAGCACACATCACTGGGCTCAAGTACAGAGGAGCTGGTGTAGGAGACTTTGCCCTTAAAGTCCTCAGCTCTACAGAGCTCAAGACTATCTAAGCCAATAGTTACCATAAGTGTCATATTTAGCATAAACATTCCTCCTCCTCTGACATAGCAGAATCACGTGTTGTTTTCTACTACACCTTTTGCACTAGGCCACTGTTGCTTCCCACCTTCTTCTTCGACCTTATTAGAAGAGTTAAAAGTTTCTGAATTAATGAGGTTCTACAAAGGAAAAAATGAAGAAACAGTACACCAATTTCTTTTTACATCTTGAAAAATACAAGAAATCTGACTGTTTCTCCTTTCTTCTCCCCCAGGTCCAGCTCCTCCCAGCTGCATATAAATCATGCATGACAACCATTAATTGAGTGGATGCAATTCAGCTTAAGAAGTCATTAGAAGTGTAATTTTAAACTACATATCTGACAGTCAGTCTTCCCTCACTTGGAACAAATATATTGATTTCTAAGAGGCAAAACCTTTTTATTGTTTTATCACAACCATTCAAATGAAAACATTCCTTCACTTAAAGTCAAATTTCCAAAGCTGCTCTAAGGGCAGAAATAATCACCCTTACCTTGTCTTTTACCTCTATCCTTTCACATTTTTTCTCTTTGAACAAGCAGAAAAATTGAGCTTCCTTCCCCTTTATATACAAAACTTTGCAAACTATCTCTAAAACCAATTAGAAGTCAGGTTTGTCATTCTCAATCCACTAACAGAAAAAGAAAGCAAGTAACACCACAGAGTAATGATGCCCATTTTAACTCTGATGACTTTTTGTGGAAAGAGGCTGAAGTGCTATTTAGAATACTTATGCTCACTTGCCTTTATTTTGCACAGAATTGGCTTTAAAATGGATAAAGCCTCTTGGGTTCTCAGAAGAGAATGATTCTTTTTCTTCCCCCCTTCTCACAAATAGCAGTCAGTTCAGTATTGTTTTCCGGTGAAGTAAGTTCTGCTTAACAACAACAACTCCTTCTATCTTGCCTGCTCTTAAGGCCACTCTTCTCCTCCTTTTACGTATTTCGCCAAATTATTGGTCCCTCACACAATCTTTCACATTTAGACCCTTTCACATATTGATTCCAGGCTTTCTAAAAAGCTCTCCAACTACCACTTCAAAGATTCAGATCAACAGAAAGGCACTGAGACAGGATATACCTTTATTCAACTTTCCACCGTTGTAAATTACAGCAGAAATAGAAGCACCTCTAATTGCATTCTCCTATACATAAACTCCAGTTTCACCAGTGGCTGAATTCATAGCTGTGTTTTGGTCATTCATCTCCATCTTACCCCAAAGACATTCAATAAAACCTGTAAGGAAACATTATTTTCAACACAAGCTATAACCATCCCTATGAGCTGGCTTTCTCCCAGGGGCAGTTAGTCAAAAACAATCCACAGCGAGAAATAAGAATGTCACACCTTAGGTCAGATCCTTCATTCTCTAATGGCTTCATGGAACATGGCACTTTCCTAGCTAACATTGAGTACTAAGCTTCTCCAACGGTCATGATCCCTTGATATCAGTGGTGTTGAATAACAGTACCACACTTAGAGGAGCAGTACGAGTAGGTTGTAAAGACTACAGCGTCTTACATTGTTTAACAAACCTTACAAACAAGGTGATGGCATTTCCTTCCAACTTCTACTTTCCCACATTTTGTTTGCTTGGAGATATCAGGATTTAAAGTTCCTGGCTCCTGGTTCTTATCAGAAGCATACAGTTGCCATTGATAGCTTTTAGTAAAAGTTATTATTAGGAAACTTTTCACTTTTATCTCTTATCACTTTCCACTCAAGAAAACCTTATCACTCTTTTCACTAAGTGTATGATAATTGCAGCTTTGCAATTACAGGTACAATACACACAGATTTAATGGACCAATTTGACAAGCTAAAAAAATTCTTGTTCCCTTATCTATTTAGCGTTTTAATAGTGCTTCTTCCTAACTAGCCTATAGTTATAGTTACCAAAGTAATTGTCAATTGCTGTAACCATAAGTAAAGCAGACTGGTCAGAGGTAGCCTGATCTTACAACAGATCAGAATCTTTTCCAAGGAATGAGTAAATACACTACAAGGTTTCAGTTAGAGCCAAATATCTCCCGAGGTTTGAGAAAAAGAGTTGGTTTATTAAACAGCCCTCAAGACCAGTGTAAATATCAGACACTTCTTTCCAATGCTTTTCCAGCAGTAGTTAGAACAGAAAGGTGCTGCAAAGACTAAGTTAGAGAGACGTACTAAACCAGGACCATTTCCTTGAGCACCCTCCTGCTAGGCTGCACTTCCTAGGTTAGTCACCATATGTGCAGGCTGTATTACAGCCTGTGGGGGATGCACATCACTTCTTCGAGGCTGAGGGAATAAACCAACCTGAACTCCACAGGGCTTCACTGCTTATTTCCTCTCATTTCCTCCTTCAAGCTGTTGCTCCCTTTCTACTCCGACAAAAGTGGTGACTGAAAGTCTTTTCTTTCCCTGTTACACAGGCACATATACCTTACAATGGCTGAATACTTGCAAGAAACCTATATTCTGCTAAGTCTTTTGTTCCCAAACTACAGCTATAGGAACTTTTGAGACTGTATAACAGACCTAGACTTATATCAAATGAAAGACCTAGACTTATATCAAATGAAAATGCATAAAGTATTAAAATACAAGTTAAGTACCTGTAATTTTCTGTGTTGCACCAAGCAGTTCTGTCCAAAGCAGCATGGAAAATATTTGAAAGAAGTCAGTTTTCTCTATGTACCATTTTGCATGCACATTTTTACCTGAAGACATGTCCCATAATTTATGAGTTCTCATAAGATCCTAGGAAACATCCTTTTGTTTTGTAGTAGAGATAGCTGTTGGCCTTTCAAGAGGCTTACCAAATATTAGAAAGGTATCAGAGAAACAATGGCATAAGAAACTACAAGGAAACAAAGTTTTTATCCTCTTCTTTGAGGTCTGACTTAATGGTAAAAAAAAAAATGAAGCATTTCCTTCATGGTGTATAAGAAACTTTTTTTCTGTTATCCTTAAAGATGTAAATCTGTAATGAATTAAAATAAACGTGGGAGTTTTCTTTCCCTTCATAGAATGCTTTTGGTGTCAAAAGGGATGAAACAGAAGAATTGGACTGCAAAATATTAGTAAATTCTGCAAACTCACGACAGGTAAACAAACTAGTAATTCTCTCTATAGAGAGACTTAGTATATTTAATTTTTCAAATTTCTACTTTGTTTAATGTGTGTGAAAATATTTACGTCAAGAAAGGAAAAATAATGCCATGAACAGAAGTTGACTGCAAAGAGAAAAGGAAAAAAGAATACAGCAGACAGCAGATTTCACAGCATAGGTACATGTGTATGTCTCCTAATCAAACGAAGCCTGTGGAAACCTGATTTAACAAACCAGTGACTGGCAAAGAGTTTTTCTGCTTCTGTGGGACAGAGTAGCAATTAGGTCTAATTGGTTCAATTCCCAGTTTGCAGTCCTCTGGAAGAAAAATTAACTGAACTAACCTTGTTTCCTTGAAGCAGACACTGTCTTACCTAAAGTAAGTGCTGAGGCATCTTGAAAATTTGTGGGAATAAAAGTGTTTTTCACAAGTATTTGCACAAAAGCAAAACCGTATCTTGTTAGCAATGCATCACCCAGATGTTGGAGCTAGAGATCGGACCAATACTTGTTACTCAAGGCAGGTAGACATATACACTTAGCTGACCAGATACTTTCTTCCTTTGGTTCATTTCTCTGAAGTGAACACTGTTCAAGGATCGTGCATCTTGCAAATAAAGTTCTATCCTTCTTCCTGCTCATCTTCTGTAACTTAAGCAATTCTAAACATGATATTACTGAATACATTCAGTTATATGCAATTATTTGGATATTACTTATGTGAATAATTGCCAAGTGATTTCAATTGCAAATGCTACAGGATCTGTAACTCATACCATAGCAGTCGCTGAAGTTTAACCAGACTACCACAAACTTCAATATAATTTGTTACTTCTGGTGCTGCACCGTGATTGAATTCCTAAATAAATATTCAATCATCCATTTGTCCCCTCACTGTAGAAACTTCTTTCTTCAATGGACCAATATGGATGTGAATCTTGGAGAAGTAAAAACAGAAAGGGAAAGAGATAGCTATCTTACATACATAAAAGCTGGAAAGGAAAGCTTTCTATCCATGTCTATAATAAAGTGATAGACTTCAACTGGAAAAATGAAGGAAAAGTCACATTAGGTAATAAGAAATACTTCCTCAGACTAAGCAAGGCACTGAAATAATCTGCCCTTGGAAGCTGCAGAGTCCAATAGATCTTAAAAGTATACCTGATTCCTATGGGGAAAGAGTATGGGTACGATGACCTTTTAAGGTCTAGTCCAGGTCTACAGTACATGGAGGCATCCTGATTTCCCATTCCTTAACAGTTATCTCAGTTCTGACAGGCACTGGGTTTGTATACAGCTTGTACAATTCTCCAGAACTGTTTCCACTATAATTGGAGGGAAGGTTCTTCTTACATCTTCTAATGAAGCCCAAGCAATTTTTCTTATACTTCCACTAGTCTCCAAACTCACAGCATTCTGTTCCAAGCTCACACAGTTTAGTTTGAAAGATGAATTGCATTTGTTCTCCTGTTTTTAAACTGGCAGTAAAAATAGGTATCTCTAAGGAGCTGTCATTCAAAAGTATAAAAATTTTAAAGAGTGCCAAAATAAAACTTCTCTCAATTTTTCAGAACTTTTCTCAACCTGTTCCCTATCAAAGCTGAGATACTTTTACAGACTCAACTTATGATTCATTTTAGATAACCTATATAGGCAACCTAAATAAATAAAGAAATAAAAACACAACACAATTTCTCCCATAAAAAAAGCTGCAATAAGGTCTGTTCAAAACACTCTTCATCTCCTCAGCCTCCCACAAATACTGTTGCTACTCTGTTAAAATGGTTTTCTATCTGAAATTGACTCAGTCCTTCTCATATAGTCTTCCTGTATCAAATCTCATACTGTACTGAACACGTTCTTAAGCCATGACCATACACATCCATGAGCTCTGAAAATATAGTTCGTTCTTAAGTCTCAAAGAGGTGGAAGCAACAATCAAATGCTAAGATGGGCATTTCCAGATAATTTTCATTGTGGTAAAACTGTAGTGGTGAATATACCATCCATCCAGTTCACAACCTAACTATTTTTCCATTGTACCACCAATATCTCTATTTTTTCCTTATTTTTTAGCATTCTGGTTTGCAGCCGCATTCCACAATAGCTGTAATCCAGAGGCTGGCTGGTTCTGAGAGATAACTAGCCTCTGCCTTCCATCTGGTGTTCCAATTCCACCCCACCCATGTATCCACAACAGTCACACAATCTTCTGGCAAGTCACAGCAGAGAGCCTACATAGCCTTTGCTCATTTTAGTTTCATTTTTTTGTTCTTGTTGCTGTTGGGTCAGTATTCAGCCAGACCATTTCCTTTATTTCTGTGCAAGTACATGGCCTGTGATGACACAAGGAAGGATGTAGCTTTTCTCACTCCTGTACTTGTGAAAAAGTTTCTTTGGCCTCTATAAGCCCTGTAAGTAAACAAAGCAAAACTGAGAAGAGATGTTCAGATTTGATTTCTCAACATCATGTGGAGGATTGTTTTATACTAGTGCTTTCAAATGGAGCTAAAAGCAATTAATATATAAAACAGTGAAAATCAGTATCTCTCTATAAGAAACATGAGGAATTTCATGCTGTAAAGAACTTCCTTACTGTCTAACATTAAAGACAGCCTTAAACTCATGTTTCTTAGGTAACTTGAAGAGTATAAACCCTCTTGCTTTTATCACATGTGTATATTATTTGCACTTCTGTGTAGCTTCAGGCCAGTCTACAAAGACACAAAAGAAAAAGATGGCCCACGACAAGAATCTAACACACGAGAAAAGTCAGTGCTAAGTCCACATCATGCACTAAGGGCCTGTGTTTCGGAGTGGCAGGTAACCATTCAGGAGATTTGAGGGCCTTGTTACAAGGGAGTTTCAGAACATAAGTTAATTTTAAAAGAGGAATTTTAAGAAGAATCAAGATGTGGCTTTGCTGTAAGCATAGGAATCTTCCCAAAGATGAGAAAGATGAGGGAGAAGTACAAAGTCTTTTGCTCCTAGTATTTAACAGATGGGATATAGGGGCTGGCATCTGAGGCTGAGCAGATATGGGAGCTGACTTTAAATACTTTGAGATAAGAGTTAAGGCAAAGAGAGGCTGAAAATACCTTGAAAAGTGAACCTGAGAGATTTCATTTGATGCAATAACGAAAGAGGAAAAAAAAGGAATGCAAAGAGAACAATGACATGGTCCAAGGAGCAGATAAGGAAGAAGATCTTTGCAAAAGAATGGATTCAAGCAAGAGCAGTAATGGTAAAGAAAGGGATGGTGCTGCAGTTTATATGTGAACCTTCTTGAGAAGGTTAGCTACAAGGACGATTAGGAAAAGCTGTATATTCCAGAGGCACTATAGGGAGAGAATCTGAGTGTTCAAGCTAAGTATGCACATAAAAGTTTAGGAAAAATATGAAAAAAAATGCTATAAAATATTCATTTTTTGCAACCAACACTAAGTTTCACTTACAACCTACAGCCATTTTCTCTCCCTTTTCCAATAAGCCATAGTTAAATTTGAATCTGTAACTATTGCTTTGTGATGGACTATCATGCTCACAGAAAGAAAATTTCTTCAATAAAATTGTTTTTCCATTTTGGTTTGAAGAATAATTTCACATACAGTACAAATGAAGCACAAGAAGATTCAGGAAAAGGAGAACACAGATTAGAAAAAAATACGTTTTGCTGTCAGATGTATTCTGCACCAGCAAAGACGACAAAAGCTGGTAGCTGTGTTTTCTTTCACTTCCAAAGGAAATTCCTACTGGTACATGAAAATTCCTTATTATATGATAAGACAGTAAGCAATGTTCCCATACACAAAGCAGCAGCATATGTGCAGCAGTAAGAAGGGAGATTTTACTAGCACAATTCAGACAATTCAGCCAAGTCACCTGCTGGGCTCCTGGCCACTAACAACACAGCAAGGACACCACTGTGCGCTCCCTGGGCTTTAGCTTTCCAACCACCCTAAGCCACCACTCGCATCTTTAAAAGAAGCAGCAGTAGCAGCAAGGCACATCGAGGATTATGCTGGCATTGAAGCGCTGCATCACCCTTTGGCAGAGTAAAGCGAGGACAATTCCAGCAGCAACTTAACAGCTGTTGTAGTACAAGGTGTAAGTAGTACTTCAGGTACTACCAGTTTCCCTGCAGTCACTAATTGTTTCCCTGGTGAGAATTCAAAGAGGGTTTTTTTTCAGGGGAAGTGATAAAGCCAGTAATGTGGTTTATCCACATGCAGCCATGTATACCAAATACATACGCTTGAAATAAAAAAGACTTTCTCCAATGGCCACCTCTCCAGGGGCAGAATTTCCATAGCCTTAAACCAAATCATCTTTGTCATGCAAAAGGCAGTTTTTGTAAAACAAGCACAAATGAAACACAGACAAAGCACTCCAGGGCCTCCGTTGCAGTAGGCATCTCAATGAGGCCAAAACCAAAGCACAATAAATAAATACATAGAAAGCAAGAATTCTGCTCAAAAAAAAAAAAAGTATAAACATTGCCATATTTTAAGTCTCTAGAAAAAAAATCATATTCTGCATATCATCTGTTAAAACACTAGTTATACAAATTCATACTTAAAGGAACACTAAGTAATTTTTTCCAACTGTTTTCAGACATGATGGAGTTTAAAAACAGTTTTAAAAGCCTGTTAAGGACCTAAAAATTATTTTTGAGTCCACGCTAGAATTTCCTTTTGAAAATGTATTTGTACTTTTCTCTATGTGAAAGAGTAATCAAGAATTTTAAGTTCCATCTAAAAAGTTATTTAAGCTTCAAAGATGGTTTCCTTAAAAGAAAAAAAATAGGAATGTAAATTGGAAATGAAAAATTATTTTAAAAGAGAAAACATTGCATTACGAAAATTCTTCAAGTGAACTTTTATTGGAATTCTTAATTTATATTTCCAAATGAGATGTTTAAAAAAGTTTACTCACAGGAACCTGCAGCATAGAAACCAGCTATTTACTTCATTAGACTAATGTTAATACAGTACAATTTTTATAGTGTTTAAACATGGACATCAACACTACCAGCACTGTTTCTAAGACAAGACCTTCTAAAGTGATAACCTACAGTCTAAGTGTCAAAAAAATGAACAAAAATTTAGAAACTGCAGATATCTTCATAGAAACAATCGAAACAGAAAAGTTAACAGGAGTTCTTCAGGAAGACACCTTTATGTGTCAACAAACTGTTGGAATGATATTTAGCATAATTAGATATGTTTAAAAATACAATGTAAATAGTGTCAAATACAAGGCCAAAGCTTCATCCTTGCTTGCTCTATTTCTGTCAGAAAAGTAGAACTAAATCCAACCGAAAAGCTAATAATGAAAATACCTAGACAGAGATATTGTGTTCTGTATTTGGTAATGCCAGTACTGAATTGTGTTTTTCTCCAGAAGAAACTGTATGACCAGAAGCAGATCTGAAAGACAAGAGCAAACCCTTGTGAACACCAGAAAAACCTCTGCTGAGGACAAGATACAGCATGTCTCTCTGAAGCAGAGTCTGACAGCTCATATGCACCAGAAGAGAACAGGGGAAAGCAAGGTCAGAGCAAAGGCTTATTTCTTCTTCCTTTCTCTTCAGTTCTGCACAAAGGAAACAAAAGGATGCAATTTGCACGATCATATCATCATACCAAAGCAAAGGTTAATACAGTCCTTGCTGCAACCTATCAAGCAAGGCCATGTGTGAGCACCACTGACATCCTTCAAGACAACTGATGATCTGCGGATGCCTACATAGTGTTAGAACTACAACTAGCTTTGTTTCCTCCTCACTGACCTTTCTAAACCATTAGGACACTAAAAAAAATGCCATTAGATGTGCAAAAAACATCACCACAGAAAGCAACTGTCTGTAACTAAAATAATTTCATTGCATATAGCTTAAACGGGCAACAGGAGGAAAAACAATTTTGGGAGATGTCTCTTGCATTTTACTGTACTATTTTTCTTCCAGGACTGCACAAGTCCCAAATAACTTGATCAGAATGATTTAGTCATAATTTCATGTTTATGCTAAGTGCAGTAAAGCATTGCCTAGATGCCAGGCCAGAACACTACCTGTGGGAAGTACTAAAAGCAAAATGCACTCCCAACCAGGCTGCAATATTTTCTTGATGGACAATACAAGTTATTTTTTCCTTCTTATAGTTTGTTCCTAGTGACATCACCCATCTTTCCAGTGGTCCTTTTGTGTTCCTTTGTGCTGACAAGAATGATAGTAGCATTAACATTTTATAAGTAGTAAAGAAATTGTCTCACTAAGCAATAATTTAGTTGGTTTTGTTTCTTTCCGCCCTTTCTTCCTGATTTATGATTCAAAGCACAATTCATGCTGTAATTGTTGGAGAGCCCATGCACATACTGTTCTTTTCAACTGCACCATTCTACTTGCTCAAATCTTCCTGTTATATGAAGTAAAATTTGAAGATTGTATTTAAGAAAACTTTTAGCATGCCTGACAAGGCCTGACAGAGCTTTGAAAAGGTTTGTAAAACACTGCAGTTATTTCTGGAAGGGACTAATTTTTTCTTCGTATTCATTCATTATTATAATTTTCAGAAAGCCAAGGGCTCACAGGAAGCCTATACACATTTTCAGCACTACCACAATTCAAAGAAATAAAAAAAAAAGAAAAAAACAAAACCACAAACACTTGTTACCTTGAAATAAAGCAAGAAATGTAATCAAAGTCTTCAATTACAATTGGCATTTCTGATTCTGTTCCTGTAGGAGACCATCTTGTCAAAACTTGCAAAGCAAGATTCCCTAGAGAGAAGCTCTGAACTGTATTTCAGACCACATTATTAATTGTTTCATCATCATCAAAGAGCTGTATTTAAACTCAGTATTTAGTGATTAAATGTTACACATTTAGGGCTAAATGGTTGGAGATCTGCTTTAGACTACTTATGCATGTGCAACTTTCTATGTGCACATTTCAATTCCAATTTTGTTGCACTGAGTGCATGACATATGCATCCAGATTAGAATATTAAGGCTGAGATGAATCACTGCAGAAGACAACATTTCAACCCTCTTTCTGCACGTTGGAAATGCTGTTGACACTTTATTTGCAAAATTACAAATCAGTTCATGTAACGTGGAACCTGACATTTATGTGCACAGAAATCATCACATGCATCTACAGAGGATCCATTTTCAAGCTACATTTCAGGCACATACTAGTCTGCTTTTATGTCATTACTGAAAAGATTGAGACATGTTTTACATTTTCTTCCTTTGTGGGTACGACACCAATAGAGAATAAGTGACTTCTTTTTCAGATAGCGCTAGAGTCAGTATGGATAAAAGACTGAGGAAACTACTGTGCTATGCAACTAGGCTTTGCAAAGAATGAAGCTTAGATATTACTGATGCCAAGAATAAGTATGCATGTCATGAGGTCTTGGGCCTTCATGCATCTATCACACTTTAGTAATTACACACTATCACAATAGAAGCTGTGCAAGTACTTCATAATCTTTACTGTAGTTAACGCCACATCTGTCAACTCTCCATTATCCAGGCCAGTGAGGAGAGAAGGGTTAGGACAGAGGGAAAACACCAACAATCTAAAAAATGTAGTAGAAAGACATGCAGTGAGGACTTAGTGAGGAAAAAGCAAAAGATAAAGATTGGTTTCACTGCCAAGTCTGGCAAAATGCAATTCCCACATCACCAGTGACACAAGCATCTAAGTTTACATGGCAAAAAACATACTGCACATAAGAAGCCATGTAGTTTCTCAAGAAAACTGGCTCCTAAAACATCAGCTTTGGTGTTTGTGTCTAGCCTCTGTAGTTAATCCTGCCTGATGTCCAAGGAATGCTCAGTTTACAGAGAAAGGTCTGATCTGCAGTGTGATGGGGAATCTGTTCAGCATCACTTGGATGGTCTGCAGAAAAACTGGAACTGAATCCAGGAGCCCAGAGCCTTGGGTTGCTCCACTGTGGAACCACATCTATCACTCCTCAAAATACTGAGCTGATTCACTCCAAGCTTTCTTCATTGATCTGAAGACTACAGGAGGAACTGATTCAATCCTCTACCTAGACACAGTTCAAAAACCTTCAGACAACCAACACTTCCAGAGATTTAACACGCCCTTCAGAAAGTCAATCAATCTGAAATGTGTCTGACTTTATCTATTTCCAGCCCCAGGCACACAAGCTCATCATATTCTTTCCAGCAAAAGACTAACTATCTACTGTTACATGTCTCTTCCCCAGAATTCTCTTCATAAATGAAAGACTGAACATCAAGTCCAAGTCATTAATAGAGCTCTTTTCTGAAGGATTAATTTTTCCATGCAGTCAATTCTTGAAATACACTCCCTGTTGTGTTCTTCTGCTCTTTGACTCCTTAACAATGTCCTAGTGGTTGATGGGAGCAAGATATCATTTGCAAAGTTTTGCACTGCAGCAAAAAGGGGTGTGAATACTTTGCACGGTCAGAACACATGTAAATGCTAGTGCTGATCAGAAGTTAATGATTATTGCCTGTGCAACACAATATGATGCTTTCAGTGGTTATTTCAACAAAGGGACAGGATGTGATTAGTAGATCAGGACAATTTTTACTGAAGAAATATTTCTAATGGGTTCAAGAAACATTCCTACTGGAACCTAAGAAGATGTATGTGGACAGTACCAGTTCAAAAAGAGATGTTATATGACTTTTTGATATTTAAAGTTGTGACAAAACAGGCATCTATGCACAGCAAGTTCTCATTTGTACTCCTCTTTGCCTTTCAGCCGTTCAACATCTACTGTGAAAACCTGCCTGCAATTTTTGTTTCTTTATTGGTGGAAACGCAGCAAAGAGTTGTTTTTATTTTGGCTTAGTATAGAGTTTTGAGAGTTTAAAACAAAACAACAAAAAAACCAACCAAAAAATCTTTAAAAAAGAAAAAATAACAAACTACAAGTTTATTTCATTTTCTTTTGTACCATTCTCATAAATAAGCATCTACTGCTGCTAACAAATGAATCAGATGATAAATGCAGAGCACTTGCAGTTTTTTCCCCAGGAGAAACTGACAAGTAAGCAACATATCACAAAAGGCTATTGACAGCAAATGAAACAGTGCCATGATTTGACAAAGTAGAACTAATCATAGGGAATGGTGTACCAAGTTTTACAAAGAGGGAAATAGATCTTTCAAGGCTGAAAACCCCAGTTCTTAAGTTAGTAGGAGTAGTTAGCAGTCATTTTTATGCAAGTACTCCATGTGACAACAAAAGAAAGCTTATGATCATGGTAAAAATGCCAATGAGTGATCAGTAAAAAGCCACCAGTCCTCAATTCATTTCAGTTTCTTTCCAATTATCTCCTCCCCTTTCCACATCTTAAGCCAACTGCTCTGCAATAAAGGCATGAACATCTCCATCCTAACAATATAACAATTTGTTGTACTCTTACCTCATCAGATTGGTTTCCTGTGTAACCATTATTTCATTAGTTCTGGAATATGGAAGTTGAACAGGAAGAGCAAAAATGTGATTATCTGAACACAAATTTCCACAGTCTTCAAGTAGATAGTGAGTTCACGTCTACCAAACTCTCAGACTACATATGAAATTCATCATGGTCAAAAGCCTAACTAAGTTTACAAGGTAAAACTTTGGTGGGTTCTGAGGCACACTAAAAGTAACAGCTCTGCATTCATCTTTTCCCCAAACTAGCACAAAGAATTAGCAAAACTTCAAGCAATTCCTCAAAGCTTGTGTGAGACAATCTTACGCAGACATAATGGTAAAATCGTCTAACTGAATGGTCAGTCATCACATGAAGAGTGTGCTATCCTACGATTCACCTAAAGATATACCAATAATCAGGTAAGAAATAATTCTTAAAAGTGCAGTAGCATTTCTTTGGAACTGATGTAGACTAAGTTACCTAAATAGTACCTTTGGGTTTAAGCGTTCTAGGAAAACAGTAACTCCTTAAGTCTCAACTGACATCTTATGGTAAATCTGACATTTTCTCATAAATAAGGCTTTGCGTACTTCAGAAGGTTCAAAAGTTAAATGAAAGTTTTCTTATGAGCTTTTCATGGTGGGGAGTTTTGGTATTAGAAGAAGTATTATATACATTTTATCCATTTTCTGGTAGTTCCATATCTAGACCTGCTCATCAGGCACGATTCCAGTTACAAAGGGTTACTAATACTGCTAGGTGCACCTGAGCTCTTCTTCAGAACAACAAATAGAGCAATAATTTAACTTATAATGTTAATTTCTTTAATGCAACTAACCATTTGAGCCTTCCCAATCCATTCATTCCCTAAAATGTGTTTTGTGTGACATAAAATAACTCCACATTCACAGATGATAGATTAGTTGTTTTCTTGGTTTGTTGGTTTTTTCGATGACTAACAATATTACAGACATGCGAATAATTTAAAGTGACTTTTTCAAGACTAGCATAGTGTTTAAATATGCTTCAGCATGTCAACCACCTGCCAAAAGTTTAGCTGAATCAACCAGTTCCAGATCATTGGAACTCTAATTATTATAAGCACAAGTGGCTCTTGGAAGGGCAGTGAGTTCTACATGACAGTGTTGGCAAGCACTATACAGGCAAATAAATTAAACCTCACTTGCTGATTGTGATTACTAGATCATTCACTATTTTCTGATCCTTTGGTTTCACAGGAAATTAGCATCAGTGCTGAATGCTTCCAACATTTATTAAAAAAAAAAAAAAGCCAACAAGCCAACTGAATCAAAGCACGTAAAGGCATAAAGCTTTCCTCTATTTATGCCCATGCAATAATGAGAAATTAAGTTGATGCACTTAAAGAAGTGATATCCAGTCATGATGCAATATGCGATTTTTATTGCTTGCTCCGTGCCTATTACAAAAGCAAAGTAGGACACATTAGCTGAAAATGCCTTTGGTAGTTATGGTCCCCTCTCTATTAACACCAGCCACACTGTGTGACAGGAAAGCAACTGTAACATAAACAGTTCATTTCTCACCTCCCCACTGTGATTAAATCTTTATTCTAACGTCAGGTGGTTTCGGGTCATGACAGTATGTTGGGTCATGACTTATCTTGCCCCCTAAACAAGAGACAATTCCCAATACAACAGCAAGATGGAGGACAATTTTCTAAGTATTCCAGAATGCAGATCATTTAGAGTTATTATTCCTAAGATATTTTCAACAATGACATGCAGTTCAATTTGAGATGGCATTAGAAATTATATACATTGTCTAATATACCCAAATACCTTTCAACTTGATATATTATACTATGAGATTTGTGTTCAGATTTTCAATTATGTTTCAGAGGCCATAACTTCGCTATCACAAACTTCTCAGTAACTTTCAGTTCTCAGACCATTACAGGTGGTGAAGGTCATTAAGTAGATCAAATGAAGTCTATTCTTAAAATAGGTTTGGAGTGTAAATTATGTGACAAAAATAATACTTTTTACTGCTGAAGTAGCATTACAGTACAATACGCAAACTGCTAAGCAAGGTGTTAAGTTGTTTCTCATTTTGGTCATCCAGTTTTAAGAGTACAAAGGTGTTGTAGGTCAGAAAGTAACATTACAAAATGCTTCCTTTTACATCACAGTACAATTAAATAGTGAGACTAAGGGCTCAGCACTCCCTGGGAGACTGAAATCTTGTGTGCAATAACAAGTGATGCAAACCTACATTCAGGTTTATAGAAAAAGTAATGCAGTATTTCATATTCTATGCATAGGACAGATTCAAACATAATGCAACTCAACAGCAGGATAGGAAGCTATCAACTTGTTCTTCCAGCTGATGCAAGGAACTGGCATTCAGACTGGCTAGTAGAGCATATTTGTAGGCTACAGAGTATATGTCAACTGCCAAATTTCTCTTTGCTAAATTTTCAACTTCTTCTCCCTTCTCTTTTTTATGTTTTATTTGCTTCTTAGTACAGTATCCAATCAATTCAAACTCCCTGCTGAGGATTCAACAATAGAAAAACTACAGCTACTGAAAACGCACAGACACTCTCTAATTTACAGCATTAGATCTCAAGACAATCTTCAATTTCTTGGTATGCATTTGAAAATAATTATTTTTATTTATAAACCCCAAGAATCGATACACATTAGAGGGTACCCACTGAAAAGTAGGACAGTCAGTGGAAAAAAGCAAGCTAGCAGCAGTAAGAGAGACACCCAGCATACCACTTTGGGTACAAATGATGAAAAGTCATTTTTCCTCCCAGTGGCACAGGTACAGTGGTCTATAACTCACTATATCAACAAATTCCAGGGATGTCAGCAGGAGCCGGCCAAAGCAGCAGCAAATGTTTGCCAAGCCTCTTTAACTTCACTTGCTCTGTGGAAAGCAACACAAACACATTTACCCAGCCTTCTGACCGGGCTACTTTTCTTGGTTACCTATCCAAATTCCACATTATTAAACATTGCATTTGCTGCTTAGCAAGATCAATGACACATCCTTGCATTTCCCATACAGTCACTCTAACTGCAATGTAGACACTGCTCTGCTTACTTCCAAATGTTCCTCAGATTTTAAGTAGGAGAGCAATGAGAAAAAACTCCACCCAGTTTTGAAGCAGACAGGATGGTACAAACCTCATTTCATCTTTACAAACATGCTTTAGTCATGCATCTTTCATACTGCACTTTGTGTTTGCTATGACAAAATATTCTGATGTCCATCTGGTGAGAGAAAGATGGGTACAGTTTCACTACACTTCAATAAAGTTCTACTGCGTTAATCCTCCAAGAATGCAGCAATTATCTCCTACCAGACAGGTACTAAATGCTATCTTCCAAGAGATTATCCCATCCTCTCTTATGCCCTCCTGCTCTAGCTATACAAGGGACAACGATAAATAGAATACACCACTATCTCAACAGGTAAAGAAGAGTCATTAGCTCCCGGTCCCATGACAGTGATTCCAAGTAACGCAAGGGTGAGCTAACTTCATACCTGCTCAGTCCTTTTCATCTTGCAGTAAGTAAAAGACATTTTTCCATGGAAAGCTTTTAAAACCATTTCATTTTTCAAGATTTGTGTTATTTTCCTTGTCCTTTATTTCTCCTTTCGTGTATCAAAATAGAAAAGTGAAAAAGAGGATAGAACAATCTCACATGCACACCCAGAAAGAAGTAAAAAGCTGCAGAAAAATATAGTTTGTTTCCAATTTTGAGAGGGTCTTCTCTTCAATAGCTACTTAGAAGAGTCACATAACCCAGGGACCTCTTTCTAATACCAGCAAATGGTAGATACTTTAGAAAGTGGGTAAGAAACTAAGTGGCATCATCCTTCCTCCCATATTGTCCAAACTTTTTCTAATCAGCAGTTTAAGTGTCAGTGAGCTGGAACCTGCATTTATTTCTAAAGCTAAGACCACTTCAAGTTAATATTTTAAATATAATCTAACTGAAGTGCTGGATTTTTTTCTTCTTTCCAAAAAGAAAAGTTCTTTCTCTTTGTCTGCCCTCATCGTTTGTGCATTAGCAGTATGTTCACAGTTTCATACAAGTACTCCTCGGTCATCTATCAAACTAGAAGTCTGAAAAGCCTTTCTGTGTGCAATCTCCCATTCAGAAATCTATCAAAATTATCAAATTCATACTCAGTATTCTTATCAATGCTCCCTGCAATGGGAGAGAGATTTGAAATATTGTTCCCTACCCTCCCCTTCCCAAAGCTGACCTTCAGAAAACATCTCTACAGCAGAATTTGTAGAGTCCAGGAAACAAGTAAGCAACCAAAATTACACATTTAACACTACTTGCTTTATATCCTACTGTAGAACTGCGCCCTAGGGCCTAACCAGTTAGTATTGAAATTCTAGATTTTAAAAGAACTCCTTTAGAAGCAGTTAGACCCCATCATTTTTCAGGACCAGATTATATTTGCATTAGGTTGCATTACTAATTGCACAGAAATTCAAACTAAAATTCACTACATGATGCAAGAGCAAACTTTGTATATATATAAAAAAGATTAATTGTAATGTCAAATCAGGAAACAGCCTTGCTACTACCTGAAGTTAAGACTATTTTAAGACTGTCAAGATTTCTTGCTTGCTGTCACATTATTTTTGAAGAAAAACAGGCCACACATATGGAAGTCTGTATGGAAATACTGTTTTTAACCCACAAGTTTATTTTGGGGATTTTTATGACTACAACCTATGGCAATAGAAAAAAATAAGGCAGATATTTGCAGAGCAAGTATGTTAGATGTACTTTCCTGTTTATCATCTCAGGCCTTTTTCTTTTGTCTTCTTTGGCTTGGTTGGTGGTGTCATTTTTCGTTCAAGGGGTGGGTTTTGAGAATTTGTCTTTCTTTGTTCTAAGAAAAAAAGTCTGGGGTTATATCTCATTCTGATTACTCCTAAAAGCATCTTTGGTTTTGAAAATACTATTTTCTTAATAGTTTGGGTTTATGACTCAGGGAAAAAAAGGCTTCTTTATGTTCAAAGCACATCTGTATTCTTTCCCTCTAAGGCAGCAGCTGTTTATGGGCCAGGTGCATAATCATAACCTGTGTGTCTTCCAATTCTTACTCCCTTTGCACAGACCTTATCTGCAGACTATAACAGGATTCTTTTGTGTAAGCAAGATGCAATGTAAAACTATCAAATACCCACTGAGTGTCATCTCCCCACATGATGTCTATAAAATATGCAAAACAAGAGCATAAGCATCATATTTGTACCCAGTTATATTTAGTAATATCTTCTTTTCTACTACCTCTGACTCACAATTGCCTCACATACCTTGCATTCTCTTCTAGAATATATCTGCAACTCATATGCTTTCCGAACTACATCTTCCCTGGGGACGTACATGTAAGTGTTTACTCCTTTCTGACCAGAACCTACTTTTGAATCTGTTGTGACTATTTTTCCTAACACTTCTAACTGCTTCTGGAAGGATTCCCCATGGAAATGTCCTATTCATCTCTGCTTTGCCTCCTGGCGATAGGTAATGTAATATTATTTCCCTTACCAACTCAAGATTTTCCTCCTTTTTATGTGGCCAGTTCTTGTAAAAATAAAACATTTTTTCATGCAATGAAAAAAGAAGATTAATTTCACCCCTCTTGTCCCTACTGCCTGGACCTTCTGCCACCATAAGCACAACATTAAGAAGAATACTCAAGTATCCCTTTTTTACCCACAGCTTTCATCTTAAAAAATAAATAATAAATAAATAAATAACAGTTCTTATGAGAAAAAGATGAGGATGCAGTCAGAGCTTAACCTGTGGGAAAGGACTGAAGCATGGGAGCATGGCTGATCTTTAAGATGGGACTTATGGCTGTGCAAGTCATCAACATGAAAGCATAATCATGCTAAATTCTTAGGTATTCTTGGGGCCTTATGTATCACGTACTG
Organism: Coccyzus lansbergi; assembly: GCA_033558105.1. Classification (NCBI taxonomy): domain Eukaryota; kingdom Metazoa; phylum Chordata; class Aves; order Cuculiformes; family Coccyzidae; genus Coccyzus; species Coccyzus lansbergi. Next base: position 1,445,954 of record JAUMJK010001135.1, read on the forward strand.
AACTGTTTCGTTAGGTGAGTGAGACTGGAAAATGCCATGACACTTGTAAAGTCTCCACATTTGGAGAAACAGAAAACTAAAAGAGCAAATGTATACCAAAATGAGGTTTTGTTCCCAGAAATTATGAGATTCCTCATAACTTCTTAAAATTCAGAAATTTCAGGTGACTACAAAGATGACTCGGCACATGGTTTTCTGTATAGACTGAAAAAGTTAAAACCAAGGGGAAGTTGACCATTACCTGACATTTTCACCAAAACACATGAAGTAGATTATACTTGTTAGACTATGAGAATGATCTCTGCTTTAGTCACTTAATTTTCTAAAATTTCCCTACAACCAGAGCAGCAAGGGATGACAATATTACATCAACCTCTGCTTCTTCTGGCTTAGGAAGACTGAACCCTATGACAGTCAACTGCTGCTGCAGCATCAAAGCACTCAGGAAATGGGTAGAAGGGTGAGGCAGTCACTTCAGACTAAGCATGACTTTTCATCCTTATCAACTTTCAGAACAGACTCCTGGCTTTGTCTTCCTCATTTCTAAGGTTTTGAACAAGGTTGATAATGGATGCTCAGTTGCACTTCCATCCCAGACCATAGGAAGGAGCTGCAGTCATTTTATGCAAGAAAACTTGCTAGTCCAGCATTGCTCAGGAACATTTGGAGAAATGTTCTGGACAATCCAGTGGTCCCAGAGCACATTTTTCAGTGACAGACACTAGTGTTAAAACCAGGGTGAGGAGCTTTACAGATTTCTAAATGAATAAATGCTGCTTCCTTCTGCCGAGGATTTACCTTCTAAAACCTCCGTCCAAAGTAGAAGCAGCTAACACAGATCCTTTCAGAAACTCCAGCATATATTCTGCAAGTAGAGAATCTCGTGCAGGATCAAGGCAAAACTAGAAATAAGGCATTAAGTTTAAGCAATGACTTAGTCAAGGATGTATAGAATGAACAAGATGGTCTCTGTGTGTCATATGCACAGCATATTAAAGAGAGATTTTCTACATTGGTATTCCTATTAAAGACTTCAAACATCTATGATGAGAACTTTTCAAAAATGCCATACTCTGGATGAAATCCTGGCTTCCGCAAATGAAAACTTCACATTTGTCCTCAACTGATCAAGGATTGCATGCTGTCTGCTTATAATAGAGAAATTCTTCCTTTTAAATCTCTTTGAATTTCTTTGTCAGACCTATAGAGCTTTTAACAACCCGTATTAGAATACCTTTGAAGTGTAGTTGAAGAATTAATTTTACTGGAAGAGGTGAATGAGGATCGTTTGTACAGTTCTGCAATCTTTGGAGCAGCAACAAGTATCAACTATCTAATTCAATGATACTTGGAAAAAGCAGCTGTTCAGGATGAACATAAGCCAACTATAGTCACTTGACAGGTGCAAGTGAAAGTATACAGTGAAGCCCATTTATTGAAGCACAGAGAAATTACTATGTCATTAAATATAAGTACTAAGATCTGCCAAGAATAAATACATCTATGTATGTAAATATACATACATACATATGCAGGCATTGTTCTCTCTAGCAATTCTTTCATACTAATACCTTTAGCAGGAAACACAGGTAGTAAAGAAGTCTGAAACAGGGTAAGAAAATACCTTCGTATATTCCCAGATGTCATTTTAACAGCAACTGATATATTACAATTGTATTCACTTTTTAACTGCAAGTAAAATAGCCATTACACTTGTAACGTTTTATGTGTAATGTTATTGGAGAGAAAACGGTTTTGACAATATATGTTTGAAAAATTGTTGCTCTTATTCACAATTCATGAATGTAGCATACCTGCGATATATCAAATCTACAGCCAGGCTTCCATCACACTACCTTTTAGGCAACGACTGAACAGATAGACTGTGGTTTATAGAATGGAAAACCAAAAAATACCCATAGGGGGTGGAGATAATTTCTTTCTGGTGGTCAAAAGAGGAATTTAATCAAAATTTTCTAGCTGTTTTTCCTGAAGCCCCAAGACCCAGGGGTATTGTGACTGGTCTGAACACAGTCATTGGTCACAAGTAAAGCCTGAAATCCAGAGAATGTGAACTGCAAAGGATGACAAAATGTGACTGCCTAATTTCCATTTTGTTCAATTGTTACTACTCCTTTCCTAGTCAAAAAAAAAAAAAAAAAGAAAGAAACCACAGGTTATTAATAGAGGACAATAAGCAGAGAATACAAACTCCTACACAGATGCACTATGGCAATGCAACTAACTTAAATGACAAGAAACCTTGACTGTACAATTTATAAAAATTTTGTTTCTATATTAAATATTCCCTAGTTTTCCTATTGCCTATACATCATTAATCAGGAAAATTTTATGCTATTATCTCATCCCCTTGTCCTTTAGATTAACTACATTATCTTTTTACTGTGATATTCCACCTGTATTTCAAAGAGAACACTGCAAACCTATATAACTCCAGTGTCTACCCAAAGTATATCTCTGTTTGCACATATACAAACAAAATGCTCATGGAATATTTAGCAGCAGTGCTTCCCATTTTGAAGATCATTTGACATATTCTTCCTCTGTAAGTACAATATCAACCATAACCTGTAAGTGTCAGTACATCACAGGCAGGGCTGGAGCATTTTGAATAGAGATCCTGACCTCAGCTCCAGAGAAAAGGGATATTCAGATCCACAACATTGGTTTAAATGTACCTCTGGACAGCTGACTGCAGTTACTCACAGAAAATTCACTGGAATTTTCCAGATTTATGCATATAGCAAACACATTATACTATTCTGTTGATCATGTGAAAGCATTCACGACATTAGCCCTGCCAGGCAAATGTTGAAGGAAAAGTTAAGATGAATGAAATTCAAACTGACAGACTTACATGTACTGTTACCCCTAACTACGCACGAGGAATGGTGCACATATACCAAAACACATCCTGTTATCACTAGTTTTCCCACTTTCAAAAAAAACCCAAAATAAATTCTGGCTAGCTCAAAGACAGTAATGGTAGTAACTCTTTGAAAACAACAAGGAAAATAGTTCAAAAAAAAAATATGTGCTCCATAAATAAAATATACCAGTGGAAGCTGCAAGTACAGTATTGATCCCAGGTGCAAGTTGAGACATAGATAACTGCAGAGTTGGCACTCGTAGTCTTCTGAATTGACAGTAAATCCCTGGTTTGCCAGTATCCACATTACTGTTTCTGCACCCTCCCCACTTGGAGGGAACTCATTAATTAGGCTGGATTCCTTACAAGAGGTAAAGGTAGAATTATCCCACAATGCTCTATGACCTGCTTTTTATTTACAACTTGTGGGAAACATTCTGCAAACTGATTGGCAAAAAACATTTACCAGTAAATGCAACATGTTAACATAAAACAAAGCCAAAGAAAGAGAAAGGTAAAGTGGTGTGATAAATCTGTGATTCCACTGATTACTCATACTAAAAAAATAAATGCTGCAAAGCTATGTGTGGTGAGGGCTTTTGAAACATCCAATAGATTAAGATTGTTTTCCACTGTAGTAAAGAAGAGTTATTTAAAGGTTGTTGTTGCACCAAAGGAACAGGGTTATAGATAGTTTCCTGTGTATTTTCTAGTATGCTTTCCTATAAGGGAATTGTGGAGAAGTTCATCTTGTTAATTCAGGTAGGAGAGAGGCAGATCTTTGGCTATTCTTGAAAACTGTGGCTTGGCTGACGTATGTGGAGCAGCAAGTGTGCCAAATGTTTGGTTTGTTTTTAAGGAAAGTATTTTTCTTAACTTTTGTGTTAAACACGTTTATGTCTACTCTGTTACTGTACTAGTCAAAGAATCACTTAGGTAACCTTGTTGTGCATTTGTAGCTTCCCATCCTCTCTTCAAAACCATTCTTGGATACAGGAGGTGTAGGTCTTATTTTGGAGTTCTATCATTTTTAACAAAGAAATAAATATTCCGAAGATTTTGTAGTCCAAATCAGTATAAACTAAAGTTTTTGCAGCTTTTCATGGCAGAATGTGTTTTGTCTTGGTACAAACTCTTCTTTTGACGTATTTCTGACATCCCAGCAAAACATCTACAGATATGTAGGCAGATGAAGGAACTTAAACAGGGAAAAAAAATAGACATGGAGAACAGTTCACTAGTTAGGCTGCTAGATTTGCATTGTAAATTCCAGCATAGCTGACATCTCTCTCAGTAATTGTTATTTCTGTTCTGTCAAATTCTCCACCCAGACACCACTTTCTCATCATAGTGGGGATGTAGCTCTTAAGAGTAGTCACCACCAAATCAAATTAGTTACCCCTTTAATCAGATATTTGATACAACCATAGTACAAGTCAAGGTCACATGAAAATGCAGGCCCTAGCATTTTCTGATATGATATAATGTTGTAAGGAAGGAAATAGATCGGATCTGAATATTACCAGGACTAAAACAGACACCAGAAAGTACATCAGCTTGTCTTGATCTAACTCTGACACTCTCGAATAGAAAGCAAATTCAGAGCTCTGATAGTCCAAGCATTAGTGAAAGAATGAATTATCCACCAGACTGATTCTAGATATTCTACGGCATTACAGAGGTAGCTTTATAGCACAGAAATTTTGTGAGCACTGCAGTTAGTATTAGCAGCTCATTGATGGGTAGCCTGCACACACAAAAAAGTTTCTTTATTCAGTTGGTTTGGTTTTTTTCTTTTTTTTTTTGACTGTTGCATTATTACAATCATTTCTCAACCAGCTCAAGCTGACTACTCTAAGCTAAAGGTCAAAGCATCTTGGATTACACTTTTCTTTTTAAAACAGGCTCCATAATAAACACCTCCCAATTTTATTCCTAGACAAGTTTCAACTTTAAAGGTTTCATAGAAGGTCAGCATAAGAATCATGGTGAATCTTTTCTCAAAATAATGATGCTGACCATTCCTTCAGAATGGTCACCAAGAGCTAAGGACTTAAATATCAATCAGCATGTTATCCTCCATGTGCACTGTATTTGTGTCTTTTCCATTTCTCTCTACTTTTTCTTGTTACTTCTTATTAGAGACAAAATCACACCTCAAATTTATTTCCCCAAGGTTTCAGAACATTTTTTGGAGAGAAATATGAGCAGAAGCAGGAAAGTGAAGTGCAGGAAACAGCAACTCACGTGGTCAAGTGCAAAGATTGGGAGCAGGAGGACTGAAAACCTCAGGACTTGGAACTCACTCAGAAGTTGGAAAGAAAGCTAACAAAATATTATATTACATTCATAAATGTAATAGAGATTAGATGGGTTGGATTGCAAATGTCCTATGAACTCTTTTACAAACCTGGTGGAACAGAAGGCCTTAAAAACAAACAAGCAAAACAAAAAAAAAAACCCCACACCACATACATCTCTAACCAATTCTGTCCAACACGCTGTTGAAGAATTTCATGGGGCTAATGCAAAGCTAACTGAGCCAACTATAAATCTTTTGTCAAACACAATGACTTTGTGTCAGGCTTCATTTGATAAATGTACAGAATAAATAAGGTGTGTGCTTTTCCAAAGGATCACAAAAACCTAATAGCTAATCCACAAAATAGAAATACCACAAATCACCTGGACCAAAGCAAACAACCCCCTGGTTACCCTGTTGGAAGTACAGTGTATAACACAAGGAGGTGAAAGGTTCATCTGAGAAATATTTTAAAAGAATTGAAGAAACCCTGAAATATTTCTAAATAATTAAAATTTTCAAAAATACTGTGTCCTACTGATTTCTTGTAACAGTAACACGGGATTCTTACCAGTCATTAATCTATTTTTATAAGTCATATGCCAACAGAAGCCCTCACCTGAAAGTCTGTATTCTTGCTGAATGTCAGTAATTTAATTCACCTGCAGGGCATAAAGTTCACCTTGACCCTACCTATCAGTTTTCTTTTGAAGACCTAGCCCATAGGATCCATTACAAACACTGATATCACCAGGTTTGAGCTTTTGCAAATCAAGATGAAATCTTACTTAACATCTGAATCTTATTAATGTTGATCACCTTCTTTTCCTTCACTTCAGGCAAGGCCAATAGTGAACAAATGCAAACCCCTCTACTGCTCACAATGCAAGACAAGAATACTGGCAATTTCTGGTAGTGTGGTCCCAACCCATACAAGACTTTATATTTCAAAAGCAGTAGTTTTGATTTAATCCCACAATTTGTAGTCAGTAAAGAGGAAGAAGGCACTACTGAAAAACATTGCTTTGGATTAGACAACACGTTCAAAGTTGGCTTCAGTTCCTGCCTCAGGCAAAGGATTCCCTCATGAAACAAAACACAGTATCCTCCTTCAAACACAGAAACAGCCAAGAGAAGAAAATCTTCTCTCTAGACTAGATCACCACTTGCTTAAGTTTAAATCATTGCACAGGTTTTAATGTGTACTCATCAAAAAGATTTGTCATTGTGGAGACGGAAAACAAGCAAGACAAAATAACAGCGATAAATGAATGAAAGAAACAGAAACTACATGCAGCAGAACCACTTATGAAATGTCATATTTCATTGTTATTTTAAAGTCTTGGAAAAGCCACCATCCCCTTGCTTTCTAAAGTGACAAGTTACTTTAGTGACAGCAGTATAGATCAGGTCAGTGTCTGGCTCAGATTTCCTTAGATGACAATTTTAAGCATCAATTATTATTGCCAAGTTGAAATGGTCACACTTGATATATTCAACACCTCCATCTCCTTATGCTGGATGCATTAGCACAATTGATTCTGAATAGATAATCTTCCACAACTTAGAAAATATTTTCAAGCAGGCAATGCTCCCTTCAATCCACAAACGTATTCCAGAAGATTTTATGATCTGGCCAAATCTTACACCGAGTGAGAAAAGTACTCATTCAGGAGATCACAAGGAAAAACTCCATACTGTTGCTAAGTTAGGACTCCAAAGCCTTCATCAGCAATAATTGCAAAAGGAATTGGAAAATACTCCATTTTTTACTGTCTAAGTCAAACTTAGTGACTTTATTCCACCTTTTCCTAATAGGACTATTCTACAAACATAACTAATAATAGCAACTTCAGCAGATTCTGAGGACTTGCAGGATATTTACAGCTTCATTGGTGCTGTGAACATAGATTCTTAACCCATATAAGCAAGAGGAGCTCTAGTTATCAGTGGAGTTATAACAAGTCACATAATTTTAAAAGCTCTGTCTTGGAGATCGTATTAGATATCAGAGCAGTTCTTATTCTGACTCTCTTCCCCATCACTTAGCAATTAGCAAGAACAAAGTTTACAGGAATAAAAAGCAAATAAAAAATTAAAACTTAACATTTAAGTATGCTTACTAAGAAATAGTCCATAAGAGGGCCCAATTCTCACGTGTTATTAAGGAAAAATTAAGTTTAATGTCCTAACACTTGTTCAGGCATATCTACATGCACAAGCACTAGAGGAAAATAAATACAGATAAGCCTAATACAGATCATTAATGGAATAATGAGACATCATTAACATGTAAAAAAAAATTAAGTTGCGAACACAGTTTGAGAATGACTGACATGGAAGAAAACCACCAAATATTATTTGCTTATTTCATTAACTTTTTTAGAAAATTCTTAAAGCTTTCATCAAATATTCAGTTTCTAATTCATTAATTATTTGTAAGTAACTTAATCTTCTGTATGCCCAAGAAAAAAAGGAAAAGCTAAGAGAAGTGAAAAAAAAGCATATAATTAAAGAGCTAATTGTTTTTTTAGTCTTCAGTCCCAACTTCAGCTTTCTGATCAACTACAGGCCTAGCAACACATAGAGGTTACAAGTTCTCATCTCACTCACCTTTAACGGAGAACTAGGTAAGAAATTCATGCCCCAAACATCTTCTTTTTCATCTGAGACCTCCAACAGCAAGCAAGAGAAATGCTGACACCAAGAACAACACAGACACTTCTTGGAAAAAGCGAGTCCTTGTGAGATGAATTGCTAGCTAAGCATTTCATTCCAGGTTTGTAGCACTTGTGTCCTCCTACCACACCCACGACCTTCCTCCTCCTTTTAACTGCACCAATAGCCTTACCCTCCAGAAAATATTAGTAGATTTCAGGTGGCTGATCCATGTGTTTGTTATTTTCCATTAGGGGAAAACACTTCTTAAGAGGCCCTGATTAAGGTTTGGAAAGCACTTACACATATGGTCTGTGCTGAAAACCCTAATGAAAGAGTTGAAATCATAAGTCAGCTGAGCTGTTGCATATGGATAGTTATCCATGCGGAAAAAGAATATTTTAGATAAACTAATGCTCTTATCTTCCTCAGGGGAAGGCTACGTTTTGTTTTCTATATACATAGGGGATAGCTAAATACAGAACACTTATGAATAAAACCATCCTGATAGACCAACAATAAGAATAAGCTTTAAGAAGGCAGTTAGAGTGTAACTAATAGACAAAAAAAACAACCCCACAAAAAATCCAAAAAATCAGGGAGGAAACAAGTTATGAGACATGTGAACTCATTAAATTAGCATTCCCTTTTTCATAAATGCAAAACTTAGCAGTTTTGCATCATTAAGTTATGCTTTCTTGAACATACCCACGAGCTCTGATGTGTTGACTCAACACACGAGAGACCTTGTCTGAAGATCTTGCTGTGCTTTAGGGACTGCAGCTGAGATGTTGTACAGAATAGCTTCCTGCACTTATAGCAAGAAATGATCCTAGCCTGAGTTTCTAGGCTGTCTCCAGGGGAGTGTTTTTTTCCTATCCCAGATACTGCCTAAATTAAAGAAACCATTTCTACGCACCTCACTAGATTCTCAGCTGGTGCAAGTCAGCACAGCTGCTTTCATTTCAGTGTAATGACTACAGTTTTGCTCCACCTGAGCTCTTGCTTAGGGTCTGCAGTTGATGGACCCATTTAATAGTATTTCAGGGAATGAAGGACCTGAAAATAATTTTTAAAGTCTACATATCTACAAAAATTCTTTTAAGACACCTGCTCTATTATTATACCTATTAGCACTTGAAATGAATGAACTGTAAAGGAGACTTGTATGAAAGTTAGCTACAACAAATAATTATTCCTAGAAACTTCCTTTGCCTTTATTACATATCCTGCCTATTAAAGTAAAAATGCCACTGAAATTTGTTTATTGATAGCTCAAAGCCCTTTGGATTCAGTGTTTGGATTCACCTCAGAATTCACAGTCTAAACAACAGGGAGAAAATACCTTCCCTCAGGCAATTCCACTGGAGCCGTCAGTGGATGCACTTGCACAGAGTAAGACAACATTATCTGCGCAACCCCCAAACAGAGGTGTTCCTTTCTCTGCTGCTGGCTGTGTTCTTTTTTTCCCCTTTTGCTGGCACTAGCACTCATAAAACCACCACCACCACCACAAAAGAGATGGTTTTCAACTAGCCAACTTTGCCACATAAATATACAAGACTTAATGGGCAGAGCAAGTGCATCAGGAACTTTTAATGAGACTGTGACCCCTTTAGTGGTGGCTGAGTTTTAGACAACCTGTAGCATTGACTATACACCCTGCTTGCCTATCCCATATTCTGTGCTACTGTACCTCAGCAGGCAGAACGTTCTCTTTTCTGTGGTTTCTCCATCTATGTAGGAAACAGATGGTTTTCTCCCTCAGGAATCACCTTTGTGCTTCAGTGAAGCGGATTCTCAGGAGGAGCTCACTGTACTTTCAAGAGAGATTTCCTTTCCATTTTCATTATTCTTCTGTCTCTCTGGGAGGATGGTACAGGAAGCATTTAGTAAACAACTAAGCCATGAGAGAGGGTGGAACAAATGACATCTCTGGCTTCTCTTTGCTGTCATCTGTTGAAAGTTAGGTTGCAGAGAATTAGAAAGCTGGAAGTTATAGTGGTTCAGTGTCCCTGTAAGACAGAACTTCTCACTGTGACTGGCTCACTGTCAAATTATAACCTGGAGCATGAAGTCCTTTAAATCCTCTGTAATTTTTCAACTGCAAGGGATTTGGGGATCTTATCAGTGAAGCTAAGGTTTCTCTCTTGCAAGTGTTTTAGGCCTCATATTAAATCTGTGAGCACCTTGGGTTAGTTGGATTTGTCTAATAGTTTAACATTTCAGAAGTTACCGGACAGAACTTGTAAAGTTTATATGCTGCCAGCATGAGGCATCTCTGAGTCACCTGGGTTATAGCTGGAAGTACAGATAGTTATGCATTCCTACTATGTCATATTAATCAGGACACTTTGTTAAAGGAAAGCAACACTGCTTAGTCAGAATATCTAATAAAGGAAAATGTCTGTTGTGCAATATTATTTTCCAAGCAATAGCCTCACTGCCCTGTCATTCTGATAACAGCCTGTCAACTCTAATATTCCAGCTCTGAAAATGGCCTCTGATTCACAACTCAGAGGTGGAAAGTCACTCCACCTTGGCCCTGCATTGAGACAATACTTGCTCACCTCTCTAACCCACTATACTTACAGGTTCTCCTCTTCTAAGTGCTCTGTATGGAACATTATTTTTGCTATAAATTTGTTCTCATATAATAACCTAATCCTCTGTTGATATCAATCTGATCACTGGTGGGTTTCAGTGCCAGCAAGTTTCCTCAACCAGCTTCATACTGTCTATAGAGTACACACAAAACACAAGCTTTCCTCTCTTGGTTGCTTTAGTTTAAAGTCATAATACCACTAAGCATTTCAGCTAGAAAGAAAGCCAAGATGAGCTGTAGTGCTGATACAAGTCATGCAAGTTAGATTAGTTGCTGTAAAATGCTACGTATTATTTGTGCAGGGAGTCTTTAATGTCTCCAAGCTGACTGCATTGACAAAAAGGATTACTGCACAGTAACTTATAGTCGTGTTTACCACATCACCACACGACCATGTGAATAATAACCTGTGTTGCTGCTATAACCTTTCTAGTATAGCTGCAAAAACATTTTCCTACAGCTCATCAACTAAAATAACGTCCATATCTGTATGACATGAGAAATGCAGCATTCAAAACCTAACCTCAGAAATCAAACCAGTAGCCCCCAAAGAGATGAGAATAAAATGTTAAACACATCATCTCAGCCAAGGAAAAAAAAGATTATTATTAAAAGTTTTCATATATATATTTTAATCTAGGAATGGATTCAAAGTATTAATCGAAGCTATATTCTGGCTTGTCTCCCAGCATTGCTCGCTGCAGTAATTTTATTCTGTATACATGTGCAGGGAAAACACAAAAGGTCTTGGCATTTGAAAGGCTGATAAAATTTAATTTTTATGTTTTTCTGATAAACACTTCAAACATATCAAAAAAGTAGGAAAAAATATTAAGCTTGACAAACAATATGGTTAAGGTGCAGTAAATGAAACTCTCCCATGAAAATCTAGCATGCCTGCTCACCAGAAATGGCTTATTCTGGAAAATTCATATTTGACCCAGAGCACACAATGGCATTGGGAAGATTCCAATTCCTTTTAATAGGCTAGGGAGCCAATTTTCAGGCAGCAGAAGCTGTTCGAGTTATCATCCTGTACTAGAATTCTTGTTTCTTTTATGGTTACTGCTTTATTCAAAGGAGGAGGTGGGGAAAGATGTAACTGTCTTTTTAAAAGCAGTTTCAAATAAGTGAGTTGCTACCGTGTTTGTGTTAAATGCTGTAATAAAATGGGGGTGATTTGATTTGATTTGACTTTCATGATATCTAAGGAAATGAAAATAAAGTCTGCAGGAAATGTGTCAATTCCTCATACAAATCAAAATAGAGTGATTGTTTCTGTAACAATAATATAGTTTGCCATAAAAATTTCTATCGGGAAAGCATTATTGTATTATGATCACTGCAGCAAATAACATTAGAAAAAATATATATAGCAGTGCGAATTGATTTTATGAACTATGCAGTTAAGGATATAGAAATAATACATTGGAGAAGGGGTGGGATGTGTCTGTGTGTGAACACAATTCGTGAAGCTGTGCATAGACATATATTCCAGGTTAAAAAAAAAAAATGACAGAAACAAAAAACCTCAAACAAAACAAAACAAAAATAAGAGTGGAATCAGAAGGGTAACAGAGAAACAGTGAGAAAAATAAGACATAACAAAATGCATTCTTTAAGGTGTTCTTTCTGCATCTGTCTTTTTTACAGAATAGAGAGAACTAACATTTCTCTTCATTGACAATTCAGGCTTCCAGCCATTTTCCCTGGTTTGTTCTGCATGTCTGTATGATGTGAAACCTAATGAAATATATTAAAAAGAGAGAAAATAAACAAAATTGTTCAGGCCCTATAGTTATGGAGTAATTCTGTCAGCCTTCAGATTTTCCAGGAGCAAAAGCTGGCAAATGCTTTTATATTGCACATTACACATTGAATAGCAAAGCCTTCTGGTCTGCAAAGTTTTTAGATTGTTTTAGAAATATGCAGGTATTTTATGCAGAAAACCAATTATTTCCCATTGAATTATAAAAAAATTAAAGAGGGGTGGGAGGGACGGACACAACACTGCACAAACAAGGCACCAGCTTTCTGAATGGAAAATGGATTGGCTATATGTCACCAGATGCTCACAATGCTCAGAAATCTGAAGAGTTATTTTTATAGTTTGGAACACTCATGAAGCAGGGGAGAGAATGAACAGGACGATACATGACTGACTAAAGATTATTAAGGTTTCTTCATGATCTAGCTCTAATATAATAACAGTCTTTGAAAATAAGCTTTTTCAAGAGAAGAACAGGAAATTCATGCACTGTCAGGCAAAGGGGCAGTAGTTTGAAGGACATTGTCATCTGGAGATCTCCTGGCGTTTGGGAGAAATCCATAACCAACGCAAAGCAAAAACGCATCTTAAAATGAAGACAGACATGACTGGTTTTTTTTTGCTTTTATATCTTGGCATCAATGCACCAACCAACAAACAAGCTGTCCTGAAATGTTTTTCCAAGGAAAACCATAAAACCCTCAGTATTCCAATCTAGAACAAAAATCCTTTTTAACTCAAACATTTCAGCTGAGCCTTCTAAACAATATACACCTGGATGGAATAAAGCTAACTGCCAAATATTGCCATTTGTGGGACATAGCCAGCACATCACAACTTAGAACAACCTCTAAATTACTAGATCTTAAGAAATCTGGAGTTCTTCAGTAGCAGAGTGGTATAAAGCTCAATGTACTGGGTGGCTCAGTTTCCTCTAAGTTGCATGGTAAGCGGTTTTCATATGGATTTCAGACAACGTGGATGACTGGCTCACAGGAAAAAACTTTCAATAGTACAAAAAAATCAGGTAACACTTTTTGCAAAAAGAAATGACTTGGAAAATTTGTGAACAATCGTGTATACATTATCTCTCATTTCATATTTAACCATCCATTTTTGTTTTCAAAGTGAATGTTTTGCATGCATGATGTTCTTTTCCCTGTCCCCTAACACATAACTGTCACTCACTTCACTCTGAAGATTCTGTAATTATCCCCATCGTACATGCATTGCCTAACATGGAATATAACCAGCAGGTCTGGAGAACTGAGATATTTGGGTCTGACATGCTTGGGAGAGGTTCACTGGTATTTAAATTGAATGCAAGAGGCTTGCTGCATCTTGAAGAAAGATATTCAGTTCAGGGTACTGTAGATAAAATTCCCGTCCCCTTTCAGTGAATGTAACTCCCAAAGGCTTCCCTTAAACTAGAATTTCACAATAGGACAGTAAGGAAAAACAGGATAATTACTGAAACAAATTAAAAATAATACATACCACTTTATTACAAACCCAAACAGTGGGTTGTGTGTCAAGAAAAATAGAAAAATAATAAGGAGCTGTCTGTTGGATGCCCTTTTGTTCTTCTGATGTGACATATGGTACAGAAAATGTCTTCTTGAAGACCAGGAATAGCTTCCCCAATCAAATACAAATCTATCTGTGAATATGTGATTCAGGTAGACAGTCAAAAGTTCTAATTCAATTGTAATTGAATGGACAAAATATACCTTTAAAATACTAGAAGTATTTTAGAATGACAGCTGTTTATTATTCAGCTTGAACTGCTAGTATTACAAATCCCAAATTTAATGTTCTTTCTTTTTTCTTAACAAATATTTAGGTAAATTCAGCCTTTCATGTACCAACCAGGTAAATTTCAAGGCATGGACGTGTGGTTTATTGTCCTATTGCTGCATATTTCCTATGACTGAAATAGATGATACTTATCGAATTAGATCCTTTACTTTCACAATGTGTCGATGACAGGTTCTTTTGCTGGAAGAAACTTCTCAAGCAACCTTTAAGTACAACTTGTTCATCTAATTATTCTCACATTGTTATCCCGTTTGGTTATGGCAAAAAGCATGATTCTGAATTGAAAGTTGTTACTTCAAGAATGTTCATGCTTAAGTGAGTAAAAAAATCATCGATCCTGTTTTACTGGGCAGGATTCAACCATGCTGAAATAATTATCTCTACCCTTCTCTTCATAAACCTCTCACTATGTATTGTTGAGAACTGAGTAGCTTGTAACATGTCTATTCTGCCCCTGCAGTTCCTCTGCTTGCCCGCAAATATGTAGCTGGGGAAAACAGCTAAAGCTTTAGAGAAGCCATTGAATCCATAAAAACTTCAGCCTGCTGAGAAGTTTCATTTCTGTATTTTAGCAATGCCTAACTGGTGATTTTTATAGCTATAAGATTCACTAAAGCATCACAAAAGTTCCATTTTAAGAAGACAAGCCTGCAACACCAGAGAGCATCAGACATGGCTGTAACTACTGAGTAACCCACCTCATAGACTCCAGTCCTACTTACCAGAACCAAGGCTCAGGGATTTCTGTAACTTCCCTAATATAACATAAAACCAACCCAGCACCATACACCTGAGGCTGCTCTACTAAAGTCTAAATGAATAAAAGTGCTGAAACAATCTGCTAAATCACATTCCTAATGTTTCCTGTATTTCAAACCTTGCCCTTCCAAATTGCTGGCTGTGTAACTATGTTTAGATATCTCTACTGTTTCCAGATTTACCTTTTAATAATATCACATAAAACTTCCAATCATCTCCCCCAAAAAATTTACTTCCACAGACATGGATTTTATTTTTAAAGATATCTGTATTACAGCATTCAAGGTTTAAAAAAAATCAGCTTTTCTTTTCTGAGAGAAAAAAAAACACATTATTAGGCTGAGACAGAAAATTTATCCAAAAGAAGAAACAAACAGAAATGTGCCTGTTGCCTCAATTTAACTACAAAATAATCAATTCCATTGTATCAATACTTCTTTAAAAATAAATACCTTTCCCAAATTATGACCTTCTACTGCCTTACTCTTAGCTATTTCATGGCTGACTTACAGCCTTGAGAAAAAAAATAAGCAGCTCATTACAGAAAAATCGGTATAGCCTCAATTTCAGCAGCACTATCAGTTACTCCAGCTATTATTGTGACTAATATTCATGTTATTATAAACAAATAGGGGCAAAAGATGGGTACTGAGAAATGCAAAGAAACTGTATACATAAATATCCATCACCACCCATGGATGACAAAAATAAAATAAAAAAAAGATCTAATGGGAGCAATTTCCATTTTAAAGGCCTCTATTCATTCCTTTTTAGTTCATAGGGGCTAATATTGATTAATACTTATGTAACTGTGTTAGCCATAGGTAACTTCAACAGCAGCTGCTCTCATGAAACCCAGAGAAGGGGAAGCCATCTCGGGTTGGTCATTTGAGAATTTCCCTTCTGTCTCCTTTGAAATGAAACAGAAAATAATGTACAGCTGGGAAGGATTCTCAATGACAAATGTTACGTTTAGAGCTGTCATAAGCATATACTTTCCAATATCACTCTCCAGTGTGTGTGAAATCTCCTGAAGGCCTCCTTTGTATGCATTAGGTGATGGAGAAAGTTGACCCAGGATGAAAGTATTCTGGCTTGAATATTTTCACACTTTCAGATATCAATATACACAACCAGATTTGGTCAAAGAGTTGAGACTATAAACAAAATTCTTGAACTTTTTATCATCTTATACTGCCTAGAAAATTAATATATCCACAAATAGCTGAATGTTAAAAAGGTGCCTAGAACCACGTTGCACACCCCAGTCGAGCCACAGCCAGGTCTCCTTAGAATCATAGAATCACCAGGTTGGAAGAGACCTACCAGATCATCGAGTCCAACCATTCCTATCAAGACCATTCCATCTACACATCTGCACCCCCACCACTGAGATTTTTCAGCAAACTATCCAATTCAGTTAAAAGCAGATTAAGATCTTTTTTTTTTTTTTTTCCTACTGAAATAGCACTCACGTTACTGCTTTCCCAAACTAACTGTCAGTATCAGTCAGTGCATGCAGTCAGGACAAAGAGCATACTGCAGAATCAATAATAACAGGATCCACGTCGAGTCACAAATTAAAAGCCTCTTACCTGAGAAAAATCAAGGACCTGCTCTCCCACATTCCTTCTTTCAACTCAGCCAAAGGGAATAATTGAAGGCCCAGGTGTGCAATGCTAGAGAAGGGAAAGGAAATGTGCTTGTTATATGAAGCAGGTGTTGAATATTGTCATAACTGAAGCCAAGTTAATAACATTCTAATGAGCTGTAATAAAGAGTCAAAAGCAATAAAAAAGGAGAAAATAATCTGAAGAGTAATCATCCCACACTTAATATACCCAGAGAGCAAAGGGCACAATTGAATGGGGGACGAATGGGGGGTGCAGCAGAGGGAAAGGTGTGAGCAAAGAATATTGGATCTCTGTACATTTTTTTACTGGAAAATATGGACAACTGATGTTCTCAAGAGAACTGTAAACTCAAAATTTTTATATAAAATAGAGAATTTCCTAGTGCCAATATACAGCATATTTGTGATCCCAAAATCTTCTGGTGTCAGCTGGAATAAACAAAAATAATTCAATATCCAGTCTTTGCCTCCTTTGATGTTTTCTTCACAACAAACAAGCCTAAATGCACATCTTCACAACTATGTGTCTAAAAACTCTTCTAATAATAACCAGTGAAGATAAACAAGGTTTGTATGCAGAGGCTTTGTATTGTGACTATTGTTGTATAATATGAAGTAGGGATTATTTGGGTTAATTTTTTTTACATTAATTCATTTTTATTCACAGTAAAAGCAAGTCACTTCTGTCTGCATTTACATTTTAAGAGGGAAAATAAAATAGGAAAGTAAGGCATTATTTGCCTCATTTGTCTAACCACAATTCTGAACTACACACACCACTCAAAACCACCTATGTTCTCACAAAGAATTATGGTGTTTGAATGTATTTCAGAATTAAACATTTTTGTAAATCTGAAGACTTTCAAAGGCCTCTCCACAGAGGGTTCTGAATGGAATATTCCAATGTTAGCCTTTCCCTAGTGACAGCACACAGGCTGGGCCAGGTATATCACTTCTGTGCTGTCACATTGAACAAAATTGCCTTGTCTCACTATTCTGTCACATGTCTGTAATTCTGCATGGAAACCCAGACCGTGGCACACAATATATTCATCTACAAGACAAACATCAAAACATGTTTATCTGAAAAATCTCCAATTTATAAATGCAGCGTACTTAGAATTTAGGTAGTGAAGAATGTTCACTGCATTTTGATGACAAGTTTTAATGTGATATTTCTATAGTCCACAAGGTAAATTCTGCAGCTTGTTTCCCTTTCATGGTCTTTTTAAAATGAACAAAAGTTCAATTTGTCATTAAACAAATGTAAATGTAACCTGTTTCAGAGGCCTCCTGTGGGATCAAAGAATTTTCTGCTTTTGTGGAGTAGGTAGTCATTTTCAAAGAAAGCCTCATCCAAAAGCTATGGTGATATTTCATGGATTTGAGCTGGTTTTGGATCATGACCTATAAGAAAATATGTCTATTCTAAAAGTGGAAGGGAGGGAGGAGCAGAGAGGCTGTTGTTTGCCTTTGTTCATTTTGTAACTCTCATATTTATACTGCTGTAAACAAATACTCTGATGTCTCAAGCTGGCAGTGAGAAAGAACCATTTTCTCCTGTAAATAAAAATTTGTCCTTCTTTCTTGCTGTAGGAAGTTAATTTTATTTGTATGCTGTCTGCAAAATTTACACTGTTTTTAAAAAAACTCAGCAGACTGATTCACTGAACCTGGCACCCACCTGTTATAAAAGTTACATACTTCTGCAGTAATTAATGTACTTAATATTTAGCATGTATATTTTTTAAACCTTCCTTTCAGCTCTGATTTCTCCAGAAATTCCTCAGTGTATTGAAGTTAATAACAACAAAGAAACTACTGCACTGATTTAATGTTCTGACTCCTGGCTGCCATTCAACACAATAAAAGAGCTTTCTTCCTATGCTATTTTAGAGTTTTTCATATCAGCTGCCTGCAAAAATCTCCAAGCTTTTTCCGATTATGGTTTTGAGGTCTTGATTATATGCCTTTCTCTGAAACTTCAGGGAGAAATCAAGGTGCCAAAACCTTCTGGATATCAAGATATTGTACTTATCTTTGACTTTTCAGTCTAACTCATCAGCTAAGCAACTAACCACATCCCTATCCCCACACAAAGCCAGCAATGCAATAAGAGTCTGATTTGCCACTCTTTGCCCTGTCACTGTGCCAACTCTAAAGCCCTGGTTATAAGTTTAATGTTTATTTCCCCATGGAAATGCTTAAATTTCATATGCTCTATGAGTTCACTGGGTGGCTTGAAGTCCTTGTTCCAACTCCTGTTGCCTCACTACTTGATTTTAGCTGGAAGGATCTGAAAAGAAACCTAAACAAGGATTCTAAACTCAGTAAACAACGGTTTGGACAGAAGAGGCCTGAAATTGCATGCACAATTTTCTTAACACTTAGGTCTTTGCCTCTACTTTGCTCAGCGAACTTTACTCTTATGATTCAACGAGTCATTATACTGCCATTATCACTAGAGCAGAATACTTTTTCATAAGCGGAGAAAGATTTAGGAACTAAATAGCCTGACATGGTGTCATATTTTGCCCTAGCATCTAAAGGTACAAATGTACTCCATGTACTCCTTTTCCAAGAAACTAGAGAAAAAGTGACAGCAAAAATATTTAAAGAGAAATGAACCCACTGGAAAAAGCATTAAAATACAGAGAAGGTAAATGTAATTGTTTTTTAAACCAATGTTTTTGTAAGATAAATTCAACATTGGACAGGCTCTTTAAAAATCAATTTGCACTTGCTTCCTCTATAAAGATTTATCCCAGAGAAAAAAAAATCCATTAGTATTAAAGTGCTTAAAAACTTGGCAGACTATCTCCAAAGGCATCAATTTCTAGTGCTAATTACCACTAATTATTCACTCAGCAGTTGTAAGTTGCATTCAGTCCCTGAGGGTGGAAGAGAGATTTGTCTCTCTCCAGCATAGCGTGTTTTGTATTTTTGTTTCAAGAGATTTTTACATTCCAACATCAAAATAGCATGGACTTAGAGATTTGCAGAACTTTCTTGTCTGTTACCAGTAGATCAACATTTCCTTGTGTAATATAAAGAGTCTATAAAGTCCCTCAACATCCTGTACCTGGCATGTGTGGGTTTTTTTAATCCTATTTCCCTGCTGTGTGGTAGAGATTGGACCTCACATATTTTTTTTCAGCGTGTAAGTGGATTTAATTGAGCAGTTTTCTGATTGTTCAGGCTTGAAGGTCTAGTGTCCAACCTGGCTGTTAAACAACTGTGCATAATTGACTCAGAGCTTATTGTTCATGACCACGGTTACCAGAGAGGCCGTCACATACTAGATCTTCAATGCTTAGCTTTGGACCTATACCAGACCCCACATATCCCTTGAAACTCATTTCTTCAAGCACTATGAGCAGCTAATATACTTGGACACTGTTACTGCTTTGCAGCTCCTGGAGACAATTCAACTCTTTTTCCCCCAAGGTTAGTCAAGACGAAAACTGGAAAAGAAAAACTTTTCAGGGAATTAAACATTTCTAGGAATGTTTACTTAGAAAGAGAAAATTATTTCGTTCTAGTCACATCAACCCAGACCAATTAAATTAGTGTTCCCTAATCTAAAGGTTTGTCTTTCTGATTCAAAATTCAACTGAAATGGACCTTTCATTACACCTGCCCCTAAAAAAGTAGTGGTAGTAATTGAACCCCTGCGCTCTGGGGGAAAAAATGAGGGGTTTAAATGTCAGAATTTCCTAGCTTGCTTTTTTTAAACACCTTTTATGTCCCTGTATTCTGTTACACAGCCAAGCAAACACTAGTGGGGGCGGAGGGAAGAGAAGGATTCAAGTTTCCTGATGCAAGAAGGAAAGAAAATGGGTCTGACTTGAAAAACTGCTGAGAGGAATATTAATGCAGCACAACACTCTCTCTGCCCCAGAAAAAAAGATAGATGTATATGAGAGAGAGAAGCAATAAAGGGTCAGTAATAAAAGAAATATATCACTTGTAGAATTGACTAGGCTTTACTTGAGATTTATAATCCATTCTAACTGTAGTAATTTGTGACTCCTGGAGACAGACTGCATATTAGACATGATATTTTTGTAGGGCACCACCCAGGAATAAAATATATGAAATGTGTGAGCTAACTTGCTCTTCCCTTGTGTTATTTTAAATAATTCTCTTTGTACCAGAATATTGCCATTAAGTACTAGTTAATGGATAGCAAATGCAAAGAGAGGAGGTTAAATGAATTACCCCAAAAATTACACAGAGTCAGCAAGAGAATTTGCCTGATTTCTCAAGTCTCCTAATTTCTACACTCAGCCTTGCACATCATGGTTCTAGGCATCTCTATAACTTTCTTGGATCTACTGATCTTTGTGGTCCTACTTCGTATATCACAGAACACTCTACTCTTGGTCTATGAGGTACTCACGAGACTTAGATACTTTTCAAAATCCTGTTATTAATTTTCAATAATGGCTCCAGTACAGCCCATCATAGCTAGTATGGCAATGTCAGAGCACAGGCTGATTGATACTTCACGATAACTCTGAAGAGGCTAATGGTAACATGGCGTAAGCTTCATTATCCATGAGATGGACAGGACTGTGGTTGGAGATCTGCAGTTTTAAGCAGCAAAGTGTATTTTGCAAGATGTCTTATACAGCTCTCTCTTGTCAAGGTTGTGATTTCATGATGTAATGAATCAAAGCCCCAGCTGATATAAATTGCTAGAGTACCAGTGGCTGCCCTGAAGCTGTGCTGATTTACAGCTACAGAAATTAGATCCACTGACTATAGTGAAATTATTTGCAGAGTATGGAACCCTTTGATATGTCTAAAGGGACATTTAATACCTGAGGACATGTCAGGTTTATTAGCTTGGATTCGGTGCTATGTTAATACAGTAACTTCTATTAAGCTGAGACTGAGTTAAAGCAAGCTTATGTTTTCTTAGAAGTTCTAGAGGTCAAATTTGATTCTACAGTATTGTAGGTAAACATTCTCTAAGTCCATCAGAACATCATTTTAAAGCTCCAATTCCCTGCTTATTCATAGGTCTCAATAATCATGTAGTGTGACTTTAATAAGAAAATGAACAAATAAAATGGAGGTGAAAGAGCAGGGAAATTTCATAATTTCCAGCAAATGCTAAAACTTAATTCTTAAATATAATTCATACTGTCCTGCAATAATACAAGTGGTTGCATGAAGCCATTGCATTCATGGTGTATTTCTGAAGGAAGAGTTTAAAGGATCTGACACCTGAGTTTAATGCAATTTGGTGTTTCTTGTTTTATTTTTTTTATCTTCTTCTCCTTAGCTCTCAGCTGTTTGACCAAATTGTTTCAGAATAAACCTTATTTTGCTTTTCCCCTTGGATCAGAGTCTAGCCTTGTTAAAGAGTAATTAGGATATTCTCTTAATCATTTCATTAATAGGAAAAGACCACCAGTGACTCTTGAGGGTTTTTAAAGTCCTTATTGAAAGAAGGAAAGGTGGAATAATAATCCCCTGTGGTTACAATTTTTTTTTTTCCCTTCATTTCGTGAAACTATTATTTAATTAAAGAACTCTGCACTTTTGTTTCTGGTCAATGTGAATAAATTAAGGTGATTAAATTCAAAGTATTGCACTAGTTGAACTGACAGTTTGACTCTTGCAAGCTGAAAGTAGAAATCTGCTAAAACCAGAAATCAGTCCTAGGAAGTTGTTCTTCTATTGTGTTTGCAGATTTCCTTAGCCATATTTTATTTTTCTATAGGACCTTAATCTGTTTTCTTTGAAAGCTAAACTTCTTCACATTATGCCTGCTCAACAAATATTGCTTGCAGGGAGTTAATTATTTTAAAAGAACTTTAAAAAAAAAAAAAGAAGCTGTTCCTTACACAATCCTGTCTCCCACTCTGTTGAGCAATCTAAAAAACTTTTTAAAGGACCAAACTTATAAAAGTAGTGAAATTGCATACAGCCCCTAAGGACCTGGACGGCAAAGATACAATTTAACTTAGTGTTTATGGCTATAGGGAATTTCTCCAAAAAGAGCAGAACTGTAGAACATAATTTGAAAGTACCATAACAAATGCAATTTAGCTGATACCAACGTGACATGCAACTATATAAAGCTTCTGAAGACCCAATTAAATTCTACCTTAATTTCGTGCACGAATTGTGAGAGATCACATATTTGGGATCTACAGATTCCTGGCTAATTCTATACTAAGGGATTAAGAATCAGCTCATGAAAAAGCTTAAGCACAGGAAAGTGTCCTGCAGCAATTTGGCTTTGTGGCAGCCTCTAAGTCTGGCTGCAGCTTGGTCATAAAGTCATGCACTGTACTAATCCATATGGTGCAGGCAAGTAATAGGGATGTCAGATGAGTCTGAACTTGAAAACATTTTCAGAATGGGTCTGTTTGAAGCAAATAATGTTGATACACCCACAGATGGGTATAATGATGATTTGATGATTTTTTTATGGGAGCCAAGAAAACAACCGTGTGTATTCTACTTGTATCTTATTTTTTGCTGGAGAAACTACCATGTAATACTGGTACGAAATGCCTAACTTCCCCCAAAATAAACATCTTGGTAGCCCTCATGAAAATTTCTCTGGACAGTCAAACATTTAATGAAGCATGCAAAGGTGCTTCAAAAAAAAAAAGAAAAATACAAGGCACAGAATTTATGCTTTTTCTTGGAACATGTAATCTGGAGTAAGTTTAGAGAAATAAATTGATTAACCTAGATTTGGTCTGTGTAAAAAATATCAGTTCATCCAAATGGAAACAGGTCCTTTTCTCACAGCCTGAAACAGACTGAAAGACATCAATTGACTTTACCAGGCTTTGACTTTTGTCCCTAAATCCACAAAAATCAACAGTTACAAAATAAAGGTGGCAAAATCAAGAATGGAACTTCTGAAACTTGTTACATGCCCTGCTGTGCTAATCAGTAGATAGGGTTGCTTCATACCAACAGAAGCTAATTTTGAGGCACATTGCTATTGAAATTTGCATAAAGAAATAGGTTTACACTTTCAATGAACAAAATTCAGACTCTATAACCAGGAGCAGTCATCATAGCCACCAGAAATACCTTCTCTAGGTATAACTAGAAGGAGCAATGTGCACCTTGAAGTACTAGGGAGATCTGCTTATGGTCCACACAGTCATCTTCTCTTAGAAATTCATAATAACGAGCAATGGTTGATTAAGGATTCTTATTTTCCGCTGCATTTATGGATGAAAATGAAATTGTGCTGTTCCTGCAGAACACTTGTGTTTATACTGAACCTTCAATGAGCTGTCAAAACAACTACTATCATGTAATTATATGGAATTAAACTCCTCTGTAAGACACACAATTTTAGCAATGGCCTGAATTTGGCAACAGGGATCAAAACCAGAACAGGACTCATCAGCCCAGAGAAAGGAGGGAAACACTATGCCTTAAGAGAGGTATGCATTTCGCAAGACAGCACAAACACCAGTATGAGTATCGATTCATCTAGGATCAGTGATGAACTCTAATGTATGAGAAAAGATGTCAGTAAAAGGTAAAAAAATGGTTTTAAAATATCTTTCAGTAAACCTGACTCCAAGCCCTTCTTCCAGTGTATCTTTCTTATTTTTATTATGTTTTATGAACAAATAGCAACAATGGCACGGTGGCAAGTGAAAGAAACTAACATTTTTTTAACTTGGCTGTGAAATATTTGAGGGGCATATATATATGGACAGGAAAACAGTATGTCCCCAGAGAGAAAAGCATTTTCATAAGGATCATGATAAAGGAGACATCAAACTTGAATCCAAAGTAAACATATCTTTATGCATTATAGGGTCTTGCTCATGCCATCAGGTTGAAAGAGGACACTATTTGCCATGCCAATCTCATGCTCATTAGAGATCAAGCAGCTGCTGGTGCTGGCAGTAAACATAGGAGAAAGAGAATTATTGACTGTTTGGCTTATCTGAGCTCATCCACGTTAATGCCTTGTTTCCACAGAGCGAATTCTAGATGTCTCTTGAATATGCCCTTGGTGTCATCACTTCCTAAACCTTGCCAAGTATATCACTCCAAACATTTATTTCTTCCAGACAGAAAAGATGTTCCCCTGTGTCTTTATTTCAATTTAAATTCCATTTGTGCTCTTTTGTCAAATTTTCTATATTGAGTTATGAATACTACTGACATTAGCTCTACCATTATAGAGTTTGAGTTCTCTAATTAGATTCCCTTATTCAACTTATTTCTAAGGTTAAGGTTTTAAACTATTCCTTATAACTCATTCTTTTAAAGCTGAAAGTAACAATGTTGATGCTTTACTCTCATGATTCTCTTTTTTCAAGTGCCATAATATCCTTTCCAATGCAGTGACTGCTTTGACCAAGGGCTGCACACCCGTTGGGCAATGACAGTCATGCACACTACAAAATTCCCCCCATGATTCAGCACAGTATTTGATTTTCTCTTTTATTTGTCTCACTTTAGATATGCATGCTACAATATATCCTCATTTCTGCAAGCCTAAAAGCAAGCTCTGATCTCAGGATATTCTCATCTACTGCTCCCACAATCCACAATAATTTTGCATCATGCAGAACTTTGACTCCTGGATTTGTTTTGTTCCTTTTGCTTTCCCTATCACTTCTCTCTGCAATACATAAACAGCCACCTTAAAAATCTTCACCTACTTTGCAAGGAAAGAGTAGTGTCAGGATCTCTCACAGTGTTTCTGGGCCTTTTAGATTAGTTAGAACCACCTACAGTATGAGAACTACCAATAATGATTCTCGAATGTACATCAAGCACTCTTAAGGAGTCTTGCAAAGGATCCAACTACAAGTTCACCTTTAGAAACTGCAAGTACTATTGCTGCCATCTGTCAGAGAAACTGAGGCTGGGTGTTGAGGCTAAGAAGAATGAGTAATATCTGAAAGGGCAACTCCCCATTTCTGAATTCTCCTACTTGAAAACAGTGCAGCTTTACCTGCTGCCTCAAAACCAATTATGTATTTGTTGTTGCCATTGTTTCTGTCTTTTACTTCTGAATGAGAATTTTTGAAGCTTATAGGACAAATCATTCCTGTCATAGGAAACTTTCTGAAGGACACCTTAAGATGTAGACAGTTAGACACATTCATGTCTCAGTGTGCTGGGAGTAATGCATGAAAATCTCTTTTTATGCAGAGCATAACAGAGTCATTTAACTAGTCTGCCCATAAGCTCTGGTAGGCAAGACATTCCTTTATGCTATTAACCTCCTAGTGGTTTATATCTGGGTAAGTGATGCTAAGACAAGATAATGTCCAGTCTGTAAAAGATTTGATGATAATAATACTAAATGTTGAGCATGAAGAACAAGTTCCTTAGGCTATTTTCTAAGTTTTAAAAAGATTGGGTGGGGTAGAGGAGGATGGGTAAATGATACTATCCATTGTTTTTTAATATCAAAATCTCTGAAGAGATATGGATTCAGTGTGTAGGAAATGCGCTGTATCAAAAATCAAATTGCATCATATTGTCTATTTCAAAGTGACTTCTGAAGCTGAAATTAATTTTCCATTTATATTAAGAGGATCCCTGACAGTCAGAGAAAATGGAAAAATCTACAGTGTAAAATGACATGCTAAATCCCCTAAACAGGCATTAACAATAATGCTAAGGGACAAGCCACAGTTCTCTGGCAGAACCAAGGCAGCTGAAAGTGTGGCATCACCACTTCAATGATTGCTGCCTCCAGGATGGATGCTCGAAGTGGTGACATAAAGCAGAATCGGCATATGCTGTCCCTCTGGCAGCTTAAAGAGCCAGGTGGAAAAGTAGAATCTGTCTGTGTCCAGCAGCCTCAATATGCAAATCCATTTGTATTCATTATAACCTAATTCTGCTTCTTACCTGCCAGGGCACATGGCAGGAAAGGAAATAAATCCATCAAGGCAGAACAAAAGCCACGATGTGAATTCTTTTTAAGGAAGGGGATGATGGGATAAGTTCAGGTTTTGTGATGCAAATGGAACTGTAAAAACATCTCCAGAATTGTAAGCATTTGCAAAAAACAGCTGAATTTAGCCCTTTGCATAGAAATAGAGCCAAAAGATCAGTTGTTAGCTGTCTTCAATGCAAGCTGCAGGAGGCATTTATTTGGAGGAATATTCTGAGGAACAATTATGAAAAGTCTAAATGGAGACAGCCTGAGTTGTAACAATGGTGTTAAACAGGTAAATGACTATGGAGGAGCTGGGTGCTTAGCTAACCTCAACATCCAAGAAACTCTGTCCCTATGCGTTGATCATTTTGGACAAAGCACATGAGTCTGTACCTTGCAATACATCCTGGAAGATACCTAAAAGGAGACACTTATAATGTGAGAGTGCATATTCCAATTTCATATTCTCACCAAACCTGAGGAGGATGTATCCTGTGCTATTTAGCCAGGATTTATACGTGTTTTTTTAAGAAAAAACTAAGAAGTAGATCTGGCATTGAAATTGCACCCGGAAAAAAAGGGAATTTATACAGTGATTGTATGATGAAGAAAAGGAAAGCAAGTGCATCTCCCCATCAGTGAAGGAAAGAGAAGACCTCAGAACAGGTGGAAGGTAGATAGAAACACTTCCTGCCTTCCTTCCTATCATCCTTCCTTACTTCCCTTTTTCTCTTACTCATAAAACGTATCTCAAAATATTGGTGAACACTCAGCCAAATTTCAATGGCTGTGCTGGAAGTCCTCTAAACCCCATCATTTCCTAGTGGTTGGGTAACATACACACTGTTGATTCAACACTAAATTTTGCTTGGAACAGATGGTGTAGTGATTAAATGTAGCTACTCACAGCAACTGCTTATACTGTGCACAATTTTCTTTTAAAGGTTTTGTGCCTGGACCACAGAAAAAAAAAAAAAGGCCTTCTTGTTTGCTTTGTGATGGCTACTGTACAAAGCATGGGGAGACCACTTAATCTCCTCTGAGATAAAACCATAATGCCCAGAGAAATAACAGAGAGCAGTGCAGGATGATGTGGGCAGGGAAAAAGAGATGCAGCCAGCGGGGAACCTGCACTGTATGAAGATGTCCAAGAAGAGAAGAGAGGAGGCTCAAAACAAGTTTTAGATGCAGTGGAAAGAAAAAATTCTCAAGAAACAAAAATATACTGAGACTGTGCCAGCCCAGGAATCTACTTGAGATTGCTAGGAAGGGGGCAAACCTGAAAAGAAGGGCAGCTGCTGCAAGCCACAAGGTATGAATGTAGGAGGATGAGTTGTTTACCTTGCTACTCTGTCTCGCTTAGAAATTTTCTCCATTTTTAAAAACTCATGATTCTAGGCTGCCTTCTAAGCAGATATAGCTCTGGAATTTGTTGTCCTTTTGGTGTTCTTCAGACACTTGCTTGAAGGACAAGAGGTGAAGAGATTCAAGGCAGAGTCCATCCCCTCATGACAAGCCATGAAATAAAATAAAAAAAGTAGTCTCAGGGTCTACAACTGGTTTATTACCAGTAAGAACTTCCTTCCACTCACAAACCCCTTAGTACAAGCTAATAAAAATACATGCAGAGCCGTCACAGCTGACTTGCCCAGGGAGGCACATAGGTCTACCCTCTGCTCTAGGCATGTGCCATATGAACCCCAGCCCAGGGCCATTCTGGAGCCTTCTGTCTATCTCACATTAGCAGAGCACAGGTAGCTCGTTCATGGCTCCTGTAATCAATCAGTTATGCACGTAGCCCTTGTGTATCCAGGCACACCATATTTGAAAGTATAATTGCCACAGCAAGACAACACAAACTAAATTAACAAATCTTATTTTTTTCACATCCCCCTTTCAATCGAGAAACTGAATAATTTACTATGGATTGGCAGCTCTTGATTACATTTTTGCACCTTTTAAAGTTGTCTAAATGAGATTTTAAGTAATTTAAACAGCAAGAATAAATGACACATCTTTGTGTTCTACTTGTATAAGAAAGAATACTGGAAGTGTCAGTCTTTAGCAGCCATAAGTCAGATTCTCCAGCATTTTTCTGCTAGACAGTGAAATGCCTGACACTGCTCATGGGTAGAAGGAAGAAGGTTACTGATACGAGTGAGGATTGTAGGGTTCAGTCAACACAAAAAGAAAATAATAATAATCTGAAAATCATGACAAGCTGGCTTTGTGTCAGTTTACTTAGTTGTTGGATATAACAACAGCAGGAAGTCTAATGGAGGATGAATTTCAAGGAGAGACAGAATTCAGTTTGCAAGAGCATCAATGTGCTATGGGATATTCAGACTTGAATCTATCCAGGAGATAGAGGAAAGCATAATTCCTGTCATCTGGCATAGCCTTAAAAAGGTATCCACAAAATGTCATGCAATGGGAGAAAGTGCTGCTATCTCTCATTACCAATTGGCATCCAACACTGCTAGCTGCTCATTTGGGCAGTAAGTTTATTAGCAAAGGACCCTTTGTCTTCTATTTCTGCAAAGTGATATGGGATTATACGGTGTTATATAAACAAAATCTTTATAATTACTGCTTATAGAAGTTTAGATTAGGCAGACATCTCAGGGATACTCAGCTTGGCTGGAAACCTTATGAAAAGTTTTTTTAAAATTGTAGTTTTTTACCTGAATGCCAAGTAAAATATTTCTTTGAGGTATTTCTACTTTAGAATACAATACATGTTACTGAAAGTTAGTCCAACACTATTTTTTTTTTTTTTTTGCCGTTTTTTCCTATATAGGAGACTCATTAAATAAGACAAAAAAAAGTGCAAGTGAATTTCACCTTTTAGCTTCAAAACACAGAGAAGGTTGGCATAGGTAAGCAGCTCCCAAAAATAGGTTCATTGTCCTTCATAGAAGAAGGAAGTAGAGGATCATAAGGGAGTGAATACTTGTAAGATCTCTGAGCAGTTTTAAGCCTGTTCTTCCAGATACATCTCACATTCCAGGAGGAATCTGGTTTATATTTTATCTTCTTCACCAGGTCATGCATCTATAATACACAATCTCGAGGATTTCTGTAATCTAAATTGTCCTTCTATTTAAAAGGGAAAAGCACAATGTAATCAATATTTTTTTTCCCTGCTAGATATGGTACTGTTCAACTAGAAATAAATCATTTGTATGTGGCAGACTCAGAACAAATGAGAAAAACATACTCTTCTAGCCATTATGTCCAAAATTTACAGCTTTTTAATGAATTACTGAAAGTGGAGGGAAGAATTATTTCAGACTACTAAAGGAACTTGAGGAATACCTAGCATGCTTTGTCCTTGCTATTACCTATTGATTAACAATGGGAGAATTTTAAGTACAGACTAAAAAAACCTTTTATGTAAGTCACATAAGATCAATGCTTCCAACAACTGCAACACAAAACTAAATTGTGGATAGAAGAAAGCCTGGATAATTTCTGACAGTGAAAGAATGATACTGGCAACACACTCCAAGACATGTGTAAGACGTTATTGAAAAATAAATGCTATAATCTGGACGTAACTAAAAGAGTACAAAGAAACTTATAAGGACTCACTTTCATCTTGTTTTACTGAGGTCCCAACTCTCCATACAGTGAATTAATGCTTGGCAACAATATGGCCTTGCAAATTGCAGCCTCTTTATATTTTGCTCTTTTAGAGCACCTTTCACTGAATGATTTCAAGGATCATTGTTGAAAAGAGACTGCATGGCTATGCCTATGCTGTAAGGTAGTTAAGAATTTCCTTTATAAAATTACATTTTTCTTGTTTCTCCTTATTCTAACTATTTTGGAGACTCCTTTTAAAAAAAAGGAGAAAGTATTTTATTAAGAAGAAAGCAGAAGTATTCAGCAAAAATTAGTATATGTTGGTAACATCTTTTTTAAAAAAACAGAAAAAGCAATTGCCAAAGAAATCCCAACAGCCACCAAAGGAAACAATCATAAAAAGTTATATGAGAGAACCTTTTCAAACAGCTCAAAGAGTTATTCCCATTTAGCACTACATAAGGTCCTTCAAAATATAAATTACACACAAGATGTTAACCCTAGAAATCTAATTTAGTTATTACTTTTTTCTTATACAGAACAAATGAAAAGAAACACAGAGAAGCAGAGAAGAAATGAATCCATCAGAAACTGAAGCGTGTCAGCATGAAGCACTGACATTTCAACTCAATTTTGCAAATAAAAAGAATGTTTAGAGAAGGAAAGAATTTAGAAGCGTGAGATGAACGAAGAGAGGCATTCATTACAAACGCCATCCTGCAATGCCAGATCTGGTTAAGTACAGGATGTCACTCTCTCTGCAGTTAGGTGTTATTCAGTTAAAATTGAGCTGAGTTATGGCAGCCATGAATGGAATTTTTTTATACAGTGCCATGGAAATATAATCGGCCTCCAGAAAATTCTCACTCATCCACCTACAAAGCAGCATAGCAGACTAATACATACAGAAGCTGGACAAGGCCATGATATATAAATTGTAGAGTGTGGCTGCATGCAGAATATGATTGAAAACTAGAACAAAAAACTGACCCTACATAGATGATGCTCAATCACTACAAGGAAAAAAAAAAAAAAAAAAAAGTGGCTGGTAAAAGTGATGGTCTTGTGTGTTTTGTTTGTGTTTTGTTGGCAGAGTGTTCCTGTATGCATTCCCTTTTGGTGCCAGTCCATTTTCTGAGATGTATTGCAGAATGGTTGGACTCGACGATTCAGTGGGTCTCTTCCAACCTGGTTATTCTATGATTCTATGGCATCATTACGAATATAGGTATTATTGCTGCTGACTTCCAGGTGATTCATTCCTACAAAACAGTGAGCACCATTAAACTACCTTACAAAGTATTCCACCACTGCTCAAAGAGACTGGCACATCATATAGACCTTCTCCAAAGAACCCCCCTAGGCACTGCTCAGGATTCTCCCCCATGACAGATAATGCTACAAATAGCAGCTGCTTTGCCTCTCACTGTGTTCTCTTAGAGTGAGAAAAAGGGAAAGCTATGAATCAGTCTGCTATCTTGAATCCAGGGATAATGAAACAAGGAACAATTAAGGTGCCAGAAGTACCATTTGGCACATATGAATTATAAGTAATTGTTTGAACACTGGTTTTCCCAGCTCCATAAAACTTCTATTCTTCCCCAGTGAAATCAGACCAGTATCGCAGCACAGAAACAAGTTCTCAAAACAATTACATTCTACCCATGTTTTTGTTTTGACTTAGGAATATCAAGTTTTCTGATGGAAAAATGGAGTTGCTTATATGTATTTACAGATGGCTGTCTATTTGAGTGACAGACATATGTGCTGAAGCAGTGTTAAGTGCTGTAACTTTAGCTTATGGAGCAGTTGCTTTGAGAAGATTTCATCTTAATGCTAAACAAGTGAGATAAAAATAAGTAGGGCAATTAGAAAGTAAACATTGTTTTCCTTTCAATTCTTTCAATTAAAGTGTGAAAAAAAAATTTCATGTAGATTGAGGTGTAAAGAAAACTTTAAGAACAGGATCATATTCTAGTTTGTGAAAAAGTGTAGTCTGTTATCAGAGAAGCCATGAGTATTTGTTTATTGATCTGTTCAAACGAGATGACTATTGCATCTGGCAAGTTCATCTTCTGCCACATCTTGTCACTTGAAGGGCAACCACCTAATAGGGGGGATTTTGTGACCCAGCAGTGCAAATCATACAGGTGATGAAGGTAACAGGATGTATGAAATGAGCATATGTCCAGAAATATGAAAAAATACTGTGCCAGGAAGTACATAAAATATATGAGTATTTTTGTTTGCACAGCGGTGGCTCTGAGCTTTTGTGGTTTTTGCCAGTGAAAAATCATTCACTACTGTCCTCAAATCCAGAAAGAGATCTGCAACTTTTAATGCTCTGCAGAGGGAAAATACAGGAACAAAAGCAATTAGATGCCGCTGCAAGAGCCTTTTTCCTCTTATTAAATCTATCCAGGGAAAACCAGAAAAAGAACTCCGTGTTTTTCAAAGGAGATCTATTTTTTCCAGACTGTTTTGTTCCTGTGTCTTCTTTTAAATTCCCAGTGCTCAGCTGACTTCAGCTCAGAAAATACATATATACTGAAATTATTGAAATTAGCATACCCAAAAAGTCTTTCTAAACAAAGTATTGATGAACTTCCCAAGGAGGAAGAAAACCTGAGAGACAGGAGGATTCTTTCAGTACAACAAATGCTTATATTTTTATTTTAGTTGGTCAGGAAAAAGAATAAAAAACAAAAGCCACAACTGCAATAGCATGTTCTATAAAGTATTTCAGAAAATCAAAGATCTGAAAGAATGGACGTCTTTAAAGAGTTCAATGAGAACAGGCTTAGGAGATACCTAGACTACTCAAGTGAACCACTGAAATTATTTTGGAAATGTGTAAAATCGAGCTAGGATTCAGGAAGACCAACTGAATCAGCTCAGCAAAGGCTTGTTAGCTTATCATGAAAAATCTGAAAAAGAACTCATCTGATACAGAATTAAAAAGGACTGTGAGTCACCATCATTATGTGGAAGAAAGTTTTTTCCAGATTAATCTAATTACATATCCTGAGTATTGTAATGCACAGTATTCTGTTTAAATGTAGTATTGCACCTTCTTGAGATAAACATTAAGTGGATTAATAACTAGCCATATGGCAGGTTTTGCAAAGCTGTTTTCAAGGAAAGTCATCATGGAAAAAAGGAATTTTAGTGCATCACTGCCTAAAAGAATTTAATCGGTGATCCAGAATTAAACTTAAAATCACTGTTGAGAAAACTGGTAGCTGCCATTGCTATTGCTCAGCAGTAAAATTGGTAAGAAACCTGAACAGAACTGCTTAGTAAATTGGAATAACTCAAGAAATGGACACTCACACATGGACAAATGCAACTGGATATATCTAAACAGAAGGAATGCTGGCCACACCTATCACACAAAGGATTTGTAGCCTAGAAAGAAACTACTCTGAGAACATTTGCTGCTCTGAGTGGATATGGAACTGAATTGATGAGTTTCTAGGACAACGATGAACCAGAAAGAGCTAATGAAATCTTTATACAAACAGAAGCAATGTGAGTAGAAACAGAAATGTGATTTTTATCTCCTCACTGAACACTCGAGAGTCTGATAAATTCTTGCATTCAAATAGGTGTTTCACAAAAAGGTGCTTAAAATCTCACTCCATTTAGCTTATCATAAAAAAGAAAAAAGGTGTCTTGGGGATGAAGAAGGAGATAAAAATGCCATGTCCTGTAATTTTTTTTAATCTGGAGGAAGATAAGAGAATAGAATAGAGACCCAAAGAATTAAAATAATTTCCTTTTTGGATTCAGCCTCAGTGAATTTTTACAAAAGATGTTTTAGTAAAATATTCATCAGGAAAAGGAACATGAGAGAAATCCATGATCTTTCATACTTGAGATGAAGAACTTAATCCAGTGTAGGAAAACCTCTCCTTCAGGCCAGTTGCCCAGATAAGCTCTAGGTAGCACGTGGCCAGGATGACCCTATTCCTCTAAAAAACAATCGTGTTTCACTAAGCCAGTATTGATGTTGAAGGTGAAGTGTCAAACATTCACTGAAGTATCTCCATGGAGGAAGCCCTTGTTGAATTAGATTTCCCCTTCCACCATAATCTAGCTCATCTCTAGAGGAAAAGGGTGAAAATGAGCTATTTTACACCTGACACACAAGCCAAAGCGGTTACAACACTAAGGAATCAGATACAAGGAGTCAGCTTGGTTCCTTATTAGCAATGTCTCAGCGTATTATCACGTATATTCAGCACCCTGGCACTGAGAAAATCTCTCCAGAAAGATCCATCCTTTTGCTCCTAATAGGCAGACACATGAAAAAGAAAGAGAGAGAAAGACTGAGTGGAAGAAAACAAGACAGAGAGAGAGTGCAAGAGAGAATGTCTTGGTACAGAAGTGTCAACCTAGAGTACGTTATTTCACCGCTTTCTCTCTGCTGAATTGTACATGAACAGCTCATAAGTTTCTGACATTATTTCAATGCCAATATATTTACTTGAATAGTTTTCAGCTGGGTACTCATTTACAAATAATCAGTATTAAGAATATAAATTATTTCACCTGTATACATATTATTTCTTGGATATTTGTGTTTCCCAAAATTTAACATTTAGATCAAGGTTTCTGGAATGAACACTGACAGTTACAAATGTGCCTTCTGTTAAAATTACTCTTAGGTTGGCTATTTTGATTAAAATTGCTTGGTGGAGGATTCACAAGAAATGAAGTCTGAAAAAGGACTGAACTCAATTTTGAGGAAAGTTCTTTTGAGAACTGAAATACGTATTCGAGAGGGATGTTGGGAATGTAATACGAAAAGTATTCTACGAGCCTTCATTCCAGTACACTGAGCAGTCAGGCATCAAAATCGTGCCATTTTCCTCAGTCTTCTTGATCTGAATCCCAGAACATGCAATGAGAGGATATATGCTTTGCAGTGCAGTTGCACTTCACTAATGAATTCTAATTAACACCCTGAAACACATTCAGTGGGAAGAGACAGCCATTCTGTGCTTGTCATATTTCATAGATTGCTACAATTACTGAAATGAAAGTATCACTCTGGGAGGAAATGCTGGAATCTATGGATATCTACTACATTTCTATCACTGTCTACCGATTCACAGAATCACAGAATCACAGAACAACCAGGTTGGAAGGGACCCATCGGATCTTCTAGTCCAACCATTCCCATCTAACACTAAACCAAGTCCCTCAATACCTCATCCACCCGTGCCTTAAACACCTCCAGGGAAGAGGAATCAACCACCTCCCTGGGCAGCCTATTCCAATGCCCAATGACCCTCTGAGTGAAAAACCTCCTCCTAATCTCCAGCCTAAACCTACCCTGGCGGAGCTTGAGGCCATTCCCTCTCGTCCTGTCCCCTGTCACTTGGGAAAAGAGGCCAGCTCCCTCCTCTCCACAACCACCTTTCAGGTACTTGTAGAGAGTAATGAGGTCTCCTCTCAGCCTCCTCTTCTCCAGGCTAAACACCCCCAGCTCTCTCAACCTCTCCTCATAAGGCCTGTTCTCCAGCCCCTTCACCAGCCTCGTTGCTCTTCTCTGGACTTGCTCCAGAGCCTCAACATCCTTCTTGTGGTGAGGGGCCCACAACTGGACACAATATTCAAGGAGCGGCCTCACCAGTGCTGAATACAGAGGGAGAATCACCTCCCTGGACCTGCTGGTCACACCATTTCTGATCCAAACCAGGATGCCATTGG
The DNA here is from genome assembly GCA_033558105.1 of Coccyzus lansbergi. NCBI lineage: Eukaryota > Metazoa > Chordata > Aves > Cuculiformes > Coccyzidae > Coccyzus > Coccyzus lansbergi. The sequence continues at coordinate 1,481,597 of JAUMJK010001135.1, forward strand.
CCTTCTTGGCCACCTGGGCACACTGCTGGCTCATGTTCAGTCGGCTGTCGACCAACACCCCCAGGTCCCTCTCCTCCTGGCAGTTTTCCAGCCAGGCTTCTCCCAGTCTGTAGCTCTGCTTAGGGTTGTTGTGCCCCAAGTGCAGGACCCGGCATTTGGTCGTGTTAAACCTCATGCCGTTGGACATTGCCCAGTGGTCCAGCCTGTCCAGGTCCCCCTGCAAAGCCTCCCTACCCTCCAGCAGATCGACACTTGCACACAGCTTTGTGTCATCTGCAAACTTGCTAAGGATACCCTCAATGCCCTCATCCAGGTCATTGATGAAGACATTGAACAGGACTGGACCTAGCACTGAGCCCTGGGGAACACCACTTGTCACTGGCCTCCAGCTGGATTTAACACCATTTACCACCACTCTCTGGGCCCGGCCAGCCAGCCAGTTTCCTACCCAGGAGAGTGTGCGTCTGTCCAGGCCAGAGGCTGACAGTTTCCGTAGCAGAATACTGTGAGAAACTGTGTCAAAGGCTTTACTGAAGTCCAGAAAGACCACATCCACAGCCTTTCCTTCATCCAGCAGCCGAGTGACTTTGTCATAGAAGGCGATCAGGTTGGTTTGGCAGGACCTGCCTCTGGTAAACCCATGTTGACTGGGCCTGATCACCCGGTTCTCTTGTAAGTGCTTCATGATAGCACTCAAGATCACCTGTTCCATGACTTTCCCTGGCACTGAGGTCAGACTGACTGGTCTGTAGTTCCCAGGATCCTCCCTGCTACCCTTCTTGTAAATGGGCACTACATCAGCCAGTCTCCAGTCCAGAGGTACCTCCCCAGTCTTCCAGGACTGCTGGAAGATGATGGAAAGGGGTTTGGCCAATACATCCGCCAGCTCCCTCAAAACCCTAGGATGTATCCCATCTGGCCCCATGGACTTGTGGGTGTCCAGTTGGCCAAGCAGGGCTCTGACCTCCTCCTCATGGACTATGGGAGCCTCGTATTGCTCCTCTGTTTCCCGGGTATCTACACAGAGGGAACAGCTTTCTTTACAATTAAAGACTGAGGCAAAGAAGGCATTAAGTACCTCAGCCTACTCCTTGTCCCCTGTCACTGCTGTTCCCTCTGAGTCCAAAAGGGACTGTATGGTCTCCCTTGTCCTCCTTTTACTGTTTATATACTTATAAAAAGATTTTTTATTGTCTTTTGCAGACTTAGCTAATCTGATCTCTACCTCAGTTTTAGCCCCTCTGATTTTTTCCCTACATAGCCTCGCTTCCCTCCTGTAGTCCCTCCAAGAGGCCTGTCCCCCCTTCCAGAGCCCATAAATCTTCCTTTTTTTTCTAATTTGACTCAAGATTTCCCTACTCAACCAAGCTGTTTTTTTCCCCTGCCGGCCTTTTTTCCAGAACACGGGGATGGCTTTCTCCTGAGCTGCCAGGATCTCCTTTTTGAAGGACTCTCAGCCCTCTTGGGCTCCCTTGCCCTCAAGTGCTGTCTCCCAGGAGACTTTGCCAACCAGCCTTCTAAACAGTTCAAAGTCTGCCCTCTGAAAATTTAGTGCTACCGTCCTGCTTAGCACCCTCTTCACTTCACCAGCACCCTCTTCACTTCACCATTCTCATTTGTGCTTACAGGGAGAACTACTACAGGCTGCTCATCACAATTCCAAGCTCTTTTGGGCCTTTCTTTTTTATTTGCAGCAAGTCCTTCTAACATTTTAAGTCCTCTGGAAGGTTATGTTTCACCTACATTAAATAGTAAAGAATTGTATTTTATAAACCATCATAAATGTAAGGTACCAACCAGAAGCAGTGCTCTCTCAAATCACTGTCTCTCTCCCACAAGCTAACAGTAGACCTACGTGTCCAGTGGTGCAATAATCAGTTCATTCTATTTGATTTCTCTTCTCTTGTAGAAAAAATATCTTTTCAAAAAAATATCTTTTCCAATTTTATTCTTCATTCTAGTCCAATAAAAAGAAATTAGTAACATATCAGAAAAGTAGGACTACGCTGAGGAGCACTGTCATCCATTTAATGTATATTTCTGATATCTTGGCTCATACATGACAAATGCTGAAGGAAAAGGAATAGTAATAGAACACACATAATTTATTTGTGTGTGGGTAATGTATGCATGATCTCACATTAAGACTCTCATCTAAGCAGCCATAAAGTACAGTCCATGTAAAATATATATAAAAGAATGAACGTATGTCTTTAGTAAAAGTACAGTGAACTATTGTATGGATTATAACTAGACCAGAACTAGAAAATAAGCTCCTGCTGAGGTTGAATGCTCAAGTCATTCGGATTGTGCAGGGAGCTTGTCACCTCTCCAAAGAATCAAAGTAGAATATTTCTGGCTTCTAATAACCCGCTCATTATGGTCTCACAGGTGAACATTCTTTAACAAAAAGTGAATGAAACACCACTGAGAACCATAACATAGGTAATCAGGACGGTACTCCTGAAAAGTGAGTAATACATATTCGTTTTACCTCTTCAGGCAGAACTGTAAGCCCTACTGGAAGACAAACATCCATAAGCTAGCAATTAAAATGAAGGTGGATATTCCCACAGTGCAATTGCCATTGATGGGGCTGCAAATTTAGATGAGCTGGAATTTAGAGGGCACTGGTTTGCATCCATGAATCCATGACAAGGACTAACTTCATATTTCATATTTTCTTTTTTTTTTTTTTTTTGGTCCTTCAGTGAACCATAATAATAGGAAAAGCCCCAGAGATGTTCTTTATCTTCTCTGAGTGGTGAACAAGTGGTAATTTTATGGCTCCAGTTCATACAGTTATTTGTTAAGACACACAGAAAAGTTATACAGACAAAATATTTAGAGACATAGAATCATATTTCTGAAATGTTCTTGAGATGCCTATAAAAGTCAAAGAAAAAGGAGGAAATAAAAGAAACTACTTAATAAGGCCAAACTCTTATAAAACTATTCTGAAAGTCTGTGAAGAGGACATCTAAAGGATCTGAACATCTTAGGTCTGGAGGAAACAGAGGGCACAACCATATGTACTATATAAAGAAGCATCACAGAAAGACCTTGAATATTGTGCAAAGAGCCAGTTCTTATCCCAAAAAGACTGTATTACAAGTGGAAAAAATTCAGAAAATGGAAACTCGGCTGTGCAATAACTCTCCTTAAAAGCAATAATAGAGTAAATTGAGACAATTCAACCTAGGAAAAGAATCATTTGGTGAGGTAGGATAGAAGCATACAAAATTCTGAAAGGATAAAGGAATAACTGCTTACTAGCTATTCACTTTCTCAAGCATGCACGAGCAGGGGCATCAAGTGAAGTGGGTGTAGGCATGTTCAAACCTTCTGAGAGCAGACTGGGAAATTCTTTGCAAAAGGATGCTACAGGTGCCAGAAATCTACATGGATTCAAGAAGAAACTGGGCATATACTTGGAAGAGAAATTAATTGCTTATTAAGGATTAAAAAACATTCATCTGCCTTATGTATGGCCATACTGTCAACACTGAGACTAAATAGATAATGGGGTTAGCTATTTTCTCTGCAAAAGCAGCATAATATACAACTCTAGGCAGTGGAGACTAAGTAAGTTCTGACACTACAAAACTGCTCATCCAGAATTCAGGGAGTATATTTCATTGAAAATTTTAGATCAAGAGTGAGTAAAGCTTTCCAATAGTTTAAGCTTCCCTGAATCACTTCAATTAATTTGGGGGCCTGTAAAATCAGTGTGAGCTTGCAAAGCAGATTTCCACCCACATCCCTCAGTTTAATTCCTTTTCTTTCCCTAGAGGCAGCCTAGAGGCATCTCTATTTCCCCTCTCCTTCTGCACCTTTATCCACTTCTCACAGAAAGATCTTCTAGCAAAAGGGAAGATTCCAATATTGAATTGCCATCTAGCTTGTAAAAATATTGAGTTGCTACCAGTGGTATTTCATATACAATGCGATATTTGCATATGCCCATAAATACTTGTTTTTATACTGAACATTTACTCCCTGTATATGGTTTCCCTGTTATCCCTCAAGTCTCTCTGAAGTTGCTTATTCCACTCTATTTTTTTGTTCCACTTGATACAAGCTACATGAATATTCCTTTTTAAGGGATGGGTTTAAAGCGCTATTGAACTGTAATGAGACAGAAGCACACGCTTAACTGATTTGCTGAATTGGGGTCAAGAAAATGAACTTGCTCCAATGCCTCAAAAAGCAAATTGAGTTTGGGTATTCTATCATTGTAGGTTAACACTAGGTTCAGAATAGCTCAGAGCATCTTTGGTGGGAAGGCTCTGCTTAGGGAACTTATGCCTTGAAGGCAGCAAACAGTCACTCTGAGAATCATTTTCTGAGTCATCTTCTCAATGACCATTCAACTCTGTCAGTTTCCAAGGTCTGATATTTAGAAGATCTGCAGCTAAGCCTTAAGACCCACATTTTCTGTTACTAATTGTTGAATATTACTTCAGCCAGGCACTTAGTAAATATGCTGAACAAGAAAAAGGTATTTCCAGCAACCACCATCTGCAGCTAGAGTGCTTTACCTGCTAGATTTTGTATCAATATACTGAGAAGTTTTACTAGCAAAACAATCTTCAGTGTGCCTGTGTTACAGCCTGAAGCAGAGCATACAGACAGAGAATGTAGCTGTAAACAAGCTGGGACTGAATAGTTATGGCCATACAGTGCTTACAGCAGGTTATTTTACTCCACTCCTCACACACACCAACCAACAAGTTCTGTGACACACACAGGAATCTCATTAGGAGAGAATTCAAGATAAAAACAAAAGCAGTGGTATTTGTGTAGTAAATCAAAGTGGTAGTATTTGTAACTACACTAAAAATACTATTAATTGTTACATTTTTTTCAATTGGTATGCAAATGAGTGCTGCAAATCATGGAAGTTATATATAATATAAACCAAATTCATTTGATTTAATGTAATTTTGAGTGGCAGGAAAAGGAAGGGAGGAGAGAAACAAGCAAAATATGTATTTGGTGAACACTGTTGCAGTAACGTGCTGAGATTAATTCAAGGTAAATTCCAGGGAGTCTTACACAGTAAAACAAATACTCTTGCATTCCTCTTTAAATAATTACTATGCTTTACTACTTAGAAAACTCCAGTGAAATACAGACAAGAGTCATTTTATGACCAAACTGCACCCAAATTACTTCATGCAAATAACCCTGGTTAAAGTAGATTCATTCAGTGTATGTAAATCCACACTACTAGATCCAGGAGTGGGCTCATCTTGTGTAAAATTAGGTCAATCTCTCCAACAGATGAAGGAACCTACAATGGCCAACACTTTTCAGAAAAATGACATCTTTTTCAAATTGGCTTCATTAGCCTTTCCTGCATACAAGTAAAATGCAATTTAGTTTCTTAAACAGACTTCTCTCAACTGTAAAATTCATAGGACTTGGCTTATAGAACAATATTTTCTTTTGATTAAAACGTATAAACTTAATAATCCGTAAGTCTACGAACAACCTTTGTATTCAGTACAGAAAGCTTTTCAGTTAGCTGGAGTGAGCATTTGGGTTTAGACACTTCCAGCCCATTAAACTAATTGAATAAGCAAGAATTCATTCTTCCAGAATAACCAGTTGCTCCAGGAAGTGATTCTGACAATTAAGTAAGTGACACTCTTCTGAGGCATAACCAGCAAGTGGCCCAAAAAGGAGCTCTGTTGAACTACCCGTATCTTCTCTGAATAAATCATTAAATGAAAGTTCAGACAACTTCACAGAAGAACCATGTTGGCCCTAGTTCTTTAATCACTTCCCAAATCCATGTGCACTGTGAACTTGTCTCTGACCAAAGAAGGATGTAAGTCTGCATATTTCAACATTGCTGTGCAAGGATGACAGATGGGCTGCCACCCACCTCCCCACATAGCAATGGCTGATGCTGTTTATCTGCAAGTGTTTCTAATTTCAAGAAAGGCAACTGTGGATATTTAAACTAGGGATATGAGAAAGCTAAAGTGATTTAGCTGGATGAGCTTGAATTTAACAGGATTACTTCTTATTTTTATTAGGAAGCTGTAATGTGATTCTGCTCTCTTTTTTCCCCAGAAAGGTCATCATCATGGTAACAGCAGAATTATCTGCATTCTATAGAATCCCTGCAGCAATATTATTGCACAGACTCACAGTGATGTGGCATATTTAACTGGTTGCACCATCCATCATCTGTAACTGTCTACTACACACTCAAAACTCTGGAATATTTAAAAAAACTGCATTTTTAACTGTATTTTTTAGCTCCTTGCAAATTAAGAGCACATGGAGTTCAAGGCAAATTCTAAAACCAGCTACCACACACAAAAGAAGTTTAGATGAAGAAGAAATATCTGAGACGTGAGTGTAAAAACATAATAGAAATACAACTACTGCAATTTCTACTTTTTCTCCTGACAGAAAAGGAGATTGGGTTTCAAAGCACAGAACTAAAATTATCATTAGCAGGGCTGAATTGTAGCTTTGCTTCCTAATGAGACTTTGCCAGTCAAGGAGGTCTACTTATGTAAAAAAAAAAGTCTTAGTAACACAAATTCTTGATGACAGACAAACAGGCCATCACAAATCATGATATACTGAAGGACCCTCAGAAGATACTGGAGAAGGAAGACCATGCAACACATGGGTAACTAGCAGAACCTGAGAAAGGGAGTCAGTCATCAAGGAAAGGATGGTTTTGTTTTGTTCTGTTGAGGAGACAGAAAGATAATAAGATGCTTTGTACTGAACAGAAGCATACATTTCTGAGTATCAGAGAATTTCTCTAAAGAGCATGTGTGAGATGGAGTGCTGTTACTCTATGGTTAACAACCACAGGTTGCAAGCTGTTTATGAATCAGCGATGGTGAAGTCTGTGAATAAACATGGATTGGTAATACCAATACCCGTCAACCTTTTTATAAGCCTCTTACATCCTGCATTTTGAACCAGGTTCTCTAAGTATTGTTCCGCTTTTTTTAAGTACAACTTTTTGTTACTGTTGTTCTCAGTAAGATGACTGCAGTCACATAGCCATATTTAAAAAAAACAAAAAAAAACAAACCAAAAAAAAAAAAACAAACCCAAGATCCTGGTCTTCTGGTTAGTCAGTAACTAACTTTTTAGAGGAGTTATGCCTAGCTTAAACTTTGTAATTCTTTAGGAACCTGTTAGATGGAGCACGCTGAGTAGATATTACTTTTCGTTAGACTACATTCCTCCAAATACCTCAATAAACCCCATTAAAAGCTAGGAGCACAGTTTCCCTTTCTGATTCAAGGCAACCAAACAAGATGTCTGAGCATGAGATTTGAAAGGCATGAGTTTCCCTAAAGAAAGCTCAGACTCTTGTCATCTCCTTCAAGCCATGTGAAAAGCAGCTACGCTAGCTCTTTCACAGCCTGATTGGTGCAGTAGTAATTTAATTTGGCTGATTCTATAATTAAGAAGATACTTAGACTTGTCAGCAACAACACAGCCAGTTTGTTCTAAGTTTAAGCTGCATGACAAGGAAGATAGCAATCTTCAGGCTTCTGAGCATAATACATTAATATAATTGTTAATGCCCTGGTGTAATTTTTTTTTCTCATTCTTTTCTTATCCCCTCCTCCTTTCTTCCCTTTCATTTTTTTCACTATCAAGACAAAACTGCATTAGAAATAGCTCTTATCATTTTAATAGTCTTTAAATTAGGCTGGCACAACCTTAAATAAAGAGATTTTTTTGTGGGGGAAAAAAAGGAAAATAGAGAAACTGTTTGTAAAACATAACTCTTGTGCCCAAAGGGACATATCATTTTCATATTTTAAATCTGAATGCATTTTAGTTATTTTGTGTTTTTCCAGCAATCAGTTCACATTATGAGAATAGGGTAGTATAATTATGGAAATTAAGTACAGATTTCAGTTGAATGAACTCATCAGATGGAATTACAGCCTTTCTAGATTGGTCGTCTGGCTTTATGTCAGATGATTTGCATAAAACATTTAGCTTAATGAGAAGTAAACAACAAGGCTGTGGAATATATTAACCCAAGGGGGTCTGAGCTGACATATAAGAAATGTTAAGGTTGTAGGCTTTTTTTTCATTTTAAAGACAAAAAGGAAGCCTTGAGAGCAGATTAGGGACTTAAAGGTAATTCTGGCTTGGATCATAATTCTTCATGGATGCTATTTTTTCACCACCTACAGTCACCTACACTGTGAAGTAATTTATTTACTTTCAGTTGCCTCTAAGCAAAATCTGACATAATCTAGTTACCCTGTCAGATAGCGTTCATGGCTGCAAACATGGTTTTGTGTTCAGTAGCTGAATTTTCTTCTGGTCAGTGGTCTGGATCTTCCTCAAATTATGTTCTGGGATATCTAGTCATTTATCCATCATCTCTGGAGGGTCTAATTTTCATTGGGAAGTACAAAACCAAACAATACTTCTGCATCTTTAACCATTAAACTCAGAAATGCTACCATCCTAAGAGCATATTGATAGCAAGTCTACTTAATGTACAGAATATTAAATAGATCTTTATTTCTGTTCCCATGGCAGCATCTCCTGCTGGGAGGGGATTCTACAGGAGGCCTAAGCAAAGTACATGAGAAATGCTTTGAAATCACTGTTCATTCTGTAAGATTTTCAGACTCTGCCCATGGGCTGTATCTTAGCCTGGTACAGCCTGGCATTTCCACAACACTATTAATTCTATGTTCCATCCCACTGTAGATCAACTCTTGATGTGTCTCCCTCTTATGCTATAACTTGAAAGTAGCCATTTATTCTAAAGCTGTGTTACACATTCACTAAGGGTGTCTTGTCCTTTGTTTACAGCACTGTGGGTCGTGAAGTAGAAAGACCGTAGAGGGAAGCAGAATTACTTCCCTAATATTTAAGAAACTTAGGACTTAATTAAGCCTTCAACACTCTACCTCTACCACGACTAAGGATGTGGACAGATGATCACAAGAGACCAAGTTAGCATGTCATAAGACATGACCGCTCATTAGCTGAAAATTACCACCCCCAGCAGATGGGTAGCATTGCTTGTGAATGCAATTTCTTCTGATCATCTGGCCATACCTATCGAGCCTCTTCAAACACCAGTCCCTCTGATTGCAGATAACAAGCTTGATTACTTGAAAGAAACGTCCCCAATTAAGAATGCAGCATTCACCATGCTCACACAGGGAAAAATAAAAGTCTACAAAGATGAATCAAGCCCTGTTGCTCTATCTTTCATTTCACACACATATGTGAACAATTCAGGGAGCAACCCAGAATAGCCAGTGAAGTGGTAGGTAGAAATTCTATGGTAAGTATTTTGATTAACACAAATCTGACCTAGAGGCATAAAACAAACTGCAGTGTTTAGGCATGATGCTGATGGTGCAAATTTTAGCTTTTTTTTTGTATTCTGCAAAGAAAATCACCATATGAGACTGTAGAATAGAAGGGTATGAATACACTCTCATCTAGATGGCAAGGCTTCTTTTACCCTTGCCTAGGAAGGAACAGTACTGGTAGAGATTGTCTTTCCCCAGTTTATGATTGCTAGTGACAACATACAGAGAAGCAAGTTACCAATTCATTGAGCTGAAGAACGGCATGCCACATGTTGTGCTTAGATTTCAAAATAAAAAATTGTATGGCAGTAGGAAATGGAAAAACCTGCCACATGTGTTCTTTCTACTGCTGAGCTCTCCTTAATGAAAAATTGGTCCAGGTTCAAAGAAGAAGAGTAAGAGATGAGAAAAGAATGCTGGTGCAGAAAACTGTTGACCCTTGTGTCTAGCTGAATACAGAAGCAGCGTAGGTAGGGGGTTCCTTAAAAGAGTATGTCTGAATCTATGAGCTTATGACTGGCTGCATGTAGGGAAATAAAGTGAAATGAGAATACTTAAGAGTGCTGAATGAATGTGCAGATCTGATAAGAAAAGATGAGGTATAGCAAATTAAAGGCTGTTGGTTCAGTGGCCACACAGCCAGCATAAGGAGAACAAGATTGCTGCTCCTTTCAGAAATACATTATATCAAAAGCCTTTGGGACTTGTCCTGTAGCAATTGAAATCAGTAGGAAGTTTGCTTGCTATATAGCTGATCTAGTGCTCCATTTTGAAGTCAAACCATGTGCAATCACCACAAACGCCCCGGAGAGTCTCTCATCCTTCTAGATGGTCTGGTGAATATCACCCAGAAAGAAATTAGTATCAAACCTGCGATGGTGTCTTTTAAGAAGACTGAAGAACTCATATTTTAACTGTTCATTCCTTAAAATGAACCCAGTTTCACCCTTGGGTAACTCTGAGATTCAGGGCCATCCCATTTACCTCAGACACTCCAGAATAGTCCTGCTCAAAATGACCAATTACCACCCTCTGTCTCACGGGGAATTTTCTCAAAGGAGTATTATTCCCTTATATGGTCTCATTACAGAAAGTACTTTGGGATAGTTGGGGTGAAGAAGGCTGCAGGAGAATCTGGGATTGGCATATTTTAAAGATGAAAAGAAAGTAAGCATGCTTCCTCTTTTACTAGAGACAATGAAAATTCTGAGCATTTCACACAGCTAGACTATATCAGCAGCAAAGCCCTGCCTCTTTTTATTTGTAATTCAACTGAATGTTTTGACTACAGAGCAGCTCAGCTGTTAGGATTGCTACTGACTTGCCACCTTTGCATCACAGAGTAACTACATTGCCCCTTAAGGCAACCACCGTGCTGCAGTTTGTACAACACAATGTGAAGTGATGGGAACGGAAAATCTGGACAAAATCTGGTTTAAAAGTGACATTTGGGAGATTTTTTCCTATAACTGAAATCATTCTCTCCTTATATAAATCCTCCCAGCCCACACACAATTCTGTTTCTCTATTTACTTATTTATTTATCTGGAGATGGGGGTAGGTGTGCTCAGAGCACACACATTCGAGCAGAGAGTGTGTGGTGTGGGCATACTTTTGAATTAACTCCTGTTCAAGGTTTCTTAACAGTTTGATGAGATTGGTAAAAATGTTGAAAAGGACCTGTTGATTGCATCTGTTTGTAATTACTAGTTGTGGAATGTGAATATGCAGTAGGTATTTATTGAATTATGCTCTGAATGTGAATAGTACACTGCTGCTTCTTAATTGCCTGCTCCATAGGTGTCTGACAATGGGGTTTTTCATCTCGTCCCACTTCTTCAGGAAAAAAAAAAAAAACCAAAACATTTTCATTTTCATTTTTTTGCTTTGTTTAACAGTATGCTGACATTCTGTCAGCTAAAGCACATACTTTAGGAAATATTACTTCAATACCATTGTTGCTTAGGAATGTGTATAAGGGAGGCAGAGAAAAAAAACCAACGGTAATAGAGACAAAATTACTCAAAAGCAGATATGAATAATTTTAGTGTTTTATGAAGTGCCCATGGAGGTCACTGAGACTTTTTGAGAACTAATGGAATTTTGCATTACATTCTGACATGTTTTGCTTGAGGTTTTTTTCTCCAAAACAAGGTCAAATTTCCTGCCACTCTTAAGTGATTAAGCTTCACTGAAATTTCTGGAAATATGCTAGCTTATGCCAGAAGCATACATCATTTATAATATTTCTACAGAAGCACCAAATTTAAGTAGGAAGTGTCTATATGGAAATTCCTCACCCATGTCATAAAGAAATTTTATAGTGATCATACTCCTCTGTCTATCTATGCATAGAAACACTCCTTGAAAGTCAGAAAGTGGCAAAATTCTGATTTTCTTATGGCATACCTTTGGTTCCATTTCATAATATCATAAACATAAGTTTATATTTCTATATAAAACATTATGTTTATACAATAACCAGATATTTATTATATCTGCAGTCATTCACACTAGTTTAAAAGTAGCTTCAGCAAAGGGCACCTTAGGACATGGTTCAGAGATATTGACAAATCTCCTGATTTAATGCATTACCACATCCCACATGTGACTGCAGCAGTTTTATATCTTTGACAATAAAGGAGACATGCAGCCTAATTGAATTCAATTTAGGAGGGCTGTGGAACAAGCCAGATACAGTGGAAATTCTGTATTTCATAGAAGTATTGTAGCAATTTTTTAACAGTAGCTGAAACTCATTTCTACACTTCTGCCTTAACAAAAGAAAACACAGCCAGGGTTCCCAAGTATAATTAAATTGGTGTTCATAACTCAGCCATAGAGAGTACCATATCACTGTGAAACAAAATCTCTTGCAGGGGGTCTTAGCCCTTCTGTTTCAATTTCCTGAAGGCTACGACAGTTGAAAGAAGATAAGCAAACTTCCCTGCAGAAATGGGAAATAAGAACGTATTCCTGCAAAACACTGGACAAGCAAGAGCATAACAATGAAAATGTTGAAGTGTTTACAAATACTGCAGAGGGATGCTGTGAATTTTGGGAGATGGAGGCCCTGCATACAGTTGGATAAACTCTTTTCCTTCTGAAGGGCTAATTCAAATCCTGCTGAAATACCTGCAAAGAACTGTAGTTCTGGAAACATGAATTCAATAATGTCCCATGTGATCTGTTCCCACCTGTGTCACCCAGACAATAGGATCATGAGGCCACAACAACTATTACAGTATTTCCATACCACATATGGGAATGTTTAAGTTATAGGCACCTCTGTGGGCCAGGAGTACAGCAGTCATTTCTCTTACATATTTAAATCACTTAACCACAGAATTGTCCTTCCAAAAGAAGGACAATGGTTCCAAAAGAACCATTGCAAGTTACTAAACCCTAGCAGTCTTAGAGCCCAGAAACAGATACAGCTGACAAGGGGATTGACTTGTTTTTCCACAATCACTCTCAGCCCTAAAAGGAAAAACAAACAAACAAACAAAAAAAAACCAAAACAAAAAAACCCCCACACTGCATTTCTTCCTGTAAAACTCCCTTTGCAGGCAAGAGTTCTTCCTGAAAGGCTCTGTATTGCTGCAGTTCCTTGAACCCTGTCTCTGAACCTTAGTAATGCTGAAGGCAGTGCCAATAAATGCCGGGTGTGCAGCATTGTTATCTGCACTGCACCAAGTTTGCATGCATTAGCAAAGTAGACGTTTTAATCATTTATGTAAATTTATGATGTAGCATTTTATGGTATATTAGTGAAGTATTGATTGCTGTTAAAGACTTGTGTTTGTGGATTCTGTGCTAATGACATTTCTACCAAAGACCAAATTGGACAGTCATGTCAATACATATACATATCAACAAGGGTTATTTTGCAATGGTTCAGTTTCCACAATTATTTTAAGTAGTTTTATGGGAATAAAAAGCAGTAAGCTAGTTAAACTATCCTCTAATGTCCAATGAAAACAATACAGATTTTCTGTTTAAAATGCTTGTTTCACAATGTAAGCATTGGCCAAGCAGCCTTTATCAAATCCTTTGCATTGTCAAAGTGGTTTGGCTCAAAATGAATTCACAAAGAGCGGTTACTGAGACACAGGCAAAGGCATCTGTTATGTATCATGTTGCATCCAAAGCCCACATGTGTGTTCATAGATAATGTGAGGCATTCACATGTCAGAAAGGATCCTTTATGGAATTTTCTGAAGTTATATCTAAGTAAATTTCTTCTGCCAAGTACATTTGATGGGGTTTCCAACCAAATGATAACACAATTTTTCTTAATCCCTATTAACTCAGCTGCCTCAATGTGTGTTTTCAATCTGCCTACCTGTTTTGATACACATCATTGTTATTTTTTCCCCTCTTGCTTCAGCCAGGCTTTCTTATTTTGTTGTCTCCCTTGCTGTTGCACAGCCTTTACTTTCCAGTTCTCTCGCATTCACCCTGAACTGGATTCAAGTTGAGGGGATTCACAATTGATGCTGCTTTCACAGTCTACATTGGCTCTTCAGTGTGGCTCAGAAGCCTAAAATAGTCAATACATTGACAGAGCATCTGAAATTGTGGTCACCTTTCAGCATACTTAATAAAAGTATTAGAAGAGTTACGAGAATAAGACTTCTAGAAATCTGGTTTTCAGGGCTGAATTCAGTAAATATCTTTAGGTTTCCTAAAAAATAACAGTAGTAAAAAAAGTCCAAGACTTTCAGAGGGGGACAAGGAGCAGGAATTATTAAGTAGTTCTGAAGGGAACAGAGTTTCATTGCCATTTGAAAAGTGTTTATATTCTTGGATACAACAAAAGAGATGTAGGATAGGTCAGTTTAGTATGTGAATATGTTTATGAAGGAGGCTTTATGTTCTGTCAATATTGTAACCTCCTGCCCTCACAATCAGTGGAATCCTGACTGATGGATGATGCAGAGAAAGGAGTGTCCTGATTGCTGCTTTGTTTCCTTTTGTGACTAGGCTAAACACTAATGAAATTCTACCTTAGATTTGAGATATCCTTGCTGTCAAAACTCACAAATACATATTCCCATGAAAAGTTTTTCTTTCAACAGCACTGTGCTTTCACCAATGCAATATTCCAACTGGTTCTGTGGAAGAAAATGTGGATAACAGTGCAATCAGGAAATTAAGATGAGTGAGGATGGATAAAATCTGGTCTACCTTTCAGTTTAAGCTGTATATCCTTTCCAAGAAGTACTTCACGCTCTTTTTATAAATGTCTTTGCATTCAGTAAACAGTCCAAAGTCATGCAATTAACTGGTTTATCATATTCTGGGTGCTGATGTTGAACTACAAACAATAAAGACTGAAACCCTATTTCCTTGCTAACAAGACAGAGCCTTGTGACAAAGCTCCCCGACACAGCCAGCCAGCACACCCTAGGAGAGTGCAAAGGGCAATTTCCAAACAGACCCATTTGGTTTCTGTGCTGACACTATTAACAGTGATGCCAATGTTAATAACAATTTTCATACAGTGGAAGCTTGTATGGTTGGAACAGGGTAGAGAGCACCAGCTCTTTCCATTTTGGCTTGCAAACAGCTGCAGGTGGCAAAGCTATTTGCTTGCTTACAGCATCAAATAGACTTCAAGTATGAAGGAAAAAGTTCTGTTATTTCACACACCTCTGCTCTTTCAGTAAATACTCTCAGACCACCGAATTCAGAGCACTGCACCACGAGGCATGACTGCAATTTGTCACAGCACAGTTATCAAAGGCACTGCAATAAATTTAATAAAGCCATCTTTACAGAAGCAGGAATGCTCTATAGTCAAATCAAATGCTAAAAGCATGGTCAGGATCCAAGTTCTGGTTCAGATTTGTATGTAAATCCACAAAGATCAGCTAAACCTTTGTCTGTGATGGATGCGTTTGGTTTTCAGGTTGTGTTACATTTCTTTTAAAAACAACTCTGGTGAAGTAGGAGGGGAATGGACAGAGCTGGATTCTGTTGGGAAGATGAAAATGCATTGGAGGTTTCAAGGATGGCAGGCAGAAGATTTGCAGCACAGCCAAGAACCTGTGGCTTATGATAACAAATGTGAAAAGCAGGTAATCAGACTCCAGAGAAAAAGGAAAAACACTTCTGGAGCCACATGGAAACTGGGTTAGCTACAAATCACAAAGTCACTGAATGAGCCAAAATCAAGCTTGAAGACAAGAACCAACCTGCTTGAACACAGTAGACAAAGCAAGCATCTATTTTCCCTAAATTTTTAAAAAGGAGAGTAACTACATTTAACTACATATGTTTGAGAAAATAGTATTTTGTGAAGCACTTTCAGAACTTCAGAGAAGAAAATCTATATCCTAAGGAGGAATAAAAAACAGCAGATGAAATGGAGTAGTAAGAATAAAAAAAGTTACAACATAACTGTGCAGTTATTCTCTGTTAATAGTCTCAGACATTATCCAAAACATGGTTAGTCAAAATTAAAATGCTTTTCTCAGCCTAGGTCATTTCCCCATGCTTCATCTCAAACAATGCTTTTGCAGAAACAACAAAATAGGCCTTTTAGTTTTTGATACACAGAGTAAAACAAAGCAAGCAAACTAAACATAACAGAAACTCATTTTTATCTATAAAGGAAGCAACTATGAACAGCAAGACTTCCACTAGGATAGACAGACATTGACCTATGAACAATTACCTAACCTTGCCTATAAAGCCCTTATGGTTCACAAATGTTTATTCTTCACTGTACTGTGCAGGCAGCTGCAAAATTAAGAAAAAGATTTTGGAGACATCTCTGCAGTAAGACCTGGGAAAGTAAAAGGAAGCAAAAAGAAGAGACAGAGAAAACTCATATGTTCGTCATATATATGTTCAACATCTTAGCTCTGGTGGGCATTGTGGTAGCTGTAAAGAAAAACTCAAGGATGTAAATGACAGTGGCAGACAGAAAAATCAAGCATATGCTGAGGGAATGATCACAATACTGTCACTCAGCAAAGATGCAGATGTCTGCATCTATAGGAGCATTGAAGCAGGATGCAAAGACTACTGCCAGCCCTAAATCAACAGTTTTATGCATTGCTCTTGCAAATCCCAGGACAATAATCTCACCTCTGAAGCTTAAATATGAAGCGTGGATGCCACTATGCAGACAGTTAAGACATCTGCATTAAACTACAGCAAGTTCCTCACAGTAAGAGTTCCTTTATTTGCATATGCCAAATAATATGCTCCCCCCCCCTTTCTTTTCCCCGTAAATGTGCATATATTTAAAATACTCTATTTTTTAAACAGGAGGCATGATTTCTCTTTTCATTTTGGTCATATAGTGAGGTCAAATTCTCCTAGCAATATGCTCTCAATAAATAGAAAAATAAATAATTTGTTATAGAAGCTGCTATGAAATATGAAAAAAAACATTTTTATTCCTATTATTATGCAATCTTAATTAATTATATTTTTAAATTACTTTTCTCCTGTCTTATAAAATGCAGAACTCTACTATTTATCTTGTTATATCTAAATTAGCAGCATCCCCAAGCAGGTGTTACATTTGGAAGACAACATATTGCAAGCAATTAGAGAATTGTATGTAAATACATGATTTGTCTGAGGAGAAGAAAGCTCTTTGGTGTGATTAAGTATAATTTAAAAACCTTGTATTAAAAAAGATAAACAGCTTCTAAACTCAATAAAGCAGGATTAGAAAACATGCTTTCCTGAAGGGTCAGCCCAAAGGGCACACTGTATGTCTGTGATGAGCTGGTGAAAGCTGACATCTAAGTTCACTGTCTCGTTTCAGAGTCTTTGTTCCCAAGAGACTTGTCTCTTTGAGGAACTGATGAAGTAGAACATGATTATTTCTCCACTATCTGCCCCTTAATAAGAGTACACATCTGTGGCACAAGCTCTTGGGCAACTCTCACTTGCTCAGGATAAAGAAGGCTGTGATAAGAAGTGCAAGCAGGCATGGGATGCACAAGCAAAGGTGTACAGGTGTGTTCTGACTTTTGGCTGAAAGTCACAGAATCACCAGGTTGGAAAAGACGCCCAGGATCATTGAGTCCAACCATAAGTCTACAGATGTTAAAACTGAGCCCACATAAGGGTATTTCCTCCAGAAGAATTCACCTACAGGTTTTGTTCTCTCATGAGATTAAAAGTATCGTCAACTTCATAATACTCAGAATGGGAAAAGAGTCATGGCCATTCAGACAGTTGGAAACACAATATCCATACACAGACTTATATCTTTGTTAAAGACTCAGTGTAAAACTCTGTAGAAATTTATGAAGGGTCTTGGTAAACTCCCATGATCTACAGTACTTCTGTGAGAGTGTAAGTAGAATTATCCTTGTTTTACTATTGCATAAACCATTGTGAAAGAGGAAAAAAAAGAGTAACATTCTCACCACCTAGTTTTTGGTGTCCACTACTTTCCAGATGAAGGAAAGCACTCACTCCGATTGATCTCTTCTATCAAATAAACACAGTTTATCCTGAAGAACAATAAAATATATGTGATTTTTTTTTCTATTTCTAGTATTGTAACTTCACAGGCTTTATCAAGACTGACCACTTAAATAAAAAGATCCTTGATGCCCCAGATAGTGGAAATCACTTATCAAGAATCCTATACCAAATAAGTGGTAAAACCAGAATATTTTATTTTTACCACCCCAGTATCTATTGGTACTGTCTTTTAGGCATGCTCATGCACATTTAGCAATACCTTCAGGCCGGAATTTTCCCTTCTCTCAAGTCAGAAATCTGTTATCCTAGTGATTGCTACAGCTAGCAATACTGACCACAGCATAACTATAATAAAATGTGACTACAGCATGACCATAACAGCAGAATGTGGCTTTGCATTAAAAGACTGCCAACTCAACCAGTACAGCCTGTTCAACATCGGATAAAATTCTCCAAATAAATTTTATTTGTTTTCAGGGCATATGAACTACATCAATTTTCCCATCTGTTTACCTGTCTTAGAGATTTCTTTCTTATAGAACAAGGAAGAGCTGAAGTCCAAGAAGCAAGGTTAAGAAAAGCAGGAGAGATAATGTTAGAATCACTTTAAGTATGATATTTCAGAATACAAATTTAAATACTGGAGGGTTTTCCTTACAATCTATGAGACAGAGTAAATTAGTTAGGATTGTTGTATACTACTGGAGCTTAAGTGACTTCAGTATCTGACCTCATTCATTTGAGCTCAGCTTGGGTGTCTTTGCTATGCTACACTTTGCAATGCAAATATACACTGTCCTGATTACACAGACATTGTTCTGCAAAGGTATTTACTGACCCTGCTAACAACAGGAACTGCACTTCTTTGCTAAGAGCAAAAATAAACCCATGAGTATTTCTTTGGCCACCTCACATGGAAATAAAATTAAAGCTGCAGTAATTTAGGAACAAGTTTGTAAGCTTGTAAAAACCTCAGACATTCACACCTTCCTTCTACCAACAATGACATCAACCTGGTTTCTGCAACCAAGCTACAGCAGTGCTCTGAGGAGTATGTAGTGGTGTCACGTCAGTATTTGTACTTGCCATGAAAGCAGGCACAGGAAACTATGT
Source organism: Coccyzus lansbergi (assembly GCA_033558105.1). Taxonomy (NCBI): domain Eukaryota; kingdom Metazoa; phylum Chordata; class Aves; order Cuculiformes; family Coccyzidae; genus Coccyzus; species Coccyzus lansbergi. Next base: position 1,500,514 of record JAUMJK010001135.1, read on the forward strand.
TGTATGTATGGCTGTCAAGAAGCCTAAAGAATTGGCAACTCTGAATCTTGGCTGAAAAAGCTTCTCTCCTTTTACTTTGGAGCCTTGATTCTGCCTTGCCTTCACAGCTTACAGTGTTGCACATGACGAATAGCATATAGCAAATTAATATTTAAGAATTCATCACCAAGAGGTAATTACTCAGCTAGCACAGGCTCACATTATTGATGCTTGGCTCCTTAAGAGGTTTTTTTTGGAGTGCCTATAAAATAAATTAAGACATTTAAAACATTATAGTATTACACATCATTAGTTCCTCTGATATGCATATTTTAGCAATTGTTTATGTTATGTAGCATGAAGAGCTGTTTCTTGCAGTTTATTTCTGAGAAAAGCTTGAACTCAATTATCTGCTTATGATGTCTGGTAAGAGAGAAAGTTGAAGGTAAATTTTAAAATAGTACCTCCTTCATGTCCTTTAAAGGTGTATATTGAAGCATAGATCTCCAAAGTTTTTCTAATTATGGTTTTCTTATTACCTCAATGCCCAACTCCACCTCTCTCCAACTTTTAGAAAACATAGAAGAAACCCTGTGGTATCTGTTACATACTCCAATGTATAGGATATATTTCTGAATCAGTGGATCGTAAATATTAGCTTGTCAAATTGCACCATCTGAGAGGTTCAGAGTTGATCTTGGTGGGACAGGAATAGAAGGAACCTGCTATGAAACTTCACTTGATACAGAAGACTGTACCACTCATCTCATTTGTATGGTCTAACATAAGACATCAGACTTGTTTTCCCCGTTATTTTTAGAGACAGAGTTTGACATATACAAGAAACAAGAATGGAATCTTGTCAGACTGGAAGTAACTTCAACACATTCAATGGTCTATGTCCACTGTGAGAAAATGAGAATGAGCACCACAGCCAAACATCATCACTTCTCTGCTCTAAAGAAAATTTTTACAATGACAACGCACATCTTTGTAGAAAAAATGGACTGTCCTAAGAGCCAAGGCAAGACTTCATCTCCTCTCCTTCTCCCTTCCAAAGTCCTAAATAGCAGCAGAAATTCCAAGTCCCTCTAATCCAAGGAGTTTTGTCCTGGTTTGCTTCACCCCAGAAAGATACACAAGGTATCTCTTCCTTATGAGGTGAAGTGAATAAAGCAACCCAGGAGAGATGTTGGTCTTAGAATTGTGGAGGAATCCTATTGAGGAGACCTCAGGAAGTTGTCTAATTCAATCTCCTTCTCCAAGTAGGTTTGGGTTTGGAGTTGTATAAGGTTGACAAAGGCCTTGTCCAGTCAAATCCGTAAACGTCCAATACAAATATTAGCATCTCTGGTTTTGATATTCTTGGCCCCTGTCCCAGTGCTTAAAAATCCTCACTGTGAAGATTTTCTTTCCCCTCAGATCCAGTTATAAATTTTCATGTCAAAATTTGTAATTGTTGTGTTTTCCTGCTATGTTGCACAATTCTGATAAAAACCACTGAGAATTGTTCATAATCCTCCTTTATTTATTAGAAGGCCAGAATTTCCTCAGCTTTATCCTCCCCAGGCTAAATAAACCCAGTTCTCCCACCTTCTGTTTGTGTGTCTCATACTCCATCTCTCTTCTGAATTATGTGCTACTCAAAATTGTTTTGATGCCCCAATTAATAAAGGTGTTTTGGGAGCTTACTTAATTTGCATATGTGGTTGTTCCTGTGTAATGCAACAGAAGTGTCAGAGTGATATAATGACTCCAAAAATATCAGGGACCAAAATGAAGAAATACTGTCGCATAACAATATCCAGGTATATAGAACTTTAAAGTATATCAAATACATAGGAAAAAACTATGAAGGGGTAGCATTGTGCAAGAGTTTTGTACCAATTTTTGCAGAACCGCTGAGAATAACTTTTTGCCAGGCCATTAACAACTAGAAAAACATTTGGATTTCCCTGCATTATATGTTGAACCAAAACCAGAGACACTTGTCATAGTTTACTTGAACGAGAGAAGTAGGATCCCAAGGGCCTTGTGAAGTGCTCTTGGGTTAGAGCCAGGTAGAGTTGGAATCATATTTGGATCGATGCCACAGGGCTGCACAAAAATAATTATACCAACAATATTTTGCACTGTTAAGAAACAAAGGCTTGATTTTGAGCATATAACATCTATCCACTTGTAATTGACCCAAATGGGGTCTCGTTCTTCACGAAAAGGTCTTGGAGAAGGGCCTGACAAATTGTCAGCTTTGTGCTGTACCTACATATGTTCCACAGCATACAGGGGTATAATCTTAAATTAAAGCATTTTAAAACTCGAGGAAAAACTCATCTAGTTCTGTGGTGTAGAACTGAATGGCTGCACTTGGCAGGCATTTGTAAGCATTTAAGACCTCTCTTTATAGGCAAAATAACAAGGATCATCAATCCCATATTGTGCTCTCTGCAAAAAAACAAAACAACAGAAACTCTGAAATTGGAAAAGCCATTTGTGAAGTAACCTTGCATTAAACAAAAAGCTTTAATTGGCCTTGTTAAATTTTATCTGAATAGATGTGCAACCAATAATTCAGTAGAACTTTCTACATCAGTTCTCACTCAGCCTATCAATTTACCAAGTGCTGGTTTATTTTGTGTCCTGGGTTTAACTGTGAAAGTTTCTGTTGTCATGGTAGTTTCATAATTACATGTTATGATTGGGGGGGGGGGGGGGGGAACAGTAATAATAAAAAAGACACCTACGCCTGACACTGATGCTCAAATGAAAAGGCAAATGTCTGTGCATCTGTTTTGTGTTAAAAGGTTTCCTTGCAGCAAAACTCAGGTTCATTTGGGAGAGGTGCAGGAGCTGCAGGACAGTCTGGTGTGTAATAGAGCCATCTACTGGAAAGCCTCTGCTGCATGCTCCTTCTTCTCCCCCTCACTCACCTACTTTCAGCCCTCCCCAAAATGAACTCCTCAATATTTACAACTGTCTCTTATTTGCTCTCCTTCCTTGTGCTGCAAGGTACTGGTGAATACTAAATCCCTGTTGTTAGTTGCAACCTATCTAGTAAGGGAAAGGGTAAGCAATCTGTGTTCAAGCTGGGTTTATATAGGAATAATGTTCCCTGACTTTGGAAAGCTGGCAGGTTACTTAGCAATATGACCTGCTGCTGGCCACGCTACATTCAAGGTTAAGGAAGTCAAAGCAGGAAAAATTTGTTGTGCTGCAAAACTGTCACTTGTTTCCACAGGGAAATGGAAAAGTTTATTTTGTCTTTACAATGCACTAAAATTTCTTTTATGATGGTTTGAATCAACAGTGCTGAGAGTCACTCTTCCTGCTTTGTAATAAGAAATACTGAGTACTCCCAGCTCCTTAGTGAGGTGGGTTTTTTTCCCCTTATTCTTCTCTTTTCCTGCTTTTTTTTGGCTTTTTTCAGGTTTCTCCCCTTTCTCTTTTTGAAAGCTTTTTGCCTATTCAGGTAAGTGGTTTGTCCAGGTAGCACATGATACTTTTTCCCCAGTAATTATTAAATTTCCTCTAATAATTTTAAATGTGGCATTAGATTAAAATTTAAAGATAGACTGAGTTGCATTTGCATCTATCTTAATCAAGGTTCTTGGTAGGTGAAAGAGCACTCTTAATCAAATGAAGCTGATTGCTTTCCATGTTCTGCAAAATGACTTGGATAGACAATAACTGAACAAATATTCTCTAATTTGCTTTAATAATGTTTTTAAATATTTGAGCTTACCATTGCTTTGGTGTTTCCATGCAGTAAACCATCACTCTATGCAGAGGAATAGGTGAAGAAGTCAACTGATGCTGCAGTGAATCTGTGTAAACAAGAAAACGTTACTGTTGCAGAAGGACTCTGTTCTTCAGGTAACTGAGGAAAGTGTAAAATTGTAATTTAAACATGGTCAGGTCCTCATAGCTGATCAAATTTTAATTTTATAAAATACTATATATAAAGAGGCTTATTTATATATAATAAATATATTAACTATTATATTTAGAATCATGGAACTGTTGGGTTGGAAAAGACCTTTGAGATCATCTAGTCCAACATTTAACCTAGCACTGCCAACTCCACCACTAAACCAAGCCCCTATAAAAATATCCTCTTTTCCACCTGGCAGCAGTCACTCTTTTCCAGCCCTGTCGCACTGCACGGGATTGTTGTGGCTAAAGTACAGGACTTGGCACTTGACCTTTTTAGATCCTGTACAACTGGCCTCAGCAAACTGATCCAGCCTCTCCAGGTCCCTCTGTAGATCCTTCCTTCCTTCACAGATTATGACCAGCTGTCAAGTAGATTAAACTCCATTCACTACAACTTTCTGGGCCCAGGACTCAATGATCCGATGAGTCTTTTCCAACCTGGTTATTCTATGATTCTATGAGTACGCACATTCAAGCCATGAACAACCAGTTTCTCTACTGAACACTCATATCACATCTCCAAGAATTGAAAACTCTATCATTTCATGACCACTATATCCAAGGTGGCCTCCAACCATCCTTTTAGTATTACACATTATGAGTTTTAATAATTTTATGGAACCCAGTGGGACAAAGTCCTTCTTCAGGTTCAACCTGAACTGCAGAGTGTAAGGGTAGTTGTTCCAGAATAAGGTCAAAGAAATGTGGGGTTGGGATCACTACAAACAGAAAAAAAATGCATAAGTTTCCATGGATGCAATACCATAATGTTCACCAGGAAGCTGTTCTTTGGGTCCCACATCAATCTTAAGGACTTTGTGGGAGTGCACAAATCCAAAAGCCGAACTGCCATGAACTCGGAGACTGAACTGATAATCCTACTTTACAGCCAAAATGTCAGGTGTATCAAAATTAACAAAAGGACTGTCAGTGAAGATTTACCTGGTTTTATTTTTCGAAGGTGCATTTTCAGAAATGTGTCAATGGTGCATTAGAATGGTACATACAGATTGCCTGGCAGATACTGATTGCCTGCTGCAGGCAATCATCAATTAGCTCCATTTAATTTGCTTGTTTTTTCCTGTATTTGACCCTTTAGAGCTGGCAAATGAGCAGCATCTGTTTTACCAAGCCTACGCATGTGATCTTCTGCCTGAAGAGTGTAGGCAGTACAGCCCTGCTATCAAGTGTAGTCTTTGCTTCTGAGCATCCATAAGATTGTGGTAAATGGGTTGAAATCATGGACAGCTAGGATGAAATCTAAATTGCACATGTACAGCATGGTTTTCTACAATTCAAGTTTGTGATGTGAGAATTGGTAGATGTCCTCTCACTGCATTTGGAAGGGGGAGTTTACATTTCTGAGTAGAGCTGACTATCAAATTTAAAGAAATAGTAACTATAGGTTACAGTTTTTCCTCCCCTCTACTGAAGCAATGTGTTCCCCTCGTCTTTTTTTTCCTTCCCAACCTTGTTCTTCCCACAGATGATGTAGTTAGATGAAAGCTGTCAAGCTATTTTTCTAAAAGAAAAATTGTTTTTTCAACCAAATCATTTAATCTTCAAAAATGCATCTTTACTTTTACGTCTTAGCAGATTTTTAGAGCCATTTTACAGCCATTAAAAAAAACCCACAAAACTACTTTATCTTTTTTTTTCTTCCCTTAAATCCTGAAATCATGATGTGCTTGTAATTAACCATAGTTTGTAAGGGACATGCAAAACTATTATATTGTACTATGATGACCTACACTTTATCAAGGCTTAAACATTGTCTAATTAATACAGATCACATGAAGTCCATTAATTAACTCAATGTGGTAATCAAACATCCAGCAATACTGCTAATTAACCCCTGATGTACCCAAGGGCAATGCATTTACTGAAGATACATGTCATACTGCTCCTTAAAAGTTACCTTCGAGAGTGGGGTACTCAGGGGTTAATTTGACAGGAATCATACAATAGCAAAGATTGTATTTTTATGTGAATTTAAGTGCCCATGAAAAATACTGAATTATCTTTAGTGGAAAGTTAAGAATCACCACTTTCATTAAAACACAGCTACAGATCTTAGTCCCAGTGCTATGGTGCCCACGCTGATCTAGAGAGATTACATAAAATACTGAGAAGGTTTTCAGCTGCAAATCCCCTCATTTATTCTGTGTAGTGTGACCACCTAACTATGGTTAGTTTAAAAGACAGGCACTTGTTCAGAACACCTCCAGCAATATGTAGTAATACAGATATTTCTAGAAGTTCACCTATCTCAGGAATTCATGATAGGATGATAATCTTTGAAGAGACTTCTTTCCATTGGACTGCAGAGAGAACCTATATTCCTAAATTAGACCAGATTTACCTTACACATGGGAAAACTAAAAGTTATAAATTCCTGCTTGAGTACATAATCGTGACTAGTGGCCACCTAGTAATCGATAGTAGCTATTATCATCTTCAGGGAAATTATAAAATAATCCATGCCATGTTCATATTTAGCTCATCAGTTTGTTGCCAAGTCCCTCAAATCTCCTTTGTCCCCTTGGAGGACTGCAGTTTCACTAGTGCTATATTTGGGTGAATCATAACTTAAAGAAAACCATCTCATTCTCCCTTACACTCAGGTGAAGGTCACTCAAAAAAGAATAACTGAGCTAAAAAAAAAAAAAATTCTAAGGCAGTTTACTCTGCTCTGATTCAATGTACTTGTATTACTAAGTAAATCAAACAGTAATAAAGTATTGTCCTCTGACATGAAATCACCATGCTATAATTCTGCTTCTAATCATTTGTGGTGCTAGGAGATAGCAAATGCTATCATTGCAGGCTGTGATCTCATTCAGCCTCATAGAATGTTTTTATGCCAGAAGGAAATATTCCATTTCACTAGCTGATTTCCAGTGTAACCAGGATCAAAATATCTCACTTGGTAACTCCTGCACCCTAGTCATATTTTGTGGTAAAACAGATTTTTAGGAAGATTACAAAATCAAGTAATGAAAATTCTTCTTTGCAAATCATCCCAATGTTTGGTTACATTCTCCATGAATTTTTAGCACCTGAAGCTCTGATCTGAATTTCTCCTGGCTCTAGTCGTCTGCCACCAGGTCTCATTCTGCTTTCAATTGCTAAGCTACTCTATTTTGGCTTAAAGTCAACACAGTTCAGTTATTTTTATCGCTGACCTATAGGGCCAGACCTTCAATTTGAGTAAGTCACTAGAGCTTAAGCAAACTTAACTGGATCTTATCCTAACTTTGCTTGATCAGTTAAGGAAATGTCTGCTGCATCTCATACAGCTGTTCTTTCACATAGACTTTAATCAAAGTACCACAAAACCTTCATTTTGGTCAGATTAATCTGTTGATTACCTTGTATTTCCCACATCATATTCTCATATGTGTATTCTGAACCTTTTCAGAAAGGAAATAGTTGACCTTGGGTTGTACCCAGACACCCACTCACCTGTTCTCTCACTCCCCAACATCAACAGAACAAGGGGAGAAAATTGGACAAATAAGCTCACGGGTCAGGATAAAGACAGTGAGCTCACTTACCAATTACCATCACTAGCAAAACAGACTTGAAGAAAATTAATTTATTACCAAGTAAAATAGATTTTGATAATGAGAAAAAGACAAAATTTAAAAAAAACCTGTTCTCCTCACTCCCCACCCTCATCCCCAAGGCTCAGCTTCATGTCTTCATTTCCAGCTACCCTACCCCTTCTTCCATTCAGCATAGATCGATGAGGAACAGAGGTTTACAGTCACTACCCACTGGCTCCTCTCTGCAGCTCTTTCCTCCTCACACTTTTCCCCTGCTCCCGCCTCAGCCCCCTCCATGGCCTGCAGCTTCCTTCAGGACACACACACCTACCTCTGTGCGGGGTTGTGCAGCAGCTATACAAAATCTCTCCTCAGGCTCCTGAAACCCTTCCTCTTGTTCCCTCCCTGGGGCTCACACTGCTCTCTCACAATTTTTCCCTCACTCCTCCCTTCCCAGGTAGCCATTTGCCTCTCTCTTAAACATTTCTCCACAGAGAAGCACAGAGTCTATACTGGGCTCAGCTGTGCCCTGCAATCAGCACACCTGGAGCTGGGTGGAACCACCTAGAAACAGCTGTGCCTGGCACCAGGCAGCCCGTGTCTCTTCACAGAGGCCCTGCAGCCCCAGCTGCCAGCACATGGACACCTTGCACAGAAGCTTTAGAATAAAAAGTGCAATTTCCAGAAGCTGATGTGGCTCCCCTGCCTGACCATTAGTTCTGCCATTGGTAAAACAGCACCACTGACCTCATTGTACTTGTCCTTATAGCCACACATCAGCCTCCTCAGTTACTGCATCACTCAGAGTGCTGACAAGCAGCTGGGTACGTGTAATGTCACACCCTTTTCAGATTAATTCACTTCTATTATGTAGCACTTACTGAAGAAATTTAGTCTAAACTATAAGCCTGCATCTTGTTACATTAAAAGCAAACATTGGACAACTTTCACCCATCACACTACCCCAGCTTCCTACTGAAATCGTCCCTTTGCCTCATTTACATCAGCAGAACTTCACTGGATTTTCTGTGCCGAGCCTGCAGCAGTTTCCAGACCCTGGAGGATCTGGAAACTTCCACTGAGTGCCAATTCCTGATTTAGCTTCCTTCCACAAGCTATCGTCAAGACAGTTTGGGAGCCGTTTAATATGTACAACACCGATTTTGTATAGCGATAATTGTTTTTAATCAGAATGTTGTGCAGTACTAAGTCAAACACATTACAGAACTCTAAATATATTATGTCAACACAGCTACTTTAAATTAAGCAGAGCTAGGCCCAGCTCAAGAGCTCCACGGAAAACCGTGACTCATTATGAAGTGATGTTGATTTAGCAGTAACTGTCTTACCCCAGAAGTACCATTATCCTAATACTGTTTCCTGGATCTACTGAGAAAGAGAAGAGGTTAAGGGACCCCTTATTTACTATTTACTGTGTGATATAGTGTACAGTCTTTCTGATATGATAGTGGTAGCAGCATTTCTTGTGTATCATAGCTACATTCTCTCCTGAGGATGTTATCACAGTTATCCTTCCAATAAGATAGATAATGGACATCATCCCACTTCTCTGCAGTAACTAAACATCAAGGCATCTTTTCTAAGTGTAACCCTATTATTGGGGAAGAGGGGCAGTCTTAAAAGTTGTCCAGGAGTTAATTTTGTAGATATATTGCTTTATAAAAAAATTGTCCGTAGAAACATTTCGTATGGACAACAATGGACTCATTTGTCAAAGGGGCTGATCTATGGAGGCAGCATCAGAGCAGTGAAACTGTACAAGCATAAAAGAAAGGGTCATCAAGCTACTGTCTCTGCTGTTTCTCTGCCTTGAAACCATGTTCACTGCTTATGTATTTCTCTGCCTGTTTGTGATCAATTTAAATTGGGTAGTAAAAGGTGTAGATACTGTTCAGCATGAAGAAAATAGGCACAGGATCATGAAAAGGGGATATGGTATGAGTAAATGGGCTCCTGTCTCAACCATTCCCTCTTCACAATGCCTTTTGTACTCTCATCAGGTAAAAAAGAGAGGAAAAGAAAACCCTTTGCTTCAGCTGTCAGGGGGGAATCAGGAAGAAATTGTCCTTAAACACAACTCTAAGTGAATTAAAGTAACTAACTAACTAACCTTAATTATTGCTTTGGAAGAGACAGAGTCCTTCAGGTTTTTAATGATCTTTTAATTCTAAATGAAGAACAAGTAACACCCACTTTTCCTGAGCTTCATCCTATTCATTCTTTAGCCCACAACTCTAACAATGTTGTATTTTAGCCCCTATCTCCATGTCTGCATGATTCTGAAATATGCATCGTCCGTCACTATCTATTCATATTAAAGATACTATTTTGATTCCTAAGCATTTTAAGAGCTATATATTCTCCTCTTTACAAAACCAATCCAAACGCATCCCCAGCAAAATGTGTAACGCCTTTTTAAATAAAACAGAGCAAATATGGAAATTTTCAGACCACATAAATAATGGAAAAGAACAAACAAGAGAAACACGAAAAAGTAGCAGCTTAAAAGAACTTTCCATATGTTATTATGTTATGCATTCATAAAATAAAACCTCTCTTAGGTTGTGAGGCCTAAGCCTAATAGTACAGGCGTCTGAAAGAAACAGACCTAGAAGAATGGAAAACTGGTTAGCTCGGATCTAAGACAGGATTTTCACCTGTCCTCATCACTAATCTACCAAAGTGAGCATCTCAAGGGGCAAGAACTCTCCCTAGTCTTTCTCAACATTCCTACAGAGAACCTGATGACCCAAAAAGCCTAATGCAGAAATGAATTCCACGGTGTCCTTCACATAATGCTTTTTTTTTTTTAATATGGCACATACCCATGTTGTCATTGCCCCTAGCATGACAGCACTGGGCAGTGAATGACAAGAATATACTTAGGCAAAACTTGCTTGCACTAAGAAAAAATCAGCGATTGCCACATAAAGCTAATCACATTATAGAAATTAGCTTCCTTTAAGCCCAAGAGCATGTTTCCTCGCATAGCAATTTGGAACAGAAACATTATGTGTATAGTACATTTTCTTTGAACTAACTATTTTTTCAGGGGAAAAAAGAGTGAGTCTAAGCAGTGTGGAAGGAGCTGACTCTAAATCACCTTTACCACTTGCAGAGAGAATGGGAGATCAGAGCAGGAATGTATCCAGTAGAGTTGTTCTCCCAAACCACTCCTGAGTAGCTAAAGGTTCAGGTTTAACAAGCCAGCAGGACCCTTCCTGCTGTACCGCATTTACCCTTTCAGAGCTGTGGTTCATTAGACAGAGAGTGCCATGAGCCCAGCATCCTTCTGTGGTCTCCTGCACGGAGTTGTGAAATCCTGTACACGAAGCACATTTTTCTCTGTGTCAGGCCTTCCAGAGCAGTAAGCAAAAGAAGAGACTAGATTTGCCTGTTGTGTGACAACTGTTCAACATGCAAAATGCAGGCTTTAACTGGAACAATTAAAGGGAATTCACCACCACGTTTCTCCCCATCCTCTGTCATCTTTTGCAGCCTCTTTCTCTCATAGGCTCATGTATCTGGATGCAACCCAAGGTGTGCTATTTGTGTCGAGGCTTATGCTATTTTGAACGGCAAAGTAGAACTACCCACCACACTGGCTAAAACTGAGATTAATTAGGACCTCTCCAGTTTCTGCTTCAGATGATTAAAGGCTAGAGATAGCCTGTAGAGATGACACCTGTCAACGTGAGTTATCAAAATACATTAACCACATATATAGTGGAGATTGGGTTGGTTTTTAACTAAAGAAATCATTCTGTTTGATTCAAGCAGTTTCAAGTACCACCAGCATACTTCTTTGGCATCAGAAGTTATTACAAAGCTATAACCCATTTTTAAAAGGAAAGACAGCAAGACCAAATTAAACTGGTGGATTTTGAAATTTAAATTCAGTGGCAGTTCAAGTTATACACTACACTTAGGTAAAAAACCCTAACTCTATTTTAAAGGCTCATTTTCCACAAATGGCTGAGCTGTTTAAGTTAAAGTGAATAAATACCTAATGAGCCATTAAAGTCTGTAAGACTGTATGGCCTCCAGGCACTGGTACCTGGATTCAGCCAATTATAGTTTCATAAGATAAGATGAAGACATCAGGTTGTTATTGGAATATATAAAGGTTGAAGACACTGTTAATAAGTCACTACAGGATGTGATAAAATTGTTTAAACTGTTTAAAAACTCTCAATGTGTTTTGCTAGACACATTTTTACTGCTAGTTTTTTTCCCCCTGTAAAGTCTAATCCTTTCTTTACACAGCCTTGAGAACTACACTCTGCAATACTGCATTAATACCAAAATGTGATTTGTTTCTACATCTCTATGTTTTAAGCACGTATTCTGGAGGTTATGAAATATTAATGGTGGCAATTTGTCAACCATGGCACAGAGAGAACAGGAATGAAAAAAAGGAATTAAGGAAATACCAAATCTTTTTTCAAAAAGCAACCATCCAAAAGAAGAGTCATAAATAGCAAAGCTATATTTACCTTAAAGCAATACCAGTCTTAGGGAAATTATTCACACACAGCTTCCTATGTATCTATTCTTACATTTTTCCAAGCTGAAGAACTCAGTCTATCCATAATTAGAATTTTCTTGTGCTGAATCTGTTTATTAATCTTTAATTATTTTCCTTCACAGAGCCAAGCATATAAGATTTGATTATACAATCCAAATACATAACAAGAAACATGAAGAAGCACTCTGAACACACAGGGATCAGTCCTGCAAAGGTTTGTGGATGTGCATAGTTTTCACCCTAATGGTTTAAGTTTTCCAGAAGAACTTACGTTTGTCCTCTCACTGACTCACCCCTATGGCATTTACTCTGAAACAACTTCTTTGGCTTCTTTTTGATTCTTCAGTAACATCAATCCTGCCAAAAGTTGGGCCTGGCTAGACTTTGGACTTACAGACTGACCATAAGATTGTGTCATCTTCTATAGTGTCTCTGAGCCTGCTTCTTTGTATCCATGTATCCTGGAAGACTCTTGGAGCAGACATTGCCTTTTTTTATTGTGTGTCTGTACAGCATTTAGTGCAATTGCATCCTGATCTCTCTCCAGGGTTCCTTGCTGCTACCCAGCTTAACTAACTGATATTAAAACAGGGCATCAGGGGGGCCGTTAATGGGACAATTCACAGAGCCCAAGGTTAAGCATATGAATAAATATGTACAGAATAAGAGGCTGCCTGATGGAGGTTGAAACATTTCATTTGTTAAAAGCATAAAGCCTTTTAACATGAGAAAAATATCTCAGTACAATTTTATTACTTGCTATCCTATAACTTAAGTATCAGTTATTTAAAAAATTGTGATTCTATCCTAAGAACTACCATATAAAAGCCATAGACCATAGTATATCTTTACAATCATATTATAAACCTCCCTGACTGATCAAGGTTTCTGACAGGCACATTTACACATTTTCATTGCCTCTGCTTTCTCGTATAAATGAACTGAAGGCTAAAAGCACACAACATTGCCAGCCCAGCTTTATTTCCCAGCAGCATAACTTGAATAAAGACTTATGATCATGCCCTGAACTAAGGAGTATCCCCTCTTGTGCCCTGAGCAGAGCTTCAAGCCAGTGCTCCTGAATTATCACCTATGACTAATTCAGTTTCCCACTGTCACAGTTCTATTCTAGTTTGGCTCAAATTCACAAAAGGGGAATAATCTTTCCACTAACTTTTTAGGATCAGATCCTCAGCTTGAGTAAGCCGCTGTAATTCTAGTGACATCAACAGAAATAAGGTGTATTATGTCATTTTAGGGGCCAGCCTGCAGATCCTCAGTACAAACTGACACAGTTTTTGGACCAAATCATACAACTTTACCCCAGTGTTGCAGCATAAAATTGTATTCTTTATTTTCCATGCATTCCTCGTCTACTTTGTAGAAGGTGCATAACTCCAAATTTATTCAAGTTGTTTAACCTAGAATATCATAGCACAAATGAAATTCCAAGTTCCTATGAGAATGTTTTACTGTTCAGAACTGCATTTTGCCAATAAACATATGTATGTTGATGCCACAGGCAGGAATTTAGTGAAGCACTTCAGTAGAGCATGCAGCTCTTCACGGCTGTGCAAATGAACGGCTTGATAACACACCCTTGGAAACTAAAGCACCAATATTCATCTTATAAGATGGTTTCATTGATTTGAATCTCCAGATTTTATACCTACCCCTCTCATTAATAGCTTGTGACTGAGTCCCTGACTTCACAGTGATTCTCTTTGTGACACTCCAGTCTTTCCCTTAATGGTAACTTATCAGTCATGAATTTGTTACAGACACCCCCAAAAAAGGAGAAGGAAAGAATGCAGAGTTAAGGTTACACAACAAAGCAAATAAGGAATCTGACAGTGTGAAAAATATGTCCTAAAGTACAGTGACCATATCTTAGACAAGAAGAAGAGGCTGAAAGTTGGGACGTTTGACGACTTCCAAATTACTTCTCAGTAAGCCTTGCCCTTTTGTGTATTAAAGATTGCTCAGAGATGCAAATTAAATATTTCAGGTATCATAGATAATGGAGACTCAACATCCTAACGGCTCTTGGAGTCGTGACTATGTAATGCAATCTCCTTTTTATTAAGGGAGATTATTTTCTTCTTTCTTGATTATATTCCCTGGTTATTTCTTTGCCTTTTATTTACTGTTACTATTGTATATTATAAGTATACTGTTAGCTACAGGCCAAGAACATAATTTAAAATCTGCTTTGAACAGCTGTGTGCTTGTTGGCCTAAGACATATTGTTTTATAGCTCCCAAACTATATTAAATATGTATAGGTGACAAGAAAAAAAGTGTAGGTTGGGTAAATACTGGCGGAACATATAACATCTTTAAAGATTATAATTTTTTTGTACTTTAAAGGATAATTTACCAATAAGTTGGATTCAAGGTTAAGTAAGCTTTCATTATATTATTTTTAAAAAGATCCATTCTTTGCTTACAAGTAGTGGAATAACATAAGCAGCATTTAGTAACAATAAGTAAAATACAGATTTAATTTCCAAAAAAGAGAAAAGAAAGTAATTTCTTGGCTTGCAGCTATGAGAATAAATTTAGAAATTAAAATATTGCAGATATAACAGTAATCTCATATAGTGTAAGCTAAAATTGCAGTAGAATTTACCAAAAGAATGTAATGCGAGAACTACCTGGAGAGCCAAACTGAACTGGCTAGACAAAACTTTCTCATCTGGTGATTCTTCCCTGCTACTCGGCTCTGGTGAGACTATATCTGGACCTGTTGGAGAGGGTCCAGAGGAGGCCACAAAAATCATCGAAGGTCTGGAACACCTCCCCTGTGAAGAGATGCTGAGAGTTTGGGGTTATTCAGCCTGGACAAGACTCTAAGGAGACCTCATTGTGGCCTTTCCATATTTAAAGGGGGCTTATAAGAAAGATGGGGGGAAAAAAATTAGCAAGATCTGTAGCAAGAGAACAAGGGGTAATGCTTTTAAACTAAAAGAGAAGGTTGTACTAGATTTTAAGAAAAAAATTTGTATGGTGAGGGTGGTGAAATGCTGGAACAGGTTGCCCCGAGAGGCAGTGGTAGATAACTCATCCCTGGAAACACTCAAGGGCAAGTTGGATGGGGCTCTGAGCAACCTGACTGAGTTGTCAAGATGTGCCTGCTCACTGCAGAGGGGTTGGACTAGATGAACTTCATAGTCCTTTCTAACCAAAAGCCTTCCACGATTCTGTGAAATGGAAACTCCTGTTTGCTGGGTGGAATGCCCAAGCAGTGATTCTGTATCTATAGTGATACAGAGGAAGAAAGGTCTTCAGTTATTTGGAGCATAATCAAGGCCTGTCCTCAAATCCAGCATTTCTGTTGAGCAAGCAGCTGTATATTTTCAAAAACACAAAAGAGCAGAAAAGAAAATGACAACAAATATATTCTTGGCAGATCTAAGGAGACACTGAAGACTTTTTAAACTTACATTTTAATATTATTTACATTCTTTTCCTTGAGAGAGTTCTCAGAGAGGTTTAAAAGAATAATTTATGTTTCTGCCAACCCAGTTTTCTTTAACATACATTAAAAAATCTCTTTGTTTTGATGTTTACCTGACGAGGCGACATGTAAGTCTAGATCTCAGCAGCACGATGGAGTGGTTTGGGTGTCTAGCAGGAGGTGAAGGCCTGTGAGATGTTTCCTATGCTTTTGACACAGAGGACAGAGGATCAGTCTAGTGCCCGAGTAACACTTTAACAATGAATGAGGGTGAGTTGGGTTCTGTAACTGCACTACTCAGCTGGAGGCACTCCTGATGGCTTAGAAGGATGTGGTAGTCTGCTTTTTCACCCTGTCCTTCCAGCCTTCTGCCCAAGTGGACGCAGACTGTCTGCACAGACCAGGTCCCAGTAAGTGTGACCCCGATGGTGCAGACTTAAGATTCTCTAATCACCACTTTCCCACCCTTATTTAATGAGACGTCTCACGTGTCAAAAGAGGTTGAACCTACAGAACAAAAAGTGAACTTCAGGTTATTATTCATGGCATATACACTTTAAAATGTCTCATCTTCTAACTAACAAACTAATGAAGAAAACAGGGTCACAAAGATTTAACTGAGAATATTTTTTGTCCTTGGACTTCTTAAATTTACTCAGATATGACAACAGAATCTGCCCATCCAGACATTTTTTTCCAAATCTGTTTTAAGCAGAACCATCTCACAATGCCAAAAAAAATAATACCATCATTTAACTTAAGACCTATCAAATGCAATCCCCTTAGACCTGTGTGATGTTTCACAAGCTTTAAATAGACTGAACATTCCTACTTTGTGAATTAGATATTACAATCATTTCACAAAAAGGTAAATTGAGACATACAGGGATTAAGACTGACAAGACATCTTCTGTGGCCCAACCAGCCTGCATTTTGGGGACATCAAGAAAAAATATCTCTCTTATGCCATTTTAAGTTGTAGACTCTGCCTTGGCTTTGCTTTACAACTTGTTTATTTAGCTGCACATTTACAACTGATAATTGCTCAAAACGAAATGAAATAAAAAAGGGAACTGCTGAAGTTAATCCTGGAAGGAAGTGGGAGGCTTGAGACCTAAATCTTAGTTTCCACATATAAAAGCAAAACTGATCGAGTTCCTAAAATAATATTACAAAAAGGCTTGGAAGGCCCTTTGAATTTAAAACAAAATAGATAAGCCAAGGGAAAAATTAATGCACTTAAATTGACTATGGCAACAACAAATAAAAAAAACAGACAATTTGTTACAGACTATGGTTTCTGAAGGAAATCATTACACCCGTTATTTCTTATTATTGCTCAAGGTAGAAATTCACAGTGAAGGCAAAAAAATGAAGTTAGCAATGATTTTTCACTCTTGAACCATTCTCCAGTTATGAGTTATAAAGGAAAAAAAATGTTCCCTGGAAGAAGAGAGAAAGCAAGGATTATCTATGTTCATATATTTAGCAAGACATCTACACCTGCACTTACAGCACTATAGGAAATCCATTCAACAGCACTTTTAGACTTTTTAAAATTTTGTCCATACATTTGAAAGAACTGTTTAATGAAGAAGTAGTAAATTATTTAACTATTAAGGCTAAAACTACAGAAGGCAACAAGAGAGTAACCAATATGAGGTAAATTCTTTCCAGAGTTAGCCTAAATTTTTGTCTTGTGGGAGCCAGGCATTCACATCCGGGTTAATTATTGGAGTAATTGCATATGCTCTATGTGTGACTATCTCTTCCCAGGAGCTTATTGTTCCTATGCACAGTTCAAGTAAAATATAGAATCATAGAACAACCAGGTTGGAAGGGACCCATCAGATCTTCTAGTCCAACCATTCCCATCTAACACTAAACCAAGTCCCTCAATACCTCATCCACCCGTGCCTTAAACACCTCCAGGGAAGGGGAATCAACCACCTCCCTGGGCAGCCTATTCCAATGCCCAATGACCCTTTCTGTGAAAAACCTCCTCCTAATCTCCAGCCTAAATCTACCCTGGTGGAGCTTGAGGCCATTCCCTCTTGTCCTGTCCCCTGTCACTTGGGAGAAGAGGCCAGCTCCCTCCTCTCTACAACCTCCTTTCAGGTACTTGTAGAGAGTAATGAGGTCTCCTCTCAGCCTCCTCTTCTCCAGGCTAAACAACCCCAGCTCTCTCAGTCGCTCCTCATAGGGTCTGTTCTACAGCCCCTTCACCAGCCTCGTCGCTCTTCTCTATATAACATATATATATTTTATATATATATATATAGTATCTATATAACATTTTTCTGTGTTGCTTATATCTTATCTGTGGAGAGCTGAAAGGCTCTGTAAATACATGCTGGTGCACAGAGGACCAATAGTACTAACACCGATTATCTGTATAAAAGTGTGCATGGAATAGGCTGAGGTCTCAAAGAAAAGTGAGCAGATGGGAAGACAGGCAGCAATGATAGGCTGTGCCATAATAAGAATATGAGAAATTTTCGAACACAGAGTGGTAGGGGAGGGAATACAATTAGAAAAGGTTACAAAGTGTTGATTTGAAAAGTGGTTCAGAAATATCATAGAGTGGGAAGTCAAGAATGATGACAGGATTGGAGGCAATAGCAGCCATTAGATAAAAGGCAGTATTACACGGAGCAAAGCATCAAACATCATACAACGTAGTACGCACTAAAATGCGAATAATAAGTAAACAGAGAAAAGGCTTGTGGAAATGCAAAAAGGAAAGAAGAATATGTGGATCGAGCAGACTACCCAGAGAGCAGAATAAAAGAAAACCCAACAGAAGCCAATGCAAAATGAGGTTGCCATTTAATAAGTTTGCACCAGCTGTTCAGTGGAGGATGCAAGGATTTTGTTTGTTATTTTGTAAGCTCAACTGCCAAACCAAACCTTAGAATCTTTGAGTATGTTTGCCTATTGCAAACAAGAATAATAGCAGAGGCATTGAAGTGAAGCAGAAATGTATTATCTGCCTCTGAACGTGGTTTAAAAGCGTATAGATCAGAAGCCTTAGTACATACCAGTCTAGAATCCTCCCAGTTTGCCTGAAGTTATACTAGGATGACTGTCAGCATACATTCAGGTTCTGCAGAGGATCTGACACATGATCTTGAGCTCTTGGCCCAGTGGTGCTGGCTGAGAAGCAGCCCCAGGCGAGTCCTGGGTAAGGTATTCATCCATACTCATCGACTTTGGCTTCATCACTTGTCCCATCCAATCATCTCTCTGTAGATTTTTGCACATCTCCAGCTTGGAACATAGTAGAGGCTTGATTTGTCTGATATAAATTGATACAATGTTGGTGCAAGCTCTAGTCCTAATTCATCTAGGTACATCAGGAATTAAGTCAAAGAAACGTGTAGGATTAAAACTTGCCAGATGTGTAGTTTTTGCTCTGGAGTTGATAAAATAAAAACTCCGACAGATTCTTTGGCAGTGTGTTCAGTCTCACCTAGAATCCTTTCAGGTGTTTGTTTGGAAAATGTCTCATGATGAATTATTGATCATATAAATAAACGGAGGTGGAGAGAATTTATATATTTTGCAAGTGAAAATAAAGGGTGGAAATGAAGAAAATGGTAAAGTACAGAAAAAGTGAGGTATGAAGCACAGACATTACCTATATTAAAGGATATTAATGTAATTCTATGACAAAATAACAACATTATGCTTTCTGGCTAATGTTAATACTTTTGGTTAAATCCCTTAAGGAGATTAGAAAGAATTATAGGCGTTACTGGAGGAAAAAAACTATAAACAAGTAGCACGCATGTTTTAGTGTACATGGCTACCAACAAAGTACTGTCATGGTACAGAAATACATGGAGAAGTAGACTTACTTGGATTCATGAGAGGGAACTTAATAAGAAAAATGAAGGTTTGGAATTTTAAGCTTTTTCTGATGATTTCCATGCTCATCTGCTTTGGACAAATTTCAAGATAAGCTCTTTCTCTTATGAAATAGTAATTCCAAGCCACTTAAGGAAGGATTGCAAAAACAATCTTCATGTTGCTTTATTTCACGTCCTCATGTGGCTTAATGTGTTTTTTACACTTACTGAGTTATATCCTAGCCAGGGTAAGCTGGCAAAGTCCCACTGAATCAAAAAGGTAGTGCTAATTCCTCTAAAGGTTCCTCTGATTTTCACTCTGTAGCTGATATTTTTACAAGCCAAACACACTACATCCTTCCACAAATCTCTGTTCATAAGAAAGGATTCAAAATATCACCCCAGTCACTCCTATAATAATCTGCAGTACACGTACGAAATCTGAACATGTACTCGTGTCCTCTCTAGAATGCAGGAGATGTGAATGAGCTTACCATAAAGCATTAAGTGTTTCTTTTTTTTTTGTTAGCATTCAAAAGACATGTTTTGTTGGTGCCTTGAGATATTTTTCATTTTCCACTTCAAGCAGTTTTTATCAGACCTCATCCTTCTCTAATTGGATTGTTTGCCCATTCATAATGCACAGGAACATTCTACTCAGAGAACAAAACATCCAGACTAAACAACATCTTGTTTAAAAATACATAAGTACATTTCTTGTTTGAGCACAGAAAAAAAAAAAAACCCTAACATTTCAAATTCCTCGAGGAAAACTGCAAGGGCATCACAACATGCAGGGCAGACTGATACTGACCCAGCAGAAGTGAGACCTGTGCTAACTTTCGCTTTAATACAGTTTTCTCCTACAATCACCTTTCGCTTACTTTCCTTCATTGAAAACTTTTTTTCTTATTTTGAAAAGTTCCTAGGCTCTCGTTGTTGTATCCTGAAGCTTCTGTACACTCCAAGAAGCACCTAAAGCCCAAGGCACTAAACACAACTGCAAACAAACCACAGTCTTGTTATTGAGAGGGGTACATACATCCCATAAAACTGGCTACGAATAGTCAATAATTTTCCAGCAGATGCCACTGCATTACTATCACACAGAAAATACTGTCTGAAGTATTGTATAGAGCAATTACTAAAGCTGGGTGCAAGAGTAGCAACCCAGTATTTTACAGTGCACAGCAAAAACACCTGCACACGTGAGAGGACTGCAAATTCTAACAATCCATAGACAGCTCTTGAGGATTTCAACTGAGACAGCCTCTTTGAGGTTTGGGGAGAACCATAGAGAGCTGCAATGAAAAGGTGAATCCTGGTGTGAATGGAGAACAAACAGGAGTAACTGTGATTGTGGAGGTGCCAGAAGGAGTGCCCAGCAGGTCTCAGAACAGCTTGTGTTCATGGGAATCAGATTTTGGGGCTCATCAGGGTCCCAAAACAGTTAAAAAAAGATATGCTTAAAACCTGTACAAGTTCACAAGTCCAAGAAGACCCCAGGAGACTTGACAGCTCATTCCTCCACATACTTCTAATACAATAATAAATTTTACAAATTTAAAAAATAATGAGTTTTGTTGGGTTTTGTTGTTATTTTATTTTTAATTATTTGTCTATTCCTGTATTCTTTCATGGGTATTTGCTACCCTGTTGATACAATGTTGCAACAATATTTCCTACAGAAATTATGAAAAAAATACCTGGATCGGGACTCTAATCCTATTACTAATTATCACTATTTTCTCATTTACTTGGATTAGTTATTCTGCAGATTTTCCCTTCAAAATGTCTTGATGCCTCTTATTGCTAGAACATGTGTTACCTCTGTAGGATAGTCTGTCAGTCACAGAACAAGCTTATGAAATTTGCTTGCTGTGTACAGACATACCCTAGTGAGAGAAGATAAATATCATTTTTCCTTTTTTTTTTTCTCCTTAAAAAGGGCAATTCCCTGGAAGTTTGCAGTAATATGCCATAGTTTCACGTGAAGAGCTCAGCAGAGACTGTAATATAAGTGTCAGTCACTTGACTGACAGCATGTGAGGAAGCAAGATTTTTTTTATTCCTTACCTCAACAAAATTCTGATGATAAATTTGTGCCAACGAAGCTAGGCATTGGGAGTTAGTCCTCAAAAACCAAAACATTTTTGAGGATAAATATTGACTCCTCTAAGAAAACCAACAAAACTTAAACTGGAGATATATTCCTGTAATTCCCAGTAATTTTAAGAGGCTTTTTTTTTGCGCAACATTTGGCAAGGAGATGACATTAACCGCCTTTCTTACCATTTAACAAGAGTACCAAACTCTTGTTGTGTATTATCTGAGAAAGAAGATTTCTTTCTTAAAAATAATACGGCCCTAGAATGAGTATTGGGATTCTGGACTTTTGACAGCAGGGATTCACCAAGACATTTAAGAAGTTTCTGCCTGAACATCCTAGCTCTGGCACTGAAGCATAATTGTGAAAAATAGCCTTTTAGTAGCAGTTCCTCAAGACCTTTGGACTTGACTTCCTCAGTGTATCAGCTGCTCAAGATGATGCTGGGATCTAGAAATCAAACCTGACTTTGTATTTGTTCAGACATTCGTAAAAGTGAACGGACCTGCACACATGTGAGTACCTAAGCTGTGCATTCATAAATCCTCACTGTGCGAGGAGCTGGATTACTACAGACTTCAGAAATCCAGGTTGAACATCAGCTGGAGGACAGCAGCACGGACTTGGGGACAAAGAGCGAAACAAGTACAGCAGAAGGAATCAGTCAGGCAAAGCAAACTTGAATTTGACTCCACTTACGTAACACTCAGCTTAATTTCAAAAATGACCTTGGAGACACAGACAATGTCCTTTGCTCTATGTGAAGTCAAGATTTGATCCACAGTCTCAGGATTTTCAGAGGATAATAATACACAACCTTTCCCTGTTCTAGCTGTGCTGGCTAAAGAAGTTATTTTCTGAACCCCCTAATTGCACACTGGTGTCCTCTTGCTGGCAGTTGGTATCCCTTCTGAGACGCCAAACGTGTTTCTCACAATGAACTGGTTTGGCTCAAACAGTTTAAAAGCCAGGAAGGTTTTCAGAGCCTTGAAATAAGGTTGTGAATATTGCTGGCAACCATTGAGCTGGAACGTCTTAGGGGAAAGTAACTGCCTAAAGTGATGAGGAGCGGTGTGGGTGGATAGCACCTTGAGAAAAGAGAGGAGGCAGGCAAATTGGTGGGGAATCCAACTCCCATAGAACTTCATTAAGGTTTAAGGTAATATTTCTAGGCCCAGTTGAAAGTGTCATTCTGGCATGACATTCCAAGTCTTTCCCTTTTCAATTTTACTGCTCATTTTTATGAACCTGAGAGTGTGTGAGAAACAACATACAATTAGGAGTAACAGCAATTAATCATTCTGTTAAAATAAGTGCATAAAATCCAGGCCCTGATGAAATTAATATCAAAGCAGTTTCACCAAGGGCAGGACTTCACTTACGGGATGTACTCTGGCATAAAGCCAGAGCCAGTAGATCACTGTCAGGGTAGCTACAAATGACTGCTCTGGCAGTGATGGAGCACAGGCACTTTCTGGGTTTCAGTTTCCTTATTCCCATTAACACATGCAAATACTGTGCCTTTCTGTGTCTTTTTTGCTTTAGCAAGCTCAGTTAATTCCCTGTTACCGCTTTTTGCAGTCATCCTCAGTAGACATTTATTCTAAGGTGGGGAAGAGGGAGAAGAAAGCAGTGATGGAGAGAGATTAAAACTGGCAAAACTGTGACAAAACACAGGAGTGAAGAGTGAAGCTACATTATTCTTATATTAAAAACCTGATCAGAAGTAATGGACAAAAATGAACAGTGCAGAAGCATCCAAATAGCAGAAGAGTTTGTAAACTCTTGAATATGCTTGTCAGGCAATTCTCTACTGTGTTGAATGTGTAGATGTCCCCTAACCATTGCACAACAATGGCCTTTGCATGTGCCATGATTATGTTTTGAACATATTTTTCAGACATATGCCATTCAGTGGTAGTTGTTAAATGCTCCATCTATAAACCATTATGCTCTTCTATATTGAGGTTTCACTGCAACAGGCAGCTGCTTGACAGAGAATAAACTCCTGGGGACAGCAGCAAATCAAATTAAATATATCTCCACAGAGCTATCAAAGGGGGTTGCATGGCTTGATAGGCTGCATCACAAGCAATAAGCACACAAAGGAAGAGCAAACCTGAGATAAATCAAGATAGACCAAATGAGCAAGCAGACAGACAAATCACTATTGGTTCCATGAATGTCATTAGGAGCTTCTATGTTGATTTCAGTAGAGCCAGTATTTCAGCTGTCTATCTGCGGGCAGGAAGTTTTTAATCCTCTAAAAATCAGAGGGATTATCTAATTATTGTTCTTTTCTCACTCACTTTTATAAACTTGGTCATAGGAACTGATGCTCACTAAATATGCCAATAAATAAGATCCCTGAGGAAAAAGAAGAAACAAAAAAAGTGGAACATGCTAAGACTTGGTTCATTCTCTTTTCTAATATTTCTAATATTGATTTTCTTCATATAAACCTGTAACCACCCTAAAGTTTAGGGCTAAAGAAAGAAACTGGCTTGAGTACTTCTCAGATACATGTTCAACTTAGATATTGGGTTATTCTCCTTAAGAGCTTTTTGACAAATAAGACAATATCAGTGTTCTCTTTCCTCCTTCTTTTCTATTATGTATGCATCAAAACCTATCAAATACATACTGGTAGTATACACACACTCTACTTTAGAGAGGGAGAAGCAGCAAGAGATGTGCCACGGAAACATGGTAAACAAGTTCCTTTTAATAAATCCCAGAACATTAACAGTGATCTAAGCATAGAAGTGTGTACTTCTGGGAAGCATTCACATAATACCTTACTTCAATGTATTTTATGTAAAAAAACATATTCTTTCAATATTCCCTTTTTCAGCCACTTGTTTCAGCCTGAATATACTCAAATGCTCAGAATAATTTTCTTCTGGGAAAGAACTTATAAGCCTATGTAGAAGTGTGAACAACCTTGTTCTGTTGACTCCTACACCATTCATTCTGTTAATGCTCTTTCTCAGCTCACTTCTCACAGGCTGACCAAGCTGTTTAACTGTGGTCTGCAACAGTCTTTTTTTTTTCCCTACACTTTTTCCTTGAGTGATCTTATCTTAATCAGCTGGATAACGAAAAACACAGAAATACACCTATGCTGCTCTGACTCAGAATAATTTCTAACAATCAAATAGAACCTTTGCTTTTGCACCACGGCAAATGGAGCACACCTCCACAGGATGACTGGGAAAAGGTGAGGTGGAAACAATGGACAAACATCTCTAATTAAGCTCACCCAGCATTATTTTACAATACTATACATTCATTTGCCTGTGTCCAAGTCAAATTAGCCCATTCAGCTTGAAAGTTTCTGTGTAATTCTTATACCACCATAACTGTTTGATGGCAAAAGTTTTCAGCAAGGAGAAAAGCCCTAGATATTTCTTCCAGAGCAAAGTTCTGAAGAGTAAGTATCATTTTGCTCAAGTGCATATCACCACTATTTCACAGAGATGCTTTATCACCTTCCTCAACAACACTCCCCTGTGCTCTGGTGATGAAACTGGAGGATCACCTTATTCCTGTGAAAAACAAACAAATCTCTTCTGATTATAAGCTTCTGAAAGTCTTTGCTTGCACAAGCTCAAGGTATAAACAATCAGACAGCTAAATTTTCTGAAGGATTTAGTTGTACCCAGTATGTTCCATGTGAGAATTGCAGAGTCTGAGCAAGAATTTCCCCTACATTTGTGGTCCTGGCACCCAGAGCAGGATGCAGCATTGGATATTACAAGCTGATGCAAGCAAACTTTTGCCTCTAGCAACAGTTTTGCTGCTGATCATCAAAAGAAAAAAGCAGGGGGAGCCTAACCAAAGTAGGAAGATGAATATCACTGCAAAGAGATCAACAGGTAGCTGAGAAGCAGAGATCTAACATCCACCCAGAGGGCTGAATTTTACTGGGGTTCCTTCCCATGTCTTCTCTAAGATTCCGAAGGACTAGCTTCAGCCCAGGCTTTCCAGGCAGAGAATGGGGGTTTGAGTTGTTTTTGTGTCTCAAGCAAGAGACAGCTTAGTCCCAATTCATACAGTTGTCAAGCAGTGTTGACTACAGTCAACTAACAGGAACTCCATTGTTCACAAATAATGTACTACTCACTAGAATCAAGTTGCAGTCATCTCATGTTGGGCTCTGAGAATTAGTGGGATACTTCAGTCAGCATGACTCTGTAGCAGTTGCCCTGCTTCTACAGCAGCAGAGCTAACAACCTCGCCAAGCACTGCAGTGATGTGCATCTCATAGCAAAATCTGCACCTGTTGTGTTAAGAAAAGCTGGAGTAGTGTGCCACAAATACAGCACAGAGCTTCCCATTTGGAGTACCAGGTCAAGGATCTATGGTGTAAAACGTACATTTCAAACACAGAACTATCTCAAATTTGATCAGAATTTAAAAGATGATTATTCAATATTCCAACTTAAACTTTATCCTGCCCCTAAAGCCATCCTCTTAACCTAAATTGGTATGAGAGCTTTACTTGCAGTAAGTATATGAAATTTCAAGGCCATCTTGAGAGTGTTATTTGAAAAACAAATAACAACATTTATATATAAAAAATTAGAGCAAACGTATCTCAAATATTTAAATTGCATTTTAAATATTGTTCTGCAATATAAAGTCTATCCAAGTGTATTCTTAGATACAGACTGTAGTAACTTAATTATTTTTTCACTATTTACAGTTCTTGCATCATTTCCTTTTTTTTTAATTAAGCAGAAACAACCTAGGTCATTTTAATTCTCATTCTTTCCCTTTCTCTATCACTCTCCACAACACTCCCAAATTCTGATGCTGGTTAAAATTCAGTAAATGATTCTAGCCTAATCCCCGGTAATTGGGTTCATTAGTTGACTGGTGTAAAAATCACATTTTGGGGGAGAACTTCACATGTCTGTTTCAGTAAAGGAGTTACCTTTATTTTTTTTTTCATACTTCCCATTCTTTCAAAGAAAGGGTCTATTAGCTTAAGCTGTACTAAAAATTGCTTTTTTGATTGCCATATCTTGCAAATGGAACCAGAATATCGTTTATTTCCTCACAATTTCACTAACCCAATGCCTGCCTTATTTATCTTTTTAGCCACTAGCTGCAGGTGCTGCCTTTCAGAGATTACATTTTTTTAATTCTACTATCAATTAAGAGATGATTAAGAGGAAGAGATGGATGTTGGTAAGTATCACACACAATATAAAAATTATATAAATAAATATGGTTGAGCTATTGCAGTGAGTTAATGCATCCTGCAGGGAGCTACTGCATCTTCAGAAAAAGCCAAAAGAAAAAAAGATTGCCACTCATTTAAAAAAAATAAAAATCTGTATTTGTACCTGTTCATTATAGTCTCAGCAGCATACAGATTTTGAGTTTGTAGACTTCACTGTGACAAAACAATCAGTGCAACCCAAATCCCAGACTTTTTAAGAAAACAAGCCTCCCCTTGACACTTAATAAGATCAGCAGGTTCCAGCATTTAGCAAACGAAATTAAAAGGGAACTTCTGAGCCTCAGCTCAAGCAGTCTGAATAGACAGCAAGCAAGTGCAGTTGACACCAGATTTTAACACTCATTGATAACAAGAGAAAAGTTGGCTAAAATGCCAGAAGCTGTTCTTGCAGCCCTGCAACACCAGGGAATGAAGAGAACCTCAAGAAACTAGCTCAAGCTCTTCCCAGCAGTAGCTAATGAGTAGGCTGGTGTTGAATCCAAAGAAGCCAATGAAACATGACAACTTCAGCAGGGTTTGACACGTACTGTGTGAACACCCCTCTACAGCAAGGCTTATCAGGTGGGTAATGGCTTCCAGGCATTGCTGTAACAAACCACTGTTGAAAATAGTGGCTGGAAGAGAGAATCCCATGTTAAGCTGCCCCTGAGCTTTCAGCTGCTATCTGAGTATAAGGCTTAATAACGTATCCAGGCTGTCAGAATACATATTGCTGTATCTCAGCATTCTCCAAGTACTTATCATTCCTGGTACAGATCTATTTTAGGAGGAATAAGTATGTATTCATATATTAGATATAATGTGGCAACAAGGGTTATTTTAACAGTTTTGGATATCGAATGTTTGGCTATGAAGCACCTTGAATCTAAGCCACTTAAAATAAACTTGGTGCCCTGACTATAAGCATCTACCTTGCCTCAGTACCCTGTGCATCACGTAGTCAACAACTTGATGGAAGACTTAGGGCAGCTGCACCTGGAAAAATATCAACAAACAGTCACTTGAATAAGCTCAGGAACACATCTGAACAGGCGTATGACATAGGACTTCACTTTAGGTCCATTTATGAGTCCTCTTTTGAAGACTGGTCCTAAATGGTGACAAACATCTATACAACATACTAATGGTTAGCACTCTTCCTTGAGAAATGCTTGGGTCTTTCACTTCTGAGTGATGTTAACATAGTCTTTTTCTTCCACCTGATCTTTGTTGGGTTTGGAACTCGGTGTCTTTTGGGTATTTGCAACTCCATTAAATTTGTTGAAAATTTCAGTGCTTTTGGACTAAAAAATGCAATAAATGTGATTGCTTATTCCTTACTTTCTAAAGATACCATTGCAAAAATGTGTAAACTGCTCCTGGCATGCTGAGCATAACCCTGATCTCTCCCTTTCTAGCGGAGTTTCCTTATTAATATGTTGAAGAATCAGACTACCATTACCTTACTGTAGCAAATTTCATGAACTTGTGTACTTATTTCCACAAGACCACAGGAGGCATGTCTCAATAACTAAACTACAGTGAAATACATGGGAAGTTTGGCTAATTCAAGAAGCACTTACTCCTTTCAAGAGGATTCAAGCAACATTCTGGCCTCCTATTTCCCATCTATGGCACGTTAGAACATGGGTCCTACTCAACTCCATATAACTTGTACAGAGAGAAGCATATGCCTGCAAAAAGAAAAACAGTGTAAGTTAATAGTAAACAAGCGTAAGTGACAAAGTAACATCGTTTCTATTGATTTGCTTTCAAAAGCAGAATGCGGCTGTGAAAGTGTGATGCTTTTACGTGCTGCATCTAAGAGCACAGCAGCTACCATTACTCGCCGAGGAAGGGAGCCTCTGAAAGCAGCCACCGCTTTTTCTTCTAGACACATGATAACAGGTGACAGAAGTGTCCTGAAAAAGTCAAAGATCCAGGTAGAAGTTCTAGGGTTGCTGGCAAAGTCTACTGGCAAAACCTGTGCTCTAAGCAAGGCAATTATATTACTTTGTCATGGAGAAGGTTCTAGCAGGAGTTGCAGCCAGCTACGTTTCTATGAGGAATGGATGGCACTAACTTGTAAGTATTTTGTTTGCTATAAACCACACTGAGTAGGACAGACAAGAAAATAAATGACAGTAGAACACGAAGAAGCTTGTGACCTAAACATGTTGGTATGTCTCCCCCCAGTGATATAAGGGCTGAAATAAACTCTGATTTGAAAGACAAGTCCTATGGACAGCACTGTGTAATGGTCCAGATAATTCATATTTTGTACCACTGTTTCCTGCCTCAGCATTACATCATGTCACATTCAGTCCCTCAGTACTGGCCAGATACCTGCACTCAAAGCCTCACTCTCCTACCCACTGCAAAACCTGCACAGCACCCTGGTCGAATGTTAAAATAACTTTAGAACTGTGCAGGTTGCTGAAAAGTACATGCAAGTCAGTAGTAGAACCAAGCAATGAAAGAAGTGACAGATTTTAAGCTATGGCCCTTTTGTTAATGCCAATGTTCCAGTCGTAAGACATACTTTTGGGTATTACTCTACAACTATCAATACCACTGCTTCCAAGAGCTTAAGTCTTAATAACTACAGAGATAACAAGTATTCTTTCATTTTGTTAATGTAACAACTGACTTCCAAGAGGTACCTTTAAGAAGCTTCTAGTATTCCAGATAGTAAGGGAAAAGTCTGCAACCTGGATCTGTTCTACACAAGCTATGCCGGCCTCCGTTGTGATGTACACCACAACAGCTTTCATGCAGGACAATTCAGTAAGAGACATACGTGGCAGAGGACTTCTCAATGGTTGGCAATAGAACAGTGTTTTCAATCACCTGACACCACCTGAGAAGCCATTCAGAAATACCAGGAAAAGAGGAAAGGCACTTGTTTGGTTTTTATCCAGAGAACAATTTATAGAAGAGAAAATTTACTCATCATTTCAGCCTTGGCACTTGAAGTGAAACACAGTGCAGTGTCACACACTTTAAATTATAAAATACATTGCTTAAAACACATTACTACAGGAATAGGAAGCAATGACTTTGAGAACTTTTAGTATTTCAGCCTCTTTAAGTGACTGGCAGTTACCTGTTCTTTTACATCACGGACAGACTCTTCAGAAACAGCATAACACTCTTCACACAATGAGAGAGAAAAAAAACCCTGGCCTTGTCTCTTCCAAGTTATGAAGACTCACTTTGACAGAGTAAGATCCCTTTGGAGCAGCATAGTTAGTGTCCTACTATGCAGTACAGATGTGGTTTTTTCTCTTCAGCATTATTCATGCTAAAAATCACTCTTTAGCAGCAATTTGGAAAAATCCAAGCACCGCTGGGCACTTAAAGTCAATGACCAATGGAAAAAAGAAAGGCACTTAACAGCTGATGGCTTTTATGAGCAAAGACTATCCCACCTTCACCTTCCAATGATCCTTTTGCGTTTAAGTTCGTACTGTGATTCCAATACAGAAGTCACTTTAGGAATTTTTGGTCTCATGTTGCTAACTTGTCGATATAACAGATGAATTGTCCTCAGAAACCGAAACACAGCTGATAACCGAAAGCATAACAACTGAGGGAAAGGAAATAACTGCAGGTGCTAGGGTTCTGATGGAGAACAGATGCCATGTAAGAAATGTACCCATCTACAGTATTTCTACAGTAAGATGATGCTTCATCTTTGCTTCTCAGCGTCAGAAGTTTACAGAAGTTAAGTCAAGCTTTTCTGTGCTTGAGAGATGTGTATAATAAATTCCCATAATAGGTTACCAGCTTGGAAGACGGGATTTTTTTTCTAGCAATGAATTTGAAAAAGAGTGTAAACAATTACATAATTTCACTCTAGGAGAATGGCTAATTAAGACACATACAGCTTTCTTAACTTCAGTTTTCATACATGAGCAAGAAGTCTATCACTTTCTATTCATCTATACAATTATTTTCTTGAAAACACAACTGGAATTTGACCAGGCACAGAATAAGTCTGAAATTACAAACCAGCATGAGATTCTGTTAAGATAGTACTTCTGCTGTGGTGATACTATTACCAAGGAGGGCTGCTAAATGTAGGAAAGTACATGCTGAAATCCACAAGACATGATTTATTCAGAAAGTTTATTTTATTCATTTAAAGGTCACACATACCTCTTTAATAAAAACATGCTTTATTAACTTAAAAAATTACCAGTGCTGAAGTATAATATAAATATTTGGAAACTTCTCAACTGATTCCCCAAGTTATCACTGAGCTGTAACTGATTGAGAGAATTTTACTCACCTTTTAATGAATACCTCCAACCCATTTGCACACAACACATATCCAGAACTTACTGTGATTCAGTGAGGTAAATCAGGCTTTGATTGCTTGGCGATGTAAGCAAGACAACTGATAATCTAGATAACTTGGCATCCTGCTGTGCTTGAAAATATTTGTTTTATAATGGACATTCTCATTTAAATATAGACATTGTAGAATACTGTAGCCCTTCATAGGCGAGGAAAGGGCATTCTTAGTTTTCATAACATTTAATTAAAGCTTGCTACTTTGCTGGAACTGAGACACCAAGGAAAGAACCTGCTCTGAGGCTTTAACCTGTTTAGTGCCCAAGTATGCTGCACTATTACTTGCTGTATCCTCTAAGAAATATCGGTAGTTTACCATCATCCCACAAGAAGCAGAAATGCCTCGAGGGCTTGTGTCTGCCATCCAGTTTATCCGCCACATGACAGAGCCATTCTGAAGATGAAAATTTGCTACTGGGTTAAGAGCATAGCCACGATGCTTCTCTCCATACAAATACCAGGCACAGAGTCTCATAAATGGTGAATGGAGTACTTTAACCAATTTTTCTGATCTCACCCACTCATTGTTATTTAAGAGTTTCTTTAGTGTTTCAGTAGTAGAGTCTCCTGTGATTTCAGAGATTTCTTGCCTTTCTGATTCTGTAAAAAGTTCATTTCTTTCCAGTTCTTTTGTTTGTGAGGAGAGCAGACCAACAAGCCATTTTGTGAATCCTGGGATAGGCGAAAGTGTGGAAAAATCTTTTATCTGAGGAAGTTCTTTCTGTAGACAAAAGGAGAGGGGAAAAAAAATTAATTTAGTCATGGTTGACAACGATAAGTTTGACTGAAAGGACAGCTCATATGCTTTCCTCAATATCAAGCAAAGACTAAGGATTCTGAGAAAGTAACTGATACATAGACATACACATAAAAAAAGTCACCCTGACAGTAACAGATTAATGTCTAGAAAGCACTTGGAGCACTAAGAAAATTTTGATAGTGTCTAAATTACAATCCACACACATAAAAGATGAAAAAGTACTTAGTATTTACCAACACTGCATCTTTGCATAGTACTTTTGTAGGCAGAAATAAACATATACAATCATATGCCATAAAGAAGTTATTCAGAAGAATAATTTTAATTTTTGTTTTAAATTAAACATGTAAGTTTAAAAAAACTTTAAATACCATTTATTTTTCATATATAGCTATTATTTTTAATCAAGCACAGTACATTATTCCAGTCTATGGCAAAATCAGGAGAGGTACAACTTCTAGATTTTTAGGGAAAGAAGTATTTCCTGAAGTTCTGAAAATGGTTATTTATACAGGTCAGCAAACTATAAATTACACTGATAAAATATCAAGGTAAGAAACAGATGCTTACAGTAAAAAGCTTAATCACAGTTTACTAAGTATTTCAAGCTAACAAAACGTCTACTTTACACCTACTAATTTATAAGTAAAAGCTGTTAACCATATCATCATGCAAAGCAAAATACACACAAGGAAAGCTGTGTGTTAGTTTGGGGACATATCAACATGATGAATAAAGATCCTTCAATTCACTGTCACTTGGAACTAAAAAAAATCACATCAAAAAAGTCAACCTTACTGAAGAGTAGTGAAAGAAAGAACAGAGGGAAGTTGAAGCTAAACTGAAACAACCAGATTCTTGTTTTAATTACTGTTCATACGGGAAGCAGTGTTAAGAATGGAGATATTCATCAACATTACAGAAGCATTTTAATGTCAACAGAAGATTGTCTTTAAATGACTACATAATGCATTTTTTTCTACTTTGAGTATTGCCCAGATAAGCATTAAAAAGTCATCATCGCTCAGTTAGTACCTTACACTAGCAAATGTTAATGGCACACATGCTGCTAGGTTGTTTGACTTGCACCTGCACTGTTGCATCCTCAGGTACCACTGTGCTGCACACAATGCTGCCATCTGCATTCTGTTTGATGAGGATGCAGGAGCCCGGGAAGGCAGGCTGGCAGACCTCCATTACAGACTGGAGCCAAGTACCACTCTTAACAACACTGATAAACGGAAGAGTATTCAGCTCGTTATTTACAACATCTCTTTCCTTCCCACACAGAGCTTCCCAAACAGCTTGCTGCTGCTCTGTTGGCTTCTGGCACCACGACAGTCCAGCCAGCTCAGATATATCACCTCTTCAGTTTCATGACTTATAACTGCATGAACTGCATAACCTCACTTGCTCCCCATATCTGAGGCTCTCTGGCTATTACACGGATATGTAAGCCAAAGAATTCTTTTTTGGGGATCAAACAGGAACAAGAAAGGTAAACTAAGTTACAAAGAAGCCCCATTTCATCTCCTTAGAAAACTGGATAATGAAAAAAGCAATTTTATAAAAACATTAATTTGTGTACCTTATTGAACGAAACAAGCATTTTTGTAATTGGAGTGCCCAGAAGATCATGACTGTGTCATTTTCTCGACTGTTACAGCTACCACAGTCAGACAGTGCAATACAAGTGATGTGTTGATCTCCGGTAACTTTTTCAAGTCTCCACTAAAGGATGGAATATTTTATTTGTAAGAGTAATTCTGAAGCATAACTATCTAAGTATCACATCCATCATATATCCATTTCATAATAAAAAAAAACCTCTCTGTAAACAATAGAAAGAAGATGTCTGTGGATGGCAATTTCTGCTGTTATCTTAGCATTCTTTGTATAGTTTTAGAGAATACATCATTTATAAGCCAAAAGAACTTATTAGGGTTGTGCTCGTACTACCTGACCATGGCTACAAGAGGTAAGGATATAGAAAATATATTTTAATTTAAAAGAATGTTGATCAGAGTAGACAGATCAGTCTTTTTAGAACAAGTCTCCCCTCAACTTTTGCAAAAGAGAGTAATGACTACAGTAAATAAAATAAAATATGTATATGGGGACAGAAAAATGAGAACAGAACAAAGCAAATATCTTTGCCTCCCCAATTCCATGCTGAACACTTTCCCATGGATATAAAGAATATCCACAAATCAATTCAAAGTAACTCTATAAAATCTGAATACAGTATCAAACACACTCAACTAAATCTTCCTTTGTTCACCTTTCATCTGCCCCTTTACAGTGTTTCTCAATCAAGGATTATGCCTAACCACCACATCTGAAATCGACTTTTCTTTAAGACAGCATGATCTTAATTAGTGTGGTAGAGGAGAGGCATGCTCAGATGCCCCCTTGTCAGCTACACTCCCCTTGATTCAACACTAGCTCCCAACAACAACAAAACAAGCACAAAAACACAGGTCTCCTGGAGGAGTGAGAAAAAATGGCACAAAAATGAATTTTGAAAGGCCGGAAAAATACTATAGATATTTCTTCCTCGAGAAAAAGCTGATAGCTTTGCCAAGACTTTAACAAGCAGCACCACGTGCTACCTTCATGTTTCTATCACTGTACTGAACATTAACCAGTAGAGACTACTGTGACTGGTCATAGCTTAGCTGCCAGGACAGTCTGCCATCAAGCAGTGTGACCTTTTGATGCTAGCTCTTACTGCACCTAGATGGATTTCTGCCCAGAAGGGTAGGCCACAACTCCCTTCAGTGACCTAGTAACCTTCTGCCTGTTTACACAATAATGATGGAGGACAGCTCAGCAACTCTCTAGGATGTGACAGACCTGCAAATGAACTTTAAAGTACAAAAACACAACCCAGTAATCTATAATGAGAAGTAACCTTTTCACATAAGTATCCTTAAGCAGCAGCAAGCTCCCATCAAACACACTGGATTTCAAAATGGGGTTTCATTCTTCTATGTCTTCATCGCCTCTTGTGTCTTGAAGTTCACCTCTAGTCCATAACACAGAGAACACAACAGATAGGGACAAAATGGTAAAAGTTTTCAAATGACTGACCTACTCATGAAAAATCCTAGATGTGCTGCTGGAAAAAGTACAGATGTTACTATTGGGCAGTGGGGATAAAAAAGGGGAAAAAAATAAAGGAAAAGAGAGAAAAAGAAAGATTGTTAGAGGCTATTTTTCTCTAGGTAGGGATTCAAGGAATACAGGATGCGTTTCTTTTTGACCCAAAGATGGGATTACGTTCCTTAAAAGTTTTCCTCTTTTTCCAACTATATTACTCATCCTATATAAATTGGTGTCTCTGAAAAGACATTGCTTAGGTCTCTTTCATGAGTTCTTCACAGATGTTTCGGGTTAAAACCTGAGAGGGGAAGAAGAATGTCAATGCTGAAATTTGAGAAGCAGAACTACTTTTTTTCAGGTAGAAGGAAAAACTGATTGGAACAAGAGAAAAGGCTGCTTAACACAAAGTCAAGTTTGGAAGTCTTCTGTACTGTCTCTGCTAAGAAAGCAGTTTTTGAAAATACTATTTTGCTACTGAACAGAACTAACAAACAGGGCTTTTCACACAGGAACTGAGCCAGGCACGTTGCTTCCACAGTGTAACAATTCCAGTCTCATCTCCCAGCTTGCAAAGCCAAGAGGGTACCAATGCATCAGCCACAATGACAAAAGCGAGTCTGAACAACTGCTTCCCATATTTGCCTACTAATCATAACCACTGCAAAGATCCTAATTAAGGAATTGACATTTTGGTTCCTTGTGATGTTGACTGTTCTTTATCATTCACTTTCAGGAGTGACCTATTCACCAAGCCTGACTCAAAATATTTATCAGGAAGTCAGTAGTTCCTACTATATTAATAAATCCTGAAGAAGAAATTGTGCATAATTTTTACTTCTTAAGACAGATAAGATTCATTTTGAAGCTACAGAACAAACCACTACATATCTGATAAATGCTTGAGTTTAGGAGCTTATCTGAGACGGCTACTTCTTGCAGAAAAATAAATAGATGCAGCAAAGAGTGTGCATTTATGTTGTTGCTAAATTGATGTGCTAGTTTCTAAGGCTGTTGGTGGAGATCCATTAATGTTTATTTTCTTGTCAGAAACCCACACACCATTAGGAAACAGCTGCTCATTTTGGTTTGGGGTAGATTTCTGAGTCTGGTTGTCTTTTTTTTTTTTTTTTTTCCCCATTGCAGAAAAGCACAGATAAATGGCAAGTGCAGATTTCTCCTATTATTCCTATTTCATCAGAAAGTGCCTTGCACTCTGAAAGCTGTAGTCCAAGGTCACATTTTTCATCAATGAAAGCAAAGCTGATTTTAGAAATTATGATCTCCCCAGGTCACCTAGATCAAATTAAGCGAGCAATTATCAGCAGCCCAACCAGAAAACTAAAATCTGCCACCAATTGTTAAGCATTCTATGGAGTCACATAGTAGCTATCAGTTTTCTCCCCTGAACGACACAGGCAATAAAATTCCAAGCAGTTTTCTCAAAGGCTTCAACACAGCTATCTGTGTCTGTCATCTGCAGACCGAATTGCTATGATGTACCTTCTGTGTAGCTACAGACCATTTAGAGTGGCTGCAAAGACATTCTGAATTAAATGTCTAATGAGAAATCTGTCTGTCTAGCATTAACCAGCACCTATCAGCTTACCAGAAACGCATCTGCCTGCTTGTTTTCTGGTACCCAATTTAGGATTTGTTTGTTTTCCTGCTGGTTGTCTGAAACTGTTTCAAAATCCAATTCATTTCTAGGAACAATGTAAGCTTAAATTTAAGAAATACAAGAGATTATTTCCATTTTCTGCTCCCTGCTTTATATACATTAATATAACCAAGAGATTACACAGAATACACAGGTAGCCTATTCCCAGACTGGTACAGGGAGAACTGGGACCAAAATGGTATCAGTGGACTAATGAATTCACCTCACTTCTTACCCAAAATAATTCAAACAGGAGATGCTCAGATAACAACAGAAGCCTGTTTACAAAGCCCTTGTATATTATTTGTGTAGAAACTTTTGTCAAGCAACTACCAAAAACAGAGAAAAATCTCTTATTTAGAGCAGCACACTTGCTCCCAGGATGCCCTTTATATGCGACACAAGCTACGTCCCTTAGGTTCTATTCTGATCTCCATTATACCCCTCCTCTTTACTCAATTATATTACAATACCTGTGGCAAATGCCAAATCATAATGTCTAGATAGAGATTAAGGACTCAAACTGCTAACTGTGCACATTTAAAGAGATGAAACTAAGGATCCATTTCTGTGCTTCAACATCAGAAATCCTCCATCTGCTTAAATTAGTGAAGGACTCAAAAGCAGGGGCCATTAACTTCTACGCATGCCTCAAACCAACAGTGCTTAACACTGAGGGTTGTAATCTTCACCAGAGCCTCTTCTGCTGCAGTTTTCTTAACGATTCTAATAAAAACCCATTTGTAAGAAATACTTTCATGAGGCAATCTGCACTTGACATCCTTTGAAGGTGAGAAGTGCTACCACCCTACACATTTGTGTTTAGCACCACATGTGACCAGTTCAGGCAAATTAGCAAGATTTCTAAAAACATAAGCTCTATCTTAATTGTCTGTTAATGAAATTTTAAGGAATCTGGTACCAATTGAATTTATATATGTCACTTTATAGTGTAAATACCTGCTAGACTGATGTGTCAATATAGTTTTTCAAAACCTTCCCAAATAAAGACTCCAATGGTAAAGAAAAAAAACGGTTATTAGCATATCCCTAACTTAGTGAGCTTCTTTCTCTGATCTAATGATATACATTCATGAGAGATCCAATTTAGAGTTTTCCTCTTGAAGACTGACAGCTGAGAATTCGGGTTTGAGGTTACAATGGCACTTACAAGTAGAAGTGTCAGAGCAGGTAAAGTTAAGGCAAGAAAGATAACAGACTTTCCTAGAGGATAAAAAAAGTTTTAAGAGTTTGCAACACCTTGGGAAAACGTGAATTGAATAACATTCTGCAGATGTTCACAAAAGTTAACTCAAACAAGTTATATAAGTGCAACAATTCAAATATAAAGAAAAACAAAATTCTCGGTCCCTTCAAATGGTTTCCTCCTCCCAAAGCATTTTATTATCGGTCAAATTAAGGAGAATCTCAGCTAACATAACCTGGAACACTTGGTGACTCAGCAGTGCTTTAAATAAAGATTTGTTTATTGCAAAGCCAAGCAAAGGTTATCTAAAGAATCCTCTTCCTATCACAGACCTTAACTATCTATTTTAACAAAGGCTGCTTGAAGCTTTCTTAATGAGATGTAATTTTTGACCCACAATTTTTTTGCTGAGACTACGTTGTTTCAGCTGCTGTCACCAAGTCTACTCAGCACTACTGCTATATCATTTGTCCCTTTTAACATAAGTGACAATAATGCTGCTCCAAAGAATTATGTCCAACCTAAACAGGGACAACCTTGGAAAGTCCTTTGCTTACACCTGACCAAAGAGAAAGAGAACACGTGTAATTAATACACTAAGGTAGGACTTCCAGAATTTTGGGAGATGGTTAAAACAGGCTGCCAATATGCCCTGCTTTTGGACCGAATAATCTAACTTTTTTGAAATCTCACTGTGTAAGTATTTTGAAGTTGAAATACACAGGGCTGCTCTACACTGAAAAGTAAAGTCCACTGAGATGGAAGACAACACTGACAACAAAAACTGAATGACTAGGCAATACAGAAGTGCATCAAATAATTCTGATAACAACCACGTAATGATTTAGCATCACTTCACAGATGCAGAATATGTAATGGGAGATGGTTTTTGCAGAATTCAAAAACAATACTCTAGAATAAAGAGGAAGAAAGTAGGGAGAAAAGAAAAAATACTAACAGCAAAGAATGGAAGAAAAACTATTACAGAATCATATCCACATGGGTAAACACTCCTTCATTATCCTTCGCATCCTTTAGCCTAAGACAATAATTTTATGATTAGAATGTATTCAAAGGCATCACAGTCAAAGTGTTTCCCATTCATCATGTATTTGATGAACACCAAAAGAAGGGATAGATTTTACAACACTGAAATATAGAAACTTTGTCATAACTATAAATAAGACACATTTTTCTTTTGGGACACATCAAATTTTGGAACTTGTCCATAGATTATCTAAGTATGATGTATTAATTTTCCTTTATAACTCACATATTTTCTAGTGTTGTAAGTAATTCAGTGATGGACAAATATGTTGTCAATAGGTTTATTTTATGACAGCAATTCAATTGTCCAGAAATTATTTTTCAGATGTGAAAGCAGATAACTGCATGAACTTATTCCAATTCCCTCTTAGTCAAGATCAGACAGATGGCACAGCCTAATTATACCTGGACTAGTGCACTTTAGACAATTAATCTAAAAGCCATTTGAAAGAAAGAAGCAATAAAATCCAGCCAAAACATCTATTAAAAATAAAACAAAATAAAAAACTACAGGGTAGTTGGCTATGCTTCAGTAGTTAACTAATCAATCAATTTGTAGCAGTAGAAATTTGGTGCAACCAGTTTCAAGTTATTTTTAAGCAGAACTGAAGTTCTGAATCACAGAGAATTTTCCAGACATCATTACTAAACCAGACGTTGGAACAATGAATATAAAGACAAGTAGTTGTCATTACTTTTAACTGGTAGCTTCGTTAATAATTTAAATAGTAAAAACCATGACTCTCTTTTTCACACCACTCATATATAAGCAACGGATTTTCATTCCTTTCTCCAGTTGCTTGGAAGAGGGTTCTACAAGAGGAATTTCTCAAACTATTGATCATAATTCCACAGCAATCATATTTATACATAAATTCACAGAGCCAATTCACATAAAATAGCTCTTTCCTGTGACCTTCAAACATTAAAGACATCTTCTTTGCTATATTGTAAGTAATGCCTGGGCAAAGAAATAGCTCTCTTTTTTCTTAACAGATGCATTCAAGGCAAGTACGCAAAACTGCACACACAACCAGTGGCAACACAATCTAACAAACAGGAAAATTAATTAATGTACAAGAGATATCTTTGTTAAGATTTTGAAGAAAGGAACGGTCAGGTATACTGAAGAAAGAAAATGTTGATCAGAGGCCTGGAAGGAAGCACGTTAGCACCCACTCTACTGAGAGACAGTGGTGAATCATATAATACACCACATTGCAAATACAGTTCTAAGAAAACCATCTTTAATAAAAAATGTCCTAATGTGACTTTCGAGCAACCTAAGCACATGATGAGGCAAACTCATGCCATGCTTATCAACTATGTAACAGTATTTACACCATGCAGCTATTAACCAACACAGAAATTGTTATTCCAACTCTTTACACATCTTCAAAGGCTGACCTGGTAAGAAGCTACAATGGCATGAGAAGACCTAGCAGCTCCTTCATTTGAGCAATGACACAAAATAGAAACTAAAACAGCAACGCATGGGGAGTACCCTGGCCAAAGTGTGTCTTAAGTACACCCTGTCACACCTACCTGCAGCTCTTTCACAACCCGCTTGATGAGGTAAGTCCCAAGTTCCACACCTTGCAGTCCCTGCTGAGTCAAACTGATTGAGTAGAAAATTGCTGTAGTAATTTTGTCTGTATCTTCTGTTTCTAAAGGCGGCACTTCTTTCACTATGGCCTGGGAAAAGAAGAATTTTTAAAAAAAAAGTTTCTGTAGCAGTTACCATCATCATTGTGAGGGAGGGTGCCTTTCTTTTTAACTTTCAAATGTGTTAACACTTTCCCTCACTGCCTTATTTAAAACCTCCTCTGTGAGAAACAACAAAAATATCATCAAAAAGTAGAAAGAAGAGCTGCTTATCCATTAGCAAGCACAGGAAATAACTGTAATGTGGTTTAAAATTTTCAGAAGTAATCACAACCACTTTGAAGTTTTAATCTCATTTGTTATTTTTCTCTTATATATTTCTTATCTCTTCTTATTCTTCTTCCACTTGAGCAAAACCTCAAAACTGCAACTTACGTAACCCAAGAGGCACACTCAATATCAATGTAATTTTTAAGTGCCAACTCTCTCGTATCTTAAAAAAGTGAAAAAAAACCCCACAACTCCAAATTATAAGAAGTTACAGATTTTAAAAGAAGAACATTGCGGTTTGAATACTTTGCTGGGGCTTAAACACATCAGTGACTGTACCTGGATGCTGCTGGAGATATCACTGGTTAGTGCAACGTGCAAGACTATCAATGGTTCTCCTGGGATTGCACAATGAGAAAAAAAATAGCATCTTCGATATGATCCAACTCGACGCTTCATATCAACCCAGTTTCTAACAGGATGCACAGCTTCAGAACTCAAAGAGAAAATGAAAAAAAAAGCAAATTCTTTTTTTCATTTAAAATCGGAGGTCAGCTGCCAGCCCTACAAGGTCAGTACTTTTCCCATTGATCACAGAATCGTAGAATAGTTTGGGTTGGAAGGGACCTTAAAGATTATCTAGTTTCAACACTCTGCAACTATTCCTCAATTATACTTTGCCTACAATCCAGAACTGAAAAGCAGTACCCCAAAAATAGTGGACTTGTGCAATCACATGCATTTCACCACCTTTTCAAAAATGAGTAATAGGAACTTTTAGCACTTACTCACTAATTTTCTGGAGTACTTCACAAGGTGACTGCCAAGTGACCCGTTCCAAGTTTAGGAATCCTGTTGAAAACCACTCTGAAAGCATGTTCTTTAGAACTCCATTCATTTCCTGCAAATAGAAAGAAAGATGAACTTACCTGTTAAATAGGCTAGGTAGAACACATGAATATTACTAAAGATATCCTTGATTATTTCAAACTACAACAGTGGGAAGTTCAAAGAAACTAATGCATCTGTTTGAGAACAACCACGTAATAGTTTAACTTTCCTCACACAGGACTAAAACAATGAAGATGTTTAAAGACACTATCCTGCACATTCTGCACCACGGTAAACACATTACTGTCCTACTTTTGACAGATCTCCAAGGCACATAAAATATCTACTGGAGGTGACTGGAACAAAAAGCACATTTAGGCATCAGAACTACAAAAATGCTTTAGTGGATTGTACAACTCAACACAGGAGCTGTACATGCCCACTCAGCATGATAAATTAGCAAATGAGTGTCCTTGAACAGCATGTAGATAAAACCAAAGGCTTTGCAAAATTTTTCTTCTCCATAAGTAGGAAAATTCTTGTGCAGAAAAAGCAAAAGCAGCAGCATAAACCTACAGAACTCAAAAATTATAACAGATTTGGAACAGTATGATACGGAACTAAAGCCAACTGTAATATCAAATACTTTCAGAAACATTCGTTGTAATAATGAATTTTATATTCACTATTAATACCCTGCTGCCTATACCATTACAAGATTTTCCTGTCTACAATTCTTTGAGTTTAGAAAACATTCTTTAATGCAGCACAGCATGAATATCCCTTAAAGAGATTCTAGAGCTTATTTTAACTTCTCACACTTATTTTGTATACAGGACACAGTGTGATACAGCACCAATTTACAAACAGGCTGATCAGAAACATAAGCTTACCCAAAACTAACTAAATAACCATTTACTTAAACACAAAACCCGCTTCACCCTCTATTCAGACTGTTGCTAAATAACCACCACTGCACATAAAATTGACAAAAAT
Source organism: Coccyzus lansbergi (assembly GCA_033558105.1). NCBI lineage: Eukaryota > Metazoa > Chordata > Aves > Cuculiformes > Coccyzidae > Coccyzus > Coccyzus lansbergi. Next base: position 1,543,007 of record JAUMJK010001135.1, read on the forward strand.
TATGCTCAAATGCACTTTAACTTGCTACATGTAATCGAAAAAGCAGAACAAAAAAGACCTATTCAGGAAAAACTTACTACTTAAAACATCTTTCCAAGACTCCTTCTAGTCATACTAAATTGTGCTAGTGAAATATATAGGTTTTTGTTTGGCACCTATCTTTATGAAGAAATTGCTACTACAGGAAGCACCTGAAAGAAAACAGCCATTCACTTGCACAGAACACTTCTGCCACGCATGAAACCTTTATACTATTTTCTGTATTTTTCAGTAGCAACCTCAAATACGTAAGAAAAGAAGAGGTTACTTATTGAGGCAAAAATTGACATATACTTCAAATAGTGAAAATGTCAATTGCATTGTTCCAAATACATGGAGTATCCATGAACACAAGGTCAACTCTCCCAGACTTTGTAAATTAAATTTTTGTCTGACTTTCTCAGTAGAGCTCTCTTTCAGTTATACAATAAATTGTACTTAAAGTCTCCTGTCAAATTGTACGCCCACCTGTACTTGTACCACCAAGGCTGAACCGAGCCTGCATTTGCTACTAAAAAAGTTGTTAAATGAAAATGAAACCAAAATAATGCAAACAAAATTCACCTTAAGTACATTTATAGCATAAGCAATCCTCACTGGTAAAGAATAGAAGGCACATGGCATCAGCATAATAAAAGAAACCTCTGAAAAAACCACAGATATGTGACTATCTCCTACAAGCACCACTGAAGAGCTGAGAGAAATGAAGGATCACATTAAGCAAAATCCACTCTAAGACAGTCTTCACAATTTTTCACTGCTGCTTTGATTAAAATGTTCCTGCCCTCTCTGTCTCAAGGTAACATCATCCTAACACAACAGTAGCTGTGGGGAAGTAACATAATAGATGACATCAAAAAGGACCAGATTAACTATGTCAAAATTTTGCACCTAGGACAGTTAAAAGGGGCATTTGCAGTGCACCTTCCCCTGACTAACAGATGGACCTATTGCACGTTTATAGCAAGTCCGACGCTTTGGGGGACTTACTGGACACATATGTTAAATCTCTGCTGCCTTACAACCTCAGAAAAGCAGGCTATTTCTATCATATGACACTACTGTGAAAAATGTGTAATTACTGTTGGCTCAGGGGACTTCATCACTTGACGCACTCTGACAATATATCATTCAAATGCATTTAGAGTAGCTGTAATCTATACCAACAAACTGTTATTGCTGATGCTTCTGGGCTAGTAGATTAAAGCAAAAGCAGCAGGTAAAACAAGGCGTACTGAAAAGAGCCCAGAACTGGCTGCATAGCAGCATCTACAAAAAAAGGTTCTTTCTGGCACAGCAGTGTTTTGCTAGAATTGAGACTCCTGGGCAGTACAACTCAGCAGGCACTGGCCTGCAACCTCAAGACTTGCATCAGTGACAGTTGTAATTGGAAAACCTGAATTTCAGTTCAAGTACTCCCTCATATCTCATACACAGATTCGCCTTTCTTCCATCTCCCCTCCCTACATATTTTCTCTTGAACCTTAGAGGTATAAGGGTCCTAAGAATGTATATTTTGATTGGTTTGTTTATCCTAACCTTTAGATACTCCCCTTGCGAATCCTTACTTCTGCACAGCCCTGAATTTTTTAGAAAATAACCATAAATAATTTTGGTCCAATATCCCTTGGTGTAGCAAAGGTCTCCAGGTACTTCAGGATTGCTTGTTCTGTTTTCTTTTGCAAGGGCACAACGTAAGCCAGAAAAATAAACTGGAGTTGTCAGATCTGGGGTCACACTAACAGATTCCTACAGCTCTCTTGTCATCCATCTGCATTTTGGAACATCATTTCAAGCTGCAGTCTAGCAGCTAGGGGGAAAACTGCTGATGGCTGCACTCCTGCTAGTCATTATTTTGAACACACTGCTCTGCATCTATTGGCAATAACACAGCTCAGATGGCAACGAGTGCCTTGGGAGAAAGCCAGGCATGTCACATAGATACTGGTAAATCTAGAAAACATAGGAATCAGATGCATTTTGCTTCTTTGAATCACCTATAAGTTTAACAAGCATGCTCCATACAATGGGACATAATGATGCCCAGCTGAAGAGAACTCTACTTTTAAAGATGCAGAACGTATTACAGAGCTAATTTGGATCCAGGATACAGCTGTACAAACTCAATGCAACTGCAAACAAAGAAGAAAGTGCATCAGATGTGCTTCCAGTAATAACTTTGGAAGACAGGAATATTGTTTATGGGGAACTACAACTCAATTCAAAATAACATGTCCACTGTAAATAATCATGCTTCATAAAGCAACAGTACAGCATGCAGAACAAGGAACCAGGACTGTTCCAGTTGGAAGGGACCTACTATGATTAACTGGTCCAACTCCAAACATGTATGCTGAAAAAATGTCTTAGAACAGAAGAACATCAAATATTTTATATTATCCAAAACTGTGTTTAATTCAAGTCATCTGAACAAAATTTTGTGTTTAATACCACTGTACACCCAAGTTTCTGAAAAGCTTGACACCAACAATGACAGGGCCATGTTACATTCTTATTTTGTAAATTTGGTGGTAAGTAAATTTTCATTTGCATTTCAGAGGCCTTTCGAGTCATAAAATTACACCTCCGACATTTCACTAAAAAGGAAAAAAAAGCACATATTTATTATTGAGCATCCCCGTTCTACATATGAGCAACAAGACATACTCAGATCAATACTTATAATTACCAGCTACACTTCAGTTTCTATTAGCCAAGCATAATAAATAGTGATTTCTTCTGTCATTCCATGTTCTTGCTACAAAACAGCAAATTATAGGCTTATAGGGACCTTTACATCAGGTCCCTACTTATAGGGCAACAAATGGGAAAACTCTTATGAAAAACTTGAATTTTTTTTTTTTTAAGAGAAGCTGCCTTTCTTATGAGGGAACTACTTCAATTTCCCTCTCAAACTATTAAAAAATAAAATACACCTTACAATGAAAATTCATATGCAGATCCAGATAAATGTAATATGAAACAGCAGTAACTAACATCCCATGCACATCAAACACATGGCTCAAGTTAGTGTTAGCTGCTGGTTAGATATCCAACAGGGCTACAAAACAAATATTCTGCCACTCACAGGAGTTGAGTTTTCCATGGCTTCAGAATGTTTGAAGTTTTTAACCCAATATGCTTCACTTGGGCACACAGACCTACAGACCTACTTTGATAACTGCCCATCAGCAAAATGGGATTCAAGTGTGACACAAATAAAAGGGGAATGCTCTACTTTTTTTGGGGTTTTTTAGTCACTAATGGTAGTTATTGCAGTGGTAACAGCAATGCTGAAAACTTCCCCGTCTCTTGTGTTTTACATTGTTAGTCTTAAAAAAAAAAAAAATCCCTTCCACCTGCATTTTTGCTCATTTAGAAAACGAGTAAAGTGTGCACAAGCATTTTCAAGCAACTTGATCATCTGTATAAATTATTTTACTCTGATTTATTGAAGAGAAACAAAACAGAAATGGTTCATCAACAAATATCTAACAGCCTAAGCTACTTATGTTGATATATTTTGAGAAAAGAGAAAAATATTTTATATTTACAACACAGTAGAGGGTAATCCTTGTTTTAATAGATCTCTCAGAATACAAAGTAAAAACTAAGGACTGTCTAAAAAATAGACATTTTTGGGCAAATACAAGATCTCAGCAGGCCATATAATGCATTCTATAATTCTCCTCCAGCATCAAAGACTCATTTAATTTTATGCCCACATTTCCTTTTCAGTGTAAATACAAATACATAGAAGTTATAAAATTCTTGTTTCATATTTGCCTTTATATATATTATAATTTAAAGTACATCTACAATAACAAAACGGCTCTGTGGGACTTCTGATAAGTGAATACCAAATATTTTTTAATAGAAAAACTTTTAGCTTTCAGTTGTTTCCCTAGTTAAGGGCTTCTTCAGTCTTTAAAGCAAATTGTTTCAATATTTTGATTCTCTATACAGCCACTGTTTCACCTGAGCAAAAAGATACCTTAATCCGCTGATGAATCCTCATCAATGAGAAACCACAGTTCTTTCAAGACAGTGCAACTGGGTAAAATAAATACTTATTTATAGATCAATTCGACAAAAATACTATCTTTTTCATTATCTTTCACCAGCAACTTGAACCTTTCAGTCTGTATTCCAAATACTGAAACTGAGTAAGCAAACTAAATATAAATAAACCTCATGAGGAAAACACTGGCACAGGAAAAGAAGTACTGCAGGTGAGAGGGTTCTGTGCAGGAGGAAGAACCACATTCAGAAAAATTTCACACAGTGCATTTCAAGGGCTCATCAGTAAGTCAATTCACTTATAAATACATTGGAAAATGTGCCTGTTCTTTGGTAGAAGGAAGGAACAGAACAATGAAAGGAACTAAATTTTTGCTCTTTGATTATCAAGAAACTTGCATCAAGAGTTTTCATCATGTTTTACGCAAACACAAGAGACTTGTACTATGTCATAATAAATTGTCACTGAGGATACCTATGATTTTTGTGTCTTCCTCTAGGTGACTACTCTGTCTTCGAATAATTAACTTGCATATAAACTAAACCTTACTGGCAACATATTTCTTCCCATTGCACAATGCATCATTTTAAGTATTTCCAATGGATTGTTCAAGGTTTATGTTCAAGGTCTATGGAATTCTTCCAGTAAGGTACTTACCATTCTTCTCAATTTCTTTTAAGTCAGCTTTTTCAACTCAATTTGCCTTACACTGGATCCTTACAGCTAGGGCACTACGACTTCTACTTAATGGACGCTGATAAAATAGTTCAGTGACTTCAGTGCTCAGACTCTTTACAAGTCTAATAATGAGACACATTTAGGAGTGCAGCACAGCCAGGCACGTCACACAGTACATAAAATCAGACTAAGTCAGGCATTTGCATTTCTTAATTTATTTTAAACAGCAATTCAATTTAAGAGGAGATTTATGAAAGAAAACTGAAAATGCGCATACATGGAATAACTGAAGACAACACTGTGTCAGTTTGCAGTTCATCATCTATTTTGTTAATGATTAAGGAACGGTTAAACTAATGAAGAAACAATCATCAGCTACTCTTAGACTGTCTACTACGAGGTCTCAAAAGGTCTCAAAATCTTGGACACCTTATAGCAGTGCTCCAGTACTGAAAGGGGGCCTATAAGAAAGCTGGAGAGGCGCCTCATGAGAGTGTAGGGATAAGAGTACGGGGTAACAGTTTTAAGCTGTAAGAGATGTTAGATTAGATACCAGGAAGAAATCTTTTACTGTGAGGGTGGTGAGGCACAGCCTCTTACCCAAGAGCGCTGATATCAACACCACCTTTTTCTTGTCAAACAATTTGGATCTGAGTATCAACAAACAAGTTATGGACAGTGCATTTGACTGTCTTTCTTCATTGCCTTCTGGGAAGTCCTGTCACCCTCTGCCACTGTCATGAGGTACGTAGTTCCTTCACAGGAACTAGGAGACCTCTTGTATCATCGAGTGCAACCGTAAGTGACAAGCTCCTCCTCCATCCCTTGGGAGGAAGCAGGAATCTGCTATGAAGTCCTCCCTCAGTTTCCTCCAGGCTGAACAGACCAAGTGACTTCAGTCACTTTTCACATGACTTTCCGTCTAGATCCTTCACCAACTTAGTGGCCTCCTCTGGACTCTCTCCCGTAGCTTGATAAGAAGCCCAAACCCCATCCCCTGAGCCTGCCCCGACTGCCTTTCAGAGCCGGTCAGCCCCAGCCCGGCCCTCACCTTAACATGGGGCCCGTCCAGCAATTTGCTCGCCAGCCCCTCCACCAGGTCGCCCCTCAGCTCCACCAGGAAGCGCAGCCCGTCCTCCAGGCGGCCCAGGTGCTGGAAGAGACCTCGGTACCGGGGGTTCAGGTAGTACCGGAGCCTGTCCTCGGCCTGCAGCAGCGCCCCCGGCTCCCTCTGCTGCTCCTGGGCCTGCAGCACCTTGGCGCTGAACTCCGCCACCCGCGCGTGGTCCACGCCGAAGTCGCGGGCCAAGCGGGCTAGGAGCTGCGCCCTGGGCGGCCCTGCCTGCAGGCCGCGGTAGTAGCGCACGAATTCGGCGCTGCGCAGCTCGGCCGGAGGCGGCGCCTTCTCCTTGGTCTCGTAGGGCGGCAGCGGCGGCACCGAGCGGCTCAGCAGCTCCTCCATGCCAACCACCGAAACGCCGCCGCCCGCCAGGCCCCGCCGCAGCCACGGCCCCAGGCGGCTCATCCCGCACTGCCCCAACACCGCGGCCAGGCCGCCGCACCGCCCCCGCGGCCGCAGAGCGCGCCCATTGGCTGGCGCCGCAGATTGACAGGCGCCTCCGCCAATCGCGAGAGAGAACCGGGCGGCGGGGCCGGGAGGTGGTGACCGATATCTTGAGTGGGGCCAATAGGGTTGTTGTGCCCCAAGTGCAGGTTGCGGTATTTGGGCTCATTAAGCCACTTGCAGTTGGTCTTAGCCCAGCGGCCTAGCCTCTTCAGATCCATTTGCAGAGCCTCCCTACCCTCCAGCAGATCCACACGTCCACCCAGCTTAGTGTCATCTGTGAACTTGCTAAGGGTACATTCAATGCCTTCATCCAGGTCATTGATGAAGATGTTGAACAGGGCTGGACTGGAGAGGAGTGTGGTGGGGCCAGAGCGGTGTAAATGCGCTGGTCTGCTCTGCTTGGCCACCCAGGGCTTCTTCATTGCTCAGGGTGTTTCTATCACTGAATGTGCTTTCCCTGAGCCTTCACCATGCAACCCATTGGCCCCTCTATCTTTCTCAAGATACTCTGTTTAAGGTGCAGGTGGATGAGGTGCTGAGGGGCATGGTTTTAGAGATTGGTAGGACTCAATGATCCAGTGGGTCTCTTCCAATTTGATTCTGTGATTCAGCTATCACTCCATTTTTTCCCCTCACCCCCTTGTGCCTATGCAGGCATCAAGGTGAGCGCAGGGTTCAGATGGTATCAAGGGCAGTGCTGTTCTAAGACCACTGATATCCAAGAAGGTTTGTCCCCATGGTCTCTAACGAGGTCAGCAGGTTTGGGATGCTGGAAGCCTGCCAGATGTCAGCTCAGGCAGCTACTGTCTGCTCAGAAATAAATGAAGGAAATTGCACAAATTTGATTGTGTAATTTGAGGACACAGTCCTGACAGTAGCGGGTGCTTTGGGACCTGCAGGAAAAAAAAAATTAAAAAAAAAAAAACACCAGAAGAAAAACAGTCAGAAGCCCAAAGTCTTCTAAAATACAGCAGGAAAATTCATGAGTGAAGTTAAAACACATCCATACTGCTCCAGTCTTGTAAAGGTGTATTTGACATAGAATCATAGAATTGTTTAATAGTTTGGGTTGGAAGGGACCTTAAAGATTATCCAGTTCCACCCCTGCCATGGGCAGGGACACCTCCCACCAGATCAGGTTGTCCAGGGCCCATCCAACCTGGCCTTGAACACATCCAGGGACGGGGCAGCCACAGCTTCCCTTGGTAACCTGGGCCTCATCATTCTCATAATAAAGAAATTCTTCTTTATATACAGTCTAAATCTGCACCTCTCTAGTTTATACCTATTGCCCCTCGTCCTATCACCACAAGCTTTTGTGAGGAGTCCCTCTCCAGCTTTCTTCTAGCCCCCTTCAGGTATTGGAAGGTTGCTACTACATCTTCTCAGAGACTTCTCCAGGATGAACAACTCCAACTCTCTCAGCCTGTCCTCGTATGGGAGGTCCTCCAGCCTTCTGATCATCTTTGTAGCCTCGTGTGGACCCACCTCTCCCATATACTCTACTGTTACTATTGCTACCTGCCCTTTAAACCAAGAAAAACACCTTGGTCAGATTGGTGTCAGTGAGATTATAATTGAGCGTTGATTGCCCTGACCTCCAGAAGCACAGGGAATTTGAAGTAAGAATTGAGGACGGAATCAAGATCTCTCTACAAGTGAAGAGATAAATATAAAACCAGACTACTCCTAATTAGAAAGTTCTAGAACAATATGTTAGAGCTTTCAAAGGAAGGAAAAAAATATAAAAAGCTATGTGAGCAGTTCCTGGGGGAACTCAGGGTCATAAGATAAGCTAAGTTTTTCTTATTAGAGGAAAAGCATGACTCAGAGGCATTACAATATATGAAAATCACTTAGTTTTAAAATACTTGAATTGCACAGGCAATGAATTAAGTTTCAGAAATTCCCTTAACAACTTTATAACTTCATTTTCAGCAAAAATGAAAGCTCTCCAAAGTTGGCTGGTAGTCACAGAAAGCTGCTTTCTATGTCAGTTTCCTAAGATAATATTTTCTGATACAGGGGAGTGGATAAATAGGAACTTTCACCAAATAACATGATTATATTTCTAAACATTTTTTAGCAATGCTTCATGACAAGAGGTGGACAGGCTTGTTTTAGTCAATAAAGGGTAGATAGTAGTTGAAATTTTTCTTCTGTATGTTTTGTAATGCTCCTTAATCATCTATATGTGTTTGTCATGTATATGATTATATAATAAACTTCCTAACAACTCATGATGCAGCTTTGGTTAACATTAGCCTAGAAAATGTGCTTAGAAGTCACAATGCTAGTTAATCTTTGCGGTAGTTTTGCATACTGCACATTGGCTTCTGAAACTATTTGGACAAAACAGCTTCTTTTGACTGTTTTGACCAGAAAACCTGGATACATACACAACCGTAGGAAGACACATCTGTGTCTCCTTACACAATCCTGTACCTCTGGGTAGGTGAATTCAATCAAAGCATTAAGGCATATTCATGAGTTCATTTTCTGTGCGATTCAGAGATTGCTGGAAACTTAAAGGAGCCCAAGACTGAGGTGTTAGCATGTGGAGAGCGGTGATGAAATCAAGATTTTCCAGCCTTCCAGGATACGGTCAGCATTTGTCAGGATCAAATCCAACATCCCTAGCTTTAAAAAATCCTGCAGAGGAATCACTTCTATTCATTTTCTTTTGACAGCGCATTCAGATTGGCTTTGTTTACAGTTCTCACAATAGCACAGTTCTTTAGCATAAACCACATAAAAACTAGCCATAAAAACTAGCTACATATATTGTTCATTGACAAAGAAAAGACCTCACTGTGATCTAAGTTATAAGGGTTTGTAAAGTAAGACGTTTCTTTTGAAATCTTCTACTGCTGCTCTTTTTCCCCTGGGGAAAAGTTGTTATCTGCTTCAGCTGCTGCTTGAAAAATGAGAACACATGTCTTACTGTCAGAGCCTGCAGGCAATTAATGGACTTGAAGGGCCCTGACTAGCCTCACCTGGGGGCATTTCTCACACCCTCCTGTGGGCCTAGGAGCCATGTTTTAGCTCATCCTGGTGGGTTTAAGTCTTTTTCTGAGCTGTGCTCTAGGAGTGTGGGTCTCCAGTGCAGCCACTATGGATGTCTCTGGTCCCAAGCTGCAGACTTGCTTCCTACTTGCTTCCTGGTTTTCTATTTGCCCTGGCACTAGGGGTATGCCGAGCAAGTCCTGGACTGTGTCTGATGCTGGTTTCTATCACTGGACCTGATCCTGGCTCACATTCCTGGCTTGAACTTACCCCACAGAGTTGCTCTTTGTCAAACGCGGCTGATGCCTGGTCCTGCTACGCTCACTTTGCTCAGGTATGGTGGGGCTATGTTATCATCCTCAGTTCCTTGTATGGGAGGTACCAGCCAGCTTCTACTGCTCCCTAACATGTCATCCTATGCAAATGAGACCACTGATCCAATAGGAGATAAGCAAGTGATTCAGGTCCAAGAACTTAATTTCCTTGAAAAGAAAGGCTTGCTAAACTTTGCAAATTAATTTCTTATACTATTACAAAATGATTTTTTTTCTGCTATGTTCAAATTGGAATGTTGTTATTAGAAAAATGGAGGTTGAAGGAGACTAATTAGAGTTTAGTAATTTTCACTTGTGTCTCTAAGCAAAAAGAGAAGCATATAAAAGATGGAAAGTCAATCTAATCTTTTTTTAATTTTTTTTCTCTTTCTTTCTTTTTAGTCTTTTCAAATGTTAAATAAGAATAAAATATGTGTCCTGGATTCTCTACTGAATTATTCCACCGCAATAAAATAGACTGATTTATGCTAGACATGAATATAGTCCCGTGGCTTGGTAGGGTTTTTTTGTTTTATTTTTTTAAAGTATTTGCACTTATGTGTCCAGTGCCATAGAAGGGTATGTGGGGCAAGAGTCTTAAATGGGGAACGAACTGTGCTGCTATTAAAAAGAATAGTAGTACTGCAATTAAATTTGAAGGAAACAAGATGGGGCCATGCATTTCCAATCAAGTCTGTGCTTGTGGCTGCATGATGTTCATCCTAGGGATATTTACCAGGAAGCTCTACTCCCTACCTGTCATAAAGGTAGCACAGCTAAGATTTTATTCTTGTTTGTAATAATGGAGTGTGTACATACATTTTCTGAGTGTAGTTCTCAAAACAAAGAATGTTTTGAATATATCTACTCTACTTAAAATATTAAGTATTAAAAAGACCTACTTCTTTAATTGGAAAAACAGCCCTTTTCAGGTTGATATTAGGCAGAAGGCTGAGAGATGATAAAAGGCCTCTACCCCTGTTTTTCTTTCAAGGATGGTGAATTAGCAATGCTCACAGTCTCATAGCGCAGTGGTAAGCTGTATTGCATGCTCTAAATGTGTTTTGTAATAGCTTGGAAAAGAGTTTGTAAAATGACTTTAAATGAGAGACTATCCCATTTTGAAGAATTCATAAATCTCATAAGGTATTGGAAGAAGAAAATCTGCTGTGGTTACTTAGTTAAGAGCAAATCTTTTTCAGCTTTTGCAGTAGCTCTTCAATTATTTAGACCCTCCAGATAGGCACTTCAATATGGCAATTCTGAGACTTGGTTTGTTACAACTCCTAAAGCTGTCTGTTTAAAATTAGTTAGCAATGTTTGATGGTCAGAGCTGTAGCCAGTGTTCAGCCTTAATCTTAATTTTAGATAATATGATATTGTTTTATAGAATTATCTGGCTTTAAGCACATGAGGCTTGTACAGAGAGGCTGTAGAATAAATTCTATGCTCTCAGCAGAACAATTGTGTTAGAATTCTATTGAAGACTTGTTGGGCTCAATGTTTCATACGTGATTCTTCAGGTCTTCAAGTGCTTGCTTAATTTGTCTGCAGCGAATTGCTCACTATGTAATAAAATGAAGTACTGAACAGGGTAGGTGTGTGTCTCATTGATGTCAGAAGATAGTAATATTTGTTTCAAGTGATTAATCTTTCTATATTGAGAGTTCTCTGAAATAATGGTTATGAAGATAGATTTTTATTTAGGTGTCTTTAGAATCAGAACTTTTATGATAAAACTCTGGTTTAATGTTTTACTCTCCCAACTTCAAAAATATTTATAACTGTCAGTGGAGTGCGTCTGTTTTTGTGACTCAAACGTTTTATTTCTCCTAAAACAACGAAGATAAATGCTCTTGGAGATTAAGAAATATTTTTAAGATTTCAGTCCATAGTTAAGAAGAATGTGATGCTTTTTTATTTTCAGTCATGAGTCCCAAGTACAACGTTGGAAGGTCCTAATGTTGTTGTGAACATTGACTTGACTTGTAATGTTGTCGATTTTGCTCTTAAAGGGTTTTATAGTAAATGAAAGTGGGATATAGTACATGGGTTTATATGTAAACATACCACACCATTATTATCACAGAATCTTACAGAATCTTTGTAATTAGCATGGAGATTGGCAGCATACAGCCTTCAAGATGCTCTTCCCCACCACACCCTCCTTGTTTATTTTGGGTTCTAGAGAAACAGCAACAAAACCTCTAACTTCTGTTTTAGAATGAAAAATAAAAAGGTGGATATTAGCTAAAGCTGTTCACCTCTTGCTCCTTTACAAGCAGCCCTTTCTTTTTTTTTTTCCTTATTTTGTCTTTTCCTCACTATTAGAAGTCTTAGTTGATGATTCATTTTGCAGATAATACTTCTATTAGTCTTTTACTGGGTTCATTCAGTTCCTTGGTATTAATTCTTCTTGAGGCTAGATGGCACATGAGAGGAAAATGAGGCCTAAGATTTAAGCAGACACTTTTAATTATGACTGGCTCTAATGTAAGGTGGACATAATCCTATAGGACAGGATATGAAGCTAATCTTTCCTGCACAAAACTTTTATGTTCATAGCACAAATCATACAGCAAATTCTTCCTTATGATAGTAATTTCCTAGCCGGTTTGTAATTTTTCTCCATCATTGCTGAGCCAGACTTTTACACTTGCATGAATTTGGATGTCAAAGCAATAAATTCTAAATTAAATTATCTCCTAGCCTGCAGAAATCAGGCTGGATGTAAGAGTGAGAAGCTATTTCCCTGTTTTCCTGTTTGCAGTAAGTAATTATTAATTTTTTTAAGATAGTGAAATAAAGCAAGAAGGAAGAGGAGCATAGGTCATCAGGGGGAGGAAGTTCTATGATTCAAATCTTGACAGAACGTGAAAAGTAATTTATATTTTATTTATGTGTTTAGTCAAAGAAGTTGAAACAAATTTAATGAAATTTTTGTGATTCTTCAGGAGAGGACATAACTTCATCTGTTATGACAGTGTTATAGATGTCGGGCTGAACTCACCTGTGAGTTAGATTTGTGAGTCAGTTTTCACTTAGATTGAAAACACTGTGGAATTCCATGTGAAGTTTCTCGTTTTCTTTTTTCCTTCTGGATCATAAAAGATTAGATGAATAGCTCAATACAGCCCAATGGAGTTTGAGCTCTGCAGTGCTTAGGGGAATAAATGGTCTGAAGCACCAACACACCACATTTTATTGAAGTAGAGTCCTAATTAATTGTAACTGGATTATGTGTAAAGTGTTATGTTGTCTGTGAGTGACCTTGGCATTGCCCTGTATGACCAATCACTCCCTCCATGTGTTTAGTGGGGTTTTTCCCAGCCTCCTCCATTTCAGCATCAGGTATTTGCCGAGTTAAAGTTTTATCACAGCATATGAGTTCAGGATGCAACAGTTATTTACTCTGTAAATGTTACTTCTTTTTCAGTTAGTATTTAAGTCTATGGGGAAGACTGTAGAAAGGCTGTTATAATCCTATGCAAATTTATTTAGTCTCTTTTATGCTAAAAACTTTCATTCATTTTAATAAAATAACAGAAGGATTGGGAAGTTGAGAGATGTGATAATTGCTCTACACAGCATGGAACTTAATATTCAGGAAACAGTATTTTAAAATATTTTGCTTTTATAGTAATGGCAATGTAAACAATGGTTTTATATCATCTTCAAATTTCCTGATGTTGCTGGAGTTTCCTTGAGGAAATCATTTTTGAAAATAATCATTGGAATATTTGTGATGCTTGGGATGAGGTCTTTTGTTGCACACTGTTCTTCTGCTGACATGTCTAAGTTTACTGTCATAGCTGATGGGAGGAAAGAGGTTCTTCCAGAAGGTAATCAAGTGTATTCAGCTCTCTCCATTGACTTTAGAGAGATCCTCATTTCTGTAGTTGGTGTAACCCAAACAGACTCGCTAGCATTTATTTCTCATGTCTTCAAATTGCAGGGAAGAGACTTCATAGAATGTTCATCATTAGGATATTATGGAGAGGCCACAGTTAGGCCTTGTGGACAGTGGGAAGAGCTTTCCATAAGCTCCAGAAGAAGTTGTGTCAGGAAACCAGTGAAATTTGCTGAACCTGAGGAGCACTGGAGTTATGGACCCATCAGCCAGGGTCCAGCAAGCACTGCAGTAATTTTTACTAAACCTTTAAATCTTTCTAATTTAGTAGATTTGTTTACTGTGCCAAAAATGGATCTCGTTGTAGTTTATGTACCAATTAAATGAATCTTGGAGATGAAAAGTGCTTTGGTGTGCTTACTTCCAAGAGTTGCAAATAATTTTATTGTCAGATATAAGCCAGTTTTTCCCCATCCCAGAAGCTCACTACAGAAGTTAGAACAGCAGGTGCCAGGGATTTGTCTCTAGTACTCTTTTTGCTGCATAGTTGCCCAACAATTTTTACCTTGAGGCTTGCATTCTCCGCTTTGCAGTGAACAATATTCAGGAGCAGTTGTGCTGTTAGTAATGCTGTGATCTAGGGCAAGGAGCTGGTTTTGAAACATAAGAGGAAGCTTTCATATAAATTATCAACAGATTCGATAATGAAGTAATAGCGTATCTGTAAGCCTGAACAAGTGTCTTACACCAGCAAACACTTGAATTGCAAATGAAATTGCTCATTGAGTTGTCATTAAAACAACGGTGGAAACCAGACCCTTTTCTGTCAATCAGTCCAAGGGCGGAGGCTTAGATGTGATACATATTTAATGCATGGAGGCTCCTTCAGAATTAGATTTGCCTGTGATGTGGTCCTTTTTCCTAGACCTGAATTTTTAAGCATGCAGCTGATGTGGTTAATGTATACTCATGAGGCTTGTAAGCAGAAATGGAAGTGTAAATGTCTGTGTCCAGCTTTAGAAAGGGAGGGTCGAAGGGATATTTTCTGAATTTTTTGCTAACACGTATGAGAGTGCTTTTATCAATTACTTGTACATCTAGATGCAGCTGGAGTATAGTTCATAGTTTGCATTTAAACTTGTATTGATTACTGACCTCAAAGAAATTAGCCACAAACCAGAACATGTGCAGAGGTGTATTTCATTTAACATGATAGTGAATATAGTTGTACAAGATTCTTAGGGAGACTTATCTGATGCTGCAGATGACTTTTTCAAGTCTTGTGCTGGTGGCTGGTGAAATCTCCAGAGAAGAGAAAAAAAATAAGATAAGGCCACAACCTCAATTTACAGCATAACAACGTTAGAAATCGAAAGGATTTGAAATGAATGCACCTCTTAGGAAGAAACTTTAATTTGTTTTGTCTCTTGTTTTTCTGCTGTATCTCCGCCCTTGTGATTGTGTCCAGTACTGGGGATGTACAGTGCTTCTGGTCTTCCTTTTTATAATGGTTAGGGGCTGGAGCTAATAACTTTTCTGGATTTTACAGCAGATATAGTGTATGATTTAAAGTGAAGTGCACAGTCAGATGCTTATAACTGCTCGTGAGGTAATGCTGAATGTATACTTAATGAATTCATGGTAATACAGTATGTTCAAAGGATCTGGGTGTGTCCTAGGAATTTCTATTGATAAATGAATGATCTTTGTTTCTTCCTTTGCTGAAGACACTAAGCTTTGATGTGCACAGATCAGCATGCTTACATGATCTAGTTTCGAGTGATGAATAATATAGAAACTAAAGGCTGAACCAATGAAATAATCTCATTTTACATACTAATTGCTGTACTATTTGATGTTTTCTTCAAAGCAGAAGCTTTTATCACCAGTTTAAGTTGAATTTGTATGGATTAGAAAAGATTAGTATATGAGTGTTAAAAATATGGACTGTAATACTTTGTATAATATTAATTCAGGACAAGAAAGCACTTAAAGATTAAGTTGCAGAATAATAAATAATTGTATGATATTTTTATAATTAATAGAATTGTACTTCTTGTCTTGAAAATACCTAATAAGAAAATGTCTACCCTATAGATAGATTATAGGAAGGAAAGCTGAACCTGTTACCTACATCATGTTCTGACTGGGATCAGCACATGGAAATTTAAGATTCTTTTTAGGGAGCAGGATATCTCTGCAATTGCTAAAGATATTTGGAAGTGGCATTCAAAGTGTGTATTTCTTTGTGTGAAGTGAAGAAGGCTCAGTGTTGTGATTATTTTGTGAATGTTTTGTTACTGTATATTGGGGGTGTTATATTCTTTTGCTTTCCTTCCTTTTACTGTGAATTCATCACTTTCAACTTGAAGTGCAATTAATTCCACGTTTACTGTATTTTTCTTGTGGATGCTAAGGAAGAAATGTGTAGGAGCAGACAAATTCACTGACTGTTGGATGGTTGGTTCATCTGTGTCACTCAACAAAGAATGTAGGTTGTGATGTCTTTTTTTTTTTTTTATAATTCTAGGACTTGCTCTGGATACAAACTTCTGTTTTGTATACAGTTGTGATTACCTTCATGAAGTCTTTATTTGGTTCCTTTCCCATTTGATTCCTTTACTTGTATACTTACAAGATGTGACAGAGGATAGCAGACTGTTAAAGCATGAAGATGTGTAAATAAAAGAGCTATTCCATCATATTAAATTTATGGAAAAAGATAACTGTTTCATATGCTGTCTCCTTCAGTTGCAGGTATTTTGGTGAGTGCTTCATATTTAGTGTGGGTTTTAATGTACCAAACCCAAACATAATTCTCTTCCTTATAGCTTTGCCAGTCCCCCTTTTTAAACACTGTAAAGGTCTCTCCTTTGCTTTTTAATTATTCCACAGATGAATATATTGTAAATGGGCTCCTTTTGATGCCTCAAATTAGGCTAGTTGTGTTTCAGCTTTTTCTCAATTATTCCTCTCATTAAGACCCATAAACACATAGCATAATAAAGTGTAAAAAGAAAACAAAACCCCAAAACTAAAAAGGAGGAGGGAGCCTCTATGCATCTTCCTTAATAAATTGTTTAAAGCTCCTTCTGAAACAGCCGCTACAAAGGAAATTATTTAAGAACTTGACAGCCTGTATGTAGTTTTGAAAAGAAGATAAGATTTTCAGAGAGTAGTCTCATCAGGGATCCAAGTTGTAAAGTGTGGCATGTACCCGCTTAAGTATATGAAAACCTGCCACGATGCTCTAGGAAGAATTAGGAAATGCTAACCCTGCATCCCGTACTGAAGTGGAATATTTTATCCAGTCAAAAAAGCTTCACTGCACCCTATAGCAAGACAAGTTAAATCTAGGCTGCTAAATATTTTATTAGTGTTGATATTGTTCTAGACATATATCAGATCATGGTAACAACAACAGAAGTATTTCTTTCATTTAGAGAGCTTAGGACTATGATATGTCATTTCCCTTGACACTTAACGATGGTTACTATGGTAAGTGGCCTCAAGGAGAACTGTGTCTGAGATATGATATGGCCTGGGCTGAAATGTGTTAAGATGCTCCAGATGCCATAGAGGAAAGAACGATTCATAACTGTGTACCGTTCTTTATTCTTTTCACATTGCTAGGCACCGTTAAGTACATTAATATAAAAATAGAGGGTACTGTAGTAACTCACTGACACATAGACTATTTTTACTCAAGCCCAAGGACACATACAAAGAAAAAAAATTAAAACATGTTTCTTTCAAAGCAAACTCATATAAATGAAAAATATAGGTTTTCTTGTTTGATGCTTGTGAAGACACTCAATTTTTTTCTTTTTTTTTTTTCTTCAGTGTTTGGCAAGGAAACTTGGACAAAAAGAAAGTTTGTGATGCAGTTTGGGTCAACATGTACCTTTATGAGCTATAAACTATTTGTTAGGTATTCAGTGGTTTATGATGCTGGCACTGGGGAGCTGCCGTAAAAGCAGTTATACACAGTGTGTCAGAAATACATTTTTCACACTTTAGAGATCTTCTAGGATGTTGCTTAGGGATTAATGCATGTCTGTGGGCCATGAATTAAATGGTAGTTGTCTTGTTCCTAAAATGTTTATTTTAAAATGCACTAAATTTAGATCTAAATATTTTTAGAGACTAATAATCATTACAAAAATGTTATTGTTTTTGGCGCCTTACTGACAGATATGCTTTAAGTGGAAAATTAATCTCTTTTGTAAAAATAAAGCTTAGTTGAAGCAGCTAGCAAGAGGCCACACATAGTAAAGGTGTACGTAAGTTTCCAGTCACTTTTTTCCATGCCATTGACCCCACGTAATGAAATTACTTTAGAAATGCCAGTTAACTGAAAGTACAATTAAGTTAAAGATGTCTGAAAACAATGCAGAACTAAATCTTGGTTTGACATTTTGCTCTGTTGTCCGATTCCTGTTCTCACATGTACCTAACACTGGGTAAATCTGAATTTCCTGATTTAAAATTGTTGGCATTTGCATCTGGGTGATATCTAAATATATAGCTGGTATGTCTCCCTGCCCTGAAACTTTAAAGTTTAGCCCTTTAATTTTGTAGCTATTGACCCTTCTGTAATTTTATATTTATTAATATCATGACTTTAAAATTCCATTGCACTTCTAACCTTCTTTACATTGCCTTTGACATTTAATTGATATCTTTGGCTTTTTTTCTTGTATCTGTTTTAAATGACTGCATGAAAGAAAACTATTGTAGAAAATAAATGCAGTGACAGCCCCAAGATTTGCTGCCTTTATCATATATTGCATGAGTTATTGTAATTATTTTTAAATTTTACGCTTTTTATATTCATTTGCTTCATAGTCTGAAAATTTATTTCTCTTTCTATGTAGATTATGTTGTTTAGAAGGGTGTATGGTGTTTAAGTATTTGTGTATGCTTCTGAATGGTGTTGCGTAATACATGTTTATAAGTAAAAGTGATGTATTTCTGGAAGCTTAAGTTAGATGAACAACTAAAACTTGCCTTTTGCATACTATGCATTTTGTCTTCTATTGTGTTTCTCTGAAAAGCAAACACTTTTTCACTTAAATCCTTTTATTTGGCTTTTATTTTATTCTGTGCATATGACTACCTGAAGAAAATGTGTAAAATGACGAGAAGCAACATTTTTCTGATTATACAGTCAAGTATTTAGGGCCTTGTAGTAGGCAAGTTATGACAAGCACGGTTGAGTTGGTTTTTAACAAAGGCATATTGTGATAGGCTGGAAATAAAATTAGCAGTTCTGAAAGAAGGTTTGTTTCTGAGTTCAAGTATATACTTAACCTCATGTCGGTATCATATGAGTCTGTGGCCTGTGTCCTTACATTTGTTTATTTTCACTCTTTTGTTTGTAATTGAATGTGCATTTTCCCCATGTTTTTTGGTTCATGTAAGCGTTAGATAACTTGTCAGGTTGATGGAATGTACTGTGGCATCTTTCAGTGTTGTTCCCCTTACTGACTGACTGAAGTGCAGTACTGTTTGGCTTTAGTAGGGAATAAATGCATATTTATTGCTATAAGCCTGAGCTTTTTCTACCCTCCAAAGGAAACCAGCACTGGGCTAAATGCAAGGTAGCGTCTCTGCTGACGGATAGCTGTGCAATGGAAGTTTTAATTTAAAAGAAACATTCTCCTAGAATGGATGTTCTGATGGGGAAGACCACTGAATTATTGAGCAGAAACTGGTGGAAATATGTTACAGCCCTGTTTCTACTGTTTGAATGTAGCAAAAGCTTGTGCAACATGTGTAGGATGAATAACTTGAATAGTGTAATTCTACTGCTTTGTGTGTGTATGTGGAGACAGGGCCTTTCTTGAAATATCTTGCAACTGAACTGCTAAGACCAATAGCATTTAGCTATAAAGAGAAGAAAGGCTGCATTAAACATGTCACCCAAAGACTTTCCCCTTAGCTTGAGAGCTGTATCTTTGACGGAATAGAGAATGTCAGCAGTACACCAAGTCTGTAAAAGGTTTGTGTGTGATGGTCTATAATGAGGAGTTATTTTTGTCCAACTCCTGTAGCCAAACTCATGGAGTTCTTGTGCAAGAGCTTTGCTTTTCTCATGCCTATCTTGTATTCAATCTGCCATGCTTTGTTTATCTGTTGGTTTCATTCCAACTGAATGTTCAATGTTTGGCGGAAGACTTAGTGGATCCTTAATTTAATCCTTTTTTGTTTTGAAGTTATTCTGCTTCCTTTTTGTTAGGCGTGTGGATATTTAGTGAGGAACCACAGATTGCTTTAGGATATCGTGGCTTTCAAAAAGTCCTTCCATTTCAGCTAACTGTTGTCCACTTTGAATAGCAAGCAGGAGGCAGAGAAAAAGCAGGATCACTTGACGTGACTAGGATAGAAAGCTATTACATCAGTGCTTCTATGAGCAGATGTGAGAGGGTACTAACACTTGGCAGGAAGGGAATGAGTAAGTGCTGCCTAGGTCAGTAAATTTCTAACTCAGCTCAGCTGCTGCCAGAAGAGCAATTCTGATGATGGCTTCACATTGTTCCCATGAGACACTGTTGCTTGAGATTTTTAGAATACTTTCAAGAGGTGTATGAAGCTCATGAGATTTCAATGTTGTTTTCAATTAGTCCCAAGGACTTTTATGGGAAGATCCATTAAAGAACTTTTAAGTAAGCAGTATATTAATTTAGCGGCCGATGAGATCTTGCTAACTTGTCTGGGAACCTCACTGAAGTCTAAAGGCTTTTAGATGCAGTTCTTATGATGCCCAATTATTGAGTTTGTTTGCCTTACAAGTGTTTTCTTTCATCTCCTTCATTAGCCTATCACAGGTGTACCCTCTGACCTGCCATGTGTGTGCCACCACTGTGGCAAGAGAACAGTTATTTACATGTGGACGAACAATGACGCCTTGCTAGGAGAGGATTTTTAATGAAATGACAGTTTCTTCATTGTTGGATTTGGAATCTCTTGCACATGAGCAGCTCTGCATGATGATATCTGAGAAGATAAACTGTTTCAAACTAATCCATGAATGTAGGAAATTTGTGTTTGGTTTTCTGGTATACGTTGCAACCGCTTTCTTAATTAGAAAGAAATAGCTAAGCCAGAAGATGATTACCTTAGAGTTGTGAAAACCTGTATTCCTGCAAACATCTGTCCGGGCATGGATATTATTCCCCTGGATAAGTATTTGAAGGATAAGGCCCTATAATCCTTCGGAGCAGTTTTTCTCTGCAAACGACTAACACTTAATAATTTCACTGCTGTAGGTCATTGTGATTCTTGTGTGTTCATTTCTGCAGAGGAAATAAGCTCCTGATAAGCAGGTTTGTATCTTTTATGAGCAAACATGGTGTTGGCTGAATTGGGAGTTTCCTACAAAGGTGTCTTTTTGATCTATGAATCTTCACTATAATGAGAGCAAAGAATAAAGCCACTGCAAGAAAGAAACTAATGAAAACAAAATCCAGCTGTAATAAGAGACCAATAAGAAGAAATGTCTTTAGATAACTGTGGCTTCAAAAAGCTGACACTTTAATTAAAATTCTTTTTGGGAACACTAAGTAATATAGGTTTGCATTTAATGGGAATATGTTGCAAAACAAGTGTGTGACTATATTTCAAAATATAAATTAATTGGTTACTGGCTAGAAAAATGACTGCAATTAGAAGGCAATCGTGCCATCATCCTGCCCTGTTTCGTGGCTTACCATCTTAGAAAGGCAATGAGATGGTGATCTGATTTTGCATGATCAGTCTTGCAAAATTGAGCTATTTCAATGTTGTGTTAAGGTTTGTGAGTGCTACTAAAACAAGACTGAAATAATGGATACTTCTAGTTAAGTCTAGGGCCTTATGTCATGAAAGGAAGGAAAAAATATTAAGGAATAGAGGTGATTAGGTTTTTTACTCCTCTTGACACAAATCACATGTGCATATTGTCTTGAATTCTTTTAATAAAAATGGCCTGAGTTTCAGGTAGGATTCATTTGGAGTGTAAAATGTGAACCTTTTTGAAGAAGAATATTGATAGTTTCCCTTCAAACGCCATAGACAGTTGTTCCTAAGCTTATCTTTGCAAGGTTCATGCAAAGCCTAGTCTGTGTCTTGCTTATCTCTTGCATGTTGTAGTGCTTCTGAATACTGCGTGACAATCATTTATTTTACACCAGTGTAAGTGGGTAAGAATTAATCCAGCTTAAACAGCTAGGCTGAAAGAACAGAGGCAAAGCGATTTGCTCAAGGTCATCCAGACGATTATTGACAGAGCCAGGATTAAAACTTACTTTTTAAATCCTAAAAGATGAGAATTTGTAACAGGGCCTGAAGGCAGAGGGAATCTCTTATGAATTTTAGCAGATTGAAATGCTTTCTTGTAAGCTTGATTTGGTCCACAGTAAACCACATAGACATGAAAAAAAAAAATCATAATTTTTCTTCTCTTTTGGCCTTCCTCTTTAATTTATAGTATTTAAGACTAGCTATGAGGGCCGAATTCTTCAAATATTCCTTTCTTATGCCTCTGGTAGATAAGTAGATTGATGCCCTTGGAATTCATGTTTGCATAAATGGGGAATGCAATCACTTGAGTCCAACTCAAAAGGCGTATTCATGTATGCTTTATTTTTAACCTTCATATATATTGCTACTGTAAGAAGATTAGACTTAATGTGGAAATTTGACGTTTTTAAGAAATGTCAGTCTGCACCTCTGTTTTCATAATTTTAGTCTGCTGTCTGTCAAGTATCATTTCATTCTGCTAATGAAGTGCTCCTAAACAAAATCTAACTAGCCTAAAAAAAATTCCAAAACCCTGAAAGGGGTACATGTCACCAGTAAGATGACTGTCCTTGTGCCACAGGTGTTCAATGTCAAAGATTCTTTGGGTGGTTACAACAGTTGTTGGTTTCTATTATACTGCAAAGCATGTTAAAAGATCAGGAAGCTAAATGAAGGGAGACTCCAAATTGCTTGTTACTCATGATTTACCCCGTTTTTCTGTGCAGGCACAAAACATTCTATTGGCTCATTCAGAGTTCAAGCCAAACTCCTGTTGGCTTGAAAAAAAAGAAACAGAAAAGCTAAAGGAGTGTTGAGATGATTGTTATGCAGTTGAGCATGTGAAATATCAGGCAGTCTGTAGAATGCTTTTATCTGTAGAAGCTTTGAGAAAACTTGGGCTACTATTTGGGCTATTTTCTTTAAAATTTTATTGCACTTATTTCATGCTAAAAACACATTTATCATTTCAACTTTAGAACATTTGTAATAAATACTTATTGAGCAAGCCTTTAGGAGAGATTTCTTAATATGTCCATTTGAAAGCTTTTAAAATTAACTCTTTCAACTGCCAGTGTTTATTCTAGTGAATTTCTTCATAATGCATTTTTGCCTTTTCTTGCAAAAAGAGCCCTAGAGCACAGATCTTTTGTCATGATTCTGAGAGTAAATGTCTAGTTTTTCTGTTCTGGGTTATTAGGGGAGTTCCTTGGCTGTTTGCCTCTGTGCCATGCCACAGAATTTCCCATCTTAGGTAAACCAGAGGCAACATAAATAATTCTATATATCACCCAGAAATCAAATGACCAGTTGAGAACTCCTGTTTTTCAGAAACTCCAGTGCTGTGAACTCTTTGACAATCTGTAGCTGTTTCTAGCAGTAGCCCTCTTATGAAGTCTCTTGAGATTATTGTTGCATATTGGAGCCAGAGTTCAACCTGGACATCAAAACGTCTATTTTTTTCATGGAACTTGTAGGTCGCAGTTGCCTTAAGGTTATGCAGTAATTCAGAAGCCAATCCTGAAAGAATAAATATTTCTGTGCAAGTAAAGAGCAAGCTGTGTGGACTGTCTGTTTGTCAGTTGCTTTAATTTACTGTGATCAAATAGTTAGACTTTTGATAGTGAAACCCAGGTGAAACTATTCATCTTCAGAATGATCTTTTGGTTATATTTTTGTGTGTATAGAAACTCTAATAGTTCATGAATATAATAGGATCATCAAAACTTCATGATGCCAACTTCCCAGGGATTCCACAACAATCTAATTAAGGGGGAGGTGATTTGAGGATTTGGCATGAAAATACTGGAATGCAGAGTGAGCTGAATCTGTAAATTTTATAACAATGTGTTACTGCAAGTGGCTAGGCTTGAGTGAGTTGCTCATTAGAGCATATCTGGCATTGCATTCTTGTTTTGATGAGAGCTTGTCTTCTTCCTAATAACTTACTAAAAGGACAACTGGAGGAAAAGCCATGTCGTCTAATTGGGCAGGGATGGTGACAGAGTGGTGTTTCTGTAATTTTGGGTAGGACATCCTGGCAATGTTCTCAGAGTACTTTATGAACCCAAATGAATTGGGAAGTGTTGTACAAATCGAGTCTCTCAAAAAATATTTATGGCGTTTGTGACATTTAACCATCGATGGTAATGAGTACATATTTGTTGAACTTTGAAAGTTCAAACCCCAGTAAGAATCAAACTGGATCACACCCATTGTGCTGAAGCTAATGCATCCTGCTGAGATTTGTTTGCACTTAACATGGCAGAACTTTGCACCTATAGAGACTGAATGAACCATGCTCTAACTTTTCCTCTGCTTGTGATCTGTCAAAATGGTTTCAATTGAGGGATTATTTCCTGAGGTATGGAAACAAAATCAAATTGAAGAGCTAACACCAAAGCTTAAATCTCAACAGGCCTTCTAATGTATCAGAAGTTGTCAGTTTTCTACTTGGAACAGAAACACTTATTAGGCTTAGGAAAATTTTGGACAAAAAGTCAGGAAACGAGTCTACTGCGTTTATTGGCCAATACACCTCTTTTTCCCTGCCCTTTTAAGAGAAACACAGCCTGTTCTTGTAAGTCTGTGACATATATTTACAACTTTTACTGATTACTTCCAAAATGTGTCAGAGCTCTTGACAATAAAGGAAAGAAGGTGGAAAAAAACAACTGAAAAGAGAAAAAGGTTCTTAAATCAGGGACCTGTCAATGGCATCATGCAAACTAAATTTAACAGCTAATTTACTGGTGACAGAAATATAATCCATATAATTTATGCATCTAATATAATCTGTCATTTGTGTTTAAGGAGGAAAGCAAGGCAGCATCTAATAAAATGTAGAAGAAAAATGAATTTGTAAGGTGAGTGACAGAAATGTTCATTACCTCAATTCTTTCCTGTGATGTTCCTCCTTTTTTCAGTCAGGAATCTTAAGAGTTTGATCCTTATGAAGTACAGAATTATTACTTTAAAGGGCATTTTTTTCTTTCTTGTCAAAATTTCAAATTATTCTAATTCAAAACCAATCAAAGATGAGACAGAAGATGCTAACGTCCTCCCTGTCCAAAGAGAGCAAAGAGAAGAAAGGCAAAGGACTGTTTCAGGTGAAAGCCATATGTAAGTTAATTTGACATCACCATCAATCTTTCCAGATCATGTCCAGACTATGTATTAGATACACAGAGGTGAATAAAAGAAGTTAATCCATTCTGCAGTCTGTGCCAGATGAGAGGTAATCCAAAGGCTCTGAAGGACATCTGTAAATGTGTGATACTGTAAAATAAAATAATTTTAGGATCATATTAGAGCTGCAGCTGGAAATACAGAACAGGGGTGACAAAACTGCCACACTGAAAAATACTGGAAGCAAAACCAAAGAAAGATTCTGGCCTTAAGATCCTACTGTATTTTTCTGTTGCCTTTGTAAATGGCATATGGTGATTAGTGATGCCAGAGTCCTAAAGAAGCCCTGGTACAGAGCAACATTCCATTTGTTGTAGTAGCATGAGCTGCCCTAGACTTATCACGCTAATCCCAGTGAAGGTCAGAGGTCTTGACAGTCAAGGCATTGACTTTAGGGCATTGACCATAGCCAAGAAGACAGCTGCAAAACTATCTGCTGTAACCCATTTTGACTAACACATTTCCTGTTGGACCGTGATTTGAGTATTTTGCTCTCTTCAGCTGGTTTCTGTAGTTAGAGAAAAATTTTGAGGTTGTTAATATCATGACTGAAGATGTGACTGCTCCAGTTAAGTGCATCTTAATAACAATATAAAGTAAGCTTCTCTATAAAACTGCATGAAAGGAACTTTCTGAAAAATATAAATCTGGTGTAAAATCCTTCTTGCTGTGACAGACATTAGTTCCTGTAAAAATGTTATCTATTTATTACATGTTGGCATTTGGGAGTTTAGAGACACTATAGTACATTGCAGACAATGTGATATTTATATGATGTGGTAAATGCATTTATCCACAGGAGTGTGTGCATTAGATTAAGAGATACTGTTGATCTAAAAATAGAAGAATGTTGTATTTTCAGAAGAGACAATGGAGCAACCAGCCTATTATCTCTGGCTTTTTGTTTATTTATAATATAATCCTGTAACATTATTCCTTTAAAAGTAAAAGGCCCTTACAAATGGTATCTGTGATATTAATCAAATACATTTAATGAAGGTAGCATATTGTCTATAAGCTGTTCTTATAGAGACATAGAAACTCAGAACTTGCTTAGCTAAGTAGGAAGTTTTTGGTGGCTTTGACCAGAGCTAAGAATCAGAATATCTTACACTCTCACAGAGGCTCCTCAGGTGTTTGTGCTATTTCTGGGTGAAATTCACATCCTGGATGTATGCAAGAGCAAAG
This sequence comes from Coccyzus lansbergi, assembly GCA_033558105.1. Classification (NCBI taxonomy): domain Eukaryota; kingdom Metazoa; phylum Chordata; class Aves; order Cuculiformes; family Coccyzidae; genus Coccyzus; species Coccyzus lansbergi. Next base: position 1,569,139 of record JAUMJK010001135.1, read on the forward strand.
GTATGTGTAAAAAAAAACCAAACAAGTCAAGCAGAAAAAGATCAAGTGACATTGCTGTACAAAATAAGGTTGGAAGGATAAAGCAAGGCATGTAGGACAACTAGAATAAGGCTAGAGTGAAAAGATACAAAAGGTGACTGGAAGAACCAGTGATGGGAGATAGAGCACTTTTAGCAAATCCTTTTGACATCAGTGTCAGAAAACTATTGCTTTTTCTGTCTTTAATCTCCATTTTAAAGGCATTTTCACTTCTTAAACGTCAAATCTGAACCTTTTTTCATGGTGTTTAATACCATATACTCAAGTGCTTAATATTTTAAAATCACTGAACCCCAAACTAATACTAAATGATATGTTTCGATTTTTAAAGTCTCTGCAAAATGTCTTTTTCTTGACCTAATGATAAGGATGAGTTCATATCTTGCTGTGTCATCAGGTTAAGCCTTTAAACATAGATTGCCAAGTTTGTCACAATCATTCCTAGTGAACATTTTAGTATGTCTGGAGTGAATTAAGTGCATGCAATGATAAGATATTAAGCATCATAAAGGAAAACCAAGATAGGTGAAGTCAGAAATCCCCTGTGCCCTTTTCATGTATGACTGCTAAGGCTTCTCTATCTGTATGTGATGTAATCCTTGCCATTAATGCAGTACTAATCACACTAGCGAGGGAATAGTTCTTAGATGGCCAAGTATGTTAGGGACCACAATGGCTCTAATGCTTTCAGGTTTACTTTAAATCTGAGTTTGGTTATAGATCGTAGAGGAGAATGTGCGTTGATACTGTTTCATCAAGATGACTTCATCATATTAGGCTTCCTCGGATTTGATAAGGCATGCAAAATGTTACTAAAACATCCTTTTTTTAATTCACATTTTTTAATGAAACGCTTTGTTTTGCAAGTTATTTTTCATGCGAGGGAAAAAATGACAAAGAAGATCAGGTGAAAATGCCACTGATCGGTATTGGGAAGTTAGTAGTTACTGTATGCATCAACTGAATTCCCAAGTATTTAAGTTTCTAAGGGCTAATTTGGTAAAAAAAAAAAATATGTGTATTCCTCTAGTGGTTTAGCTGCTGAAATGAGATCACACTGAAGTAGAATCACTTCTGACTGGAAAGGTGCACACTGCTAGTGGAAGTGATGGAGAAATATGAATACAATTTTATCCTTTACTGTTAATTCAGCTTGAATATGGCTGCACAAAAAGACCAATCTCTGTTTCAAGAGTTTCAGGAGAAAAGAATAACTGAGTGGACATCTTTATACAAACACATCACCAAGCAAAAATGCAAGGATTTTTTTTCCCATTCTTTTTTGTTTTCATATACCCAATATCAGAGTTAACTGATGATTTATTTTTGAGTCAAGGGATGGCTGTATATCCAGAATTCTCATTTGATTCTGTTCAAGCTATCATGAGCTGTTTCTTTTTCAGTTTTTAGGTATTGTTCCTTATACTTTTCTAAAGAAATTACATCATCAGGAAATGATGAAGTAACAGTAAATGATGGTTGGTCTGCTAGGATTCAGGTCAGAAATTATTTCTGACTGGGGCAGAGTGGAAGAATAACAGGGAAAGACTGTGTGAATAAATCACCATATTTTCCAGGTGAAGCTTAGGGGAACTGTCCTGGGAAAAGTGAAATTTTCTTAAGACATCTGATTAGTCATAAAATCATGTTTCTGCTGCCAGCTTACGTCCCATTAGGCTTTAAAATTCAAAAGGAGCAGGTGTTAGAAATGCAGGTGCAGTTAGGTTTCTTATGGAGGTTTGGATTCGTAGACAATGAGCTATTTTTTGATTTAGTATAATTCACAATGTTCGCAAGACCTTTCTCCAAAAGGGCTGGTTACTAAGAGTTTTGGAGAGCAGTTCCCTCAATGATCACAATGTTCAGGAGACTAAAAAAACAAATAAAAATAATAATATACCTGAGAGTGCTAGGGAAGTGAAGCCAAGTGAGTTATAAAAGGTTTGCCTTGTGATTGCTCTAATTTTGTAGAAAGTGCTACACCTAATACAAAAGCTATCTTGTATTCAATTTACATAAAGTGTTTTAGTATGAGACCAAGTGAGTTATAATTTCTCCCCCTAGAGGATAGTAATCTTACAGCGAAAGAAGATATAATGGGTAGAAACAGTGGCACTAAGCTAGAAAAAAAACCCTAAATAATCCATTTTTGTCACCTAAGCATAAAAAGATGAGAAACAACAGTTACAGGAATTGTATTAATATGAAAAATGTAGCTACCAGTCTTAGAGATTTATCTTTCTAACCTGTGGGAGGTCCAAAAGCCTATATTGCATTGGCTACAGTTTGTTTCCTCTGAACAAGTATTCAGAGCTCTTCAGAAGATAGTTATTTCTTTTACTTAAAAGTTGAAAGAGATGTTCTCTGTAATCAATACATAACAGCCCACTCTTACTCTCTGCAGTCTCCGTGAATCTTATTAAAGAGATTCTATCCTTGCTTTCTTACCATCATCTCTAAGAAACAACAGTAAATTGTGATTGTGTGTTTGTGGTTTTTGCAAACATATCTGAGCAGTCTGAGTTACTAGGATGGGTCTATCTAAGTTAAGAATACATTTGTTGTCTGTAAAATCTAAACTGTATATTAGTGCAGTGCTACCCTGGACAATGTTTCTAAAAGCCCTGGGAGCAACTTGGAAATTCAACACTTTCCTAAAAAGGCATATTGGAAAATAAGAAAGTGTGCTGTCACAAAAGCTGATCAGAAATCTTAAAAGTGAACATGGGTATCCCCTGTACTGGTGGGGTATCCACAATCATTTGGAAGAATTGTATGAAGAAATAAGCATTATTTTCTTGCTGATTATTATGCTCTTAGAACTAATGACATCTGCATTTAATCATCAGAAATGCAGCCATTCATTATCTTGTAAAACTCTGCCAGTTTGTCACTATTGTTTAATTAAGCTTCTTTTGAGTGACTGTAGGACTACTGAGCAAAACTATTCAATGCTAAGAGAATTCTCAACAAGTAGTGTTGTTTAGTGCATTAAAATGAACTTTTCTAAATTCTAAAAAGATGAGAGAGGTAAACATTAAGGCCAAATTATAAGGCAAGTTTGTTTCTGGTCTAACTCAATTAATTGGGCATAGGTTAGTATTTATATTGTGATTTTCATTGTACTGTGTGACTGATTTGAGACTGGTCCATCAGTAGCCCAAGACGTTCTCTGCTCATTCTTTATCATACTCTCAATTAATCATGCTTTCATTTTATCTCAGTTCATAGTATAGATTTGAGAAATGTTACTTAACTGACTTCACTGTAACTTGTGCTGAAGTGACAATTGCAAACAATTCTCAGAGCAGTTGGAAATACTTTTACTTGGTAGGAAAACACGTATGCATTGCAGACAGTGACTTACCCGGAATGAAAACTTTCTGTCATATCTGAGGTGGAGGCACGCAAACTTTTCTTCCTAATAAGATAGCCTGAAAGAGGAAAGAAAGGGTTTTGAACCTCTACTCCTCTTGATGAGGACTTTGTACGTTTTCCTTAATTTCTCAAAAAGTCAGCATGACCTCCTTCCTGAGGAGATACAGGAGCAGTTTCCAAGGGCAGACATCCTGGAGTTGCACTGGCTCGATAGCTTGTGGCCTCCAAATTTCCTTTGTCCATGAAGCAGCCGCTTCTCTTAGGTTAGTGGTAAAAGACACTCCCAATCTGGCAATAGACCACTTAATGATTAAGTGCAAGAACCTCAGTGCAGTTGCAAATTCTGTCTCTGCAACCTGAAATCCTAGTGTCCTAATTGAAGAACTTGGATTTTCAGTGTAGCACCATGTTTTAACTTCTGGAATAGCAGAGACCTATGCTCTTGTGTTTTGGAAAGATTTTTGTGTCTTGGTGCAGAAAGAAGATGGTTATTCTTGGTTTTGTTTTGTTGTTCTGCTTTTCAGAAAGTTCAGTCCTTTTCCCTGGTTTATACACCAAGTACATCAGGCTTGAGATTTCAGTAATAAAGCAGTATCTTTAAACTCATCTTAATGTATCAAGGCTGTGAAGAGAATGAGGTAGAAAAGATTCCACTTCTTTATAGCTCCTGGTTTGTCTTTGCTGTTGCATTATAAAGCAAAGCTGCATTTATTGCCTTTTAGAGCAATACATTTTATGGCTGTTATGTGATAGATGACTTCAGGCAGCACAATTCGCTTTCCTTTCCTGAGGTTTTCTTATGTATATATGTATGTCTGTAGTTAAAGGGAGAGGGGAATTATCCAAGACAGTAAAAATGAAGCGAAGGGGCTGAGTTTAGAATGGTTCTATCTTGAAATTAAAGTGAGAGAAAGAGCAACAAAAGAAATGGTAAGTACATATTTGACTTTACTTTCTAGTTTAACAATAAAGCACTCAAATGAGGAAAATCTAGTATCAGATCCCTTCAGCACTCTAGGTAAACGTATGCAAACTGCTGTTTGAAAGACTGAGTTGTCTTTTGTTGACACACATAATCACTTCTTTAATTGACAGTCCCAGTTACCCTTAAAAAACCCTTTTGAATACACTTACCTCTCCAAATTTATCACAGAGATAAAAGCTATCAAACAGTAGCAGAAATAGTTGTATTTAGTGCTTCATGTATAATTATTTTTACATTTTACAATTATTTAAATTGCTTTGTCTGGAAGTAGCAGTGTTTTCTGGTATGTTTTTTCTTCCCCACAGTCCCCAGTGTCCCCATAACAGCAACTTTTTATCATTTTGCTTTGTAAGCAGAATCGAAACATGATAATGCGGAATCCTGAAAGATTTTTAACAAAGTCAGATGTGTTGTTCTTTTGATGTTATCGCTTTTCACTTACTTATCATTTATTATAAGGAGAATATTTCAATATACTTTTACCATATTGGGAGGATAAATATTTTTTTCTGTCTAGAAAGACGTAAGCAGTCTAGTCTTGGGGTTTGCTACTTCTGATCTTAGGCCTGAAGAATAACAGAATTATTAGAGATATAATTTGTAATGCCCTATGGATTTTTAGATGTCATTTTTTAGCTCTGCTTGTAAGTAGACAACTAGAGCTAAAGACTTGAATCAAAATTAAAGCTGAGGTTATTTAAAAGGGTAGGCAAATGGAACTATTGCTCTCAAATCAATGAATATTCCAAATGCATCATGAAATGAAAATGATCATTTATTTTAAAAAGAGGTATGTGCACATGGCTTTCTTTTCATGTTACTTCAGTTGGTTTTACATTCTTGAGAAAAATGTCCTTCAGTGACAGGTGATGACTGACAAAATTGAAGAACCTATTAACTGATCACCTTTAAAAATATTTTACTACCTTTGTACTAATTCTGTGGTTCAGATTAGTGACTGCTTTTTTTTTTTTTTGCTGTCCTGATTATTAGTTTACAGATAAATAGTTATTTCCTGTATTAAGTAAGTCAACGCTGAAACAGTAATAAGAAAATTGCAAGGTAGCTTTAATGGCTAATCTGTAGGAACAAATTTTTGTGACTCTCATAAAATTCAAAAGATTGAACCAAATGAATTCTTTTGCTTGTGAATTTGCAGTTACAAGTTCACTGCTTAGTGCATAGAGGGAGATGATAGTCTTTTACATGTAATGGTGCTTCATTAGCTTCCCTATTTATTCAAATTATGCTTTTACTACTATAGAACAGTTATGTTTATACTTACTTTTTATAGTCTTATGTTTTCAAGTTGTTTTCTTAAGTAAACATTCCACAAATGTTGCAGCACTGAAACCTGCCACAATTCAGTGAGAAAGTGCTAAGTTAGTAAATGTCATTTCATTGAAGTCTTTCAGACTGTTAGGAGAAAAAAAAAACAAAACCAAAACCACTTTGATGGTAATTGCATTGTAATCAAGGATATGCTGCTGCTTGAATAGTATGGAATTGGAGAGTTAATGTTCAAGTTTTCAGTAGCTTTAATGGGTGGGTCAATATCTGAAACGATATTGTAGTTAATATAACTAGAAACCCTTTCCCATCAGCTGCGATAGTGGAAAACTGACTTGGTGAAATATTCCACATAGTACCTGGAAAAGGTATTTGTTGGTACCATCCTCAGTAAGCTTCAGGATGGAGAGGAAAAAAAAAACCTAAAATCAATAATGTGCAATCCTTCTGTAGAGTAAAAGCAAATATCAATATATGAAATATAAGACAGAGGCAAACCTGGTCTCTTAATATATCTAAGATCTGCTAATATCTGTTCCTGCTGCTGAAAGCAGTCTCCTTGATCAACTAGAGGGTTAAATCATGCATCCTCTTTAAGGGCTTTAAGGTTTTTTAGCTGTGTTAGAGTAAGACAAGGAAAGATCATGCTGAATAATAAAATAATTATGAATTTAGTAATTTATTTTGCAAGGCTTCCATGTTCTCATTCATAACGAGTGAAGAAATGTGGAAGTATTAATTGATATTTCTAATTCATTGACATTTGCAGATAAGTTCCAAACTATGAATTTGGGTCTAACTAACCATTTCAGGTATCAGACTTTTCTATATGATTTGTTACTGACTTCAAAATGTCTGTTTTACATTTGGACTTGATGAATCTTTCTTTAAAGAAATGATAGTGCAAAAGCACAGTTCTAAAATGTATTTAAAATGAAATATTTTTGCAGCTTCAGGGTTCATAAATGTTTTCATACGAACCAATATCTATTAGAAAATATTTAAACAGGCATCATAAATATAATAAGAATGAATTTGCAATACTTTATTATAAAGACATTTGCAGATCACTTTCTGCATTACTCCACTCCTTGTAGTTATTTGATCTTTTCCCACTGGTGCAGACTAAAATTCTTCTTTCGAGCTACTTGCTGCTGTTATTTCTTGAAATGAATTGTGTTCCACGTATGGCACCCACGGTCGATGCAAATATGCTTTGATTTTTTTCACAAAGCAATTACCCATAAATACCAGAGTTCATTGCCAGGTTAGTACATATTGTACTCCTGATACAAAATTGGAAGACACACTTGTAAACACTTTCTTTTTGCATTACCATTTAGTAGGTGAATGATGTCATGCTCCACTATCAGTTGATTTTCAAACACAGTTAAATGCCTGTCTCAATCGTCTAAGTATTAGAATCCCTTTTCCCAATTTCTCACGTATACAGCACTTCTTTTGATGTGTTTTGTGTTGTGATGCCTCTTGAAAAGAATGGAAAGTTTTGCTACTTTAATGAACTTGACTTAAATTCAGAAAACCCAGTAAGGGTGTTCTAAAAATTCTCATGGGGGGAAATTTTGGGCTGAACTCTAAAGTGACTACAGAAGTTAGAAGTTGTTTGTTCCCCAAATGAAGTCTTGTCTCAGACTCCAGTTCCACTGAAGCACCACCACAAGCTCCACTGAAAGCTGTTCTTCATCATGCATTTGCCATTCACGTATTTGCATGTTTCATAATATTTATTTTCCTGATCTCTGCTATCTGCAGTTAATATCTGAGGTGACACACAGATTTATGAATTAGTCTAAATGATTACGCTGTAAATAACATTCTGACTGTATGTATTTGTTAAGTTAATATATAGTAGGTATTCAATCCTAGGTAATCTTCACAAGCAAGAAGAGAAGTAGAGCTTTTTCCCTTGGATATTACTTCTTTATTGTTTCAGAGTTGTAAAGGAACTGCTTCTATGGCTATTTTGAATGAAATACAGGTTATACTACTAACTATCAAATATGACACATGAGACAGATGAGTTCCTGAAAAGTCGGGGCAGACAGACTTTTCACTTCAGCAATTTTTAGACTTTTCTCTCCAGAATTATAATAAAGAAAAGACATAGATTATTTTATTCCTAGATTATCTTCATATTAATAACTTTGTAAGGATGTTTACTTAGAGCAAATTTCCTGATTCTTATGGCAACAGCTAAAAGGTGCAGTTATTAATGCTTTATTCTGGCTTCCAGCAGAGTCCACTCATGATGCTTATCCATTTTATATTTATTTGGAAAGGCTTTGAAATGTGACATACTAGATCATTCCTACAGTCTCAGTGAGACTAGGAAGTGGCCATTTACTCACTTTTATTTACCCCTAAACTTGTCTGTTTGGTGTTGCAGGCCTGGCAGTGAACATAACTAAAAGCTATATTGCCCAGATAAGAAGCAAACTTAGTTTAATATTTACCCTTGACCACTCTGCTGCAACTAACTCCTCCAATTTTAAGAAAAAGTTTCTCTACTAGATTGAATTCCAGTTATACTCTGGAGACCTTTTCTGAGGGATGTATGTCCCCAAGTGTAGGTGCTACTGAGAATCTGGTGAAAGCTTTTCCTGTAACTCTGATTTGTATGAAACTTCTTAATTGAAGTTTGGTCCCTAATGCTTGACACTGAAGGTAGTTTGGCTTTTTCCCCCCATTTCAAAATTGCTATTTCATTTTTATATTTCTTTCCCTCTCCCCTTACAAATTCTGGGGCCTCATGGAGAAGAGATTTTGTTATAAGAAGCTGGAGAGCGGAGTACTCTGAGACTTCCTTGAATGATGGAAGAAACAGGAGACAGAACTGACCCCACCAATCTAAGCCTCCTCATTCTGTAGTGGTGTCCCCGCATGTCTACAGATGAAAGGCAGCTTTTTACACGATAGCTGGCCTAGGAGAAATCTGAGTGAGCAAATACAAACCAGTTTTCTTATTTAGGCTTTGGATTTTTTTCCTGTCTAGCTTTTAATTATAGTATCCCTGTTCCTCCTGTCTGATAGTAAGGAGCATCATGTTGCACTGTACAGATGTTTAAAGCCTCATGTTGTAGTAATGATGAGACTTTTTGTTTGTTTGTTTTGATGCTTAGTAGTACTCTGCCAATTTAAATCTGCTTTTTTTTTCTTTTTCTGTGCATATTTTGCATCTGTGTTGCACTCTCCTCTGCATAGAAGGGGAAATAACAAAAATAAAGAATATGAGGAAATTAAACTCCCACTCTCTATCTGTAACCTAGCTCCATAAATCTGCTTTCTCTTCTCATTCAAGGGTCCAAATCATGGTTTAGTTTAATCATTGTATGCAAGGAAATGTGTATAAATCTATGGTTACTGTGTTAGCTTTTATGATGTAAAAAAATAAAGCTGAACTTGCTGAAGTAAGCTTATGCAGGACGGTCATATAAGTAAATTTCAACTTCCAAACTCAATTCCATAGTTTTTGAAACTAGTTTAGTATTACCTGAAATGTTAGATTACTGTTAGAATTAGATTTGGTAGTTACATATGGCTGAGTCTCCAGGCTGTTTATAAATCAATATTGACATTCCACAGTTCTGATGGCTCAGACTGTAACGGCCAGTCCAGCCTAAGGGCTTTTCCTCAACTTGCCACAGCAGGTCATCTCCATAGGATGATTGGAGTATCTCATCCTGAATGAGTTCATGATAAAAACACTGCCTCCTGCTACTCTGGGGAGTCAGAGCGACAGATTATTTAAAGCAGATCAGTTGCCCTGTGTGGCCCTATGTCAACGACAGTCAGACTCAAGGAACTATAGTTGTGATATAATACTGAAACTGAACAGATCTTTTCTGAAGAAAAGGTTAAGTGCTAATAGGATGAGCTGTGTCCAGAGTATTTTTCTTCCCTATTTGTGTGATTACAGAAAGTTCAAAAGTAACTTCAAAAAACTTGCATCCAAATGCCTCAATATTGTTGGATATTCAGCTGTCTTCTGTGATTTAGCATAATAATAAGTTTAATCAGTTTTCAACATAGCATATTCTTTAACGTATCCTGTATTCAGCTCCCTAGGGTTTTCCAGAGCTTTTATCCTTAGACAAGAATAAAGCTTTAATAAAAGAACTCATTGTTTTATTTAAATAAGAAATAAACAAAAAACCCCAAACAAACAAAAAAAAAACACCATTAAAAGAACCCTACAAATTTGAGCTATTGTCTGGATAATTGCTTTATAGGTTAAGCAGGAATTTTTCTTTAGCTAACTTTCTGCTATGTACATTAAAACACATTTCAGAGGAAAACTTCTTTATTGATGGTGGCATCATGGTGCTCTGAGCATTAATTTCCTGCATTACCTGAAGGAGCAATACTTATTACAGGGCATATTTCTCATGGAACGTTTGTCTGCATAGTATTGTATCATTTTCCTGGCAAGACCAACGGCTGCAAGAGAGTCACACCAGTGCCCCATCACAGATGAGTTGTTATTAATGAGATGCCACTGAATTAAATGACATTAATTCCAGGGTTTTTAACTTTTTGTGAAAAGATAGTGTGTTGGTCTGAGTGTAATCTTGGAAGTCAGGATTTTCTGCTGCACTTGAAATATTAGTATTAACAGCATTTTGGAGAATTGATTCTCTGTATTATCATAGTGACCAATAGATGTTCTCCCTTCTGTAAAATGAAGATACTTTCTTAATACTCACTCTACTGAGGACTAATATTTGGGCTTTTAAAGGTGAAAAGATTATCAAAGTTTTGACCAAATGTTGCATAAAAATACTTGAAAGCTGAATTTGATGCAGTGTTATAAAGGATGGTGTCTGATAGAAGTAATTGTCTTTGCTTTAGGGCAGAGAATAGACAGTTCTGAAATCAAGCAGTAGAGACAAAAACTGTGATGACCTTATGTTTAATTTCAGTAATAAAATCCAGGAGAAATAATTATTTCATATGTAATGAGAATTATTTCCCTTGATGTTGAAGTTAGTCTGGGTAATAGATTAATGTGACAGACGTCTGTCTATCATTTTTTTTTATCTATGGTGTAAATAGAAGAAACTCAGAAACAGCCAGGATTTGTGTTTATAGGAGTTGGGATCATGTCATGTCCTTGTTAGAGGTAATAGGCTAAAACCCCCACATTTTACTTACCCCCAGAGTTGTATTAATCTGGTTAACAGTTGCCAGTAGGACTGTGTAGAAAGTTTACTTTCTCTGTTATGACCTGTAGGTGGGGAAAAGAAGAAATATAAAGATGGTATCAAATAGAAGCTTCTGGAAGACTTGGGTCTATAGTCCACCCAGCCTGTGGCTGGCTGCCTAGAGATATGAGGTTTATTTTTGTATGATGATAATCGCCTACTTGATGAGATTATTGATCAAAGGGCCTAAATGTCTTTTCTAATGAGCTTGTGAGTGCTAATTGTTTCAGTATGGGTTTTTATATGGTATCAGGGTAGCCACTGAAACAAGTTTTGTAGTTTGTATAATTGATCTTTTCCAAGAGATCCTACTGCTGAATGAACTGATGATAGTGTATTAAATACTTTAACTCTGCCAAGCAAGTTGTTTTCTGCTGTAATCATTCATAAAAGAACTGAGTTAGATCTGTAGTAGCAAACTACCTTATTTTAGAGGTTCTTAAAACCATCTTTTGACTGTCTTACCTTAAGAGCTCATGCCTTCCTCTAAAAATAGAATAGTACTCATTCATAAATTCTATAATGAAAGTGTATTCTGGCATGAATGTGCATACACATATTCTGATCTAAAACCTATCAAAATAATTTCAATATCTACTGTCTTATTTACCTTTAGATTGGAGTTGTGTAACAGGGAGATTCCTTGTTTGGAAGGAAGTGAGCAAGTGTGAGAAGGTGGAATAACCGAGCTTTTTGTTGGTGTAATCCCAGTTTGTAATGATGTGGCAGGTACATTCTCCTCCAGGTGGACAAAGAAATTAATGCATGAAGTCTGATCTAAATTGTCAGAGCTTTGGCAAAATAAGTTCTGAACATCTACTAGAGCATTTTTAATTATCTTTTTATATATAAAATATATATATGTTGGGGTTTGGGGTGTTGTCATGCAGAACAGATTTCAGTTTGTACATATTTCCCATGTATCACGAGCTCTGAATGTTTTTCAGATCAGGTAGCATAATTGCATATCCTTTGAGTTTTGCATGAATTTAGCAATTGACTCAAAGTTAAACAAAAGGTGATGCATGTGGAGGGAAGAAATTAAAATTTTATTACGTTCAGCAGCATCAATCCTGATATATTCTCCACTTTATCTTTCTCTTAACCTGAATTAAAAACTGCTGCTGTTCTTGACTAATTTTATTATTTTATAACTCGCTTCAAAAATTTATATAAACCTCAGATGCTCAGCCTTTTTTTTGTAAATGTTGACCCCTGACCAGTCCATTTAAATTGCAGCAAGGTCAGGTCTATCACCTATAATTCATATAATGAAATGCCTCATAAAATCTGAAAAATAATACACTAGAAAATGCAGAGGGAACAGGACCTTCTTCAGCTGTTGAAAAAGCAATAAAATGTTACAGTATTTCTCTGCATGGAAGCAATAACAAAAACCTTACCAGCCAATAATCTGACTTGATTTTAAAGAACATACAGCTTGCTATATAGTGAAGATATTTTCTGAATATTTTATATAACACAGGTCTGAGTGCCAACCTGGATAAATAATGTGGTGCCTGTTCTGATTTTTCTGTAATAGAATCTGTTAGGCTTGTGTTTCCATATCTGACTGCCGGTGACAGTAAATAGTGATTGGGACTAGAAACAAAAACATGTTGTGCGAAAGCAAAGGCTCCTGGAACAGTTTTACTTTCTGGTGTTTCTAGAATAACAGTAGCATTTGTTTATTAATACCATTATACTGGAGTGGCTTTTCAAAACATGTCGGAATCATCTTAAACTGTTGATTCTCCAACTTAAACTGTATTTTAAGAACACCTGTGTTTTGAAACAGGTGGGGTTTTTTTCTTCAAAAACTGTTGTGGAATTTTATTAAATTATGATGTTCAGAGAGCATGTTGTAAGTTTTACTAATGCATTACCTGTATCAAAATGACTAAATGCCATCTCCACTTACAGCCTGGGTTCATTTGGGTTCTTTTAAATTAATACTACTTTAATTGAGATCAGCTGAGGCTTCTGTTGCTCCCCAAGGATAATTGCAGCTTGCCCTAAGCACATTTATTGCTATGTGATGAAGTGACTTTGCTCTGCAGTTGCTTCACTGTACCACAAAATCACACCAATCTACCAAATACTGGCTCACGTGAAAGATTTCATAAATATATATATATATATGTTTGTGCCACAGTTGTCTTTATGCTAGTTATCTACATGCTTGGTTGTGGTTTAGAATTATAGATTTTTTTTTTTAACATGAAGCATAAGGAGGTACCAATAACTTTTGTTGTATTTGCGTAGGTCATAATCTGACAAAACACATAAATCCCATATTGAACTGTGGAATCTATGTTACCCATTCTGCTAAGCTGTGACCAGAATTTTTAGCGTTGAGTGGCAGTGGGCCAGAACTCTAATTTGTTAGCTATTAAATAGGAAATTTATGGGGAAAATTTCTTTCACGTTTGTCCAAAACTTAGAATTATTTATATTTCAAAGTGAAATGGATTGCTCTTGTGTAAGTGAAATGGGATTATTTTTCTTTGCTCTAAGATTGAAGAGACTATCATGTAGCTTTGGAGTCTTAGACAAAGCCTGAAACTTAAATGGGAAGAGTATAAATGACACTTTAAAGTGATCTGTCATAAAACCTATGATAGGTTTAAAAATGGATCCATGTTAAGAAAAAAAAAGATAAAAGAGCAATTGGCAAAATGGCATTACTGTTAATAACAGTCACTGCATAGCTGAGTAAGGAAAGCTAGTAATGGTTCTATAGTTTGAACAGAGAATACTCCCTAACTTAGCAGACCGATTAAAATATAAATAATTTTTACTTCAAAGATTTAAGATTATGAAAAATGAAATGCTCCTAATATCATCTAGAACCCAATTTCTAAATAGAAGATCTGATATCCCCATGAAAGCGAGTCCTTTTGTAACTACTGAAGTTTCAACGATTCCCTTTCTATGTATGAAGTGGGTGGTATACTCTTATGTGCTTAGCCTCACATGTTGCTTTTGCACCTTCCCAATTGTGTGTGACATATACCGGTGACATATAGTTGTGCTTTTCTGTTTGTAAACCCTGCCCAGTGGTGAAAGGAACACACATATAGTTTGAGTCCTTGATTCTCATAATCACAAATTTATTTTTGCAGAGGAATGTATTGGAACAGCTGTGAAATTGCCATTAACCTCAAATAAGACCATCTGAAATGAGTTTGTTAGTTCAGTTGCTTGAGGCTCCCATCCACCTAGAACTACATTTGATACCAGCTGATGTGATCTGAACCCAGCATAGTTATGAACAGGCAAGACACCTGTAAATACCTGTGTGAGCATTGGCCTCTGGCAGCAGCTTCTCTTCCTGAGCAGGCAGTGACTTTCTTCTCTTGTGAAAAAAACCCCTTTTTTAATTAAAAAAAAAAAATCTTCTGCTCTGACCACAATGAGGTGGTGGTGGTGGGGAGGTTGGGGTTTTTTGAGAAAGACAGAAATCTGAATGCTCTGTATGGTCTGGACTCTCACTTGTTATACAGAAGATGGAGGGTTCTGGTCACATGGAGAATTGAGTTGCCTCTTTAAGTGTGGCATTATTGGATGTTTTGGCCAGATACTACATTGTGGTATTGAAGTACTTGTGAAGCTGGTTTAAGTTTTTGAAAAGAATATTTGTTGGTCTTCATCAGTTTAAGTTCTATTGGAAGAAACAAAAAAGAATGGAAAGTCCTGACATCTTTGTTATTAGAACTCTGTTTAACATGGAGTGAGAAGGGATGGGCAACCCATGAGAAATACGAGTTGCTTTCAGTATTGCATTCATAAGCATAAACAGAGAAATGGTTTCTGCAGCTGCCAGAACAGCAGTTTTCAGTGTTTTGAGTTCACAAGAGTTAAAAAACCCCGTTCATTTCATTTATGGTGATGCATACACGGTATTACATTAAACCCTGGATCTGGAAAGCACAAATTATAAACAATAAATCTGTGGTACTCTGTGCATTTAATGGTTACAGTAGTATATGAATTGGCTTTAAGGAATTGAAACCATTTTGAATTCACCTTTGTTTTCCAATAAATAATCTCCTCAGACTGAGAATGTAGTTGTTTATTGTTGGAAACTTTATTTAAATATTGCATTGGTCCCTGCAGTTAGAAGAGTGAAACAGCAAACTCGAATCCTGTACAGACGCTTCTCCGTAGCAGCTTCTGCATCTGTGTTCATGAGATTCTATACTAGATAATTTGAAGATACAATATGAACCACTCACTCAGCTTTTCTTCCACTGATATCAGCTTCCTAAGGTTTTGTTCAGAATTTGTGTTTTAGAGCAGTGTGGGTGTTGGTGCTGTTTGTCAAGTTAATAAATTCTGTCTATGTGTGGAGTAATTGCAGGGAGCAATGCATGCTTCATGTATAACTGGATTAGTGTGTGAAGAAAAGGGCATAGCAAAGTGCTAGTATCTTAAAAGTCTGAGGAGGTTGTCAGCAATTTAAAGCCTGTGACATAAACAGCTTGTTCTAATTTTGTCACTTTGACTTCTAGATACGGTTCACTGTAAATATAGTAGACACATAATGCTAGTTTAATTATCATGGAAGTATATGAATATTGAAAGAAATAGCAAAGGGAATATTGACCTACTAAACAACAACAGCAAAAGGTACAGGATACAAAATCAACTTTCTTGTTTATGGATTTTTATTTTATATTGCATCATCCTTTGCAACAAAAGTGACTTACAATGAGATTCTTCATCCAGTTAATGTCAGGATTCATCTACCTAAAGCAGGCAAAGAACAGGCTGTGGAATATTTATGTAATTTAGAAATCCTGAAGACGGGTATGATGGAACTCTTATTTGGCTTTAGTCACTGCTAGTGAAGTACTGACTGTTTGGAATGGATGAGGAGCTAGGAACACTAGAGAAGGGGACATTACTCAGAGGCCTCAGGGAAATAAAGAGGAACTCGGCCCAGCTTCAGTTCCCAGAAATGTACTGAAGAAGTTACCAAATGATTGTGCAAGTAGGAAAGAAAAATAGACATGAGTAAGAACCAACATTGTTTAGGAATTTGTTTGTGACAAATCTATTTTATTTCTTTGATAGAGAAAAGCCTTATGGCTACGGGAAAAATATTAGACACCTTGTCTTGAGTTCAGCAAGATTTTTGAAGCTCTCCCAAATCACATTTTCAAACAGAAACTGGAAGTATGTTGTCTTTTGATTCAAGGATTGTGATACTCTCCTGTAGCTTTTTTTCCCTTCCTTGGTGTTGCAGGTGGGAATCAATGTTCTAGTGCACTTCAGTACCGAAATACTTTTTTTTGTAGTGATGCATAAGGTGTACTATTTTTCTGCAGATGTCATAAGATTTCTGTCATCCTTGCAGTGGAATCATGGGAATATTCAGACGGAATTATGTCCGTAATGGGGATATCCGTCTTGAAAATATATAAACTTGAGAAATATAGAAACATATCTGACACACTGAGCTGAAAATTCAAGGACCTAATCCAGGCTTTCACTGCAAGAGCACTTCAACGTACCTTTCACTGTTCTAGTACTTTTTGAAGGATTTGAGTTGTTAAGTTTTATAACTTGCAGCAAGAATAAAATGAGAGGTAATTTTTTTCTAAGTTAAATCTGATTGATTTCTTTTTTTTTTTTTTTTCAACTGTGTACCCAGTAGCTCCTGGTTCCAGATGAAGGATGTGACCTGTATCTTAAGAGATTTCTGAAAGCGAGGTGTTAAACTGTGACTTTAAAGCTAGGTGAGACGAGTGCAGTTAATAGCTGTATATGTACAAAGAATGTGCATTTGAGGAATCTAAACCATCTAAATACTTGTCATCTTGTTGTAGTATTCGTGTTATCTTATGGGGATGAAGGGACTGCAGGACAGACAAATCAGCTGTAAATGAATTGGTTTATAGACAGGCAATAAGACCTGGAGAGCAGAGGGTTTTCTGAAGCACAGAAGGACACCCGAGTTGGCTATCTCAGGGATTAACCAAAATGGCAGTAAGATTTTACAGTGTCTATTGACTCTGAATTTTGTTGTGGCTGTTCTGTTGTCAATCCATACAACCAGTTTTCAGCTTCGTGTATTTAAGGCTTGAGAGCTGAATAGTACAGTGATCGGTCACCTTTTTCTTCTGTCAGCTGTCTTCATGCCTTGTTCTCTTTCATCCAGGCCTCTCTTCTCAAGCGCATGAAGCAGCAGTGAGTACTGATAGCAGTGCTAGACTGAAGCTGAGGGCTTCTTCAAAGGCATATTTAACATTGCAGTTTTGTTATTCCAGTCACTCTGTCTATTCCACTGGGGCTGAACTGCCACCCACTTCTCAGCTTTTGTTCCAACCATCATCTGGTATGCCAACAACCAAACATTTCATAGAATTCATAGGAGAGAGAGAGAGAGAGATGTAGGGGGTGGGCATCACTGATGTGAGAAACTAAGATTTTGTTCCCACTAGAGCCTTAAAACTTTAAAGCAGATGTCAAGAACCTTAACATAAATTCAGTTCCTCTTATTGTCTGTATTTAAAAATAGATCTAACCACCCGCTTGTGAGAAACAGGGATGGCTTCTTGGGCTTTTGCTGTAGACTTAAGCGCAAAGCAGTTGTTTTGATAGACGTGATTTTCATCAATAAATCATTGAATTTGTTTGACCCAGTTCTGATGCATTTTTAAAGGCATTATAATATCTCAGCAAACATTTACCTCTAGCCTGTGAAAAATACTATTTGGATATGTTGCAATGTAGCCTTTATACTGAGGTTAAAAGCTTACGGGGATTTTTCTGCTGTATCAGTTTTCAACTAGATCCACATATGAAAAATAATTTTGTAGGGAAGACAAAAGCATTGATGGTTCTTCCCAAACTTACTTCTTTGCTAGTAATTTTCACTGGTTGTATGTTTCAAACTTGATGTGATTTATTGCATTTAGTCTTTGGTTACTTGCCAGGGAGTCTCCAGTGTTTAGTCCAAGTACTACCTGATAGTTTGATCTTTGGCTTACAGTTTTACTGTTTTGTGCCTTGATGCATCTTGCCAAGAGCTGAGTATTAAGTGATTCTGCCTTGAGAGTAGGAGAGGAACTAACTTGTGCTAAACAATTATAGAGCTTGTTGAGGGTGCTTAGATAAAAGTAATCAAATGTTATAATGCCTCCTGGCACTCCCTTCTAGTTTAAATGTAGTGTTCTTTCTGTGGCTGTTTTCATTTTAAGCTGAAAAGTTGTTAGTAAAAGTAGAAAAGCAGTGTTCTGTATCTCTTAAAAATACAGGTACTCCTGTATCTTCCTGTTCTCACATAAAGGATGTTTTTCACAGTAGGATTTCAATTCCTGGTGATACTTTGGGGCTCTTAAGTGAGGTTTATCATCTGCCGATATCATCTGTCCTGAGGCCTCTATGGAGAACATGGGACACTGAGTACCACTGCTGGGCTTAGAATTAATCTTTAAAGGCACCTGAGGGGACTGGGTGAGTAGCAAAATGAACAGGGGAGCTGGAAGACTCTCACTTTGCCCCACAATGGCTTGCTCTGAGCTGTACAAACAGCAGTCTTGCAGCCTCTGTGCGTTACTCATCCTCATCCCTTCCATTCTATGCCTGCTTCCCTTGTTTGCAAGCAGTTTCTTGGTAATATTCTTTTCCTGTATCGACATGCTGAGCTGCTTGGTTGCTTTTCACACTAGCTTGTCATGGCCATTTGCTGCAGGGCAGCCTCAGATTTGATGCAGCAAATTCTGCTGTGTTGTATTATACCTGAGGTGCTGCTGCCCTCTGCACACTTTCGGGTGCTATCAAGTCAGCCCTCAAAACTGACACTTACCTATCCTCCTCCGACTTGAAATATCAGCTCTTTACGGGCCAGTCCTTATGCTAGTTTTTGAGGAACTGTCATCCGTTCTAGGAAGGTGCTACTACAAGACTTCAGCATCAAAATACAAAGTGACTGCTAGCTTCTGAACTGCTTTCTCATCAAGCTGTTCATTCTGCAGATGGCAAGAGCTTGGAGTCTGCCAGGCATTCACAGGTTTCAGCCTAATCCTTGCGACAGAATGATTCTCCTCAACCAAGAATTCTTTTGCAGACCTTGAGATAGTGCCTTCCAGCCCTGTGAAGTGCTCTCAGAGAAATGTAATGGTTTACTGTAGCACACAACAATTTGAATATCTGTAGCCCAGCCTCAGCTCTCTTTGAGCCCCAGAGATAGCTGACAATATAATGCTACATTTTTGTGACATTTTATAAAAAGATAAAGATATAGCATTACCTATTGATAGCAGCGGTCTCTGTGCTGCGTGTGTCAGTGTCCTCTGTGAGAATGTGGAAAGCCGTGTGACAGGGATTTGGTTACCTAGAAACAGAATTGTAAGGGAAAACTGGCCTTTCAAGAGCTTGAGCTGAAATATAACATCTGACGTATCCTGTTCAGACTTTTGTTTGGCATGTGCTAATGTTACTAGCCTGAGTGAGATGCACAGGTTCCTTCCGCCCCTTCCCAAACATTCCTGTTTGCTCAGCAACTTACCCTTTGTTGTTATCCTTAAAGGTGCAGCATCTTCCAACATAGATCCTTTTTCATTAAATAACACTGAAGCAATACAGTGAAGGTGAGAGAAAAGCCTGTATTTTTTATTATTGGCAGAGGAGTGTCTAGTCTGTTGGTGTGTTAGGATCTGAATTCAAAGATTTTCACCATTTTTCTTAAATGCTAATTCTGTTTAAGAAAGGATTCAGCTCCCTACACACACTGTGATAAGATGCCCTATGGAAAATTGTTTTGGTTTTTTTTTTCCAAGCCCTAGTTATATTTGTAAAAACTAAAGACCTGCAGTTATAGTACACATTTTATAGACTGAAGTCTGTGTACTTTTTAGGTGAGTGCATGAATTTTCCTTCTATTTTTTTCACACCTGAGAGCTGTTTTCTTTTCAGGCCATACAAGGGTACAAGAGAGAGCAAGAGTATTCGTTCTGCCAAAGGTGTCAGACAGACTGGCACCTACTTGGTCGAATAGCACTTCCTTTTTGAAAAGGGGGGAAAAAAAAGAAAAGGGCATCAGCTGCTGTGTGAAATCAATCTTCCAATCTGTTGTAGAACAGAATTTGCTTTGTAAGGAGGAAGAAAAGAAATCTCTTATAAAAGATGCATGCTTCATTTGTGTGTTTGCTCATCAGCTTCAGTGTCCATCTTTGCACTTTTCTTTCAACACTGCATCAGATACTTAATAGGCTACAAAATGTTAGATGTAATTAGGACTTGCAGCTACCAGGGTACTAATGATGGAGTTATTGCTAAGTTAGTCATTCTTATTTTGAGGAGTGATTCCAGCTTGACGTTTTGCTAAGTATCTGCAGGAACTGTTTCTTGACAATTGCGGGTTCTTACTCATTTTGAGTGAATAATACTTGAGAGGTGGAAGATGTGTTTCTAGCTTGCTGGAACACAAGAAATTCTCTATGAGGTGTCCATTTCCATTTATTGCCCCTATTAAGCTTGGTTGAAAAATATAGGATCTCCTTTATCAATACTATAAGGAATCTGAGATAACAAAGCTAACCTATGCTCAGCACTTCCGAGCTAGTTTCTTAGTATGAGTAAATTGAAGTCCTCACAGGTTAGCTTGAGCTTCAGAACTCTGCCTGTATCCCAGAGTGTAGTCCCATTAATACAGCTGCTTAAAATAATTAGGTATCTCTTTTTCTGTCAGTTATACTAGGGAACTTTTCAGTAGGATGAGACCCTCTTTCTTGTCTGTAATCCGCGGGGTTTAAGTAATATGAGACCTTAGCAGGGAAAGTTGGGAGAATGGAGAAAGGCAGAGAGATTACTTCCTAATTTTAGTAATATATATTAGAAGCTTAGAGAAACTAATCTCCTAATATGATAAATAGAGAGCAGGACTCCGAAGTTAAGCTCATGCCCTGAAATGCTGAATATAAGATCCTAGTTCTCTTACAGGGAACTGGAATCCAGAGTCGGGTGCTTGGGGTAGATGGTTAAGGCCTCTCCCTTTAAAAAGGGTGAGTTATGGATTTGCTCAGGATTTTGTAAGAAAAAAAGAAACCCAAAACAATAATGTTGAACTGGTGGTTCAACAAGGTAAAACTTACTATGCAGAGCTGGCTGTCATGGGATGATGCTTGTCTTTTTTTGCCCTATAGCACTACCCTGCTGCTGCAGCAGATCCTAACTCCCTAAAGAACACTTCTACAGGGCTTGGCTGATTTCAGGAGGAGGTGGACTTAGCTGCCCACAGACAAGCAAAAAATCAATGCAAACCACACAGTGCTACATACAGCTATCATCAGAGGATAATTGAGTGAATTCTTGTGTTTCCCATGGTGCTTTTGGCATCTCTGCATCAAATTACATTTAGCTTGCATTTAATCTTTGTTAGAATGCTGGTCCATGGAAGTAGATGGGAAAACTGATATTAATAGTATTATTTTTCTTGTAGCTATGTATATGTAGTGAAATATAATATATCAAATACTAGCATGTAACAGAATTTCATTTTCAATCTAAATATTTATAAAAATAAGATATCTGGAATGCTTGAGATCTTGTGCGTGGTATTTGTTTATGGTTTTATTTAGCTTCTTTCCTGTCATTTTTCTGCTTAGCTATTCTTTTACTTAAATAGGTAAGCTTGATTTTTCCTATTCATTTTTTTGAAAGGAAGAAATTCTATAGGATTTGAAATTGCACATCTATGCTGGACAGTTTTTTCAAAGGACGTCAAAACAGAAGTGCAAACATCTTATGCCTCTCCCACTTCTGCCCAGCTACCTATAAGTTGTTCCTTTAAACATGACATCTACCTTGCAACCCTCAGTTCACGTTTTTCAAGCTGCTGTGAAATCTCCAGCCTTCTAATAATCTTTATATTAATTTCCTAATACTGAAAATAAGTAATTACTCACATTTTTCAAAATGTGCTCCAAATTAAGAGACTAGACTGCATCTTCTTTTACTAATTATTTCAGGAGAGCTAATCTACAATGTGTGTGACCTTTACTGAATTTGGACCCATCTGGCATTTTCAAATGGAATTGAGTATTGATCTCCACACTGTTAATTTATTGTTTAATTAAAAAATCATAGTGCAGTGATGTGGTTTGATTGCACATCCTTTTCTACATCAACCAATTAATGTGGAAAACCATCACAAAACTATCACTTTTTATTTTTTTTTTTATAATGGAGCTTCCCAGAAATGTAGGTCTCCTTTCATATACTATACTAATGGCTTGGAACACATTTTAGCATGAACGACCTGCAGGAAGTGCTGTAGAAAGTAAATTCTCAGTTTATATCCTATTGGTATGACCAAGGTGCTATGCTTCCTGGACTTGATTGAATGTTTCTGGAACTTGACTGTGCATATTGGGTCACCAATACCTAGTATAAAATGTAGAGAAGTGGTTATTAAAGAGCAGTCATCGTAGTCAATGGTGAATCTACTGCACTGCCCTTCCTTATTAAGGAGAAGAAACTTTATTTCTTGAATGAAGCAATACCATCAAACTTTGTAGTGTTAAGTTCCACTCCTGTGGATAAAAAAAAATTTTGAAGCGAACTTGTGATGTTTTCAGAGTACCTGCCTGTGTTTTGTGTATCTAAATGTGCCTAGGACAACCAGAGTGTGGTGTGCATTCTTCAGAACACTTGTTCCCCAGCTGTGTTAAAAAGGTACCTCCTAAGTGAAGTCATTACTGCTCCTGACTTGCATTTTTTAATCAATGTTTAAGCTGCAGACTTACTATGTCTTCTGCCTCTTCCAGCCTTATTTATTGCTTCATCTAGAATCTCCTGTGAATGAACGCTTAAATCAAGAAATTCGGGTAGGGCTACGCTAGTCAAGGAATTTTCTTATAGTCTGATCTCTGGAATACATTAAAGTTATTCTAATATACACTAGTTTAACATTCAGAACATCTGTGCGTAAAATAGCAAACCCAGGTACAAATTAGGTGTGTTCCAGTAGCAAATCTGATAATATGAGCTTAAATTATACGTGAGCAAGGTTGAAGCATACATTTACTTCTAAATGGCTGTAGAAGCAATGCAGGACTGGAGTGGTGTGTCACACAGCAAAGCTGCATTTCAGCTGGATCAGTTCTAAGGTGTCTGATGTGCAAGGGTTCCATAAAAGATCAAATGTCACTGTGAGGATTGCAAGACTGAAAATCTTGCGTTGTGCAGCAGTTAGCCAGCCTGTGTTTCTGTGGCGATCTTAAGCTGATTACATCATGGTTTACAAAGTGTTGTCAGGAGTCATACATGCTCCAAAAATCTCAGCCTCTCAAGCAGTTTAACAAGAAGTAGATAAAATGTGTATATCCAACTAGGTTTAAGGAAAGGGTGGAGGGATTTTTTTCTTCTCTTCTTTAAAATTTTGCATACAGGAATCTGTTTCCTATTTTATATTGTTTTAACAGTTATGAAAGCGGTAATCCTTCTGTAGTCTCTATTTCTTTTTCAATAGTCAGTTTTGAGGCAAAAAAATACAAATATTTAAAATATATCAAATCATCTCTGACCAAAGTGAAAAGTTGCCAGTGATAGTTTGATATATTAGAAATAGATATATTTTTTCTTATACCACATACTTTTTGATAGAAATAATGTGATCACATCTAGCACAAAGGCATCCTGAAATAAATCACAGTGGTGTTAAAATTAATTTTGCCTAAACTTTAAAGTAAAAATCGTTATCAGATAATAACTTTGGCTTTGTTATTCAAGCCATCTTTGCTTTTCCAAGTCCTCTCCAAAATAAATAGCATGTCAAAACAACGTTGATGACAGATTGTCCTTCAAGAAATGAAAGGACCAGGAGCTTCCAAATTATGGCAGTTTTGAAATGAAGAACAAGCTACATCATTCCAGGGAACATTATTAGAAAACCATATATCACTCTGGTGTAGAAATGAAACTGTAGTGTTCATTGCAGATAAAGGTGTGTGTAAACATTCACACAGTTTTTGTATTCAACCTATGAGAATCCAATAAAAACAATTTTTCTTTGATCTTCTGAGGAAGAGCCTTCAGTCTGGTGTCACACAGTATTTTAACTGTAATTGGAAATAAAGAAGGAAATATCTGAAGTATTCCCTTTCAGTTGTATTACTTCTGAAGGTTCAAGTCTTAGAAAAGGTCAACAAATTATTACTTCCAATTTTGATAACGTTCTTTCTTCACAATGCAGGTCCTTCAGTTATGCAGAATTGTGACAAAAGTACACATAGAAAGTATTAATAACCTGTTGCGAAACCAAAGTTGTGATCTTAAAGACCACTGAAATGTACAAATGGAGTTCTTTCTGCTGAATTCTCTGGACCTTAGATCAGGCCCTTGGTTTATTATCAGCAGAAAGTTCTTAAAACTCTTTGTCAGACACGCTGTCAAAAGGAGGTTTTCTTTTAGTATATCATAAAGAATGAAAGGTTAGAAAGCTGCAGAATGACCAAGTAAAGCAGAAAAACAAATGCTTTCCTAGTAGGTCAGAAGAAGGTCACTTGTTTTACAGCTGGAAATAAGCCCTCAATTGGAAGTGACATTAAGACATTTACTACTCTAGTTCAAGAAAAGTAATGGCTACCAGTGTAAACTGTATTCTGAAGTGCATTTGCTACACTTATGGCTAGCACATAAATAAAAGCGACAAGAGAAAATAGACAGGTAAGAAATGGTGATAAGAGTTGATTTTAAGAAAGACAAAAGACCAGGAGCAGCAGTAGTGGAAATGCCTGAAAATGGCCAGGCAGCTTGCACAGTTGGTTAGTCAGGATATTTAGTGGATGCTGGGAAGAGATTGCAAGTTCCTTGCTTCCTCCTGCATATGGAGAAAACGGTAGAAAAGAAACCCGTTGGGGAGAGTTCCTGGTTTCCTTCAGTTCCGTTTTTACCTCAGTACAAGTTGCTTGCTCCCAAGACAAGGTTAAATCTGTTTTGAGCAGAGTCCATTGGAATAATAGGTTCTAGGACCTGCCAAATGCAGTACCCTGACAGGGGTTGTGTGTCCCCAGCTCCAGCCAGGAGTGACACTGAGCCAGTTTTCCTACTAGACATGCATGCAAACAATGCATATGCATGAGGCTGGCCACCCCTGATGGACACAAGCAGCACTGCTGTTAAAGTTGAAAGCCTGTTAGTCGAAAATACATACTTATGTCTGATACAGATCCCTTCAGTAGCTCGTCTTAGCCTATCCATCAGCTGGACCCTGGATCCTCTGATCTCTCCATTGTCCTGTCTAGAGACAGAAACTCACATAGACTTGCAAATGCATGTCACTGGTTACTCTTAGATAACATGTTTTCTTCAGGGTCCAGCCCAGACTTATGACCAATCCAGTTCTTGGGTCTCAAGCCTCTCATCTTACTTGCCAACTTACTTAGCTTGATGCTTGCTAGTGAATGCACACACAACATGCACACCTACACAGTTGCTATGTACTCTAGGCTTTACAGTTGATGGTATCTGAAGCATGCAAACCTATATGACCCAAAGTCTCATCTTCAGTCAATAAGTGCTCAGATTCACATGACATTAAGTTTGTCTGCCTGTCATTATTCCTCTGCTCGTTTTTGTGTATGGGCAAATTCAGCAACCCGAAAGAAGTGTCATTTAATTAACTTACCTCTTGATGTTTTCAAACTTTGTGTTCTGTTTTTAGTGATCCTGTCATGACGTGAACCTGGGGCTCTAGTCCTGCTTGTTTTACACAGCATGTTTTATTAGGTTAAGGTGAGCATCTAGGTAAATCTGTTCCTAAACCAGATTAGGATGTAGTTGTCTAGGTGTGTCTCTTCTAACCTAGTTATTCTATGATTCTATGATTCAACACAGTTTCACAGCAGCTTCATGGTTATATCAAGTACATAGATATTACTGTAAATATTGCTTTATTTACTGTATGTGGACTTGAATTATGTAGATGACTTGCAGTATGCATTTATAAAGCATTAGAATCATAAAAACTCACTTTTCATAACCGTATGACTATGATTAATTGTAACAATACAACTTATTCATTAAGCTCGGGAAGCGGCATAATTGGAACTAGCATTCTCAATTCACTTGAATGAATTTCAGCATTTATTCTGCAGCTATTTTAATGAAATGCTGAAATAATCTGCGTATCAATCTATTCATTACCAAATGAGATGAATGCAACAATCGTAAGTATTCATGGAAATATCTTCATTAGAAAAATCATGTAATTAACCTAGAGTGTTCTCTAAATGAAGCACCCAAAACGTTACATACTTTCTTTATAATTGCAATTTGAGAGTATTAGTTTTTCATTCTCCCTGATTATATTTAAAGTAAAAATAGCATTCAGTGTGATTTAAGCTTTTGCATAAAAGAGAATAAACTAATAGAAGAATAAACTTTAGGAAAATGCTGGCAAAGGGGGCATTAACCTTTCCTATTGTGTTCATTTTATTTGCTGTTAACAGTCATTATCAAAGACTGCACTTTAGTGAGAATTGTTCTGGTTGTGGGTCTTCTGCTCATGCTACCATTTCTTGAAGGATTTATCAGTTTTAAGGATGCTTTATTGCCTTCCCCACCCCCAAAGACTTCAACTAAAAGGCAAAAATTATCTCTGTTCTGAAATTAGCCAAGAAATGTCACACACTGAACCAAAGTGAATGTCAGCTATCTGCTTTTAAGAGCCTTCTTTTTAAGGAAGCATTTTTCTTCTGTTTGAAAAATATGAGTGGTTCATGCTAAAATGGAGTTGCTACTTTATCTAAAGTAATGGGGTTTGCATAACACATACGTGCCTCTCTTCCTTTTCAGTCAGTAATGATGTGACAGAAAGGCCCTGCAGAGTTAATGGAGTGAAGCATTTTTGGTGCTTTAAGACTGAAACAATTCTTACAAGGTGGAATATAGACACAAACTGTTCATGGATTGTCTAACAAAAAAAAAAAAAAAAGAGAATTTTCCCAAAATATTTGTAGAGACCCTAAAGGTCTTGCATCACGTTGTTTTCTTCTCCTTCAAGCATGCTATATTTTTCTTTATCATGTCTACATCCCTCCTCCTCTTCGCATTTTTCCTCTGGTACGGTTGGCTCCTTGGGGCTAAGGATTGTCACGTGACATTTTGTTAACATGATGCAACTTGATTATGATCGAGTTTCATGTATATAAAAACACCCGGAACAGCCAGGTACAGACTGTCTTTAGTTGCATTAAAGGGGCTCCTTTTGTCCTGGATTGTGATCAAGAAAAGTTTAGTAATGTAAAGGTAGAACATTCTAGGCTTATTTGAGGACAAGGTGATAACACTAAATAATACCAACCAACCAACAAAAAAACCCCCACCAACCACAACTGAAAAACCTAACCAAACAAACTGCCTGAAGGTATTTTCATCAGCTACTGTGAGTAAGTGCTAACATTCCAAGGATACCTGATCTAACAGAGAAAAAAAAAGTTGTGTGAGGGGTATATGAATTCTGTTTATTTTTACCTTGAGATGTGAGGAGAAAAGGCAATAGTATACTTTTAGATAGAGAAATGTGACATGCACACTATACAAAATCTGACAACTTCTAGGTAGTCTGACAGCTAATCAACAATATTGATGTTACTCTGAGCTTCATTGATCAAAGGCAGGTGTGGATTTGGCTAGCAAATTTTTTAGTAATGTAGTACTACTTTAGATCTCATTTTAAGATCTCGGAATACTTTGCAAATGATAATGCTCTGTCTTCCCCTCCCTTCCCTTAATATAGTATTATTTAATTGATTCTTCAAATAGAGTATGTTAATGGTATGCTTGTCTCTAGAAATCTTCAGAATTTGTAAGAATTTTGTGTCCCTAAGAATACAATTTAAAGCATCCATCTCTGATTGTGTATAAGGGTGCCATGCACAGGGAGTTACAGAAGGAAAATTCTCATATCCTGGAGGGGGCTATGTAACATGACTTCAAACAAATACATTCTAGCTGTAATGAGTGTCTGAATAGTTCTGCTGTACCTGGTAGATGATTGTGATCTCTGTTTAAACAAAAGAGTTCTTTTTGATCCATCTATTTATCCTCATTTCAATGAAAGAGTCTTAACTCATTAATTTAGGAGCTGCTCTCTAAGAGATTATTTGGACACCACAGCTTAACATTATAACTTTAAGCAATGAGAATCCTCCTTTTCAAGGAAATTGACTGAAAAACACTTCTCAAAATACATTTTATCATCAGTCATTATCATCAACAGGTGAAATGTTAAATGTTAAAAGTACAGCACTTTTATTTAATAAAGCATGTTACGTTTTTTAGTTCGGTTTCTTAAAGGAACAAGATTTATGAATTCACTCTCTTCCTTGTTCTTCTAATGTATTTTTATCCTATTAGCTATTTTCAATAAAACTTGATAGAGAGTTGGTGGCATCAATGGTATTTTCTGTTAATACTTGTATGAAAACAGGTAGTTGGGCAGGGAGAAGAAAGCCAAGTGGATGGCTTCATAGTGGAAAATGTTGCAACATAAGTTCAGTCACTATATCAGTCATCAGTGAATCTACACGCATCAGTATAGATAACCTAGATTTATGAAGTCTCACAAAGGAAAAAAATGGTGTTGATAACAGCATAAAGAATATTTTTATGCAGATAGGAACAGCAGATATATCTGTTCTGTTACTTCCATAGACTTTCTACCCTGTCTTGCCGGAATAGTTATCTGCTCTTGTACTTACACTTTAAGGCTATCCCTGAAGTATTTCTTTTGCCTCAGGTTGGTGATTTTTGCCTTTCTCTGAATCTGAAGATGTCCTTAGCACCCCTATCTGAAGTCAGGGGAATTATGCTTTTGATTTTGGTGGGAAGAGAGACATGATGTCAGTGAGAATGTAGAAGTCCAACCTCACCATACAAGGTCTGCGTGGAGCCCTAACCCACCACAGGAAATGTAGAAAGACAGCAAGAGGTGACTGAAGCACACATCCTATTCAGGTATAGCAGCCCCATAGGAAAATAGAAAAGATCTGGAAGCAGGATTTAACCTTGAATTTTCTACCAGGCAGTTAAATCTAAGCCTTGTGAACTCAAAGCTGATCATCTTGCTACAAAGATTTAGTGGAAACTGCATCAGGTGAGGAATTCTTGAGAAAATTTCTGCTTAAACATCTGGAAATCCTTTGTGATCCTTTTATCTCAAACCGCAGAGTTCTTGAGCTTTACAGGTTGTAAGCTTTTCACTCTGAGAAATCCAGAAGTGATTCAGAAACTTAATTTAACCTGAAGAGGTGTAGGAAAAAAAAATGTTTAAACCTTCAGTTTTTTGGAGTAGAACAGAGGTTTCCCAGAAAAACAGTCTTAGTCAGAGAGACCTCCTCATTTCCAGAGGCTGCAAATGCTATTGTACCCATACAGAGGCAGAGACTGCACTGCCCCACATCCTCTTGGTAGAACAAGACAGTGTTTGGTCACTGATTTGACTTTGTGAGATTTGTTATGTTTAATGTTTTTTCTGCAATGGGGATTTTTGAAGGCTTTTTCTCACTTGCTTTGCCTACAACATTGTTGAATTGAGCTGCTACTGGAGCAAGGTTTTCAAGCAGCAAGAAGCTTTTTATTTTCAGGATTATAGATGGAGCATTCAAAGTAGCCTTAATCCATACATAAAGGTTTTAGTATTTCTTTTATATGGCATTTTATGTTGTCAACTGCTGTAGTCAGAACAATTTCTGAGATTCAAGATCTATCTCGTCATTGAGTTGAGATGAGTAACTTAAAAAAGCAAATCTTTATGGAAGACGTAGAGACCTGGAAGATAAAAAAAAAAAGGGGCATTTTATTAAATGATGCATTAATGAGGCTTTACAGTTTCTGTATAGCACCTGTTTATACTGGTAGTTAGCACTAGATTTCATGGATGTAACTTTTCATATTGAGTCTATGTTGAATATATGGCTTGTTCTTTCTCCTGTTACAGCCTGATTATTCTGGTGTAAATGCATCACTGCAGGTAGATTCTTTTTTATTGTAGAACAGCCATCTGTGTTTTTAAAAACTTGATGAGGCTTTGAAAAGCCAAGCAGCATCAACTACTTACAATAGCCAATTTTGATAACTTTAGAATCAGAGTATTCAAAAATAATCTTCAGCAATAAGTGAAGCTAGATTGTATGGTGCAATAGGAAGCTTATGTGCTCATTGTCTCTGTGTGTTCTCCTTAAGCACCTTTTCTCTCCACTTAGCAAATTTAGATATTAGATAAAAGATTTTTAAATGGTGCCCTAGGCTCCAGTTTGGTTTTAATTATTTACTGCCTCCTTGCACACAGTCTTGCCTACTTAAGTAATTGCACTAACAAATTACAGTATTAAAATGTCTGTCTAACAATTTGTAGGCGCAGCCTGATATTTAGATGCTTAAAGTGCTTCCCTGAAATCCACAGTTTATTGTGCATGCAAAATTACACCTGAAAAGAAGGAGCGTTTCTGAAAAATCGGGGTCATATATGTGAATATATCCATATATATGAATATATCCAGTGGTTGTAACTGTAGTAATTTACATAATTATAGAAAAGTACTATGCTGGAACCCATGGTGACTTCATCTGAATCTGTGATACCTGTCAAATGGAATAAGATTCATTATAGCCTTTGCCTCTTTAAAAATATCCATGTAAGTGATACCTTGTCTTGATCTTGCCTCTTTCATGGGGGTATTAAATGTTCCTTGTAGACATTAATTTCACACTGGGTACTGCTATTGTGTGTCATTCTTATTACTTATATGAAACCCTTGAGAAACTAACTTAGCTGAGAGAAATAAGGTTATATGCCCAGAGTGACATATACAATCAATGGCACAAGCAAGACAAAGAACAAAGGTTTGGTTTTTTTATTATTATTATAATTTTACCTCAGTTATTTTCTTGGAAAAACAGATCTTTATACAATGTCAGCATATACTATCTTCTGTATTCAGTACTGCAGAAAGGTGTGAACTAGATATAGGCTGCTCTGTGAAACTCGAGTTATGGATGGAGTCATTCCACTAACTTTAGATTGTACTCAGATAGGTGTCATCTTTGAGCTCACGCTGTAGTCAAAAAGGAAGATGGGCAGGCTCAGAAAGTGATTATTCCCTGCTAAGAAAGTGTATGGTTTTGCTCCATTATTTAGGCCCCTCTCTGAAGGAGAGCAGATGACTACCATAGGCTTGAGGCCCAGCTCACGTGAGGGGAATGGATGAGTTGAATCTCATCCTAAGGAGACGCTGAAGGTCTTCATACTCTTTGTGAAGTCAGTGGTGAAAAAGGGTTCCTGATAATTTAATCAAGTCAGCATTTGAAGAAGAATTCAGTTCTACTGAGCTTTCAAATATTTCAGTCTCACATCAAGTTCAGACATCCCTTTTGAGAATGTGGAGGTACACACTGTAAGAAACGCAGGTATCTTGACAGTCTTCAAGAAGCATTTGGACAACATCCTCAGATACATGGTGTGAATTGAGATGCCCTATGCAGGGACAGGAGTTGGCCTCAGTGATCTTTGTGCATCCCTTCCAGCTCAGGATGTTCTATGATTTTCTATTTTATAAGCAAGTCAGACTGTGAATGCAAGCT
Organism: Coccyzus lansbergi; assembly: GCA_033558105.1. NCBI lineage: Eukaryota > Metazoa > Chordata > Aves > Cuculiformes > Coccyzidae > Coccyzus > Coccyzus lansbergi. Next base: position 1,600,648 of record JAUMJK010001135.1, read on the forward strand.
TACAAGCATGTAGGGACTAAAAGGTCGTGCTGGAATTTAATGGTTTGGATGAAAGTAGGAGGATATATATGAACTTTTCTTGTGAGAGAAGTATCTTTTGACAAGTCTGGCCCTGTTCGACTGAGAAACAGCAGCTTGCAGCTCCTCCTCTCTGCAAAGTCTGTTCCCTAATATCACTCTGTGAGGAGCATCCATCACTACCTGCAGGGGCAGGCCTCAGGTTTGCTTCCAGAAGGCTGTGGTTTCTGGTTCAGCAATGCAATGTTGAAGTATGCATTTGGAGGTAATTATCTGTAGCTAGATGTTGTGAGCAACTCAGCAAGATTGATAATACTCAGCAGGAAGACAAAACAGTGTTCCTGTTGAGAAGATATGGTTCTTCTGTGAAAGAGGCCTTTGAGTCTACCTGTATTGTGACTACCGATATGGTACAAGGCTGAAATATAAATGTCTTCTCAACCACATTGAAAACAGTCCTGTTTGAAAGACTTCAATGGCAGATATTTCCAGCAGACTGAAAATGACCAGCAATGTGGCTTGAAGTAATGAGAACTTGCAGTTTTTGGGAAGTGGGAATAATTATAGCAGAAATTGTGGAGGGTTTTCTTTAAATAGAACTATCTGGTTACAGATCTGTGAGCTAGTCAGAGGGGATAGTGTAAAAAGAGGTGGTAAAAACCTTACAAGATCTGTTTTTCCATCTGATTTAGTATTCTTAACAGTGAGAGCTGATGTGTGAAAGCATTTGTATTGAGTTTATCACTAATGTTCATGATGTTACATGAGATAATAGATGCAGAAGCATCTGAGCAAATTGAGCACATGTGACTCCTATTCTGAATGAGACAAAATATTGCAGAAAAAGTAGAGAAAGTTCAGACATGTATACAAGAAAATTCACAGTAGGTATGTGATGGCTTATAAGAAATGCTGCAGAACTGAGATGGAAGAAGTGAAAAATGAGAAGTATGGTTTTCAGCTTTCCATCAAGTTGTATGGCAGGCACGTTATGTCTTTCCACTTAGTTAAGTACAAAACGTATAGTAGTTGTCTGTCTCTTGCAGGTGAGCTATGCCCATAAACAAATCGGCAGGGGGGAAGAAACTGAGGAGATGTTTCTGAATTTCAACTGAAATATTGCTAGTGAAAACTGTGTATGTTTACAGTCTTATATGGAAGCAAAGGTGATGGACAGGTGATAGTGATGTGTGCTTCCTTTTTCCAGTAAGCTGCTTTTGTACCTCATAAAACTTCTCCAAGAACTTCTGTCTATAGAAATATAGACAATACCAGTTCAGTTCCAAATTATTATGCTAAGAATCTAACTTATATTGATAATATTTTAATATTATATTTTTAATATTTTTTTCAGTATAGTGGATATTTCCTATATTGTCTATCTCCTTACCAAGTTACTTAACAAAACATATAGCTGTAGCAATTCGGTGTTTTGGCATCATGAGTTTAATAACAACAGATTTAATCTATTTCACAACAGTGTTGTGAAGAAAAGAGAATCAAAAGAATGATAGCTAACCTCTGTGGTTTAAAACTCTTGAAAACATTTGGGAAGAAAGAAACTAAAACTTATTACTGAGGCAAGTGTTCCTGTTAAAAAGCAAAAATTTGCTTTGTCAGTGAAAGGACTCATGCTCCCTGAGCTTGTCATTGCTGCAGGAGCTGCAGGGCTGAATGAAAGAAGATGACACCACCCAAGGCACTTAAATGTTGTCTTTCCAAGCTATTGAAAGCTCACTCTGAAAAAGATAAGAGTGATCCCAAAAATAAAGTATTGAATGAAGAGCCAAGGGGCATCACTTCATTTCCCAGCCTTGATAGAGTTTTCCTCAACTGTATCAGGCAAAGCACTTAATGTCTGTGTCTATTTCCCTCTCTGTGGATTTGCAATAGTACTTTTCCACCTTATTTTGGTGGTGGTTTGATTTCTGAAGATCTTAACATAGCAAGGTAAAGCCATACAATAGAGGAAAAGTATTTTAATAAATGACACTTAACTGCTAGTGGTCATGATGACACATCCTTAAGGGATTGTTTCAGGGAAAAAATACTCTGTATTCTGCAAATCTTTAAGTATGTGTTGACAAGTATGAAGCTAAAAGGTATAATTCAACTGAAGTGGAGAGTTATACCAAGAATAAGTTTATTCAAATTGTTTGAAACACAAAATACTTCTGGAATAGTGACTGAAACATTAGGAAACACTGTGAAATTCAGGTCCAAGGCACATAGCAAAGGAATCCTGAAATAGTATTTCAGTTTACTGAAAGTGGGCAGCGAGACCTTACCTGATGGATTAAAGATTAAATTAATTGGTTGATAATTATATGATGTAATGTTGAAAAGATATATGCTTTGTGGGCAGTGTAGGATCCTCTTGTGAAGAAAAATAACCTATTTCAGCCTTTGTGTGCTTTTAAATGTCTGGAAGTCTGTGACATTATTGTGAGCTTCTAAAATGGAAAAAAAAAAAAAAACCAAAAAAAACATGGTATTTCCTTTATTTTTCTACCTTTTGCTTCTGTTCAAAGATACCCAAATTTGTGGCCTTTAAGAATCTCTCTTCGGGGAGCAAGGGAAACAGCTTATATTTCCAAATATGCCACTTCTGTTTCTACCTTATGTCTTGAAGTTTTGTCAGCATGTTTTCTTTCTCTTCTGTGGCCTCTCTGCTATGGTGAGTTTCTGGGCAGAGACTGAATTCTGTGCCTATGTTAAGCTGCAAGCAGAATACCTTTTGACAAAACTCTGTCCAGCAAAATTCACAGGCAGTTTTAACAAGGCTTCTGGAACTGATAGGACTGTGAATTTAGCCACTGTGACAGCAATTTATAAGCTGTGAATAGAACACTGTGCTGATTATATTGATTTTGAAACTTACCACGAAGGCTGCTATTCATTGACATTCTTGTTGGCAGCGTGTCATGGAAGCTCCATCTATGTTAAAAGTGAGATGTGTTAATACTAGACTTGTCAGATTTGTCTGGACTCAAATCCAGACAGTACAGGCTTCAAAGCTATTATCAAGAAGATACCCTATGTCTCGGGCAGTTTGGACTTTTCAGAGTTGGCTTTTAATGTAATCTGTGTGCCTCGTCTTAAATATTTTCTCTCTGGGTCTTATCTGGAGTCTGCTAAATGCAGATAGTAGAGCAGTCACCAAGTCTAATTAGTCATTTTCTTAGCTATGAATATCCACTGTTTCAAGTTGACAGTCGTGTAGACTCTAGGGTTGTTCTTTGCCCATGGAGGATGTTGTTAAGGTGTGATGTGGACCAAATATTTGGGTTGAAGTCAGCTGTAAGCATCTGGCTTGTGTTAGCACAAGTGGTAGCAGATACACTTCAGTTTGCAAAGTAGGGCACTGTACAAGGCTCTGGGCCCCATGGCTTAAGTGCTTCCCACAGCTTGCCAGAAACTGTCAGCAAAGACGTGAAAATGAAATTAATTGAAAAGTCTTGATAAAAACCTTGGGGGCTGGCACGTTCCCTTGCCTCCCTGCAATAAGGAAAGTCTTTAACTTTTTAAATTGCTTCCTTTTTTTTTTCTTCTTGATGGTGACATTTTTCCCCCAAGTGACTGCCATAGTAGTTAATTTATCATTCACCCTTTTCCAAGCCCATGTGACTTTGTTTTCCTTAATTTTATTTAATTGATTATAACTAATTGACTCTCAGTTTAGGGAGTAGAAGTTTCTGAGCCTGCTAGTCTGGTTTTAATTTATTTTTGGTGAAGCCTTTTTCTTCTAGCCCAGGAATGAGATCCAATTTTGTTTGGTTTTCTTTTAAAAAAAAACAAACCTCCCAAACCCCAACACCACAAAAGACCTCAAAGAAATAAAAAGATGAGTTATTAAGTAATTTTGTTTTGATTAATAGAGAAACTCTGCTTTCAGCATCTCTCTGGGTGGCCTGGCTCTAGCAAAAAAGCATCCAGGGTTTCATTGCATGCCCCAATAAGGCTGACTGAAGTGATTGCCTGTTTGGAAACAAAGGGCTCAAAGAGGGTGGCAGTGAGGATTCAGCCAAATGCAAGAGATGCCCTCCCCTATATCCAGCCACAGGTTCAGTTTCTAGCCTTGGAAGTCACTTGAAGTTTTCCGTTAATATCTATTAAGTCTTGTGTCTGCTTTTGATTTCACTGTGCCTCAGATGCAACCACAACTAGATCTGCAAATAAAGCTTTTAGTGATCTCTATCTACATAAACATATATTTACTTTCTGGGGTGTGCATATGTTGCATTGAAACTTAGTAACAAAGGACAGTAACTTACTCCAATGCCTCTCCTCCACAGTTTTGCCCTTTTAAAAGGGAAGGAAAACAATTCCTTGGCAGAAAAAATAATTCCATTTCAAATCTCTGTCGTATGGACAATTATATTCACTTTCTTATGTAAAATTCTTGGAAATCCTTGAGGGAAAATGTTGTTTATTTGATAGATGTACTTAAAAATGAGACACTGGCTAAATAATACTGATTTGTAAGGCTTCGTAGTGTAGGTGCATCTTGTCCTGGTTCCTTGAAAGTAACCCCTCCTCTTCTGTGGGAAGTAGTCAGAGGTGCTCTGTGTACACCAGAGTCTGATTATCCCAAGAAAGATTGTGATGACTGAGGGAATTGCTAGACATGGTCTTCATTTCCTCCCCCACGCCACACACATAATTTCTGCTGTATTTTCTGCTCTGAATTTTAAAGGAGGACTCTAAGTAGTCCCTTGATCCTGAACAGATCTTGATCAAACTGCTGCAAAATTGTTTGGTTTTACCATTTTGTGGTTTGTGGGTATACACTTTGGAGTGAGGGATATTACTCAGTGGCGGAGAGCTACTTCCATTAATCTGTCTACCTCCTTATGCTTTCCTTTCTGCTGCTTGATAATTATTATACAGTCTTCTTCTGAATTAAGAAGAAAATGCGCAGGAATCCCTGCTATACCATGAAAGCCAAGGATATCTAAAAGAAACTTTTTTTTTTTGTCTAAAGTTGTGCTTTACCCAAGAGCACCATCTTCTGGATGTCAAGTCTCTCCATTTCTGGAAGGACTGCAGTTGAATTAAAATCTGCTTGAAGGGGATGATTGCTATGTAGAAGTGGAAGATTGTATATCTGTGCCTGCTGGGGGACTCACTGTCATTTTCTTTTGAGCAAATGCAAAAGCTCTCTCAGGACTTTTTTCATTTGCCTTTGTAGGCACAGCCGCCAGACCTGTTCACTAGTAGCAGAACTGGGGAGGGTCTCCAGAATTCCTTGCATTTCTTGGTTTTGGGTACTTCTCTGCATGTTCCCGGTACTCAATATATTCTTGCAGTGAGTCTCCTCTTCTCTAGCCTGTTATTTAGTTACTCTGACCTTAATTTCATTCTTCTGGGCTATTTTCTGACCATTAAAATCTTTATATCCTGACCAAATGGCAAGTCGTAGAATCATAGAATGGTTTGGGTTGGAAGGGACCTTAAAGTCCCCCTGAATCACTGAATATCCAAAGAAGAAGTTGTCTTAAGGATCTCATTTTGGAACAATATGAGATTATATCACTGATTTGAGATGTGGGAGAGAGTTGTGGATGGAATCGGTGCTGGTTCCGGTCTAAGGAAACCTTATGAAAAACCTGCCTTTAAAAACTGATCCTTTTGGCAATCATACTTATACGAAATCTCTTTTGAGTCAAAACTCTCTTCCGCCTGTGTCACAGCAAAAACAGGGGGAAACACTTAAATGTGAAAGAGGGACAACAAACAGTCAGATTAAGATAAAATTTAAATTCATTTTAGTTCGTAGTTGCACTTTTTTTTACAACCACTACTTTAATTTTTTTTTCTGTTGTTCCATGATAATCTGAAAAATAAAGTCACAACTGGAAGGATATTTGTCACAACAGTCCTACCACTTGGCTGGTGCCTTGGACAGAGAAGATACAGGTTTCTGTCACATATGTAGTTGCCATGTACTCTGGATAAAGAAAAAAGGGAAAAAAAAAAAAAACTGCAATGAAATGTGCAAAATGGAGACAAAGTCCCTCTGACCTCATTTTGCACCATTTTGCTATTTCATGAGTCACTTGAACCAGAGGAGATTTTAGTTACTAGGAGAAACTTTGGAATTGCAAGGGTGGTTAAGCATGGAAGAGATTTCCTTGGGGGTGATGCAGTCTTTACCCTTGGAGGCTTTCAAGAACAGATTAGAGAAAAGTCTGTCAAGAATAGTTTGTGTAGCTGAGCCTGCCTTAGGCAGGAAGACAGACTGAATGACCTTTGAGGTTCTCTTCCAGCCCTATTTTGATGATTAATCCTCAGAGGGAGTGCATATACTCTGTGCTACATTTGATCTGAGCTAGGATGCAAGCACATTGGTTGTTAGTGCTAAGCAAACACTCTTGCTGAACATCACTCATAAATTTTGCTTCCTGTGTCTGTATTGCAGAATGGGAAGCTAGTTTTATTTGTCTGAGTGGAAGAGGTAGCTGAACTCCCCAGGATGCTCTCTGTCATAACTCGATGGTGTTAACCCCTACTGGAGGCAGGAGAATGTGTCTTCCTCATACCCTGATTAATCATGGTAAATTCTACTAAACTCTCTCAGCTATACATAACCTTGCTACTTTGTTCAAAAAGATGGTCAGCTTGTAGTCATGCCAGTAAAATCATTATTCACCCTGCGTTACCCTTCCCAATGTCGATACTGCATGTTGTACTAGCAAGGCTAAATAAGACTGAGCTTTTCAGGGCATGTCTTCCTAGGTAAATCTAGAGAATTTAGCATGTCAGACCCTCATGGCAGTATTTTTAAAGTCTTCGGGCACTATTACAAGTACATAATATCACACAGGAAGCGATAAAATGGAGAATTCCTCTTGGAAACACTTGGAGACCTCCATTGCTGCAGTTATCTCTCCCTATCACTTCTGACTGACACAGCTGCAGAGACAGAGTTACAAGTGATCTTATCACATGAATCTCATTAGAAAGCGCTCACTGAAGTATTTTCAAAGTGCCTTTTCAAAGCATACTGCTTTCTACCCTGCTTCCATTTCGCTTTTACTAAAAATGCATCCACCAAAGCATCTGAATCAAGTCAAATGAGAATATAATGCATCCATCTCTTTTTAGTAATTTCCCTTGATAAATCAATATTTGACTAGAATGAGTCTGGAACGATAGTGCTGAAGTTTAACGCTGAAAACGTTGTTTAACAGGACTCGCTTTGGATCTCACTCACTGTAAATGAGATCATATATTCAAAAGGGATCCGAATGCCAAGGTTTATGAGATAGGATTTGCATTATGCTCTTGACAGGCATTGCTTACGCCTCAGTAAAGAAAGTTTCTTGCAGAATAAAGTTACAGTAACGGGCACAACCAGTTTCTGGATCTATTTTTAAGCTGCATAATGCACTACTCAATATCCTTTGATTATAGCAGAGATTCAGATTTTTTTGAAGGACGTGTCTGTGTGTGAATGTGCTGCAAGAGTTGCAAATATATTATTTACACCAGATACAGGGCTTTTCTTCCATTGCTTTTCAAACCAATTTGGTCTGATCCATATGCAGTCCAGTAAGTGCATATAATACCATTTGGTAGCTCTAAGTTGATCCTAGACCTGTGTGAAAGCCATGAGCAGAGGTTTTCAAGTGTAATGTTTTGTTTTATTTTAGTAAATAACCTTTTCATAGAATCATAGAACAACCAGGTTGGAAGGGACCCATCAGATCATCAAGTCCAACCATTCCTATCAAACACTAAACAATGTTTTGAGACATTGTAACTGCAGAGTAAATTTTTCTGAGAATCCTCCTGGCATGCTTAATGCTGGTCAATGCTTAACAGCAGCTCTTTAGATCCATCCCCTACTCAAATAGAAACATAAATGTGTAAAAAAAGAAAAGTCAAAGCTACGACATTTGGATCTGAAAGTGGAGCACCCTCCATTAGGAGTGTCTGGTCTTAAACAGTGGTACCTCAGCTCAAATGTATTCCAGTTTGAAGAAACAGGAGTGACTGTCCAGCTGAGGTGGGCAGTGATAGAGCAGCTTTGCTGGGCACCTGGTATCTAGCCAGAGTCAACCCAGCACTTTCCCTATCCCTATTCATTTTTCTTCAGGGTGAAAAGGATTTGGAAAAACTACAGAGTTACTAGGGAAAAAACAAGGCAAAACCAGGATTTTATTTGAAAGTTGGTTAGCCTGCAGGTCTAAGGAAGTGAAGTTATGATAGCAAGTAGTTTTCTGTCTTTCGTTGACAAGCTGTTTCTTGAGGCAGAATTGCAGAGGATCATCAGTGAACTTGAATTATTACATATATGCCATCTGTGATGGTGTAATGAAAGTCTGGAAACCTCTGGGGCAAGAGGATTGAACTACAGGAAGGCCAAGTGTAAATGAGGGGCTATTTGCACTGATTTTGTTCCATTCTGAGCAGAACTGAAGGGAGTCTGACCTGCCTTACTGCCGTGTGACCTTAGTGAGTCAGCAGAGCAGCTTCATTCTGTTGGTTGTCCAGACAAGACCTTTCATCAGTGCTAAATTTGCATTTCTTTAGAAAATGTTCTCTTCATATTATTTTTGAATATGCAATTACATGGCAAGCATCCTTGTATGTCTCTTGATGAGGGTGTTTACAAGACCAGCATTTATGATGCTTTTAAACCAAAGATTATTTAGTCTTCTAATTTTAGACCTGTTTGTCTCTTCTATGCGAACCTGGTGTAACCAATTGAAAGCTGGCATCAGCTCCAGCATACAGAATAAAACAAATTGAGACTGGTTTTAAATAATAAGGAAATACTCTTTTCCCCTACATTATATCTCATGCGCACACGTTCCTCACTGCAGAATTCCAATAACTATAAGCACATCATAGATTAAAGCTCCTCTCAAGGTCCCAGCTTTCTCTTGAAGGATATTAAGTGGGGGAGATTCAAGGGGGTCTCATGGAATAAGGATTCCAATCAGCAGACTAATAAAATGGGCAAGTTTTTGTGTGACTGATACTCTGTGACAGCCTCATGGCTGCAATGAGTAACAAGGGTCAGTGGTCTGCAGACCTCAGATTTTGCCGCTGCCCTTAACAGAAATGGTTGGCAGCACTGAAGAATGGGGAGCTCTCTGGTCATAAATAAGAAATAACAAGGCTTTGCACTTCAGAGGCTGTGGCTGTTTCCAGTGTGTGCCGTGGTGAGGTGAACTTGCATGTGGAACCTGCTGTCAGGATTCTCCTAATCTATTTCTGTACCACCTGACCTGCAGAAGCTGGAGGCATGGGGAGAGAGGTTAAAGACTCAATGCGGAATGTCAGACCTTTTCTCTGTGTTTGTCCTTTTGCCAAAACAAATTTAGTGCTGGAGAGAGCTGTTAGCTTCAATGCTGGACAAAAGTCTTCTCTAGCTACCACTGCTATGGGAGGATCCTCTTGCTCTTATTTTCTCACCAGATCTATCACTCAGATTTTTTTTTTTAATGAGATTTCTTCTTCCAGAGAGATATCGCAAAAGGCTGTTGGGCTGAACCTCTTCACACCACATTATACATGAATAATTCAAGCCCATAAGCATTCATCCTCTTCCCCACGGAGGTGGTTGCCCAACTGAACTTACTCCTGACAAGCTTTTTTCCTCTCTTCTTGTTCTCTATTCTTCTTTACTTCACTCTCTCCTTGAAAAGACAACCATCTGTACCCAATGCATCTTCCATTAAGTTCCACAGGGGATGCTGACTGCTGCTGTGGATGTCTTGTGTAACTGAATCACTAATAAAAAATAGCTTACTGCCCAACACTCTAGCTTCAAATTCTGCTTTAGGGTCAGAAGTGATTTCAGCAAGTGGGATTTCTTAGTGGTGTTGTTTATGCCTCTTGATTGTAAACTTCACAGCAAACGGTCAGCAGAGACCAGCTCTGGGAGCTTCCACACAGAAATCGTTGGCTTCTATCAGCTAACACAGAAATATTTCTGGTAAAGTCCTACTGCTTGTGTTATCTTTCCTCTGTTTTGGAGCACAAATATGTAATATTGTAATCGTGAGCAGAGAAGCTGTATAGTTTAAGAGAGTCTAGTAATGGGAGACACATCTTTGTTTATGGGTAATTTCTGAAGAGATAATTGACAGATTATTGCTTTACTTTGCTATCATTCATTTCTTAGCAATCTGTAGCGGAAAAAAAATTATGCTCAAGCTCTTCACAAGTTTTCTGTGAGGAAATTTCCTTTGTGACATGTGACACACCTATAGAGGACAATGTTTGGCTCTGGTTCTTGTCTTTACTATCTGCAGTGCACCTCAATCCACAGAAGACCTGTCTGCCCACATGTTTCTTTCTCTTACTTTTAGATTACTTTCTCAGAAGGGGCATTCTCTTGAAACAAAACTCACATGATTGTAAAGATAAAGTATGTAGAGGAATATTAAAAATTGTTCATGTGGGTCAGTTTAACACAAGAAAGTAAGGGCCTCCCATCCCTCCAACACAAGACTAGCAGTAGAGATAGCTCTTCTGACTTTGTCAGTGACCTGATGAGTGACTCTACCCAGCAAGGACACCAATTAGCAGTAGTTTAGCCCAATGGGATTAGCTAGAAACTGCTAAATGCACGTCATGCATGCCTCTGAAAGGCCAGCGTTGGCCTGTCCTTGCTGAATTGGGTATGAATGGGTATATGAAAGGTGAACTCTTCTATATTCTATTACTTATCCCCTTGGGCCATACAGTCTTCCCCTGTAAAGCTGAACTTTAAATAGGATAGTTATTAAAGCTTGTCCAGACTTGAGATTTAGCTCATATAAATTCTGACAGGAACAAATGATGCTAAATTGTGACCAAACCTTTCTTTCTCCTCATTCCCTTGCCCTTCCAAATCTGCTGTTCAAAGAGGAAACTGAATCAGAATAGCTCAGGAAGATAAACAGCTGCTCTAAAACAGAGTTTTCCACTTCTTTTCCTAGTATAAAAATTTACTGCAATGTGCTACACTACAGTTGAAAGCCACAGCATTGTGACAGATACTTTTCTGTTTTAAAATTGGCTCTTAGGGCAGGTAACCAAAGGGCAGGGAGCATGTCAAGCTGCATGTGAATTGCAGTGAAGAAGAAAACATGGTGGAATTCAGTTTCTTGGGTAAAAGCTTTATCAGATAATACAAGAAAGTGCTAATGGTTTGGAGCCTGCTGCCACTGGTTTTTGGGATAAGAGGAGTCACCGACTAACACCCCAGACATCTTAACTCTCTTTTGTCAAGATACAGCAATATCCAGTCAGATTTCTCATGGATAGGGCACAGGCACAGTGGGCAGGTAGCCCATGGCTGTTTCCTTACTCACAGCTGCCTGCTACTCAAGGCAACTGCCTGCTTTGCCTCTACCTAAAGCTGGCCATGAACATACACGGCTGTTAAAGACAGCCCACATAACACATTTGTCAATTCAATTAAATTAGCTTAAAAAGATCTCTTACGTTAAATAGATGCAGCTTTCTTTCATATTCAAGGACTGCATTTCAAGGACTGTGTGTACAGCATCTAGCCTGGCAGGGCTCTGATCTCATTGGGGATCCTGAAGTAGTATCGGGAGCTGACTAAAACCAGTTTTACTTAGGTTGAAACAACCTGTCTTTTGACTTAAGATAATGGTACTCTGCAAAAGTCTGCCGTTAGTCAACGGTCCCAGTAAAAACACTCAGTGACGTAGCAGGGGGAGAGAGGATAAAACCAAACTGTCTTCTGCCAAGTGATAAAACCTTTTGCATATGGTTATACTACTATCCTTTGCTCTTATAATGCCTTTCACAGAAGGATCTTGAGATATTTTCCAGACATTAGTTAATTAATCTCCATAACATCCCTATGAATTAGGTGACTTATCTACTGTTTTACAGATGGGTGAACTGAGGCGCGTAGAGGTTAAGTGTCTTTCCCGAAGTTAAACAGTGAATTAGAGGGAAATGCTAGAATTAAAATGAAGGGCCACAATTCTATTTAACAGCTCTGTTCTCGCACCAACACTATGGTTACCCCAGAAAGCTACCTCCCTCTCTGCACCATGCCCTGTTTAAAAGAAAAGCAGTTAAGTTCAAATATTTCTGTGGATGTTTGCAAACCATTAGCTCATTAGTAAGTATTTTACTTGTAATTTAAATACATGATGTGGATTCTTGGGTATTAAGTGAAAGACGTAAAATAATGGTTTCTTATTTGAAGCCAATTAAATCCTTATCATGAGGGAATAAAATTAAGTTTAAAAGACACCAACTGCATATGTATGTTTTGCCAAAAAAGTACTAACAACTCAAACTGAAATGTATATTTTTTGAATGGCTTCCAAATTGGGCAATATAGGCTTTCTTGTACCTTAAAGAAACTGATTTTCTGCAAACGTTCAGCAGATTTTTTTCAATCATACTTCTTTTTCATTAGAAAAATGAAACTGAACCACTGAATTATTTCATATTTAAGCAGACATTCTGGAAGTCTGAGAACTCATGTTTTATATTTGCAACTTTTGACAACCTGGGTAAGGAAGGTAGGTAGGTAGTGAATACCTGTCCCACATGGTATAGCATATCCAAATCAATATATACAACTGGAAGAGCTGCAGTCTTGTAGAGCACTGCAGTTATAGTTGCCACCTGTTTTTTGGCAAGTACCGTATTTACTGGCGTAAAGCCCATTCATCTCTGAAATGCTCCAGCTGCTGCTGATCTATTCTATTTTAATAAGGTGTTTAAAAATCTCCAGCTGTTTATGAAGAACCACCGCAAAGGAGATGATCTATTTGACAAGCAGAACGTGAGTATGGGCCTCACAAATACTCCATTGTGACTTTGGTGATTAATATTGACACGTTAAATTTGGCAGCTCTCACTGAAGCAATCTACTGCCAGATGGTGAAATGGAGAGAGGCTGGAAGGAGAGGCAGAGGGACTTTCTACCTGCTGCTGTCTATTTGATAGTCACGGTGGCTGGTGTAGCCAAGGAAGAGGAGGAAGCTGGAGGGTAGTACTGCAACATGATGGGCTAGGTGGGATGCATGTTGTGGTCCTGCAACCCGTCTTTTGTCAATGATGAACCTAGGATAGGGCATCAGTTCTTCTCCCACAAGAGAAACGAGCATCCATGGCCTCATTCCAACCCACAACAAATTACCTTTGTTCTTCCAATTAATTTAGCCTTCTGCTTAGCGTGCAGCAAATGTACAATTAGCTCTATAAAGACAGAAATGTTATTTCAAAAAACTGTTTGAAATATCCCAAAGAGGCATTCCAGCAGGCTTTACCTAGTGTTCCTTTATCTCCATTCTCACTTTAATTACCTATAAGCCTCCTTGTTTAATACTATTTGGAGCTACTCTTTCCTTCTCTGCTGGTATTAGAAAGTTGCTGATGTGGAAAAGACATGGAAAGTGCCATGAGAAGAATCATGGCAGAATTAGTTCATTTTGAAAAGTCACTATTCAAAATTAAAGTGGAGGTTTGCTCTTTTTTTTCATCTGAAACAACAAAACATTGAGGGACAGGAATGAATTCCCAGCAGTAATGTGCTGATCCTGTCATACTTTCCTCTTTTTAGCTTTGGGAGATGGGAGTAGTGTTATGGGTGAAGCAGCATCTCTCTTGACCATGTATTCTTCTATGAGAGTGGAACAGTAAAGGCATAAAAGTACAACATAAATTTGACCTTCACCGTAATCAGAAATTGTGCTTTTACCGTGTTTGTCAAGATGGCATTTGAAATTCAAGTGAATATAAGAAGAAATACTGCTGTTACTTTCGTCCGAAAGTAAGATAACTTTGTGGTTATGGCTTTCACCTGTGGATTCCCTCCTTCACCATCCCTAGCATCATACATCTTTAATATTCTAAACTGTCACCTGAGCTTGGGGGGAGGAAGACATCAGTAAAGCACCCATCCATCCTGTCTCCTTCATGGTGCCAGCCCTCAGAAACAAAAAGATTTATTGCTTTCACACCATTCTAATTCTGTCTCATTGCAGTGACTTGTTTCTGATTTGTGCTGGGAAAGTAAGAGAGTAAGATTTTGGCAGAGGAACATAAAAATGGTATAGATTCTTATTTTGCTTAGAAACAACTCTGAAATCTTCGGTATCTCTATTTATAGGAGAAAGTAGGCCAGAAATTCTGCTTCCTATTTGATCCCAAACACAATCTCATTGCTAAGCTTCTGACCCATTTCATTTTTTAGCCACCAAATTTACAGTAAATAAAATACCATCTGATTGTTATACTCTCTTGTGCTCCATTTTGCAGCACCTTGCCATCCCTATTATATCTCTAAAATGCTCTATGTGTGTGCCCCATATGGTTTCATCCATAGACAACAGGCAGACTATGTACAGAATTGGAATACTTCTATCAACAGTGATTTAAGATGTGAGGTCTAAGATACTGTTCAGTTCGAACACCATGAGGTATTTGGTTGCAGTCTGAATCCACACTGCAACAAGAGGTCACATTCACAAAGATGCTGCTCTTGAAATGTTTGTGTCTTTTACAGTGAGGTCAGAGAATTACTTCTCTTAGGAAAGAATATAATTGAGAAAAGGGAAACACACCATAAAGGAGAGTGGCAGTGAAAAACTGAAGGACTGCACCCTCATTTGCTTAATCATGTAACTGGTAAATTGCCTTCCCTCAGCCTAAGCAAAGTAGCTTTTGACATCTTTCAAAATGTCTCTTCAGCCCTGCACAGCTTGGAATACAATTCACTGCTGGGTTGGGAAGTCACACTGAAATGACCAAGGAGTTTAGGATAGGAAATGAATAATGCCATTATGCCAAATTTCAACTTCACAGAAATTTTGGGAGGCAGATTGTCAATATCCAATCTACAACTGGGTCATTGGGCTATCAAGCCTGGAGTTGAAAAGCACCCTGGATCTTGCCATCTGTTAAGGCACATCAGTGGCACTTACTGCCACGGTACCTGAGCATCTAATGACTACAAAAGAAGCAAGGATCTCAACTGTACTTCTCATGCAGAACCCGATTCGTCCCCTAACGCTGCACTGGAGCATGTTTTCATAGCAGA
The DNA here is from genome assembly GCA_033558105.1 of Coccyzus lansbergi. Lineage (NCBI taxonomy): Eukaryota > Metazoa > Chordata > Aves > Cuculiformes > Coccyzidae > Coccyzus > Coccyzus lansbergi. Next base: position 1,615,700 of record JAUMJK010001135.1, read on the forward strand.
GGGTACAGTGCCATCTACTGAAGCAGGCTGACAATGTCTTTATGCACTTTCCTCAAAAAAGTGACGTGTTCTGATGTGTTTATTGATTTGTCCTAGTGCTCTCCGCTGACTATTCATTTAAAATAGCACTCTCTGCTCCCTCAGTTTGGTCTGAGTCCTCCTATATGTTCTGTCTAGAGCTGAATAGACTAATGATAAATAATGGATGATAAGTTAGTGTCAGTAGTACAGAATAGTACACAAGCAATCTTGTAATTACATTATTCTAACCACTTTCCTGTGTGTTTTTTTGTCATGTTGAAAAATATTTGACAGGTTTCATAGAAAAAGTCTAATCTATCCAAATCACATATATTTCTGTTAGCTTTTAGGCTCTTTTGCAGTTGTACAGCTCTTGAACTCTTAGCTGTTTGTGAACGATTATTTTCTATGCTCTTACTCAAAAGCTTCCCAGTTATACTGACAAACATACACAGAACATGGCTGAGAGAGGAAGGGAATATGGGGCCTAGTTGGTGGGCCAGGATCCTACAGGAAATAGAGATTGATTCTTAACTCAAACAAACATTGAGGGGTTTTATAGCTAATGAATTAAATAATAGTCTCTTGGGTGGTTTTAAAGACTGTACACACCTGTCACCTAAAGGGGAAAATGTATGAGATTTGCTCTTTTCATGCAACCTAGGAGGTTTGGTATCCCACAGGCTCTGGGTTTGACAGTTGTAAATGCTTTAGTGCTGCTTCATTCCTTCCCTTCAGGCAATAAATCTGTCCCTGCTTTTTGGAACAGGAAGAATCAAGGGATTGTTCTTGCTGTCATCAGAAGGCTCTGACTCCTGTGTAGCAACTGCAGGCTGGTAGGTTGTTGAACTATCTTGCTAAGGGCTGTAGAGACATGGAATTTTGACTCTGAACTTTAACAAAATTCAGGAGCTAGGTAGAACCTGGCCCACATGTCTGCTCACTGATTTGATCTCTTCAGAAGCTAATCAGTTCCAACAACTGTACTTGAAAAGAGTCGAAAAATCAAAGCAATGGCTGAAGGAGAAGGTTTCTGTATTTTCCATGCAAGCCAGATTACTGGGGCTCTTAAGAGCCTGGACTAATTTCACACTGAAGCAAAACTTCAACGGTAATAAGCTCTTGCTTATTAGAAGTAAGTGAGATGGGCTGGTGTTTAAATAGCAATAAGTATTTGGGTGAATATTAGACGATTTTTAGTCATGGTTACAAATTTCTTAGTTAAATAAAAATTCTAGTGACATTTGTGCAATAATTATGAGAATTACACTGTGTATATTTAGTTTGTGATACACTTAACCTGCAGGATCTCCTCCTATAGAAATACAAGAACCTTGTTTATCGTCATAAAGTTCACCTACTTGACTTGTTTTCACTGTTTTTGACATGCATCAGCCAAAGCCCAAAGAATTACAGACTGAGCATCATCCTTGAGGCTGGTCAAAGAGGGTGATTAAGTGGGAATGCTCCAGAATCATAAAACCTCACTGAAATTCCTGTCGCTGAGCATCTGTAAGGAAAAATTCAACTAAATCTGTCAGACTTCCTACCATAGTTATGCTTTAGATTAGAGACAGATGACTTCTTTAACGTGCTTTCTAGGTGGTTTTTTTCTATGATTCTAAAGACAGAATCATAGAAAACAGAGCTAGAAAAACCTTGATATGGCATAATTGTGGTTAGGAGTTCCCATTTCCTGATTAACGGGGAGAGTTTTCAAGTAGACTTGTATCATGTGGCACATAGCCTTTCCCATCTTTAAAGCAAATTTCTAGTAATTGTGTGTTTATGCTACACTGTGAGTGTGTGTTCACCCATCACATTGGAGTTGGAGATACTGTTGAGAGTACCCTGAGGTGAAGCATATATCATCTGTGCCCTTGCAATGAGGGTGTGTGTCCTCAACCCTTTCTCCCTCCGAGTGCTGAAATTCTCTGTTTATCTCCAAATAACTTTTTTTTCTACTCAGACCCAGTTAATGCATGCTAACCTTGGTGTAAACAGTTTTTCATAGATAAATTCCCTCAGGAAAACTTTCTGCTTGATTTTTTTTTTTTTTTTTTTTTTTTGTCGAGTTACTTAGCTGTAATCATGCAGAATTCTCTGGGTTTCTAGCCGTGTGCCTCCTGCAGAGGTGTTCTGCCTGCTAATGATAGGCACTCAAGCTGTTCATTCTGTTTAGGCAAGGGCACTTGAAGGACAGCTCTCAACTTTTACCATCCCTTTCTATCTTGTACAGGAGAAACTGCATGACTTCTGTGTCCCGGTTCCTTTGCTTAGTAAACCTTCCTCAGAAAACACATGGGTGTCAGTATCAGGAGTACGTCACTTGTTTGTGTGCTTTTTAAGAGGTTGCTATAGGGAGAGATTGCCATCTTTTTCTGAGACAAGCTGTAAAACAGGAAGAAAAAGACTAACTGATAGCAAAAAGGAAAGCTTTCTGTCCTCAGAGTGAAGATTCATTACACAAACACCATGCAGTTCAAGAGTAAGTTTGGAGTAAGCAGTGAAAATGACTGTTCGCTTAGTTCTAGGCAAAGCTGTCTCCTTCAAATTATCTGCTCCTTTTTATAGAAATTGGGCTTATCTAGCAGTGTTTTTGAGGTGGTCCTGTTGCAGGCATAGAAAAGGCTTATACAGTCTTTATTGTGCTGCTATGAAGCACTGCACTACACTTCTGCCTTCTCCAAGGCAGGTGTCAGCCTTGTAAATCCCAGTTCCAGTGCAAGTCCCTCTGCTACCTGCACTGTCCTGGGGGTAACTGACACTGAATCCTCTTCATTTGAAGTGGCAAAGATTTGCAGCTGCGCCAATGTTTTTTTGAGGTATGGATACACATGCTGTACACTGGCCCCCATCTCCCTGTGCCTTTCAAGCAATCTTCTGCAATATCCCTCTGTTCTTGGAGGAATTGGGAGAGAATGCGAACAGTTGCCCCTGTGACTCCTGCGAAGAGCACAAGTCCATGTTATGTCCTTCTGCTAAGCAAGTCATTAGTTTGAGATGCTTGGGAAACTATATTCCAATACTGAACTATATTTATACACAATATGTCTTGAACAAGAAAAGGTAATGAATCACTTTACCATCTGTATGCATGCAATTAGTAAGGCATTAGTAATACAGGGGATGGTAGCCCTTGTGTTAATGTTGCCTTGTGGCTAAATTCCTATAAATAAGTCTCTCCTCAGATTTTACTCATTTCTCTGCCAATGCTTGGAATATAAAATAATTTATCCTGCAACAGTGGTTCCGTCTTCGCGTTTATCTAGCGAGTGGTTTCCTTTAGTAGTGAATGAACAGAACTCAGGGCCGTGTTAGAGACTTCAAAACAGGCAGTGTGCTTCAGTGATCCAAACCCCCTAATATCTTCTCACTGCAGGGTTATACACGGTGAAACAAAGTCAGTGCAAAGAATAGAGGAAAGTTTGCATAACCTGGAGGCATAGGAAATGGAAAGAGGAAAATGAGCGAATAGCCTCTGGCACTTTCAGACTCATCTATCTGGATCCTAAGATTTCTGTAGCATGGTAGATGGTGACTGCTTGCTCTCCCGACCCAGAGAGACAGACTGTTTGTCTATGTGACAGTTCAACTTAAATAGATGTAGTTGATGCCTGATAATTTTAGCATTTGTGGCAGGAGTGACTGCACCTATATACTCTCTGTAGAGCTCTACATTCACCTGTTACTGATGTTAAATAATCATTCTTTCCAGGTATACAGCATAGGGTTCCAGTGGAGAAAACCTGCAGAAGAAGCCAGTGAGGTGAGTACATTTGGGTATTAAACATGGCTAAGAGAGATTTCAAATTCTAATCATGACTTTTCCTGAAGTATTTGTTCTGCCCTATCAGCTAATACAGAGATGGTGCATGCATTAACATCCTGAAATTGAAATAGAGATCAAGGGTATAGGGTATAAATTGGTTTTAGAGCACAACATTAAATAATCAAACCATGCTGGAGCAGCCTCTCTGACAACATGACTTACGATTTCAGTGCTGCTTTTTAAATGTGATTATGCATTTTAATTGTTTAACTTCAGTCTATGGGGTGGTTTCAAAAAATGTTTTAATATAACTTATGGCATGAAAAGTCTCCTGATTTTTAAATGCACCTCAGGTTTTGATAAATTTATTCTTAATTTTATGTGATGTGTAAAACAGTAATTTTGTTCAGTGCTTTTGGGGATAGGGGTGTGAAGCAAGGTTTCCTAAAACACTCTGTATCAGCAATGTTACAAATGTGTAAAGAAGGTAGAAATTTCCATTCAGTTTGTTGTTTTTTATCACTGGAAGAGCACAGAGCCCCTATAAAATTGACTGTCTTTGGAAGAACAGGACACTTCTACTATTCTGAGCCTTAGAAGGAATAGCATTGGGACATGAAAAGCCTCCAAATAAAGATACAAAGGTGACTTGTTTGTCTTCCTCCACTCCTTTGGCCATTGCTCTAGTTGTTGTTGTCTCCATGAAGCAGAACCCTATCCCCAGTTCCAGGTGGCCCAGCCAGTGCAGAACCAATTAAAAATCTCAGTGAATGTGCTTCAACAGTGTCTGTACTCCCTCCCATGAACACGAGCCAGGAGCAGGTTAATCTGGTGCTCAATAGTATGTAAAAACTGAGATTTAAATCTGCTCTTCATTAGGTTTTGCTCCTTACTACTCAAAGAGCAGAAAATCATAATTTATATTGCAAATTGTCCATATTTATAACCAAATCCTTGCTTAAAACACTAGAAAGATGTTACAAAAGAAAGGCAGATGGTGTCATTCTGCTAAATATTGTTTACTGTTGCCTGTTGTTTTAGAAGCGCTCAAAATGGAGTTTAAACGAGAGCTTTATTGTGCAAGCGCTAGACCTTTCCTTCAAGGGCTTCAATTTACTACAATATTTGGCTAATGGGTAGTGCTGATAATCTAACTTGTCCATCAACTTGGATCCCAAAGGGTATCTTCAGCAGGGAGGTGGGGGAAATGCCTTGGTTCTTTCTGGGATCTCTTTGAAGCAATTAAAACTTCATGGTCATATTCAGTTCCACAGTTGCTCAGTGGTAAAGTCTTAAACACCTGCTTTTATTTTTACTTTTTTTTTAATTTAAAAATGGTTATGACCTCAAAGAAAAACAATGTGACAAACTTGTATAAAAATAAAATTAAGAACATTTAAAATGAGATTATCAAAGGTACCCCAGTAGTCTCCTCCACTGCCAACTGCAGCTCTCAGAGAACTGAACAGCTCTTGCTTCTAGATTCTGTAGTGATTCTGAATATAATTTTTATTATAATGCTCAGTTAAAAATATGAGAATTTGGGCTACTCATGAAGAGGAACACAATTCTGTACCTTCTCATATAACAGTGTAACACTAATAATTTGGAAAAAGGACTTGCAAATGATTTCCAGAACAGTCAGCCTGTTCAAGGAGCTATGGTTAATTGTCTTTTAAAACGCAACCGATTCTCATGTGTGTGGTACACTTGTGGAATTTATTAAAACAACAGGTATATTCAAAACCCTCTGACAAGAACCTGATTAAACTTTTTGCTTCAATTGTTGGAGATGCCAGTGATGTCCCTTCTAATAAATGTCAATTGTGTTTGTCATTAATATTAACACTTGCAGTTCCATTGGTTGTTTTTTTTTTTTTTTTTTTTTTTTAAGAAGAGTTGGTCTAAGTTACAATGTTTTGTGTTTCAGGAGGCCTGGCTTCACTGAGAAGAGCGTAACATTTTGGTTTGGTTTAGTCCTCCTTATATCCTATTAACATGCATTAATGAACTCTCATTCAGTAGTTTGATCTAGGTATTTTTTTAAAAGATAACAACATGACTGAGGTCCTGTACTTGTGATCCTCAGCAGGAATTTGGGCAAGAAAGCAGTTGGATTGTTTTATCTTTGGTGACAAGTCATTTGCATTAAAATTCTACTACTCTGCAGTGACAGGAAGAAATTCACATACTGTTTCCTAAAAGATCTGGTGATGATGAACCTTGAAGGGTCTTCTCTCTGGTACTTCCCAAGTGAAAAAAAATCCTTGCAAAATCAGTCTGTTTGCAAAGATCAATGATATTTGCACTTTGGAGCCTTAGGTACTAAACTATTGCACTGCTCTTTTTTTTTTTTATTGCCTTCTAGCTCTAAAAAGCACTTTTTAGAGTGAACACATTTTGAAGTGAGGATTTGGCTGAGGTTCAGCCTCTTACGGTCTTAAACTGAATAGAGCACCTGTTGTACAATACAGAACTTCTGTTTTATAGCAATTGGCAAACTAAATTAATTGTTGTTATGCTAAGCAGCCTCTTGGGAAGCTAAGATGCTCCTTCATTACTGCTACTGGGATGTGTTGTATGTCAGAGCTCAGACTATGATGGACACTTAATCACACACTGTCTTTACTCATAGAGTCTTAAATGCCTAGAAACTACCAGTCAGCTCCATGTCTTCAAGGTCGTCTCTTTTCCCTCTGTAGTATCAGTTGCTTTAATTTTTCCGAAGTATTTTATCCTATTTTTGGCCTCCTGACTTCTCAGAATGCATGTAAAACTAAACAGACTGTGTTGCTCCTAAGGAATGGACATTTCTATGCAGGTGGATAGACAACAGCTGAATTTGGCGATTTTCTCCAGTGTAGTGGTGCAGGTTAAAATGCAATAAGCTTCCCTAATACGTTTTAAATCCCCATGCAGGGATCTGGTCTTCAAAACCAAGCACATCTGCAACAGAAATAAGTGAAATATTTATTAGAGGTGCATTGGAATCAGAAACTTTTCCCTGTTAGGAAATTCATGTTCTTAGAGAAGAAGGAAAGGTGAATTACTTTGAGCCTGAACAACTGGCGATATCAGCTGGCACAATAGCAGACAGGTCTTTGTCAGTAATCCGCCTGGCCTGGGCTGATGATATTCCTGTGTGCCGTGAGATAACATTTGGACAAACATTTCTCCACTTGACACCTACATATAACAGGGTGCTACATTGCACCAAAATCTGGGATCCTTTTGCTTTAAAACAAGCAGACTTTGCAGCACATGGGTTTTTTTTTTCTGATCCTGGACTCTGAAGGGAATTCAGGTGTGAAGGAGCAGATCCTTATTTTTCAAGTACACCTGCCTGGCTTGCTGTTTCGGGAGACAAGCAAGTGCTACATAGTCACCCACAAGTGGGTTTTTGCAGGTTGCTTAAGAAAGATTTAAATCTAAGCCCCTGCTGGGCCACTGATGTGCTGCGAAGCCTTAAGAAATTTATCTCATCTCTTTTGCCTCCACTTTTCAGGTAGCTCCTTACCTGTTTTTTCCACTTTGCCTTAAAAAGGATAGATTATTTTGCTGTATTTTCCATTGTCTGTACAGGGTAAGCACATAAGGGTGTTGAGCCTTCCACCCAGACTTGTCACACTAACACCTATGAATCTGAGACTTGAGTGACGCTTAAGCCCATCACTTCTCCAGCTGCTGTTTGAAACAGCATTTAATCTCTTGAGCAAGGATTGTATACTCTACAGCTTTGGAAACTGAAGAATTTTTTTTGTATATATTTAACTTCATGGACCTCATAAAGAATAGCGTCAGTTCTGTAGCAAAATGCCATAAGAGAACAGTTTCTCCTAGTATATGTGCATTTTTTCAGAGAGACAATACCTGTTTAACCATTCTTGCAGTGCTCATATGATGGAAAGTCTCTATTCCCATGCTTTATTTTCCTAATGACCTAATTTCATTAACTCTACATAGGAGTCAGAAAAAAAAATCTCAGGAAATATCAGGTCTTTTCAAAACACAGTAAGGCATAAAGCTCAGGAAGGGATTTGTGTATCCCATTAATTTTCTTAATTGCTAACAAAACCTTAATGTCTCGTGTAATAACCACATTTCAAAACAGCATGTAGCTCATTAAAGTCCTAACATCTGAACTTGTACATTAAAGGCAACCAAATAATTAACCTGAGAAGCGTTCCTTCTATTAGCGAGAGTGTGCCCACTAGAAGGCAGTATCTGCTAGAGTTATAGTCTTGAGGAAAAGTAAAAAGCTTGATTAAATAATTCCACGTGAATAGCTCCCGGAAAACTGCAGATGTAAATTTAGAGAGAGGATGGACAGTGTCTCTGGCCTTCATTACAGGCATATCACAGCAAAACCATATGGAATCAAAATAACTTTCTTTTTGAAGGCACGGTGTCAAATGCATTTCCAATATGAAGGAATTAATTTCATGAGCTTTCAGGTTTGGAAGAAGAACAAGTCAGCGGCTTCAGCACTCCCTCAGGGTGTGGAAGACAGGCAGGTTAGGTCTCCTACTGATTTCCACAGTAATTTCAGGCAAACCAATTCCCTGTGTCTGATTCCATATAAGGAAAAGAACCACCAGCACTTTCATTGTTAGTGTTGAGATAGTAAGTCTAAAGGAGGCCAGAAAACATGAATTTGCACAGATGTTCCCTCTCTCCACTGCCAACAATAGATTATGAGAATTCTGAGATGAAGTCCAAGTAATTTCTCATGGGCTCTGTCCCAAAGCAGGCAGCAATGCGGGCAATGTTACGTGCCAGGCATCTGGAAGACTTGGGTTCAGCTCAAGGACTTCAAAACTGGCTCTTGCAGGCAGACTTTGTCAGAGTTTAGTGTTTCTCTGGCCTATAACCAGCTTCATTTAGTGTGTTGACCAGATGGCATTAGTTGGAGCTATCTGAGTGCAGTCTTATTTACCGTACATTGTCTTTAGGGCAGAGATTAAATGAAAAATCCTCTTAAGGAAGCTGTAATTCTAGATCGCTTATCAGTGAGCCTAAGTGTTTCAAAACATGGATTTATTATAACGCTATTCCTCTGTACTGAGACAGTATCATTCCTGTTATAAAGATAGGAATTAAGACATCAGAAGAGACAACACAGGAATTTCAAATTTTTTTTCTGCTACCCAGTATAAAATGCACGAGCCGCTCAGCCAATGTCATCTTCAACTTGTTTCTGGGTTCTCAGGTCTTATGTCTAGTATTCAGAAACCAATACTACTATTAACAATTGGCTATGAAAACCATGGTTGAAGACTTGCACGGTGCCATTCAGATTTCCTGTCTCAGAAAAAAAACCCCAGCCTGATGCTATTTGCTTATCCTAACATAGATCTTTTGTGAAATAGCATCTCTAGTAGTTACCTGGAGACAGTTTTGAAGCAATGCCTTTTGCTTCGGTAACAACCAAAGAGTTAGAGCGGAAGAGAAGCTGGGGCTAGTGAAAATTTGGAGTAGAAGTGGTGAGAGAGGAGAGCAGAGACAATAGAGATCTTGAGAAATTAAAAGGCAATGCGGGGTGCTGTCTTATCCATCCTTACCCATTCCCTGTAAATGCAGGGCCCACAGACTCTACTTGTTCTGTGTAATTCAATACCTCATGCTTGCTTATAAGAAGTAGCTTTGCTACCCCCTTGCTCGCTGCTTAGGCTAGAGTGGGAAAGCAAGCAGGAAGCAGCAGAGTGCATTTTCCATCTCTATCTACTCCTCTTAGATGGCACCTATTACATCAGATAGTGCAAGGAAATGCAAGAATGACCGTTTCTCCCACAGAAAGAAAGTGGCCAAAGGAGAATTTCTGGTTGTATAAACATCATACAAAATCATCTCCCACCTTATTATGCTCTCCTATAAATGTGTGCTGTCTTGTCATTACCTGAGCAAAATCCAGATTTGACAGGGCTTGAATTGTGCTTACCTGTTTATTATACAGAGCACACCTATAGACTATATCCTATAGGCAGCATGCTGAAGTCTCTCCACAACTTATAACCAAATGCAATCTCACATACAATGATACACTTATACTAGATTTGGCTTTAATATATGACCTGACTATTTGTTACCACATAATAGTTTATTGGATTTTTTTTAAATGACATTACAAAGAGCCTAAGGCTGGTATTACAAGGTATATTGATACATTCCCGTGTTCACAAAATTCCCCATTGTAAGCTTTTATTACAATTTCCCCCCATTATTGAAAAGTGATCTGTCATATTGCCTTCATAATACATAGGTGCTAATACAGTGGCATTCACAGAGCAGTCTTCAGTGCGTTCCGCGTGTAACTGCCGATTGCCACTACTGCTTTCTTAAATTTGTATCTCAGGCTGGAGGAGCACTATGGTGATTGTCAGTAACATCCAACATTGATCATTGTTCTTCACAAGTGACATCATACACACTCTCTAAATACACTTTTCATTTTCAAAATATTCTTAATGTAATTCTTTAAAGTCCAGGCCCATTAATGTGGCTGACTGTAAATGCAAACACCTTTCTAAACCAAGGATTTTGAAGAGCTCCAGCTAGTTGTTACCTGCAGAGCAGCAAGGCTTTACAATTCTAACTGGATTCTCTCTTTTTGTTACTTAGTAAATCATTGCTTCATTAGCAAACTGTTTAGCACCACAAGCCAGTGATTTAAACAGAAAGGCCGCAAACCAACAGTCCCACAATCCCATCCCTGTTCTGTCCAGTATCCTATTTTTACCATAATTCTTGCTCAAAGGTGATGCTAAATGACACACGGTCAGTTTCAAAGTACAGTTTCACACTATTAAAAAACTTAAATCCCATAGTGAGATTTTTCATAGTTAATAGTTCCTTGCCTGTCTAAATAGAAGAGATTTGAATGGCAGTGGTTGCTCACTGTGTGCAAACATCTCTAATGTTAAAACTCTATTTCTGGTTATGATCTAGGAACAAACAGGTAAGGTAATACCAGAAGCAGGAAAGATAATTTTGATGTTCAGTGTCTGATGTTTCCAGAATCACTTGATTACATTTATGAGAAAACAACAAACAATCCTCAAGGAGTTGAGCGGCTAAAGCTTATAGCTAAGATTAATATTAAGTTTCAATCTTGTGCTTCACTCCACAAAGTTCCATAGGACAAGTTAAGATTTCCATTTAATGGTTAGCTATCAAAAATGAAACATCTAGAAAAAGTCTAAGAAAGGGAAAAGACTTCACGAAAAAATACACCCAGTAGTTGAGATCCGCAAGGTCTGTGTTTTAATAACACAACTAATTGATCCTCGTAACAAGAATTCAAAAAAGTGAAATTACAGTACACAAATCAAATTAGAAACTAACCTATCCCTAACTGTACAATATACATTAGGAATGCAAGCTCTTTAACAATATAAAAATGCTTTTACACACAGTAGTTGCAAAAAGCTGTTCTGTAATTCCAAGGATTTGTAGGGGAAAAAAAAGTCTTCCAGGATTTATCTTCAGTTGTTGGCAACCTGTTGGGGTAAAATAATAACAATGTTACTAAGAATTTAGAGAATTACCTCATCAGAAATTTTTGTTTGTGGGGTTCAGGCAAAAGTAACTGGCACTAGGGGCAATGCAGCCCATAGTAATTTGTATTTGAGTCAAAGTATCAAAAAATAGGTACCTTACCAAGCAAGACATGTTCCTGTTTCAAACACATCGCTGTTACAGTGCTGCACTGTACAATACATGTGACCTCAGAATTTCAAGCTTAAGAGAAGCTGAGCTGTGTCTCTTAGCCACTTTAAAGAAGTTAACCTAACATGACTTATTAGTAATAAATATCTTTATGTACTAGCTACCTTCCATGGATTACAAAAATCAAGCTCTACGCAAACTGAATAATTAAGCACCACTCCTATCATTCCCCCCACCTTTGTTCTTGGTGTAACAGCTCTGGCATTCTTTTATTGCTCCCATCTTCTGAAACACCTTTAGCAATTGCTGTAAATGCTGTTTGTGGTGCTACCTGATCACCTGAATTTGTTTTACACGGTTTTGTACTGGATTTTGACCTGCTGCTTGCCAAGGAGACAAACGTCTCTTTCTTCAATGTTTGTTTTGTAATGTAGGGGAAGGTTATTAATTAAGAAACTACATTAAAAGAACATATAATAAGCAATTTACCCTCCAGTAAGACATCTCTTTTCCCAGGGAGCGCTGCCCTAGGATACACCTTGCCTCATGTCTGTCTGTTGTCTTACACTGCTGGAGGCAGGACCTGCTGCCCTGCAGTCATATGCGTGTGTTGTCAGGTACTCTCAGCAAGCTCCTAACTTACACAGGAGGAACTTACAATGGATCCACAGTAACTCACTCGCTAGCCCCACATGCAGCTGCAAGTCCACAGCCTTTGGCGGCTTAATGTGAGCTGGAGTGTGCAGGATGCAGTGATAGATGGAAGAGCAGCACCACACTCACGCTGGCTTTCCAGCCATGGAAACTGGAGGTGGGTTTGGTAACATGCATGAGACTATGGTCCTTTCCAGAACACTCATGTAATGAGAGAAAGGAAGAGAAGAGCTTGCTTCGCTATTGTTTCCCCACACCCGCCTCCACCCTTTCTCTTTTCCTTCCCGTGCTGTGAAGACGGTCATTATTTCAGATCTTAAGAGCACCACAGTGAGTAACAGAGGATGAATACATCCACTGCACTTTCTCAAAACTAACCAGACATGAATAAAAATAGTTCTCCTCCCAGTACTGGTGAAGAAAACATCCTGGCTGCAGAGGCTAGTAGAGTCTGCTAAGGATTACTTCTTAAAGCTTCTTAGAATCACAGAATCATTAAGGTTAGAAAAGACCTCTATGATCACTCAGTCCAACCATACAGAGCTGTTCTGAACTAATTCCAGACTACCTCACAAATCAAAGGAAAAAGCCCACCAACTTTAAAGTCAGTAATTTCAAGTGACCTGGGGATTATTTCAGGACTAGTAAGCAACTGTCTCACTTTAACTCTTGTTAGCAGCAGGGGTCTTGTTCTCGCCTTCCAATTCTTCCACTCCTGCTTGTGTCATGAGATCCGCTATGTTCTTCTCCAAGTCATCTATGCGACAGCTCATGTCATCGAGTTCAATGGAGTTAAGGATGATAACTGGAGTTTAGTAGTGGCTGGGTTGATTTTCAGGATTCTTTATTTTTATTGTCGCCTTGAGTTTTTTATTACATCTCTGCTCAAACACTTATAGTCACTTTAAATTTATCTTCTAAATCCCACTGATAAATATACTTTAAAATACTTGCCCATCTGCAGTGCACAGCACCCATGTGACTTTTTTAAAAGGATATTTCTTCCAATGATTTGGTCAGACATGGTTTGAAATTTGTCCTGCATTTGCTGAAGCAATGTCTGCACCTAACAGAAAGGGAAGAAACATAAAAGTTGTTTTGTTTTCACTATACGGGCTGTTACAGCATTTAATCTTATGTAATGACTTAAGTACAATATTTTATTTTACTGCTGAGCTCAACCCTGCACAAATTCTACCCTATAATTCCATATCTAAGTAATATTTTTACATATGTATGTACTCATAGAAGTAAGGCTCACACAATTTTAAGATCTAGAAAAATGCTTGCATTCCACAAGTAGGTCTAAATCCACAACAGCTGCCTCCCGCACCCCATGTTCATTTCTGATGGCGCAGTTTTCACTATCAAGGGCAGCAGCCTTCTCCCCCCTCCCAAAGCGCTGCTCATAACCCCATCCCTCCCAGACACAGGTAACTCCCCCTCACAGTCAGCCCAGATGTAGCCCTACCACAGCCCTTCAGGTAAGCGACGGGCACACGGCTGTAAACGAGCTCTGACCTGAACCGTGCCCGAGGGACCCGGCACTAACACCGCTCAAGCGGCTGCGCTTTACCGCGCGGCCCGGGACAAGCGGCCCCAGCATCAGCCACGGGGCTCCCCGGCCCCAGCAGGAGCCGCCAGGGCCTGCGCAGGGGGGGAGGTCGGAGGCCTGTCCCTCTCCCCGGGGAGGCCGCGGCCCCCACGGGCGGCGCCCCCCGCTGCCCCCGAGGCGGTGGCCCCTCACCACGGCGGTGAGGTCCTGCACGCTCTTCGGGTCGGTCTCTGCCATGGCGGCTCGGCGGGCGCTGGGGTCCCGGTTCCGCGGCGGCAGCGCTTCCGGGCCGCGCCTCGCGACTTCCGCCTCTCGCGAGAATCATAGAGTCACCAGGTTGGAAAAGACCCAGCGGATCATTGCGTCCAAGCGTTCCCATCCATCACTAACGCATGTCTCTCAGCGCCTCGTCCACCCGTCCCTTAAACACCTCCAGGGAAAGTGACTCAACCCCCTCCCGGGGCAGCCTCTGCCAGTGCTCAGTGACTCTTTCCCTAATTTTTTTTCCCCCTAATGTCCAGCCTGAACCGCCCCTGGCGGAGCTTGAGGCCATTCTCGCTCGTCCTGTCCCCTGTCACTTGGGAAGAGCCGGCGCGAGGCATCCTGGGAAGTGTAGTCCGCCACCCCTCAGCCCTACAGCCGGTGCTGCCTCCGTGCCTGCCCCAGCGTCCTGGCACAGAAAACACCGGCAAATAAACTCTCTGTAAGGCTTGTTCTGGAGTTTTAGAGAGCGATCCCCCTAGGCAACATGAAGGAGTGACCTCCATCTATCCCGTGCAGCGAGGCAGAAGCTGGGACAGAAATTTTCCACTTATCTGCATATTGATTAATTTCCCCAGAAATCTGATGCATATTCCACTATTTTTCCGAGGACTAATTTTAATGCTATTATGAGTTTCATAATGGTCAAAAGTCTTGCTAATTTGAAGCCGGCTCCAGCTCTGCCTGACCTTGCATTTGAGATAAAGCCCGCAAAGAGGTGATCATGGACACCTCTGCTCAGCACGGTTCATGCTGAACACAAAATGTAACAGTGGAAAGATGGTATTTGAAAAAACATGCTGTAAAAACCTGAGCTGTCAGAGGGACGTTATGTCCAACTTTCAAGAAATACAGTTACTTAGATGAATTTGGAATCAATAGGCTGGAAAAGACCTCTTGGATCATGGAGTCCAACCATTCCTATCTGCCACTAAACCGTGTCCCTGAGCACCTCATCTGTGCATCTTTTGAATACCTCAGGGATGCATTCTTAACCCTACTTAATAAAAATATTCCATTTTTTTGTGATAGTAACGACTTCTTGCATGGAATCCCTGCACCCGAAATGAACTGATGGTGTAATTGGGTGTTTTGCTGGAATTTTCGGTATCCCGGCTTCGCTGCCCTAATGGGTACTGTGGGCACCACTGGCAGTGGGGTGTGAGCAGCAAGGAGCTCAGAGCCTCCCTGCATGAGCTTACTCATTGCAGGAGTTAGTGAAGTCTGGCATAAGCAGAGCACTGGCACAGCTGTATGGGAAGGGATGGCGTTAAAACATCTTTTTCCCTCAAAGGTATCAAGTTTACATTTAATCTTGTGCTTAGAATAAAAGCTTTCCCCACAGTGAGATTTAATAGTTTTGTTCAGGCACTTAAAAAATAACTTTGCAGATTGGGGAGATTACAAATGCATTTCTTAGCCTGAGGAATGTGCTGTCTGCAGAGGCTTTCCCCTTCTTTATCATTTGATTTAGAATGGAACGAGCATTTAAACCCTGCCAGTAAATGTTTGCAGGTAATCTGGCTGCAGAGAGAGTCTCACTGTAGGAAAGGCAGCCTTACGGATTAGTGCTGGAAGTCGGGAATGTTATGTAAGTGGATTGATGGTTAAAAAGAATATTTTATTGTGGCATATTGTCTTCATGAAACAAAGTACAAATAACAAAGTTGCATGCATTAGATTAAATTCACGTCTGCCACGGATTAGTGTCATGGTCTTTAAGATACTGTAAAGCTGCATAGACTGGATTTTAGCAGTGGGGATGGATGCAGGATAGACATTTCCTAAGTGTAGGTTTATAGGCTTTTCAGGCTAAAACTGCTCATTTATAGTTTTCATTTGTGAAGTGAGTCGATGTTTACATGGCTAAGTTATTGTGCACTGAGATAAGCTCAAAACTGAACTTAACAAAAACATGGAATATGAATTTGTAAGTGACGAATGTTTCCCATTAGCAGCAGATGAGCCTCCAAAGTCTCATTTTACCTGAAAACTGACACCATGCTCTTGCACACTTTGCCTTATCTCTTAGCTAGTAACAAATGGGAGATGCAGGGCGTTTGCATTATTAACTTGCTTTTCGGACCACTGCAATAGTAATAAGAAAACCGTTTAGTTCCACTTTGGGGAAATTTTATTGTATGCATAAAACTAAATATGGCTTGCAGTCTTGACAAATGAAATTAACTCCCTTTTATTTGTTTGATGTGCTTAAGAAAGGTGGTTGGTCTTCTGCCTGCTGTTTGAATCATAGGACAACCAGGTTGGAAGAGACCCACTGGGTCATCGGGTCCAACTGTTCCTATCAAAGACTAAACTATGTCCCCCCGTGCCTTAATCACATAAACTATTGTTTTGAAGAGGTTGTCATACCTGGTCCGTTGGTGCTTGTCAAAGTGCTGACCTCTGGGCTGGCCAAATGCAGGTGTGAGTCACAGAGCAGGTAGTGATGCTTATAGGGTTGGGCTGTAGCCACTGCCTGCCCACTCCATCCCCCAAAGGATGATGAACAACAGTGTCTGTCCAGGGACCATGTCTTCCCTGGCATGCTTTTGAACATTTATCTGTTCAGGGAGATAAGACGGTACTCACTGATGTGAACTCTCTCCCGCATGCACCGTATGTTACTCAGCCAGGCAGTTGTGGCTTTCTGCAATTAGTTCAGCAGATGCAGACACACTGAGGGGAGCTGCATGATGAGTAGGAGAGGTCTGATGTGCACACTTATGCCTTCTTACTCCAAGCTGGGAGGAATCTTTATCAGGATCTTTATGCTATTATGTGTTCTCTTGGTAAACTAAATTGGTGTGTCCGATCATGTTGTAGTATTTGCTGTTCTTAAGTAGTGCAGAAAAGGAAGGAGTTCTCAGGAATCTGCTTGATGTGTCAAGCTATTGGAGGCCATTTCTGGCTCTTCTAGCCTCCTGACCTCCTGTCATGGCTACAGACTGTAGCTAGATGCCTAGCAGGAGAAGATATAAGACCCAAAGCCCTCACCCTGCCACAGTCCTCCAAGTTTCAGCTGGTGACACGCATACACCTTTATTGGTTCTCCATTATTTAGCAAGAAAATATGGATTGGCCTGATTCTCCAGCTTTTTCCTTCTAGGTGGTTTTGTTGCAGCTTGACCTGGAAAATGAAACACTATTGATTTGATTTCACCCCTTTGTGACCATACTGTTTCTAACTATGGCAAGTTTAGATAAGGTGGTTTTTAGTTTCAGCCGGTGCTCTTTCCAGTTCAGGCATCACAATACCATGTTCCATCTTAGGGTATGGACAAGCCCTAGACGGTTGTGCTACATCACTTAAAACCTGGTATAACAGTCCTTGTCATGCTAGGACTCAGATCAAACTAACAAAATGATTCCTCAGACCATTGTGATTTTTAATAGCTTTCGAATGGCTGCACACTAGTTCTCATAACTTTAGGATTTTTTTGTCATGGCAGGATAGAACATTGTCATTATTCATTTGCTTCCTAGCACGGATTAGTTGAACAATGGCTTACCTAAAAATTGCAGGATTTTGTCTCTTCTTTGAGACTGCATTGAAAGAAAATACTGTGCAAGGAGGGCTCATAGGATTAATGATCCTTTCACGGTCATGTTCAGAGATTACTAAAATGAATGGAGCTGTAGAAGGCTGCATTCGTTTCCAGGCTTCTTACTGATGAAGTCTTAATTTTGAGTATACAGAGAGGGAAGACTTTAGCAATTTATAGAGCCTGTTGGGTTTTCTAAATCAAGCAAAATTTACAAAGATTAATTTAAAACCGGTTAATGAAATTCCTTTAAAATACAAGGATATGTAATTCCAAAGTAGGATGATTTGACATCATATAGTAGTAAGTCAGAGTCAGGCTTTGTACAAAAGCAGGCACATTCTCATTTTTCCAGAGAACTCAAAGTGAACTTTGGCTTTTTAGTGAAAACATGATAGAGATTTCTGGTACTGACGTCTTTTGATCTGATTCAGTTCCTGTTTCCTTTGGTGACACTGGATTAGGGCTCAATATAATTCTCATCAAGTAATCACTTGAAAAAAAGGCTGTTAATTTAGCAGCTTATTTTTTGTGCCAGTTAATGCCAAAATCACTTTAAGTAGGTAATGCTGCAAAATTAATTGTGTATTTTTTATTAGGCCTCTTTCCAGTAATCATAACACAGGGATTGGGAGGCATCTAAAGAAATGTAAGTTTTAAAATGCAGAATAAAAATTCCCAAAGGTGATTTTTGCAAAGACAGTTTTTGCGAAAGAATCTATTCCTACTAAAACCACTCTTGTCCATTCTGTAATGACCTCAAGGAGCTGTGGTCCTATATTTACAGCATTTTTAAACAAGAGCTTTTCTAGAGGACCTCGTAGAATCTGGTCTATTAGCTCACTGGTAACAATTTAGGGGGAAAAAAAGTATTATTATGTCTGTGTGTTCTGTGAGGCAATAAAGGGCAACTGTGCTTAAATTGCTTTGACTATCACATCTTAATTGGGCTCCGTGATGACTTTCAGATAACTGTGGTGGTTCTGAATATTATTTGTACAACAGTTTGAACTGTTCTTGCCTGCACCCTCATTTTGGTGTCCTCAGCTTGTGGATCTAAACATATTCAGCATATAAAATCACAGGTTTTTGGGGTTTTTTTTACATTCAAGCCAAAGATGTGATGAAATTTGAGAATTAAATTTTAATATCTCAATGGTCATCTGAGTTGGTTGTGGTAGAAGTTCTTGAGAAATTATAAAAATATAACAAATAGAACTCATTTTTTACGTCCAGAGGAATAACACTTCGTAGAGGCTGTCAAATATATGTGAGGTCAGAATGTTTTAAACAATAAACTGTGCTTAGGAAACAACCATCAAGGGAAAAGTAAATGTTCAATACCGTGATTCATATGAATATTTAACTGGATAAAGAACAAATTATGGAAATGGCAAAAACAAGCCTAGAATGAATGTGACAGTGATTAGTATTAAACCAGAAACAATTCACAGTGGGTTTTTTTCAGATTATTCCTCAGCAACTGAAACAAATTGCTTTTGTGTGAGTAGTTCTCACGTGAAATTAACTCCTATGACAGAATGAAATAATTTTGTGATAATTATTCCTCTCTGGTAATTTAT
Source organism: Coccyzus lansbergi (assembly GCA_033558105.1). Classification (NCBI taxonomy): domain Eukaryota; kingdom Metazoa; phylum Chordata; class Aves; order Cuculiformes; family Coccyzidae; genus Coccyzus; species Coccyzus lansbergi. The sequence goes on from JAUMJK010001135.1 coordinate 1,634,756, forward strand.
CCTGTATTTTGTAGTTTCAGTATTTGATAAGCTTGCTGTTATCTGCCATCAGAACTGATGATGGAGTACTTCTGTGGGCACTTCAGATCTTTTGGGCTACGGGAGGAAAGAGAAAGACAAGCAGGGATTGATTAGGAGTAGACAGATCTCATTTTGGGAGGTTGGGCCACTTCAGCTAAGGCAATTTGAGGAGAAAACAGAGGGTCGTAGTCTGCTAACACAAAGTAATGCTATCTCAGGCTCCTTTGGGCAGTTTTAGGGATGCTGCTCTTTCATTGCCATTTTCAGATTCATCCTTGATTTGTTGCCCCTTAGCACCAAATAGCTGGTAATTTTTCTGTGAACAACCATTGAGTCCAACTTTAGTGGAAGGGAATGAGCTCTGTGGATACCCAGCACTTTACAAGGAAAATGTTAATATAGGAATGTGAGTCTTTCATCATAGTTATGTGCAACGTGGACCATGCACTAAAACAAAAGATTTTCTTCTCACATGCATTGACATTTATGACCTGTAGTGCCTGAAGACCTTCATTTTTAGAAACTTGAAGTCCATTTTCTCTTTCAGTTATAAGCATTCCAGAGGGCATCTCATTCAGGTTCCTGAAAACAGGAAGCATGCCACAGATATGAGGAAGGGTTTTGTTGTGCTAATTTAGTGTAAATGATTGGGTTTTTTTCAGTCAAGTAATTAACAGCAACATTGCCTTAAATTTTTGGTGGCAAAAGGAGATTTACAGTGCAGAAAGAGAGAAGTTCTCCATGGAGATTCAGTTTCTTCTGCAGGTAGTGATGCCAATGAAATGTTTCGTACCTTGCTAAGTCTGACTGTGGTGTAGGTGTTTGTTCATGATGCTTTTTAGTACAGATCACTACTTTCAGATGAATTTGAGGGGCCATTATCATCCTAATGTAGGAGTTGCAAGGCTCCAGAGAGAGGAGACTTGTGTCCAGGATCATTGGACGTGATCTTCCTTTCCTTGAATCGTGGCATTTTCTGGTGATGCACCTTCAGAGAAAATACAGATCAAGCTGTTTTGTAGATTGTACTGCTTTAACCACAAAGACGTATACTTATGCATTAAGAGATGTTTAAATGCTTTAGCACAGACATTGGGTTGACATTACAATGATGCTGCTGAGCGCTCAAGAGCGAAGGTCAAATTGACATCTGACGCCCCTTCAGTGAAAATTTGTTGGTTTTAAAGATTTAGCCAAGCCATTTTAAACTTGACTTTGACCATGCAGTCTTACTGTTATTGCTCCCAAATTAAGCAAATTAGTAGGTGCCAAACAATGTTTAGTTTTGCAGTAGTTTTTCAGAGCTAGAGGAACAGGAATTGCGCTTGGGCAGCAGGCTGGTTTTCTTGAAGCTGTAAATTGAAAGCGTAACAAATAGAACAACTGAAAGCTGGTTTTGCAGTCTTTGCATTTTGAGTCTAATCAATCAAGCCAGGGAATTACTTGAAGATTCACCAGCGTATAGTACAATTAAGTTATTTTATGGTTTAACTCATAGGAAGATAAGACTGTGTTAATTAGCCCTGTCTATTTCTTTGCCAAAAATATAATGTTTACTAACAGTTATCCTGCATGTTACTGATTATCCACAGCTGTCACGTGGAATTGTGGGTGCTGAGCAGCTCAGGATGTTACAGTATTGAACCATGTTCATTCTGTGAGGATAGGTCAGTATCACACAGAAGGCAGCAAAAACACAGCCTGCAAAACTATAGTCATTTCCTTGGGGAAGACTCTGTAGGTTATAGAGTGTGCCAGACACTAACTAAATGTTGGCCAGATTCTGGTTTAAGTACTGAAAGTGCTCTCAGAGGTGTTTGGGTGCAAATGAGGTGATAATGTTTAATCTCAGCTGGAAAGTTTGAAGAGCAAAAATAAATTTAAGAAAAGGTTATAAGATCAATTTCAATGAAGGACACAAATTATGTTGTGTAAAAATACTTTGTGGGATATGGGAACATAAGTGCCTTGGAAATTACAGACTCCAGTGGGGCGATGGGGAAATTTCTGTCCAATGATTGTTAAGGCTTGAGTGCTATAAATTGTATTGGAACAATGACCATAACCATGTGATAAGATTATTTCACCTTTTTTATCCTGAAAAACTGTTAACATTGTTAATAGGGTTTTCTGAGAGCCATCAATACTGTTATTCTTCTAACTCCATTCATTGTATTTGTCATTCTATTAAAAGAGCTTTTTTGCTCTGATGATTATACATTTTTGTTTGAAGTACAGCTGTCGTCTCAGTTTAATATAACTCAATGTACAACTTGTTTGTTGAAGTCCTCATCTCCTTCCACAAAGAATACCGTGATTTATTTCCCCATTTTAGTTTTTTATGTGCAATAATGAAATATTCCTTTGTTTTATTTCTTGCCTTCTTCTGGATGAGCAGTTACGTTTAGGTACTTCAAACCTTTTGAATGTTAATAATCTACCCAGAATTAGCTTAAAATTTAAAGGATGACATTTCCTTCAATATTTCTTAAAGAACTCATTGGCATTTCTGCTGCTTTGAATAGGCAAAGCTGTATGTGTTTAATTATAAATACTTCATGTGTTGAGGAGAATAAGTAATTATTCTTAGTGTCTGCTCCACTGAGATATTTTTTCTCTCTGTTATGGAGTTAAAGATGTTTCACAAATCAATCACAAATTTACAACTACATATTCTAGACTAAAATTGACAGTAGAAACTTTTCCCCATTGAAATTTGAAATGTTTCTTTCCAGTTCCAGCTCTACAAAGCCAGGAGAAAGGCATTACATGTAAATGAACAGAGGTGCCACCTGGAAAACAAATGGAAGCCAGCAGGGAAACCAGACCAGGAAAAGGGGCAATTATATGGTTGTGCAACCCCTCTGTATATCAGGGTAATCATAAAGGCTTTGCAGATCCTGTAAATCTATAAAGCTGCCTATCCTGGGGCAATGAGAGCCACTTCCTGCTCTGGCTGAATCTGGTGTTAAGTTCCTGTTGATTCTGGGGTGATCAGAATTAGGTCAATGGTGAGTGGTTTTGTAAGATCCACCCACCCAGGAATGAATAAAACCAGCATTTGTTTGTTCAGTATCATGATGTGAAAGGAAAGGTTTTCGCAAACTGTTCACCAGTGCTTCTCATCCCATAAAAATCTGCATTTGTTTCATCTGTTGTAGGTAGACTGTGATGTTTCCGTTTACCACATGAATATTTCTGCTTTAGTATACACAATTCTGTAAGTGTTAGTAACCTTAAGAGTAATGGCTGCAGTTCTCTGCAATTGTCCATGTGCTAGAAGAGTTTTTGAGGATGGACGGCATAGAAGAATTCCTCCGTGTTTATCATCCTTTTCCTAATTTTAAGCCATGTTATTAGCAATTCAGCATGATGCATAAGCAATAAATACTATTCTGTGCCTCATATCTAGACAGCTGGTTCTCCAGATTTTGTGCAGAACTGTTTTACAACCTGTTTGCTTGGCATACAGCAGTTCCATGCTAAATTATTCATTTTATTCTGTGGCCAGCAGGATGCTTGTGACACGTCAAGTGAAATTCAATCACTACATCTGATATAAACAAACTCTCCAAGACTTATCTCTTTCAGGAATAGTGCTTGCGATAATGTAATCATCTTGTAATCATCTTGTCCCAGCCAGTCCTTAGTCTCAAGGCATTAACAAAGAGAAGGCAGGACCCTATTTACCCTACTGCAGGAAGGGAAGACTGTGTTTAAAAAATGGCAAAAGGGTAAAACTCAAGCTTTGAGATTTCAATTTCCTTAAGTTGTAAATGTGGCATGGTGCATCATTTGTTCTACCACACAGCAAAAAATGATAACACAAAGGAGATTGGATTTTTTTTTCTTCTAACACTTGGGAAAAATATCATTTGTTTTAGTTCCTTCTCTTCCTCAAGTAAAGCTTGAACTGTCTTCAATAGAATTAATATAGAAAATAGTTATCACAGACCAACTAGAAATGCCACTAGTGAAAAATAAGTACTTCTTCAAGTGCATCATGACTGGTAATATGAAGTACTTCAAAGAAAAAACACAGCTTTAATTTAAAGCCTATATCTTGCATCAGTGCAGCATTCCTAGACTGTCTCTTTTTTGGGCCCTTTCTCTTTATCTGCTAGAGGAATGAAAACTTCACCAGTTCCCTGAGCCTGACTGTGACAATCCAGATCCTAGGTCAGATGATGGAGGAGGGTTTGTAGGAAAGATTGCAGCTGGCAGATCTGTTCCCTTTAAAGTCACTCTTGTGAGAACAAGAGCTGGGCCAAAGCAAGCTCCCCTTGTTGCCATGCAACAGTCAGACAGAATCCTGGGTACCAGACACAGCTCATCCATCATTTCATGGTTTTTCAATATCTTCTTCAAACGTGGCTACCAGAACTGCACACAGTCTTCCAGTCTCTGCCTCAGCTGTGCTGTAGAATAAGTTTCTTCTTCCTACTTGTTATGTCCCCAACACATACATTTAAAAGATCCAGCTAACCTTTTATGCTACCACACCTCCTCAGTTTTTATCTTAGTTTCAGGTTATATCAATGTTGTTCTGGCTGCTTTCATCATAATGCAATGAGATCTCCTCAAGTGAACTTAGTAGATCTCTCCTGACATTGGACTTAGGTCTCTGCTAAGATAAATAAATAAATAAACTCTCAGTGCAGGGAAAGCAGTTAACACATAGCCGTGAAATAATGTCCACTGATCCAAATGTTTGTGTTTCTAAGTATTTCCTATGGGAAGCTGTGTTCTTCATGCTGGATTCAGTGTGTTATATCTGTGACACAGTGCTAGGAATATGTTATAGGGTTATTTCCTTGCCAGATATTAAGACCAGGTTTCAGCATCTTGATCTTTTCCCCTTATATGAGCAATATGAGTGGCTAATATTGAAAAGAAATGTATCTTTCTTTATGTTGTTATGAATTGTATAAAGAAATTCAGAGCATGTAACAAATGAGAATTATACTTGTCTGCATGTGAGATAACGTATCTGTTCTTGGGTCTCAAAACACTGTCTATTTTTAGACTGCATTGATAGTACATGATTATTTTCAGTTCTTAGATGCAATGCATTTCCATACATTTCCTTTGATATTCCATAGTGTATGCTTACCTATGCAGTAAAATGCATAGCAGTATACGATATCAAGCTATAAAAGCATATGCAGCACTACTGCTGTAGCCTCCTGTTGCATGAATATTGTTTGTCTGGCTCCATGCAAAAATGTGAAGCCTGTGCCAAGCAGAAAGCTATTGAAAGAATCACATAGTCATAGCCCATTTGAATGAAACAACCATCCAGTTTAAACTTTAGCAACACTATAAATTGTATGATAGTAAAATGCAACTCTTATAATTCTGGTTACATTATCTGAGAAATACTTTTACTGTGTCTTAAGGTACGGAAGAAATCATAATCTAAAGCATAACCTAAAAGGAACATGGAATCATACACTCACTCACTAGGTTGGAAAAGACCAGTTTGTGTTACTAACTCTGCTCAAGTTATGTATCTTGACATCTGAAAGTAGGAAACTTAAGCCACAAACTCATGTAAGTTAGCGAAAGATGGGGACTGAGAAGAGTGGCATTTTGAAAACACATTAAAACTGGGAAACAATCTTAGAGATGATGCGGTAAATACTTGTTAATCAATACTTGTCAACATGTTATTTTTGCACATCATGATTTTGTTATTCAGCCAGCCATAAATAAAACTCCATCTCAAGCTAGTTATTATTTTCCTACGCTTCCCATAATCAAAGACTGTTGAAATTAAAGTAAAGCAGAGTTAATAATATATACTGGCTGCTTCAGTTATCACTTCTGTTCAGATCTGCACCAGTAGCGTCTGGGGAACACAAACACTAGACTTAGAGCCTCTGCAATTATTACTGCAAATTACTAAATTGACCTTGCTAGAAAAAATTAGCAAAAGTACTTATGTTAATTAATTTCTTTTGAATGCTTTATTAACTTGGGTGTGTAGTATGGAGATAGGCCAGAAAAGGTAAAGGCAGGCACTGAAGAGATGCACTTAGATTGGTAAATGATGAAGGAAGTAATTTTATCAATTTGAGCGTTGCGGGTTTACATGTACTAATCTAAGGAACACCACAATTATTAGGTCCTGATGTCTTAAGAAAATTGGTTAAAATCTTCTAAAAATATATAAAAAAATATGGCAATGAAATATGACGTATTTTTTTCATGACAGTGTTCAAATAAGGGTTCTGCTCTGGTGGCAAGGAACTAATGGAGTACTGTTGTCTGAGTCGGTTGACTTTGGAATAGAGCTGTTTTCCTTATTTGCCCCTGGCTTGCAGATTCGAAGGCAGCAAGTAATGCCTGTCCTGCTGTGGGAAGCAAACTTCCACTGCTTTCAGCTTTAGCCAGAACAGCTAAATGTAAAGGGACAAAAGCTTCACAACACAAGAGGAGGATTGTGTTTCTGACCCAGCGCTCAGTTTCTGTTCTGCTTGCAGTTACGTATCTCTTGGACTGCTGGGATGTAGGACAATTGACAAGATGCTGTATTGGTAAACTGTGAAATCAAGTTACCGATAACATCCTGGGTGTGTTTAGAAATGCTAAAGGTTCAAAAGGTCTTCTGGTATCAGAATAGATGGACTGTTGAGATATATTTTTCTTTTTATTTGGCCTTTCTTATAATACCAATGTCCGCTGTGTTCTAATTTAATTTCTGGGGGCATAGGATAATAGTACCCCTTGGCTGGGCTATGGATGAGGCAAATGCTGGTAAACTGCCTTCATTTATTCAGAGTGGAGAATACTGAATGACTGTCCCTGCTTTTCTGTACTTCAGTCATGCTGCCTCCTTTGGCTGCCCAGGAACAGGTGGCATCACCTAAACCTTCCCTGTTCCTGGCAGGGGCAGAGCGGAGGTGAGAAGCTGCCCGGGTGGATGTTGAAGCTGGTTTATGCTTGCAGCAGAGTCCACCTCCTGGCAGAGGCTCCTAGTCCTTTGTCAAGCTGTCTGGCTACATCAGTTAATCTCATGTTACAAAGTCATATCAGAGTGCTTACAGATTGCAATGCACTTGTTAATTTGATTCTTTGAATAGTTTAGGAAGTCTCAGTTGTGCTGGGGTAACACAAAAGCAATCTTAAAATGTACCTGCAGCGTGCATGCCTGCCAAGGCAAGGGTAATCAATCAGTATGTTTCCACCAATATTGATGTAATCTGAAATGGAGTTTGACTTGAAAGATGAGAAGGAAATTACGCGTAACAGAGTGATAATGGAATGATCAATGCCGCTTGCTGCAGACTTTGCATGCACATTGAAAAGGAAGATATCTTATCAATGTGTAAATGAGGTGATTTGGTCTTATCTGAATCACAAAGAGAAATGCCTCCATGGAGTTAACATTGGTGCTTCACTAACAAAGCAAGGAAAACAAGAAGGATGTCCCAAACTTTCTCTTTCAAAACAGCATAGATAGTTCTGGTGGTTGTCATGAGAATCCTTTTTATCAGTATTTGAATCGTGGTGCTATTTTCTCTTATAAATATGGAGTGTAAAGGAGGAATTAGCAGAGTAGACTGTCTTGTGAACCTGAAACTTGTTGTAAAATCTCTTTCTTGTTACCAAAAGATAGCATTCAGTGGCAATAAAGTCATCAGTTTTGGACACAGTTTTTCTCATCAATGGGAGATTCTGTAGAAGAAGTCTTCACCGAACAGCATTTGCCCAGGGAAGCTGTGGCTGCCCCATGCCTGGATGGGGCCTTGGGCAGCCTGATCCAGCGGGAGGTGTCCCTGCCCAGGGCAGGGGGATTGGAACTGGGTGATCTTTAAGGTCCCTTCCAACCCAAACCATTCTGATTCTATGATTCTGTCTAATCTTTTGGTCACCAGACTGTTCCTGAATACTGACCTGGGGAGGAATACATTTGTGCCTGACCTTGGGAATCCTCCATAGTTAATAGGGTTGGTCTCTGCAGCAAGTGTGTTTGCAAAAATTCAGTTTCTGTAATGTCATTTTGAATTTTTTATTATGTTAATAGTTCCCTTAAGGGAAAACAGGACTTCTGGATGCCTGATTGCTTTGTAGGATGTATCATTTATTATTTATTCTACATGCTTTTATTGATGGTTATTGCTAGATATATATTCTCATCCTTATGGGTTCCAGAACTTTTATAGAATGTCAAGTTCTCAAGAAATCATTAAAGAAATCATTAGGGATCTTCATCTATTTCTTATCCTTCCATGCATGTAAGTGTTTCAACATCACTCCAGCTAGGTTATTTTCAGCATTCTGGCTTGCTGCAAAGCCTAAGGAATGGATTTGCACACTCTGGCCTTTTTTCGTAGCCATCGAGGTCCTTATTCACAGCATCTAATCCACTCCCTTAAATGTTCTTAGCTACTTTCCGCAATAATATCAGATGATCAATGAGATAACAGGATTGCCTTGTCTCAATCATATGCTTTGAAATATTTTGTATGGTCAAAATTTCATTATTTCAATCTTCCATTGACCACTACATGAACTCTTTCAGTTCATTGTGGCTTTTCTACAAAATTGCATTACCTATCAGTAGCTTACATACATGAAATCTTGTTTTAATACCCTCGAATATTCAATAGATTTTTAATGCAAGATTTTGTTCTGAAATTCCTTTTCCTTGTAAGATAATTTTATTTCCTGGCATTACTGTCCATTCCAATGCCATGTCATTTACCTTTATTTTTCATTAATGTTAACCTCCAGTTAAATCCATGCACATATCAATCGCCACTTAGCTTTAAATCTGCGTAGATACCTTCTATAGAAGTTTTGATTAATCTAATAGGTATCCATAGTGAATTATGGCAGTTTTCTAATCCAGAATGATTGCAGCAGTCAGATCGTAACCTGAGCAATTCTGTTTATGGTTTAAGTGATAGCAATCACTACATCATCGTTAGGACTCTGAAATTTACAGTCTTCATCAGAATGCTTTTTGTGAAAGACTATTTTTATACATGTGCATTTTCAAATTGGATGCAACCTAAACCCAAACCCTGGAGTGTTTTCACCAGATAACTGGATTTGGCCAGACACGTTATTTTATATCTGCATTTAGATATTCATATAGCAGAGATTAGACTTGAGCTTTAGAGCTCTGAGTGCATTTCAATCCTGGTTTTTTGAGAGATCAAGATTTTCCTGAACCTTTGTCTCCCTTCCAGGGCATTTCTGTTGAGCCAGTGCAGACCAAGATCTGTTGTCATGATCAGCATGATCTTATTGATGCAGCCTGCACCAAGTGAGGTCTTCTGATAGTGCAACACAGAGGCTAGAGTTCACCTTCACTCTCACAATGATTGTACCAATGTGCCCCTGCCTTGCAGAGAAATTCAGTCTTTTGTGTTTGTGAAAGATGTTGGATGCATACCTGTAATTTTTAGTATCAATGGTAGATTAAAAAAATCTCACAGAGCTGCTCTAATAATTCTGTATCTTTGAAATATGCAAGGAATAAAGTACAGCAGGAATCACTATGTACATTACATGCTTTCACTGAGCTTAATTCTTGAACAGTCTCGTGATTATGGGAAGGTTTCAGCTGAGTGTCTTTAAAATCAGTTAATTTGAAATTAACTCTATTTCCTTTATCCAGGTTAGTAGAGTCCATTGTTCTGAATTTATGCCTCAGGTTGCTATCTGGTGCTTAAAGCACAGCATTTTCCAGAGCATGTCTCCATGAGTTTAATATAATTTGAGACCCTTTCATTCTTAAATGCTACAATTGAAATGAGATTAGGAAGCAGGGTGGTTAAAATTAGTTTCCATTACTAAAAAGATATTATTCGATAATTCAGACCTCAAAAGAAAACAAAATTTGAAAGACTAGAAATCTGAAAGTAATCCATGTTAAAAGACTACCTGCTGTCCAGGCCAAGCATGGATTCCAACCTCATCAGGCTGCAGTTCTCATTGCTTTCTGATACTGTGCCAGATGTAATGTAGATGTCTCCCAGATTAAGTGTTGCTTGATTAAAATGGGTTAGAAAAAATAAATGTAGTGGGAACTTGCCATGTTCTACTCTGTGCTACTCGCTCTGCCTGCCAGGCAAAGAGGCAGTAGAGTTATTATTCAAATAGCAATAAGAAATGTGATTTAGGTTTTTCAAATCTCTGCCTTTTATACTTTCATAATAGAAATCATTAGGGATCTACTGAATTATTCCATTTCTCACAGTAAATTTAGATGACTGGTGACATTAAGTGCTGTTATGGGTCTAGGTCATGATTACTGCCAAGCCTGTTCTGGCTGAGTGAGTATTAACTCAAATAGCTAGATTATTATCTGCAATGGCAGTTGAATAAGGCCCAGGTTTTCTAGCAACAGGGTAGGTAGGAATGTGTCCAGGAGAAGTGTCTGCCTCTCGCATCTGTGGATGAATTCAAGATCAAGTCTTCATGCTTTTGCTTGGGTGCTTCAAAAGTGTTTGAGCTAATTCAGCCTTTCCAAATTGCATTTCTCTGATTCTGCATGCTGACTGAGGCCAACTCCTATTTATGTACTGGAGGAGAGTTACTACCTGTGTGTCTAAGGAAAGAAAAGGAAAGAAAGAGACAGGTATCCATGCAGCTAGCCAGTGACAAGGCTATTGAAATAACACTCCCAACTACAAACATACATAGTTCTCACACACCATTAGGCATTTTTCTCTTCTGTTACACAGTTTGGGTCTAATCTGTAGTGGCATTCTTGCTCTGGAATTTGAGTGGATCTCAGCCTTTGACTTCCATCCTCTCCAGTTAGGTTTTCAGCTTGACAGCCAAAAATTAGGTAGCTTACAAGATAAATTCGCTGTCTCGAGTTCCAGACTGTGGCTTTACAAATTGAACTTTCATTATGTAAAATAAAGCCATTTATATCCATTGACAGCAGATACAATGCTTCAGTGCACACTGTTTGGCTTGATGTATTTGATAGCTTGAAACTAGCTGCCTCTCAAATGTACAAGTGCTTGTCTTGGGGCATGATGCTCATGTCTATAAGCACTACCCCCCTTCACTTCCAGAATGAAGTAGGTCCTTTTTAAATTCTGAGTTTAGCCATTTTAATCTGGAATGAAATGCATGGATAACAGAAGTTATTTTTTTTGTCTTGCTGGTAAACTACAAGCTTGTGTTATAAGACTGCTTATCAGAAATAATAAATTCATGCACTTTTTTTCCTATGAAACACTGGCAAGGTATAATTATTTTATGATTTATTTTACAACCTTGAGACCAGAACCTGAAATATTTACTCAGGCAAAATTAGAAGTTAAGGAGAGTAATCAGTCATTCACAATTAGGGAACAGTAATTCTTTCTATGTCTGCTTAGTAGTCTGATTACAAATAACCCTGTTAGGACTTCTGGCAAAGAATAAAAGTCAGGTTTCTTGATTCGTGATGCCCTTTCACTCTGGGTCCTATTAATATACTTCACCCTGAGTAACAGTCATAAACAGTAGTTCAGTTTTTCTGATAACAGGGATACAAGGTATTAGTGGAAATAGTGAGAATTTGGGACCCCGTAGCAAAATGACAGCACTGGACAAGGCATCCTCTAACTTTACCACTTCCTTTCATGTAGATGTGGCATATTGGTGTGATTCTCTCACTGGTCAGATCTACTCCAACATCTACCAATTGTATAAGACTGTGTTTGGTTTTGTGGGGAAAGATGTGTTACTGTTTTTTCCCATTGTATTTTTCTATTCTCCAGGCTATGCTAGGATACCTGATGGATAGCTCTTTGTTGTGTGTTTTGAGATCCTGAGCATTTGCTACATCTTTGGATGTAAGCAGAAAAACTTCTTACGGTATTTAACTGTATGGAGATATGAAAGTAAGTTACAAATCAACAATGTGTTTAGAGTGAAAAATCTGCCTTGCAAGGAACTATTAATGTGTGGAGAAACAAGGTAATTTGAAACAGAGTGATTGCTATGCCTCTGAAGGACACTTTAAGAATTATCCCTATTTTCAAGTCTGATTCTTCAGGGAACTGTAAATCAGTATGTAAGAAATTATTTTTTCATGTCTAATTTTTGTGTAGCATAAAGATCATAAAAGTCTCCAGGTTCTACATTCTTTTAATTTTCAGCTGTCTGAGGAAAACTAAGAATTGTCACCATAACTCCAAGTCTCGATGTGTGTTTAGTTAGCAAAACACTTTGCAACATCACTCCATAAGTCTTCACATTAACAGTGATTTTTTTCACCTTCTTTCTTCAAGTGAACAGTGAGCCTAGAATAATAAAATACAATGAATCCGGTGTCAACCGAAATGATTATTCAATGAAAATTTAAGTAACTGAGCAGGCAGATAACCGTACCTGACTCACAGAATGAGGTCAGCTGCTGAGATGTAAGTCATTAGTGTTTAATAATTTGATAGGTGCTTAGGGTTCATTTTGTTGTCTGTTTAAAATGAGACATCATTGTGTTATCTTTCTTGTACCTTAGAAATGAACTGCACAGAGGCAACTGCATACAGTTCATTTAAGGAGTTATTAGCTGAATCTGTTAGAAGTTGGTTTATTTATTTCAGTGGAGGTATGCTGGTTTACATCAGCTGAGAATATAGCCTTGGATTTTCCACAAATCACTGCAAATACAGTATTTTGGGAATACATACCTGTGAATGTGAATAAAAATTTCTGATTCCATGATTTCTGAGGTACCCTGTTTATGGAAGGACCCCTGCCTATTAAATATGTGCAAGTGCATTTTGGCCAAAGCACCCTTAGAATGATTCATGTAAAATATAGATCTACCTTCTGATTTTGGATCTGTTAGGAAAGTTATTTTCTAGTGGGGGAAAAAAAACAACTCTGCCATTGTATTCAGGCTACTGGAGCTATTAATTCTCCAAAATGGCTGTTCATGAACAGTTAATGTCTACTAAGGTCTTCCTTTCAACTTTTTTTTTCCAGCTAGCCTGCACAGAGCACAGGCTCATCCCTTACTCTTTTACAGATGCTGCTCTGGCAAGTGTCATTGCAGCAATATCCTTCAAAAATGTCACTCAAGAGAAACATTTACCAGATCTGCCTGACAGTGTGAGCTAAATCACCTCACTGTGGATCAAATGTAGTTCGTCCTTGCCTTTCCCTCTCTAAAAGAATCATTAGGGAGCCACAGAGGAGCTGACAACTAGCCATGAGTGACTTGCAGCAGATGCTGAATATTCTAACACTGATAACAGTTAATTTTTTATTGTGAGATCTGAAACTCTAGAAACTTTATTCATTACTGAGGAATGGTTACTACAATTTTAAGAGACTGGAGAGAGGAACTTGTGGGAACAGAACAAGCTAGTAAGTGAATATGTGATCTGATTTATAAACATTCCATACTAGCCTGTAGCCTGGGGTATCCTGAGCTTAAAGGTAACTCACGCTGTCACTTGCTTTTGCAACGAAGGTTATCATGTGGACCTCATTGAAACTATGAATCAGTGAGAGGCCTCCCATGGGTTCACTGAACACTGATTTGATTCCCATTTCTTGAGAAGAGGTACTAAGGCAACATGAAGTCAGGTACCATAAGTGTGATACACACGAAATGGAGAGCAAAGCAAAATCGAGATAAAAGGAAGAAGGACTTTTAAGCTTGTTGTAATTTGACTAATGCCGTTGAGATGGATGTTTTATGTACTTCATTTCTGATAAGCAGACTTAACATTTTTCTCCTGTGGATTACCACTATCTATGACTTCTCAATCTACACTGCATTTCAGTCTGAAGGGATAGGCAGTTGTGTGCTGCAAGACTGACAAGAAATATTAATGTTAGTTCATTCAGAAAGGCACAGTTTGTTCTTACATTTTCCTATGTAGTCCAGCTGAAGGGGCTGTACTGTGCAGATCCAAGGCTCCAGTCCTGCTGCTTCCAATTTCTTAGCAGATCACTGCACCCGTGTCAGAACTTCCTTGAAGGCAAGAATTGCCCACTACCAACTGCTGGGTCCAGACCTTGCTGAGGGAAAGATCTGGGCCAGGCACATACAAGCAGGAGCTCTCTAGGTGACCTTTCCAGCTGTCAGAGAGTTACTCCCACTGAGGTGCCTTTGATCCCAAGGAGAGGCATGATCCAATGCAGGGCTGTTAAGATAACTAATTTTAGCAGCTGCATCTGTTTAATTGGGACTCTCAGCAGAACATGACTGCAGAGGGAGCCTCAAGGAAGGTAGAGATCACGCAAGTATGAATTGCAAATGTTTTAAAGCTTCACTCTACACTCAGTAAATCCTCCTAGGACCTGCAATATTCCTGCTGCTACCATTCCTGGCTGATCTCCTACACTTGGATGGGAGGTTCTTCCAGTGCAAGAGAATAGTTATATAGAATCATAGAATAACCAGGTTGGAAGAGACTCACCAGATCATCGAGTCCAACCATTTAGTAGAAGTATGCAAGAGATCTACTTAATATGTGGCATTTTCTCTGTCATACAGCATGATGCTAAGTATTTTCCAGAGCTACTGAAGATAATTGGACATTTCAAAGGCCATTTTAGACCATTTTCTTAATTTTTTGCATGAGCTGAGTGCTAAACTCCCAGCGGCACTGGTTCTTCCTGATCCCCAATGTTCTATAATACACAGTTGTTGGAAGCTGCATTCCTCCGGTAGGGGTGGAAGGGAAAACACAGTTGTGAGAAAAACTTTTTCTTACCAAGACAGCAAGGGGAAGCAAGCTTTTGAGAACCTGCAAGATGTGAATTCCTTTTCCTGAAAAAGAAACAAAGGATTTTGTCCTACTTTTCTAGAGATTAGCTTTTGTTTAATCTTCCAATCTTCTGGCATACCGAATCACTGACTACTCTAATAACAACATACTAGTTAATCCTTATGAAACACATAGTGATAATTCATCCTAAGAAACAATTCATGTTTTATTGCAGCCAGCTATAAGTTTAGGTTAAAATTTCTACTGTTACAGAAAAAAATGAAATGTGACTTTTTATTTTCTCCTCAATTTTCTTTTTTTCTGCAATGGATTTTCTCATCATAGGATTCTCAGTTATTTCAGGCATATTCAAGAATAATTTTTTTAACGATTTTATGCTGTACTTTAAATAACATTGGATATTACTACTCAGTGTAAAAAGAAAACAATGGCAAAAAATAAATTAAATACATTTAATGTAATATAAAAATGTGATGAAGGAATTTAAATCTTTCAAACACAGCATTTAATCTTTTGCCAATATAAAGAGTTCATTTTCAATATTTCCTATTTTCCTAATGCTCCTACATTACTAACTTGAATTCCCTTTTGGTTTTGTGGTTAGATTCTTTTATCTGACTTATTTATGCCTTATTTCAACTGAGATTTACCCGCAGAGGAAAGGCTGAGGTCTAAAGATCAGTTAATTTTGTTGTATTTTCTTCCCACCCACGTTTTCAAGTTTCAGATGGATAGGGAGTAATTTGTTTACTTCTCTGTGTGCTTGCACACATTGTATTTGCATTTGTAAATTACAAAATACTGGCCTGTGTTTTAATACTTCTGGAATTTGGTTCAGTCACTCTGGTAGATTAAAAACAAAAAAGTAATTTGTTTCACCAGCAGCTCCCAAGTAGCTTTTCAGCTGCTAGTTGGAGCTTCCATTCTGGAAAGGTGCACATCAGGAATCAAGAATATTTACTTCTTTCAGTGTCAATTTGCTGTGAAGGAGGGTTGGTCCTGAGACTTCTCAGTGGCTGATGCCTCTAAAGTGTGAAAGGAGCCAGTATAAAATCTATGACAAAGCCTGCTGCTTTTCTTAATAGAGAAGAAAAAGCTGAAAAGGAATTTCTCAGAGAGTGCCTAACACAGCATTCTTTTGCTGCACTACGACCTGAGAAACTTACCATGTTATTTTTTTCCTCCCTAACAATGTGATATTCCACATAAAGATACACATTTAGATGATTGCCAGCTAAAATCTTTAATTTTCTTGCTTTTGGTTGCTTGCAGGAATTTGCAGAGAGACGCAGCACGTGAAGAAATATCTCTGTGTTAATTAATCAGGCTGGGGATGAGGAACAGCTGGCGATCATTATAAAATGCTAGAACAGCAGCCGTTTGGATCTTGGGGGAAGTGAAAGCTGGGGCTGGGTGGTCAGCTTGCTGGCAGCTGGTAAGAAAGGAATCTTCTTTTCTGTAGAGAATTGAGGCTGGAGGAGATAAGGGGGAGGGGATTCTCTGTCAATCTTCTAAAATAAGATCTACTTTCTCTTGCAGTAGTTATTGGTTGTAGGGGTTTGTGTATCCTTTGTGAGAGCTGGAGGGAAAAGTTGCATACAAATTCTCTACAAGACATCTCTGCTGAGATAAGCTGGAAGAGTTTAATTAAGTTAGTGATATCCATCGCAGCTATAAGGGCCCTCGATGCAAAGCCTCATTCCCTCTTAGTCAGGTTAGCATCTCTTAATGATTTGTAATAAAGTGTTTAAGCTTCCTTTGTATGCAGCCTGAATCTTCTTGTAAGGAGGACCAGTGACAACAAATTTATTGTGTAGGCCAGATTGCTTTGCAGGCCTTGTTAGTTACTGTGCCCTTGAAGAAGAGCTAGAAGATTGATAAAAAAAGAATCCAGAAGGTGCTGAAGGCCGTATAATTGTCAAAGAAAAATGAAGTAATTAAAAATCTATGGAAACTAGGAGAAAGTTAAAGGGAGCAGGGGGGGGTCACCACACCTGCCTTGTACACTGAGCTAGTGGCTTCTTTGCCTTGCTAAGCAGTGCAGGTACCACTAGATGGCTGTCAGACAGAAGGCATGAGGACCTCTGGGAGAGCATCCAGGGCAGATCAGGATTCAATGCAGAGCCTTTCCGAAGTGCTTTTGAGGTGGAGTTTTAACAATCAGATTTTTTGAAGCAGGGGAGAGTCTTGATCATGCTGAATTGTGTTTGCATAGTGAAAATTATCATTGTTAATTATAGATGAATTGATGTTTCTACTTAGAAAGCATCATTCTGAAGCATGGTCTGCTATGAGGTTTCATAGGCTGGAGACATCTCTGTGAGCCCCCAGTGTCAGGTTAAGTAAACACAGATTTGGTAGGTCATATACTGAAGAGACAGAAGGTCCCAGGAACAAAACCAGCTGAATCGCTGGAACCTTTTTCTTTTTTCAACTTAGTTTTACAATTAGTGTAACAGCATTAGAAGTGTATCTTGAAGCTACCTTGTGGTAATACAGTGTTTGACTCAAAACAGTAACAAAACAGAAGGTCTTAAACAAGAAGGGGACTAGCATGGTGTAGGGGTCCTGTTTGGTGCTTAGTCTTGGGCTCAGACCTGGCTGGAACAGAAATGGAACACAGCCCCTAAAAGGTGAGCACACCATCTGTCCATGTGTGCTCCACTTCCTTGATGGGCTGGAAGAGTGAGAGGAAATCGTGAACACTGGTGTCTCAATAATGGCTCAACACCAAAGCAGTGTTCCTGCAGAATCAGCTACACTCGTTTGACACATGTTGTTAAGAAGCTTCTTCAAAGATTTTCTTTAGTCAGTGAGAGTGCACCGAGTGGCTGTGTTGCAAGGGAGGCCAATGCCGTCTTACAAAGATGCACTTAGCTCCTCAGATGTGAAACTGCAGGGTCACAGCATGGAAGATGTTAGCTTAAAAACTGTCTGCCATGGCACAGTGTATTTACTGGTCCCCCTAAAGCCTATGAATAAAAAAAAGAGTTGCCCCCATGTAGCACAGAAGACATGAATGGAAAGGAAGAAAATAGAAGCTCTGTCTGTGGCAACCAGTGAGCTGTGGAAATTGGAGTAATTTCTTATAGGGAAACCCACATTTTTCTCGAGTCAAAACCTCTATTAGCACTTGTTCCTCTAGGTCTGCTTTGCTGCTATCTCATGAGACTCTGTTATGCAAATACAGTTCCTTGGGACTGTTCCCACAGCAAATTTTTGGCAGGGTTAGGCTCTTTGCAGTCTTCGGCTTAGAAGCTTCTTTACTTGCCCTCTATACTTTGGAAGCAGAATACTTCCAAAATTAATGTACGCTTGGTTATTCAGCAGCAAAGCAGTTAGGAGAAGTAACTGCTATTGCAGTCTTATGTTCAGGGTGCTCCAAGACTTCTTGGCTTGTTGTCCTTGCTCTCTGAATAAAATAAGAGAATTGCATAAATATTGGCAGTCCTCAATGCTGCTTTTTAGCCAGAGCTGAGCAAGGAAACAGCTATGACTATGCCAGCTTCTCTCTCAAATGTGCCTGCCCTTAAGGAGAGGTTTAGCAGTTCCTTGTAGTTGTAATTAGGATATATTCATTCCCATGCACAGGAGCCAAATGATTGTGCTTTACAGGTTTTGTTGGACTTGATGATCTTGAAGGTCTTTTCCAGCCAGAATGATTCTATGGCTCTGTATTCCCTGCTATTAGAGACCCTTTGGGAGACTCTCTTGTGTCTGTTGGAACTGGGTTGAATCAAGAATTGCATCCCTATTCTTCCTATTTCCCACCCAGAGTTGATGACACTGGAATTCTTTCGAAGTCTTATGAAACTCCCTCCCTCTTGGAAATGCAGGTGTTTGGGAACATTTGATGTAGTCATTTCAGAGTGCATGGTCACTGCTTTTAGGGAGTTCAATGTATGGATAAAACTACAGCATACAGCAGTAGCAGTATAGGTTAGAATAAAAATACTAAGACTTGGGCTTGAGTTTACAATTCTTGTCAACAGGTTGCAGGGAGCACAGTCCAACAAAACTTGTGAAGCTTGAAGTGTTGATCCCAGTTGGTGATAAAGGGAAGATTGATCTTTCTGTTCAGCTTTCTGATTGACTTTTTT
The DNA here is from genome assembly GCA_033558105.1 of Coccyzus lansbergi. Lineage (NCBI taxonomy): Eukaryota > Metazoa > Chordata > Aves > Cuculiformes > Coccyzidae > Coccyzus > Coccyzus lansbergi. Next base: position 1,653,582 of record JAUMJK010001135.1, read on the forward strand.
ACGTTTCAGAATCATTTGGTGAAGGAAGAGAATGAAGTAACACATTGCATCAATGTTGATGTGCTTACTGCCTTATTTTCAGATGGTAAGTTGGATTAAGTCAATGGATTTTAAGAGTAATGCTGATTTACACTGTATCTAGGCTGCTTTTCTTCTTTTGTGTCCCAAGCTACAGCAGCAGGTGTCAAACAGAGGTCTCTTCTAAAAACAGACAGAATCTGTATTACCTCAATGAAACAGAGTATACTGAAGTACAAAATTTAACTTATCATAAAGTTTAGCTGCAATTCTTAGTTTTTAATACACTAGGTGATTCAGACTCTCTAGACTTTCAGAGAGCCAGAGGCACATAGCAGCTTATCCAACAACTTGCAAAAATGGGCCTTTAATTTGCTGTTATTTCAACAGTCATTAAAGACCAGCAAGCCTATTATCCTGTGCTGCTGACATATTTTGCTCTTTTGGGGAGATAATTTGAAGCTGATTAATGCTTTATTCTCTGTAATGTTCCCTCTAATATTCTTGCTCTTGAAATGCATTTCTGGGGTGTTATGCTACTTGTGCAATAATTCTGAGGAATGGACCTTTGGGTGCAGTTTTGTTCAGAAATGCAAAAATCTGTGGACAAAACACAGTTTTAAATTCTGCGAGAACATTTCACAATCTCTGAATCACTTATACCATGAATCTATTTGACCTTCATTTTCCCTGAGGATCTTTGAATCAGTATGAAATAAGCTTAATGCATTTAAGCATGCACACTTGTACCTTAGTGGGCTGATAGCGTTGTCTTTATCGGCTCTAGAAATGGTAGTACTAAATCCTACTATTTGCAACACCCATTCAAGATGTCGACCTATGCTTCAGACCTGGAACTAGATAGAACTGGTTTCAACCTATATGGTTTCACCCTCTTCCCTAAAAACATGTTACTTGAGTTGTATGAGTCTATTCATGTGTCTTTGAACTGTGTAATAACTTTTTTATTTAATTGTGAGTAACTCATAGCTCTCTCATCTCTCTGAAGCTTTGAAATTTCCTGGAATTTATTGTCTTTGAGCTGAAATTATTTTTGTGAAATATTCTATAAAAAATCTCTTGGAGGTAGAACAGCTGTAATTTGGTATGAAGGTAGGTAGTTAGAAAAGCTTCAGGACAGCAAAGTAAAACAACAGGCTAATAGAAATGTACGTCACTTGGAGAAGATAATCTTTGGGGCATAATGTTTTATGATACTTACCTGTTCTGTTGTTCTGGTGTAGATATTTCAAGAATAGTGATTTGCAAGTGTAATTTTAATTAGAACATTTTAATGGATATTTTTTCTTAGAAGACAGGGTAAGACACTTAAGGAACAAAAGCAAAAACCAAGTAAGCCGTGAAACTAGGAATGTACTTGGTCTATGCCCTGTCTATGTGAGAGATCTCATGGACTTGGATGCGTAGTAAGAGACAAACGGTGGGACATCAGCAAATGGTCACACTGTTTATCTTAAATAAAGTGAGAAGTCATTGGATTCTCACAGGGTTACTGAGGGCTTCATTGCCTTGCAAGCTCAATATAAATTATATCACATCTGTTCTAACTGTGGGCAGAAGAAATATTCTGTATCATGCCGTTTGCTCTTACTGAGAATAGTCACAATTTATTGAAAGCTGAAGTAACAAAATTATTTTGAAGAGGCAGAGATAAAACCTGTTGACTCGTACTTATTGTCTGACTAATATTTGGCTGAATACTAGAACTGGCAAGAAGGAAATTTTGGAAGCTTGTATGACATTCCTTTATGCCTGTGTGGAATTTTGTGCTAATACATTAATTCCTAAAGGGTTTTTTTTTTAAACACAATTGTCAGGTATGAAGCAATAGACCTTTTAATTGAAGATTTAAAATTGTAAGTGTTGTTTCAGGATGCTTATGTTTCATTACTTAGATATATTACTTATTACTGATGATACAACAGACTATATCTTTCAGAAACGAAACACCTGAAGAATCTTTTACACCCATTCCCTTTTGGGCACAAACTTGATTTTTACTATCAGTGTAGTTGTGGAAGGAATCAAGTATGGAAATAATGAAATCTGAGCTGGATTTTTATCCCTCTCTCTGAAGCTGCTGTAATATTCTGCTAGGGTGCTCCTTAAGCACTTGTACTTAGTGCTGATGATCCATGTCTGCAATTTTTATGTGAGTTTCCTTGGTACTGTTCTGAATGCCGGTCTCTCTTGCAGTGAAGTGGTTTTGGGTTAAGTTTTCCCCCTCTGCAGGAGACTAGATACAGGAATAGGGGAACTACAGGAACACTAAACTCTGGGGAAAATAAGTTTTTGAGGACTGGTTTCTATTGGGGATAAAATGGTAAATACAGGAGCATGGGGGAAAGGGAAGCACCTTAGTTCTTTATTTTCACTATCTTTTCCTTGTATCAATTTAGTCATCCAGAAAAAAAAATAGAGTAACCTAGAGTATTAGTTTTCGTCCTAATATTGCAAATTAAAAACTGAAAGTTCCTAACAAGGTCTGCACCCTCAATTATGAAATAATTGCTTTGCCCAAACTAATCGGGGAGTTCTGCAGACTATGTTTGAGCAGTATTCAGCTCAGCCTGTGCATTGCCTTCTGAGAAAATCCAGTTTAATGCCCAATGTCTACAACTGTCAGAAACCTAGTGTGCATATTGAGTACCTGATATATTCACAACCTTGCCCTGTTCCTTAGGGCTTAGCCAGGTATTATACCATGGCTAGGGCTCAGGGAAGTGGTAAAAGCCCCAGCTTAGGTAAGCCATTGCTACAGAAACAAAGCAGTTCCCAGGAAGCAAAATGTGCTGGAGTATCTAGCTCTTTACCATGCAGCAACCAGGCTCCATTTAGGAAACATGAGTATTATATCATCCTTTTATCAATTTTAACTTTAACATGTGGCTAATAATTTATTACTTATAGAAATAAAAACTTTCTTATGCTCCATCAGGGAATGTGCTGTACTTTTCCTTTCCTTGACCTTCTAGGTTTTCATCATTATTTATAGGTTGCTGCAATGTATTAACATTTTCTGAACAAAAAAAAAAAAAAAAAAAAGAAAGCTTTCATTAGGAATAAAATCAGAAGGGGCATGCAGACTGTAACTTTTATCAGTAGATGTGCCTAACTGTTAAAAATAACTGTAGGATAAAACAGAAAACAGTTAAAAACAGAAATATTGACCAATACAAATTTTAAATAGTTCTGCTGTAGTTTATGCATAGGATATACGGTACATGTAGCGAATTCTTTTGCAGATTACTCCCAGAATAATGTATTATTCTCCCCAATGTATTTGTGACTTAAATAATAAACCTGGTAACTTTGATTAGGTAATGAATGGATGTGTCTGGATGCAAACTTCAGATTGCCAAAGGCAGATGAAAATCAAATTTCAGGGCATTTAACAGTAGGCTGAAATAATAACACACTGAACCCATGAAGCTAATGGGACTTCATTACAGTAATAATGTATATGTCTTGTGTAATGCTCCTCTACCAGAGGAACTAATGAAAGGCAAAGAGGAGAAACAGCTGAATAGCCAGAAGGTACAATAGCTACAGTAAGGATTTGAAACAATCTGCAGAATCCTTGAAGAAATGAGAGGTCAAAGCAAAGGTCTTAGCCCCTCAGTACTATTTCAGCATCACAGAAAATTTGCATTTAGTCTGTGCTCAAACCCCATTCACTCTGTTTTGGTTCCAAGTCAAGCAAGTAATTGGAAAGATCCTATATTGCAATTTCATGTGATTCTGTCACTCTGGTGTCCCTAGCTGGTTTTCAAAGCAGGATTTTTGTTGACTTCCCCAAACAACGCAGCATGGTGGGTAGCTTTGTGGGTCCCTTCATTATACAGCACAGTTGTTTCCAAATCAGAGTAGCAATTAGAAGCTTAGGGATGTGATGTGTTGGTGAGAGCTGAACAACATGGTTTTCTCTGGATATGGGTGCTATTCCTCTGCTGCTTCTAGGATTTAGATGCTGTGAGAAAGCCTTGAACTAAGAGAAGCTGGATGCCACGCGCCTAAACTGCTCTTTTAATTAAGTCTGGTTATGAAATTATATGATCTTGGCAACAACACTATCTGCTAATTGTAACTGCTTGTTCTGATTTTGTTACTCAGTTGAGTTACAGGGGAACTAAATGTTCCTCTCAACATATTTTTTTCTCTCCCTAGTAACACAATGAATCATAAAGGACATTTTCTGTGAAAGAGAAAGCTGGTGCAACCCAGACTCGGCTATAGGGAGAGATTCATTCAGAAGCACAGATATGTTACAGTCCTGATTCTGCTGAAATTCTATGTATGCACTTACTTCACTGTTAAATACTGGTGATTTTTTTTTTTTTTTAACTTGTTTTACCTCCATGTTTTAGTGCTTTCTCAATTGTGTTTTGGAAGGACTTACGCTAGCTTAGATGCTTGACTTGGGCAAGGTTCGGATTGCTGTGAATTTGGATGAGTGCTATGTCCACAACCCCACCCACATCACGGAGCGTGTTGGACATAATTATATTAAATTGGGGGGAAAATGGTTGCTTTTTGAACCATCAGCTTTAAAGCAGCATACCTTAGCTTGGAATAAAATTTATTAATCACAATAAGAACCATTTGATTCTATGCATTTTTGCCAGTAAGAAACAAGTATTTCTTCTGATAGCGTAGAATTCTGGAGTCCTGGAACAGATGAATTCTTGAAAGGCATTTTAAGCTGTTGCTTAGTTGTGGAAAACTTTTTCGTGCAGGAAGTCGTTGAGATGCTTGGTAATCTGTTGGAAAGTGGTCTGAGTAAGCTAGATGAGGTAGAGTTTCATCGCTTAGTTTATGCAGCTTAATTAGAAAAAGCAAATGAGTTGCACTACTTAATTATTTTATTTCCAAAGAGTGTATCAGTGAGGAGAAAGGTCTTTTTGAAGATGCATTTATTCTGAATCAGGATATATGTTCTAGCAGAGAACAAGCAGTGTCTTTGGCTCTGACAGACCAGAGGGGCAGAAATGGACTGTGCTGGGTACTGTGGCAGTGTGCAGTTGTGGTTGGTTTTGGGTTTTTTTTCTAGGAAACTGGAATAACTGTAAAGAAATACTCTCCCAGAGAAACACAGGTGGCATCACCATGTATAGGATTCTGGAGAAGTTTGGGTGATGGTTCAGATTTGGTTTTTCTCTGATTTACCATCTAAGCAATCCTACCTTAGATAATTGCTGGCAAAAAGTAAATGCTAATTTTAACAAATAAAATTTTTTTAAAAAAATCAGATGGACGTACACATAAACCAGAAGAATTTACATCCTTTTTGTGGCAAATATAAATACCTGTGAACTAGTGTTGACTTGTTCCAGTTGTGCTGGAACATCCCGTCTGTAATCCACTACAGTTTCTCTGGTTTAAATCATAAGGTCAATAGCAAGATAAATCCAAGAGATTAATTTAAGCCACGTGATCAAAATTGTGCCAACAACTGTGCTTTTCTCTACTTAAGCTGTGGAGTGCACTGAGGTTAGTAGTTGAAAATCGAAATTCCCAAATGCCTCCATGAAGTTGCATAACTCTACAAGTGGCTGTACTTATGTGCACATTGGAGACAGGTCACAATGCCTGGAAGTACCCCCAGGGCTCCAAATTGCACTGTATCATGCAAGAACAGCGTCCACTGGAAAGCGTAACTGAGTCACTTCACTGAATTTTGATCTATCACAAGGTCATGGGAACCTTGGTGGGATTTAAGAAATGGAATACTGAAAGCTGCAAATCTGATTAAAAAATAATTCAGGCCTTAATTCATCTCAGTACTTAAATACATGCCCAAAATTCAGCATGTCAAAGTTCCATGGGCATCAAGAGGACCTGTGAGCTGCTGTATGCCGTAGACACATAGGAGTCTGCAGTTTCAGCCTTCATGTCTTGGTATCAGTTTTAGGTCCTGCTTTCACAACATTCACAGGATCTAAAAGGTTGAATTGTGAAAGATCGTCTAGACTATCACTCCCGTTGCCTCTCTGGCAATCATTCACCTCATTCTTTTCTGTGTATACACTTAGATACTTCTGAGATGTCATCTCATTTTCAGTAATCCTATTTTTTATCTTTCTTCTGGAGAAGCTATCACAATTAAGTAAAAAAGATAACACAAACTCTTTTTAATATGGTCAATAAGCTTGATTTTTTTTATTCCTTATTATTATTTTTAATAAATATATGAAAAATAAGTTTGAAAACTTTTGCTGTCTTGTATGAAATATTTACAGTTTGCATACCACAACTGCATTTCAAGCAAATTCTCTTTATTTTATACAATTGCAGTGCAATTTATTATTTGTAGATTAATTGTCTGACTACAGGCAAACTTCGAAAGCTTTCACATACAGCTCTTTTGTTCAAAGCTTATTAGTGGCTTTAGATACAGAATTCAGATTTATATCAAGGCTTCTTCTGTATGCCAGGTGGATAAGCGTTATTTCAACAGTGGTGCATAACCCTGAAAAAATCCATTCTAATGCTTGGCTCAAGATGTTAATTGCAAGAACATTGGAAACTCAAAGGCAAATAAAATAGCAAGTGTATTTGTGCCAACAGAAGCTGTTTTGTTACACATTCATTACTAGGTGTTCAGCAAGATACGTGACTGACAGAGACATAGTTTATTCTTATTAGTCATAGAGAAGAATGAATATTTATTATTGAATAAACTCTGATTTTTTACTTTCTTAAAACTTCCAGCTTCATAAAGATGTGTTGGAGTTAGCAGTGTTGGCTTGACTGCTTATTGTGTTTTTTTACTTTATTTCTCTTATTTTTCTCTGCTGGCAGAGAAAAACAGCATCGTAACCTATGTTGTTGCTTTGCCATGTGTATTCTGTTCACATACATATGTGTGTATTTCTATTCCTGCTGGGAATGTTTTACAACCAAGCTTAGTTTCCTGTGTAAATATATTTGATTGGTGATGCATGATCCTCCAGGATCAAGCTGTCTGTCTCATTGAAGGTATCGCTTTCAGCAGAGTGATTGGCATTTTTTACTCTGTTTAGCCGAGACTGCAATCGTTCATGTTCCTTTCTCAGCTCTGAGTACGAATGGGAGAAAGTGTGGAATATTGATGTTGCAGGAAAGGACATGATGAGAATCCCACTGAGGATACTGCTCAGAGCCACCATCTGGCCTGGAACACTCCGTGGTACCATGTCTCCATACCCTACAGTGGTCATGGAAATGATAGCCCACCAGTAAGAAGCAGGTATGCTTGTAAATTCAAGCACCTTCCCAGATTCATTCTCAGCAAGATAGACCAAAGGAGAAAACAGAGTGACAGCCACACATAAGAAAAGTAAAAGCAGCCCAAATTCCCGTGTGCATTTCCTAACTGTGAGGCCCAAAGTCTGCAAGCCCAAGGAGTGTCGGGCAAGGCGCATTACGTACAAGATCCTCAAGGCACGTAAAACCCGTAGCACCAAACCAACCTTCTCAAAATATGTGTTACTGCTTGGCCTGTCGTCCTCCTCGTTTGAGTCATTCTCTGAGAAGATGAGGGAAGCATAATAGGGTGAAATAGCCAAGAAGTCAATGATATTTAGGGGTCCTTTGAAGAACTGACACTTGCTCCTTGCCTGAATGAATCGGAGGCAGAACTCCAGGGAAAACCAAGCCACACAGATGGTCTCTATGACGAAGACGTAATAGCACTTTTGGGAACACTCGCCCTGACAGAAAACAAAAAGGGAAATAAAAGAACAATCTGTGAACCAGCATCTGAAAACACCAAGGAAGAACCAATATGTATCTACTGCAGTTACTAGTATCAAAAATGAATGCATTTGAGCTTGCAGTAGTTACATAGGAGCAGTCTTTCAGTGGTGTATAGATGATAATGAGCATGCAAAATGAATAAGTAGATATAGCAACCTCGTTATTTTTATTATGCTGCTTCTTCCAGTCTAAATGAATGAAATTTGTTTCTGTTAAAGTCTTGGTATGCAGCCTGTAAATCCCAAGTAAGTCTTACTTTCTGCTCGCTGACACAAATTAATTTAAATTTGACTGGTTTCTAAGCCTCTATAAAAATCAGGTTCTCTTCAAAAAACGTTGAATGCTTGAATGTCTCTGTAAATGTCTGGTGCTGTTCAGTGTTTGTGTTTTCACAAGTGCTGTGTACTCAGGTGCAAGGAATAGTAGTTTTTTTTAGCTTTTGTTTGCTGAGCTCATTATCAAAACATTGGCATATAAAGAGTATGGGATTTGAATTTTAGCTGAAGACGAGAAATCTCAACTGTAACTGGGAGGCAGAGAAAGGGAATTGACTAGTATCACAAGTCTTTGAAATTCTAGTCTGAACTCAGAATTTGGGTTATCACTGCATGTTCCACAAACATGAATGTAGAGGGTGGTAATTTCACTTTAGAAGTCTTAAATTGCTTGAAAAATATTATTTAGCAAATAGCTTTTTTCAACTACAACTTTTATAGGTGAAAGGTTAGCAAGGGTAGAGTCTTCTCCTTGTATCCTTGCTGAAAAAGGACTTGTATCTCCGAGACATTCACAACCGCAGAAGATCAAACAGAATTAGGGATGGTGGGTGAGGATCTGTGCAGAGAAAGAACATCTTTTTGGGAGAGCAGAATGGTCATGTGTTGTTCAGGAATAACTACAGACCCTTGGTTTGTGAAAGGTGTTTTTGTAACCTCTGTAGAATGAAGCCACGGCTGCTATATGCATCCAAAAATGAATGTCTCCAAAATGAAGCAATTCAAAGAACAGTTCCTTGTGCAGTGTTCTCTATTCTCAGTCAGTTCTCACAAGCATATTGATTAAAAACACCGCAGGAAACGCATACTGCTACTGCTAATTAAACTTACTACCAACATTTGGTTACCCTCCACATTGCAATGCAGTGTTGGTTTTTAAGAGTGCCCCTTGAGATAGAATTGCTGCTGTTACTGAAAGTAACAAGTCTTTTTGTTCGGCAATGTTTGTATTATTGGCTATCTGAGGTTCCCCAGGTAAAAGGATAACATATCCCTTATGAATGTTTCACCACATCTAAGCCTCAGAACAATTTAATTCTGTAGCCCCATTTGGGATTTTTCCTCTTTGGGCACAGTAGGATGTCAAGATTATAATTTACCTCTCAAAGTAAACATCACAAAAGGTAATGAAGGCTTTGCCCTGCTACAGTTAACATGTACAGAATCAGCTTACATCACAAGTTAGTCATTGCCATGGCAGTGCCTAGAGTACATTGAAGTTCACAGAGCTGACTTCACTTGATGAGATTGCTCGCAATCAGTGGTTGTGTTCTGTAGTGTTCACTTTCTCAGAGTTGTAATTTACTCATACAATGCAAGCTGGACTCTGCACAGACCTGCCTGTGGTCATTCCAATGATGCGGCCTGTGAATTATTCATTGTTCCCATTAAGTTTTATTTTCTTTTTTTGTTAACTGGGCTAAATTTCTGGTACATCTATTACTTATTTATGATTATACATTTACAGGTGACATTGCTGTCAGATCATCATGTAGCTTTCACTATTGCTTATTTGGAAAATTCAAGAAATCTGATTTGCTGCAAGTTTTAACCACTAATATCTAGGGTGTCTTTTGAATCAAGCGTGAAATTTCAAGCTATAGTATTGTGAGGCCTGGTTGGGAATTTTTCTACTTCTTGCTGTCCTCAGTTGCCTCAGTATTCCCTATGGAAAATTGCGTACATTTAGAGAAAGCAGTTTATGCAGTCAAGTTCCTAAATGCATCTTTCTTTTTTCCAGAAAAGCATCCTTAAAATCAAACTTTACAGGAACGCTATTGTGCATTTTATTTCTCCTTCATGCCTAGTTGTGAATGTAAAGGACATTGAATTCTTTGTTAGCACATTTTGTCTTTCTTATGTACTTTGCAGGAGACTTTTCAGAGATGTTTGCATATGATTCAAAGCACAGTCTCCTTTTCTGTGGTGGGAAACAAAAGGATGACAATAGCACAGCCTCTGTGTGGCCGTGTTTGCTTCAGACATGCCTATACTACATGAAGGCATGCAGTAAAACCAGCCCTGTGTCTCTGAGAGAACAGATTTATCCATGTAGCACAGTAGTTCCGTATGGAGGTGACTTAAATCGAGTTCTAGAAATGATGCATCTGGGCTACCTCCTTGCAGCAGGACAATTTCATTCTTTTACAAAGTGTAGGTGTACTGTGATTTAGTCAATCCATATAAAACAGCTGCAGAAATTTCCAAACCACTTTCTCTGCTGTCTACTAGTCTCTTTATCAGCAGCATCTGGAAAGGGAATGCAAGACCCTGGCTCTGTGGGGCTTAAGAACATGCTCATTGATTTCTTATTGGGAGGTATTTCATCCAGTGAGTGTGTATGTGGATTTTTGATTAATATAGAATATCCCTCTCTGTCAGATTTTTTTGAATATTCTTTATAATTTTGAATGCTCTGTTCAAAAGCAGAGAACACTGGAATGATGGGGGCAGGAGGGAAGAGGAAATATTAAATATCAAAGCAAATTTCTCTTTCTCATTTTTATTGATGATTTTAGATCTTGGAGTGGTTTATGTTCCATTTATGCTGTTGTCCAAAGAGAAGGCAGAATGACATGCTGACTTTAAATACAATTGCATAAATATAGATGCGTGTTTCTCAGTAGTAGGTTTCAAATTAGCTGTTGTTAACAAATTTCCATCAGATGTTGCTTACTGTCAGTGAGCCATCCAATTATGGGCCATATAATCTCCTCTATGATAGACTTTTGTATAAATGACCAATAAGGAGTTTCTGTGCCACAGCATGTTCAGTGTATTTCCTTTTTATGAACAAAAGCAAGCACATTTACGATATTCTAGTGATCCATGACTGCCAATGAAAAGCAAAACAAACAACTCGCTCTCTTAACCTCAACATTAACTAGAGCAGAATTCTGAGCTTTTATTTTCAGGTCTTTGAGTCAAATTTGTCACTGATGTTTTCTCCTCCTGACTGCATTTTCTCATGCAAAGTATCATGATGTAGTAGAACCTATAAAAACTCCAAGCTAGTGTGGCGTTGATTGTGAATGTGAGGGGTTTTCATAGCTTACTGCAACGTATTTTGGGTGGGGTTTTTATCAACAAAACCCTCTGACATCTTTTACACTACTGTAGCATCAATCAGAACTCAAACTATCATCAACTCTGACAGGAGAATAGTTATGGCAAAGCCAGTGGTGAGTGCGTATCTAACTCTTTGTACTTTATTCATACTACAGATTTACTTTTGAACAATGTAAGAATTTATCAGGATTTATGGAACTTGTCTCCAGCTGAAATTCTACAATGTGTGCTATAAATGTACTAAAATGAATGCCTGGTATTGAACATAGGTATGGAAAGAGCATTTGGCTCAGCAATGAAGGAAACAACATTTTGTATGTAAAAACATATGTACTGAGCCTGACGCGTGAAATATTGAGTGATTTCTTAAATTTATAAACCACCTCAAAGAAGTAAAGTGGCTGTTTCAGTGCCTGTACAACCAGAGATAATAAGCAATTAGCTTAATAATGCTTCCTTTTTATTATTGCCTTCCACTATGGAAGGGAATGGCTCAATTTTGTGGGTTCTCTTATGCACTGGAATGTTTATAGTGTTCCAGTAAAATTGTTCATTTTGGGATATTTCTATCAGCTCACCTTTTTAGATATAAAGATATAAGCTCATAATAAAATATAAGAAAAAAAGTCCTTGAGCAATTTCTGGAGAGTAAAAAAGGGGACTGAAACAATCTGAAAATATCAGAGGGAGGCTTGCAAAATTTCTCTTATTATCAGGAAAAATGAGGGGGAGAAATTCTCATTCTATTGGAAATGCAGTGCTGCAGCTGTATTGGAATAGGAATTGGATAGGTACTGACTTTCTGCCCTTGGTGAGACTGACTCTAAGTGGAAGGTCATTGGCAGCAATCTGAACCTGTTTTCTGTGCTGTGTAACTTGATTTCACACAATCTATAAGTAGGACAGAGTCTGAGATGTAAGGTAGGCAAACCAGCAGCATTTCTCCTGATCTCCTTTCTGTGTTTGCAAGTCAACACACTGGTGATTTCATGTGTTTCTTGTGTCAAATCTATTTCCTAGTTATATAGCAGATGTGCACCGATGTTTGTAGAACACTTTGCTAATAAGTGCTGCTAGATCAGTATACGGATTATTTCAGAATTACATCATCCATATGGATATTGATATTTTCAAAGCTCTAATGTGGAAATCAACATCAGCATCAGCAATATGTATGTGTGTTACTTATACTTGTGAGAAAAGCGAGCAATATTATTTATTATGAATTATTTATTATGAAGCCAAGCTGATGAAAGTCCTTGAACCCAACTAGAGGTCATGATTGACCTGTCACATGCAATCACTGCTATTCCTGGGACATGTTTGTGGAAACTTGGCTCATCATCATAAAACAAATGAGCAGTGGACAGAAAGGATCCAAAACCTCTTCCCAGCTAAATCCACCCTAGATGCAGTAGTGATTGCATCTAGGTAAATGCTGTTTTGGTGTTAAGTCACCCATACTAAATGGTCTCAATACAAACCAGAGAAGGAACTCATAAAGCTACATGCTTGACTTCTTCATTCAGACTCCTATTTGAGTTCTAAAGGAGAGTTTGCTTAAACAGAGGATGTGGAGCTGTTTATCATCCTGCAGTCAAAGGATATGCTGCCAGAACATCATTTTTCACACCAGAAAAGTGTCTGGCAGTGTGGCTGACGCATGATCACAGTTCACATTGCTAAAATTACCCTGACATGTCCAGATTTTATTTGGCACATTCATGCGCAGCCAGTTACTGCTCAGATCATTCCCTCTGATCCAAATACTGTTTTGTGGACAGAGGCCAGTGTCCACTGAAGAGGTAGCAGATGGAATCAGTCTGTATTGTGGGTATCAACCTGCCTTCTGCCTGCTTGTGCTGTCCAAAACTTAGTAGAGGGGCTTATCTCAGCAAGACTTGCTCTTCTTGCAGTCTGGCCTTTTGGCCCACTTGGATTAAAAAAAACATTGAGTCCTCTGGAGGATTTAGAAGCAAATCTCACAGGTGTTTTCCTTTTTAAGCCCAAGGTTGACATTTCCTGGGCAGGGTGCTGTTTTCCAGCCTTTTGCACTTCTCAAGGTTCTACGTTGGCAGTGCAATCTGGTCTACAGCTTCTTCCTGGGCAATTCTTTCTGTAGAAAAAGTTGCAAGCTAAGATAATAGGGTAAACCCCAAGCTTTGGTTCTTGCTCTTCACTGTCAACAAATCCAAGGTGGTGAGTCTACCAGGTGAGGCTACAAGTGAAGTGAGGCAAATCAAGACCTCAGTATAGGGGCTGAGATAGCTAACCAGCTCTTGGCTGTTCTTGTCTCAGAAAATGAACAGATGCAGGGAAGAGCTCCCTTTTGGCTGTAAAATGATGACTCTGCTAGGATGTTTTGTATCGGTCTGTGTTCCCTGTGTACCTGGAGCTGTGGGGTCCAGCTGCAGTGCTGCAGGTACTGCTGAATCACTGCAACCGCATTGCTGCTGTTGTTTGAATAATTAAACCATGCTCTGCTGAATCAAATGATGGTTAGGGAGAACTTGAAAACCCTGTGTTATGGATCACTTCAGTACTGGGATTTATGGTTATAGGCTGATGCAATAAAATCAAAAGGTTTGCAGCCTGCTGAGAAAGGCTATAACCTGATTTACAGAATGATGAGCTTGTTAAAGCAGTGCTACATATTCTGATCACGGAACAGTTCCCCGCTCACTTTGCTTTATGGGAAAGAAACCTGGACATATGAAAACATTTACAACAACTAGTACATTTGAAGAAACAGCTAATATTGGGATTTTATTAATGTGGACATTAGAAAGAATGTAGAAGGAGATTATTAGCTCTGTATCCAGCACATAATTATCTCCTTTGGGGCAGAAGTGTAACTAAAATAAAATATTTCTATTAACTTTTAAGCTTGGATCCTTATTCTACAAACACTGTGAGAATCAATCTGAAGAATGTGAATTTGATTTAGACCATTTGGTGACCTCAGAGCATTTGTGTTAGGAGAGAGATGTGGAAGTATTATCTTGTTCTTGTTTATCTAGTAAGAAATTTAACAGGCTTGATTTTGTAACTGTTAAGATCAATAGAGTCAAAATGACAAGGTATTTAGAGACTTAGGAGGCTGACCTTCAATTTCTGATTTTGCTGCAAGTCACATTATTTGCCCTGTTACTGTTTCTTCTCTGCTTCTTTCCTTGCTGTGTTATAAGGTGTTATAAGGTTTCTTTGGAGCAGAAACTACTTGTTATTGTACCTGTGCAGTACAGGGTGTACTTCGTCCCAAGTGTACAAATAAGGTTGAGTCTATTATAAGGGAAAATACTAGTGCTAAGAGGAGGTGTTCCCACTGTGAGAATAAATACAACATATACAGTTGATAGCCCTGATTCTGCAATGAAATTAGCAATTAGATTTGCTCAGAATTAAAATACCAGATTGTGAATTTGACTTGAGACTCCTCAAAGATTTCTATCATATTCACAGAGGTAATTCTAAAACATACAAATGTGAGTGATGTTTTATTTTTAATACTTGATGCGTTACTGCTATGAACCTGAAGGATGCATTGATTTCAAATAGTGTTTTCCAAAGATAGAATGCCTCCCTCACAGGAAATACCCATCTTCCCAAAGAAGTAATTTATTAATTAATCATCTGTTTTGAACTGCTTGAGATGAGTCAAGTGAGGACAGTAAACAAGAGCTTTCCTATTGTAAATATTACAAGCTTGAAAGCAGCAAAAGGCAAAAGAAAATATGGTTCCCAGTTAAAAACACATGTGCTGGCACATTGAATAGCAGTTGATTGACTGTCCATTGCAGAGCAGCTAGAACAGCTGGGTGTCCCCCCAGGATAGCGTGCAAAGCCAGGAGACTTTGTGTGTTTGGGATGCAGCCAAAACTGGATGAACATAAGGCAAACTAATAATGTCTAATTGCACTTTCTGAACATTGGCTTTGCCAGTACAAGGTCCAGCTTTTGAAAACTGGGGAGAATCCTTTTATTCACTGAAGTGGAGTGTCTGGACTTTCTAAAGATAATTTTTTCTGTGTCAGTGAGGTCAAACTGAAAGACAGATGTTCAGCAGTGTCTACCCACTACGGGTACCCCTCTTTGGTTATGTAGAGAAGGGCTCAGGTAATGTGAACATCAGCAATGTTGCACTTATTAGATTTAATGCTGAAATATGCAATTCTGTTTGTGGATGATTATTACTAATGCAGATCTATGAACTCAGAGTCTTAACATAATGGTGCAATTTCAAGGTCAAAACTTTTTGCATTAATGAATGGATACACAAGCCTCAATAAAAATCTGATCCCATAAGACAGTAATTTCTATGTATATCAAAGTTCTAGACTTGAATATTCAAATTTCTGTTGTTTCATGGCATCTTATTTCTTACGTCTTTCTTCAATTGCTATCAGTTTAACTAATTCAGTCCTCAAAGGAAACAAGCTTGCTGGGTTCTCCTGTGTTGAGTACACCTAGTAGGATGGGAGTTTTTTGGTGCACCATTGAAGCACGTTTCCATACTTTAAAATGCTACAATGCTTTCATTGCTTATCCAAATGGTTAGAAGAAATCGGAATTGTACTAGGTGACTAGATAATTTAGGAGAGAGAATCTCTGTGGAAAGCGTTCTGATAAGAACGCAGAAAAACACACAGAGCAGATGCAATAAAACTAAAGCACATCAAGCTTTATTTTGTTCCAAGTAATTTGAAGCCATGTATATATCAATATATTTATAGTAAGGCATGTACACATATGCCTTTATAATTTTGCACTTTTAAATGAGCATTGCAAATGTTTTTGAAAGTCAGACTTTCATTAATCTCTTTGCAGTAGAGCAAGTGATTCTGGGCCATGATTTGTGTGATGTATGTTTGTGATAGAAGGTAAGTTTGAACACCAAGTCATTGTGAAATAACCCTGCTTTCCAGATATATTCTGAGTAGTGTCCCACTTCCTTATTAGTACTCAGTACTAGCCATTGGAAAAGATATTTTTAGCAGGAGACATTTTGCCCTGGCTAATCAGGTAGAAAATTCTCTTCTGATCAATATTTAGACCACCTTATTTAAAAGCTATAAAAATGGTAGCCAGCTGTCAAAGTCAGGTCATCATATTTGATTTACCAAAGGTGATTTTCTCGCAGTTGCCCAAATTACAGTTAAATGAAGTGTTTTATCTTTGGAGACTATGTGAGCAGCAGAAGTAGGTTTACGCATTTCTCAGCAATGCTCTCCATAGGGATTGTTATCTCCTCTAGTCACTCCCAAGTTCTTAGGATTTCCCTATAATAAGTGCACTACAGATACTTAATGTTATCAGAGGTTATGGACAGATTGGAGCTTTATGTTCTAATGCCTTTGTAATGGATTTAATAGCTTAAATATTGAAGATATACCTCTTGGAAGCATATCTGCACTGAAATGGCTAGATAGAAGTCAATGTGAATTTTTGTAATTAACACATTTAGTTGTGGCAATAGTAACCCTGATGAAACACATATCTTGCTTGATTTTCCTTCTCTTCACGGTAAGACCAAAGAATTGAGGTTTTTCCCCTTATAAAGTAAAATTACCCCACTCCTAAATAAAATATATTTCTCAGCATTTTCCTCTAGTGTATGAGTGAAATAGGCCAGGTGAAGTATAATACAGACAGCATCAGCAACATCAAACATTGAAAAACACGAGTCAGGACTTCAGATTAATGGTGTAGTGTGAAGAAAATAATTTAAAAAATGGTTCTGTGCATTAGGTACTGGGTTCTTTTCCTCTATTTGTATTTTCAAGATTTTCAGTGCAACCAGAGACTAAAAACTTACTCTTTTAAAAGGAATTCTATTTTCACATAATCAAATTAACCCAAGTGTGGTAGCTCTTAAAAAAAAAAAGAATATTCTAAGTTTCAAGATAAAAGTCATTTCATCTGATGATATTCATTGCAGTTATGTCAGATATGTTTCGTTAGGCTATATATAAAAAGGAAGCAATTGCAAGTTTCTCAAGGTCAATTAAGGGTAAGTGCAAGAATTAGTAGTAACAAGGTCTGACCACTTACTGATCACTAGAGAAGAGAGGGAGAACAGCAAATAGACTTTTCTTTCTCTCTTAAACCACAGATATAACATCATGTATGTGCAATGAGTTGGAAGCCGTCTACACTGTTACAAAAAGATTTGGGTTTTACCAGCACTGAGGGATAGGAAATGAAAATGTCTGGGGTTTCTTTTTCTTCTTTCCCCCTGCGACCTTAATTTTCTTGACTTTCTGAAGAAAAGGCTTTGCTGTATCCTTTTCTGCTGAGTCATTTCTCTGGAGGAGACCAATTTTAGGGACTCGTTAAAGAAAAAACTCTTCCTAAAGAAAATCCCCAGAGTGCTTCAAGGCAGTCTCCCTGTTCAAGTTCTTCTGTGGTGGTTTTATTCTGTAGTTATGTGGTGTAATTATGTTTTTTCCTCTGGGTTAGATGTGCTGAGCAGTGAATATTTCAGTTACACCTGTTGGAGCCTGTTTGTAATTCTTATGTGTGACTCGGACTTTCTGGGGACTTTGATGGTACTTTTGCCTTGTTTCTGGTGGGATGATCTTAATTCCTTTGCTGGCAGGAAATACTGGTAAATTTTGTCACTTCAGCTTTCTTATCCTATATATATGGACTCTGAGTCAGATATATAGTTCTCTCAGGCTACCTATCAATTCAGATCAATAATAAACAGAATTCCTCACCTCCAAATACGCCTTTTTTTCTCTCTTGAGAGAAAGTACCTTGATTACTATATTTTAGTAATAGTATATTTGCTTCCTTACTGAAGACAGTTTGGTCTCCATGAAGAACAGATGCAAATATCCTAGATAAGGACGTGTTGCCATTGGTGGATGTGACATTTCAGTTGTTTTATGCCCAAATGACATTGTTTGGTACTTGTGAGTGCTCTTTCCTTAGCATCATGTATGAGAAATCCTTTTGTATATCTGTTGGTCAGACATTAACTTGAGATAGCTAAATCTATACATTTACTGCTCTAGAGTTTCCCTGAACTTTTGGCCTCCTTTGGCTGGGGCTGTTCCCTCTAGACTGGGATTCACAGTAGAAGCTTATGTGCTATATAGCTACAGAACAGCTTGCCCATCTGTCTATGGTTTTGTTTTCATATCTCTAATGAGATTGTTCCTAAATGTCATTTGACATATTCTAGAGTGTGTGCATGGTCTCAGTTATGATAACTCATTCTCTATCTTACTTTCAGTTGTATTCTTATCTTTAAGCTAACACCCCCCTCCCTTTTTAGCTGCCCATAGAAACAGCTTCTTCCCTCCCTTCTGGTTGCCAGGGTGATTGGGCTTCCCTGGTGCGGATGCTCTTGCCTTGGCTCCTTGCCATCCCTCTCCCAGAGACCGGAGTTTTTACTTTCCCTTGGATGGTGAGGACTCGTGTTTACTCTTCTACCTGCCCAGACAGTTATTCTCCTTTCTGGTTTAGTAACTGCTAAAAGGACAAGTTACATCATATGCCTGCAGGGTGGGATCAGCCAAGCTTCTGAGTGAAGTGGAAGTCACCTTGCACTACTTTTCGTTTTAGTTTTTCTTTTTTTGACTCTGATCCTTCTCTTTGAGCTGGAGTCCTGCCATTTGTCACTCTCTGAATGTGGCTATGATGAGAAAAAGGACCTGTGAGTGGTACATATGCATCAGAGGTAAAGCCTTTTTTATTTGTATTTCAGAATGGTTAAATTCCATGTCCAGTGTTAGTGACATTGGAAAATGGATCCTTGCAGTACTTGTGAGAGGATTTATGCATAGACATTTTGCCAAGCTTTAACTCAGAAATGAATAAACCTCAATATAGGATGTCTTTGAACTCAGGTGAGGAATTACATGTTGTTCAGAAACTTTATTGAAGGAATTTGACCAGTTTTGTCGCTGAGTAGCAGATAACTGTGTGATGTTTATATTCAGCTCAAAGAGCCAGAATTTCAGGTTCTACCTGCCTGTCCCAGGTTGGTGACATAAATGCAGCACTATCTTCAAATCACTTTCAGACAGTGAACAATTTTGATTACAAATCAAAGGAGAGTTGCAATTTACCTGCGTATGACTCAGTTGTAACCAAGAAGTAGTATTTTTAGTCAGTGAGGTTCTCAGAGTTATTTGTCCACTTCTAGGTGAATTGTACTTTTGAACATGTTTCAATCCAGTTTGCTTGTTTTTTAAAGTAGTAATGTCATCTGTTATATAGATGCAGCAGCTACCCTGCAAGTACCAGATATACTTAACAACCCTCTGCATGATTCCCTTTCTAACATATGGTTAATTATTTTTGAAACATTCAACACATTACATCTAGCTGAGCTCTGAAACGTTATGTGCCCGTTCTTTTGCATGAAAAGTATTTATAAAAGTAATTCTTTTTCTGCACTGGTTGGGAAATTAAGATCAAGTGCACAGGGCTACTTCCATTAACAAAGTTAGTAGGAAGGACTTTCTAGAGCAGTGTTTGTAATGTTTTTGCATTTAGCTGCAAGAAGGGTGTTCTATATTTAAAGCACTGCCTTGGGAGAAGCATTGGAACACTGTTACAGTTTTTCCTGCCAAAAGTAATAGCTGTGGAAGGCTGCAAGAGCACTAGACTTATTACCGAAAGGTAATAGTCTTCGTATGCAAATGTAAGTTAATCGTCAAGGGGTTAAATGGAACAGGGAATGATCTTAAATTTCAGCCTTCTGTGCAGTCCTTTAGTTTTACTTTTAGACATCAAATATCACATATCTTAACCATGGCTGTGCTGCTTTGAATTGCTGTATAAGCAATAAAATATGTACATATTTTTGTATTGTGCATGCCATGTTCTCTACTATAAATTTTAAAATGGCTTTGTTCACTAATATGCAATACTCTGAGGAGTTGCTAATCTTATAGCAGTGGTTGGGGCAGGGAGTTTCTGACTTGGATTTCCTCAAAACTTTTGTAAGGGCAGTTTGCAAATGAAGTGCAGGATTCATTAAAGAAATTAGTCAAGGTTATTTGATAAAGCTTGACATTTTTACATCTTAAATAACTGTGGGTTGTTACTTTCCTCCATTTTTTCATTAGAATAATAAATCTTTAAAGTGCTGAAACATTCACAACAATGTTATAGAAAAGATTCTTCATGTATGATACAGGCTTGATTTATTTGCCCTGAATTACTGTGAATGAGTGACTTGAAAAGGATTTAAACACAGTTAGCAGTTCAGCTAGTGTTTGGCATTACTCCTAAAATGTGTACATATATATGTGGGCAAATACAGAATTCTGTCAGCATGGAATTATGATTCTTGGAAGCACAGATTTAAGTATCAGTGTCTGCAAAAATGCTTCATGTATCTCTCCTTTAATCTTCACACAACTATTGAAATGTAACATTCTTGGGGAAAAATTAATGACTGTTTCTTCCTCTTTAAAGATTTGACTTAGTTATCGCGAGGGAACACATTCGGCTGTTTTTAAGAGTAAAGATGTCAGAGGAAAATATTGCTTTAGCTGATGTGTCCAAATGAGAGTTTGAAGATGAAACTCCACAATTTGAGTTTGAGAGTCCCAGTACTATCAAGTTAATATAACTTCCACTAACAACTGCTTCTTAAGAAGAAAAAAACAATGCTGCAGCAGAGAGCTGCAGTATCTTTTCTGTCCAGAAGCTCTTTCCTGTATTTTAGCTGGCAATTAGTAAATTTTTTAATGTTATTCTTAAATGATAAACATAATTTAAACCGTTCTTGCATTTTCTATTCTAGACTATTTCATTACTAGTGACAGTTTTGAACCTCATCACTATGGATTTTCTGTATCTTTTTATCTTTTTAAGGATTTATGCTTAGCAACACAGAATTTTCTTTTAATTCTGTAATTAAGCTAGTTAAAAAAAGACTTACCCTGTCTTCTTCAGCTCTGAAGTCTGGCATTGTGCTAACACAAAGGCTTATAGCTGTGGTGGCCACAAAGAGGATGGAGAGACAAGCAAAGACTTTGCCTGGGAGTCCTGATTGTGGATTTTCTACCATATCTCTGAGTCTGTTCATAAACTGTCCAAATTTTGTTTTCTCATCCAAGACACATGTAGCTTCTTTGCTCCTCCGGAGCTCCTCTTCTTTGCGTACCTCAGCCAACTCTTGCAGTTTTTGAAATAGTTTTCGAAAGCAGCAGTTCTCCAGGTTGGATTCCTCAATCCCCCAGTATCTCAGCTCCTCCTGAAAAGACAAGGCACACATGTCTCTTAAGAGCATCAGCTTCCCTGCTGCTAGAAAGCTGACAATCATCCCAAAAGCATTGGGATTCCTGTCAAAGAAGAACTCATGGGTGTCTTCATCATAATCGTCACACAGCTGAATTATCTCTTCATAGCTGCTGCAAAACTTAAGTTTGCTCAGTCTGGTTAGGGGAAATTCATCTAAAGTACTCCAAGGTAGCAGGTACTTCATGCCTCCAACATTTATCATGATCTCTGATTTTAGATCGACCGCAGAGACTTGATCAGGACGGTAAATCCTCCTGGCTCTTTGGTAATGGACCCCTTTGACAGTAGGGGTTTCAACGGAGACAGGAAAGAAGTGGCTCAAGGAATTACAAGAAGTGTAGCTAATGTTACTATAGTCTTGGTCACTGCCTCTGGAGAGAATAGGCATCTCTAAGAGTTCTCACTGGGACATCCAAAATGGCATCAGAGCAGGGTTATCTGTCAGCCAAAAGATATGGGAGGGAGGAGAAAACATAGAGGTTATTGCAAAAGAAAAGATGTCTCAGGCTACTTTCCTAAATCACAAAATTAATGAGTGGCTGTTTTGTAAGTAAAAGTCACCTCTATGCTTCTGGCAGAAATCTGCAGCCGGTGAATGCGATTTGCTTTGCAGCCTCATTGGTTGTCTGGCAACACACAGACACAGCGGAGAGCTAAAGCCTCATTCATAATTATCACAAAGGGTTCGATGCCTGCAAATCTGAGTGAGAACAGATCGGTCTCTTCTCCGAGCAGATCTTGGTCATCACTAGATCGTTGGTTTATTTTCTGGAGTCTTGTCACGTTGCTTTCTTATTTCTATAAACCTTTAAATACTCGCTAACTCAACTAAGGGGTTTAATAGTTATTAGAGTCAGAGTTGTCAATTACCTGCCATCAGTTCAATGTGAAGTTCTTAATTGCTTTAACGTGACTGCTCAGATTGCAATTCCTTTTCCTTTCACTACATGCCTGTTTCCTGCATCTCAGGGATATTGCAAGGATTAGGTAGTAAGATGGTTGTAAAATGCTTTAAGAGGTAAAGTGCTGTATAAATGATGACTATTCTTGTCAATCTGGTCTCATGTCACTGCACATTACTGAGAAGATATAGGGAACATTTGCCTACCCCAGAGAAAACTTTGTTAAACAGACTGAAAGCAAAGGATTTTACTTGCTCGGGGATAGGAAGGTTAGGGGTGGCAATTGAAAGACGTCCCTCTTCACTTCCCTCTTCCAGGAAGAAACCCCCAATTTTGTTCATAATCTGTAAAGATTCAAAGGGGCTTACTACCCCAGGTCAGTGAACTGTGAAAAAATTGCAAGGGAACTTCCCCAAAGTTACTTACCACCGCACCACGGGCTGCTGCCCGGTGCCTGGCTTCCCCGCAGGTGAAGTACACATGCCGCAAATTGATCCACTGTCTTCTGAGTTACAATCCAGCAGAAAGACCTGGGGATAGCTTACAGTATTGATTACATGAAAAATCACAATCGCGTTCTGGAGATCGCAGTCTCTTTCTTCTTTTTCTCCTTCCCTGCAAGACGAAAATATTTGTATATATTCATATAATGTATGTTGTCCTAAAAGATCCTTCACAAAGGAGACAATGTCTTAAGTGGTAGCTCCTCTTCTGGACTCCTGGGTCTTTCTGGTATAATGTGCTGAGTGAGAGCTGGTGGATCCTGCCCTCTCCCTGTCTCTCCTCTGTTTCCCTTGGGACTGTCAGTGTGGTCCTGGAAGAGGAGGGGAGAGGGAAGGGGGAAGGGCTTAGAAATAATCTCTCCAGCATCCCTCTGTCTATTCAGCAGGCAGCAGGCAGCAACTGGGTAAGAACATGGAGTACAAGGACAGTCTCCAGCTAATGAGTTTTAATAAGTAAAATCTGGCAAGCCTACTTAATAAAACAATTTCAGTGTCTATTAACTCCTTCCATTATAGTCATACCACAGTTACTTGCTCTGGAGACACTAGTCAGATTCCTCAGGAGCAGTTTTTCTGTCCTGCATCCCTTTTGAAATTGGGATTTGCTCTTAAATATCCTTCAGTGGAGAGGTAAGTTCGTTGAGTCCATAAATGCTGGGCTTCAGTATCTCTTTACCTAGCATGCGTATGCTCTCCTCCAGTAAAAGAAAGCATCTCTGACTTGCAAAGAAGAGATACTGAGCACTCTGTTTTCCAGATCTTTTGTGCTTTTCCAACCATCAAGAATTTTCTCCTCACTTCTTTAGAGAAAATAGGAAATCAGGCATAATTCTTTGTTCAGTTTTCTCATCCATGGTTAGAGGAGGGAGATAAGCTTGCTCTAATGCTTTTGGATTCTATACTTACCAGTAGGTCTCGGTATGGCTCAGTCAAAAATTGGGATGACATGGATTTGACCTGTATTTTATTTGCTTGGCCTCAGTCAGAGGATTTGAGAAACCTGCAATTAGATCCTATTGACAAGTACCCTCTGCGGTGCTCCCAAGTGCAGTAAGAGATATCTCAGTTTGTGTCTATACCCAGTGTGGCTGAAAGCACAGAAACTGAATCCTATCAGTAGAGAGGTGTGTGAATCTTTAGGATTTACATATCCCACTGTGAGTATGAAAGTCGCATGGAGGAGTGTTATGAGCTTGGATTGCAGAGGTGCTTTTCTGCCATTTGCACAGTGGGTGCAAGGTGCAGTTTTTTTCATGGCACTGTGCTACTTACCCTTGTAATGTCTGTGGGACTTGTGTACTGGCACACCTTGGAAGCAGATGCTGCAGCTGTTTATCAGCACTGAACAATGCGATGGCACAGCCAGGATAGGAAGCCTTTGCTAATTGGACTTTTTGGTACATCTCTGTTGGCCCGTGTGGTGCCTGGGAAATTAGCTTCTTATCAAGCTTCACCACTGGGGTTTCACTCAAGTCTTAATTATTCCATCCACAGAGAAAGGCTAACTAGATGCCTGAAGGCAACTGAGTTCTGGGAGCATAGCTCAAAATCTCTTAAACACTACCACCTTTGTGCAGGATGCAGTTTGCTCTGCCTATCAGTCTTTCTTATGGATTGTTTTGCAAAGAAAAACAAACCTATTCTAATTAACTTTGGATGGATTGTTTCACAAAAGGATAAAACTAATTAGCATTTCCCTCTTACCTTGTGAAGCCCTTGTGAGGTGTTGTTAAAGGTTGTGGTTCTGAAACCAGCTGATGAGAAGGAAAATAAATCCAGAGCTATGAGTAAATATTGTACATAATTGAATAATTTAAAAGTTGTACTTATTTATAAAGAAATGCATATAGTCTAAAGTTTAAGACTTCATTTCCAGTAATAGACACCCTAATAGCTGGTTTATTGGAATCTACAACTGTGTCTGTATTAAGTTCAGGACCTCATTGTCAGAACCATACAAGATCTGTCATCAGTCCTTAAGAACCATCTGTGTTGAAAAATGAGACAGAGAGAAGATAGAAATATTTGTATCTTGATTTTATTAACATGATATGATGGTACAGAAAAGAGAACTACTTTATTTGCTATTTGAGGAACCCAGATGCTCACCCCAACTCTGAAGATGTTAAGTGTATATTTTACCCACAAAACTGTCCTTGCACAGTGGCCAGTCTTTGCCTTCTGCTCTCCAGTATCCTACTGCCACGTCTGTATGAAATCCTTCTTAGCAGAAGAGGATCTAAAACTGTTAATGCTGACACCACAAAATTTCAAGCTCTCCCTGGGTGGGAAAGCTATGATTCTTGACTCAATTCTAACCTCTGCTGACTTGGTTTTTCACTGTTCATGCAGTTTCCATAAGCTTTATTTATTTGTTGACATGAATGATGTTCCTATCTTCTCCATGTTGTTCCACTGCTTTTGTTGTTTTGCTACTAGACCTGCCTCTCACATCCCCTTTGTACAACAAGGGCAACCTGCTGCTGCTTAGAAGAAAGCTAAACAGAACAGGTATTATCAGATGGCTCGAGAGACAAAGGAATTGTGAAGTTATACAGCTGTCTCAGCTGGACTAAGTCTAGGACTATGCAAAACAAGGTTAAAGCTTTAGTCTAGGCTGTATATGGATTGATGGTGAAAATCTTACAGGATCAAATTCATATACGCACAGCAGAGATCTACTAGGCTGGCTTGAACCCTTGTCGGTGTGATGGTGCAGTTATCACGATGTCCCTGTGACATGTAGAGGAGACTGGAAAGAGACAAGTGTGGTGAGCAGGGGTTTTTCTTAGGTAGTTTAATAATGAAACAATTAGCAGCGTTAGTATTTAGATATTGACATTAGTTAAATGCTGTAGAAAATAGGAAAGCCAGTGGATGTTGCTGGCTTTAATAGCTTGTTTGCTTGTAATTTCATCTCCTGTATTATGTTCTCTGCAATTATGCTGGAAACCTGTATCAAGCAGCAGAGACATATAGGATAGAGACACACCGAAGCAAGCACTTTTTCACATAGCATTTAAGGACACTTTTTAATTTATTGGCACGTGATGTTGTGGTGGCCAAAAGTGTAAAGTATTCAGAAAAGGACCAAGAAGATTTATTCAAGAGAGGTCCACCAGGTGGATTCAATGTTTGGCACAGAAAGTCAGTAGCCTACATATTGCTTGGCAGCAGGTGGATGTTTTAACACAATATGTATGCTTGTCCTGTTCTGCTTTCTCCTAGACTTTTGGTAGATTATGTATATGGGTGCTGCACAGACCTGATGTGGCCTTGTGCAGATGTTCCTATGCAAGAAGGAAGGGTGGCCAAGGCTCTACTAGTTTAGTCACACTCTTCTGGGTTGATCATGCACTAGTTACCTAACAGTATTTCTCTGTCATAACAGCAAAAAAGAGCTGAAGACAAAACTCCACTTATATATGTAACTCTATGTATATATATATTTAAGACTAATGATGTCTGTATATAATTGGCAGACTATGCACTCTGGAATAATATGTGCTTGCAGGTCTTCCAATCAATTTGCAGCAAGCAGTCATGTAATTTAATAAAGGCACTGTTGTCAATCTTCCTTCCTTCCTTCCCAACTGGGCTTTTTGTTCTGCTTAAATATAATACAAAGATTCTTACTTTACCTGGCATGTATAATAGAAGATGCATTTCAGGCTTTTAAAGTCAGAGAGAAAACAAAAGTGTAAATCAAGATAATTATTTAAGGAAATATGAATGCAATGGGAATAAAAGGAGAAAAATAAGAATGAAAGAAATGAATTTTAAAAACCTGTGCAGTCTTCATTCATTGGCTTAGAAATTAGCCCACTGTTGAATCTTCAGTTGTGCAATTTCATCACAAAATTGTCAGGTGCTTCTCCATTTATCGAGTATATGCTTTTTGTTTATGAGGGTTAATTCTTCTCTAAGGCTCAGCCAGTATATAGTCCTGGCCTCCCTCAGGTTCTTTAAATTTATGCCATATGAACACTTCAAGTAAATAAAGTATTTTTTCATTTATTTTCAAAATAATTGGCATGGGATTGAAAGGAGCCTTTGAGTACTCAAAAATTAGTTAAATGCTTCCATTGTGTTCACAGGAGGTTAACACTTCTGAAGATAATTGGATTTAGATAGCCTTGTTATATGGAAATCCAATTTCTTCTCAGTTCCTTATATTACTCATTTGGCATAAAGAATAGCTTAGCTTTCTTTTCTTAGTTCAATTATGACATAATTTATTGCAAGGTAAACTTTCAGGATTTATGCCATTTTATTCAGTCCAACACTGTTAGCTTCATGTTCCTGTTTATTTCATCATAATTTGTCTTTGTGGAGCAATAGAAGTGCCCTTTCTTGCCAAATGCCTGGTTTGTGTGGATAATTAAATTGACAGTGAAGGGCTCGATTCACCTCTTCATTATTCAGGTCTTACCGAGTTGCAGCATTATTGATTCCAGTAGAAGAATGCTGCGACTGCCCAGGAATATGTGGTAAATCAGGCAATGGGTAGCCTTGATTTGTTAAGCACTTGTATTAATATATTGCTAGCTCATTTGAGCCCTTATAAAACCCCAGCTGTGATCTATGCTCCTGTGGGGCCACGAACTGTCTTAGAAGACTGAGTCACATATTGTTGGCAGTGTTTTGTTCCTTATATCTATCCCTATGAAAAAGCACCAAATGAAATGAACTATTCAGAGTATTCCTTTGCTATGTAAATGTAAAATTTGGTTCATGATACATAAAGCACAAGTTTGTGTGTCCTTTTACTCTTCTCCATGCATGAAGATTGAACCTAGGAATTGACTTCTGCTAAGTTTCCCAAAGTTTTCTGTGCTTGTTTCCTCTGGACTCTCTAGAAAATGATACCTGTTAATGGACAGTACCCGAAGGAAATTATTTTGAATGGATAAACATTTCTATTTCAATCTCTATGAATTTTGCATAAGGGCTTGTAAGTCTTGTAAGGTGAACTCTGTTTATGATGCTAAGATATGACAGTGAGCTCCCACCTGGGGAGAAGGAGAGAAGGTATTAAAAAGTTGATCTTCAACTAACTATACTGGAGGGGACTTTTTTTAATAGGTGGATAATTTACTAGTAAGAGTGATTATCTAAAGTTATGTAACTCAAGAATAAAATACAGCAATACTTGCAGTTCTCAAATAGAAAGCAGGAACAATACATTAGCTACTGTGACAAACTGCCAGATTAAAATGTGAATTGCTAAGCAGCTGAGGTGGGTTTGAATACAGAATGCTGTTGATTCTTTTTTCCCTCTCCTGCTAGGAATTATTTCTTGAATAATTTAAAACTAGTGAAGGAAGATCTAAGAAATTTTTTATAGTTGTTACTGGTTAGATTGATTACTTCATCTTGTTTTTTCTTAACCTGTCCTGTTCAGACAAATTACTGTACAAATCCAGCTCTCCATTTATGATGCATTAAATGTAAAAAAGAAAATCATTCCAATTACATTTCTTCCCAAGTCTTGAGACCTTGTGTTAAAAAGTAATGTATAGAAAAGACATTGCTGTGAATATAGTACACCCTGTTGCTAAAAGTACCCTTAAGTTCTTCTTATTAACGTAGTTAGTTCCTCATCAAGGTCTGTATCTACTTTAATCAGTGAAATGTTAGTCTCTAAAATACAAAGATATTATGATTTGTTCATACTATTATAAAAATAGTAGAAAGAGACTATGTGCTTGCATTGCAGTCTTTCCATTCTCTTGGGAAGTCATCCAGACACTGAGCCATGAATAACTGTTTCACTCCTCCCTTTGAGAAGAAAAGAGAAAATTTCCCCAACTTGTACTGGTTCTGGAGTTCCATCATCTACTTTGGGGGCAACTTTATTAGACAAACCCTGAACATTTCTTTTTAAAAGCCCATCATCATGTGAGAAACCAAGCTGTTCCCTCAAAACCCCTCATTATACCCATCTTTCAACCCATCTGAAAACAACTACTTTTCTTGCAGGTTCATTTTTCAAAAATTAATTAAAAATTGCTTATTTTTCAAAGGTAAGCCCTTGGTTTGCACTTTCCTCCCTACAAACTCTTTCCCTGCTTGTTTGGAAATTTGCATGAGCAACCCAAGGACAGACCCCTCTCAGCATACAGGACTACAAAGCTTCATTAGTGAAAATTTTCAGTACTGTATAACCTGTAGGATTGCTCAAGATCCTATCCTGCTGTCAATAGGTATCTATTTTCCACTTTTCACTGATTTCTGGATGCTTCACCACCCCTTCCTGCAGGGGAACTTTGGAATTGCTTTAAGGTACACTAGAGAGCTGGCTTGGCGTACAGTGGCACAAGGACTAGGAAGGTACAAGTGCCTGTTGTGAGATTGCCACCCAAAGATGACATTGTGGGCAAGTACCTTTTGCAAACTGCTCGCTGTTCTCAGGCTGTAATCCCTACCTCCTCCTGTCCTACAAAGTCAGGAGGATGGATCAGCTGTGAGTACTGAAGTACTAGAGGGGAAAAAATTATCAGAAAGTGCTTCATTCACTGTAATCTTACAATTATCATCATACTGATTTGGAAAAGGTCTGACTGAGTGACTGAGAGAATGGATGCATTATTTACGTTTATAATCCAGCTTTTGTTGTAAACGCTGCAAAGATACATTAATTAATGGTAAAGTCAAGGGAAATGTTTGGTAGGATAGATAGAGAGACAGAGCTGGGGAGATTAGAGAAAATGGTAGTCTTTAATAAAATTGGGTTAAACCAGGGAAAATGGACTCATATGTCCACTATGGGGGAGTAATCTAAAGGAAAACAGCCATAAAGTAGGAAGAGAGATGAATGCAATGAAAAGCAAGAGTATGGAAAGCAGAAGTGCTATTAAGGTTATAATATGATGGGGTAGCATAAAGCAAAATATAAAACTATTCCATTCGTGTAGTTCATCCACCAAACTAATGAAAAGATGCTTGTAGAGATATTTAAAAAGGCAATGCTATGGATCATGGATTAAATGAAAGTAGTGTTAAATTCTTAGTTCCTGTGGTTTTGGATTTCATTGTTTGAAAAAGATTTGCAGAATTTGAAAGGAGTGAGGTTGGAAAAGTCATTTAAAACATAAAAGTTTTATCTTATGAAAAAAAGACAAAGAAAACAAAGGAAGAGAAAAGAAGAACTTAAAAGATTATGGGTGATATGACAACCTTCTAAGGTGTTTGAATGTGTGTTAATATGAAGCAAAAGGAAATATTGCTTTGAACAATTTAGGTAAAGACAAGAAATTCAATCTGAATGCTTGGGCTCAACAGTAAAAAGTGTCTTTAAGAGGTCACTTAGGCTCCTGAAGGCAGCAAAGCTTTTCCAGCAAAGCTGCTCTTGTACTCAGAGGTTATGTCCTGCCAGAAGCCAATGCTTGATCAGACAGAGAGGAGTCATAGGAAAATGCCAATATTGCCACATTCACTGAGGTGCCTCCTGAGGCTCTGATGGGAGGAGGTAGCTGTAGAGAAGCTGGCTGCGTATGCTGGGTACTGTTGGGTATTCCCCCAGTATTGGACCTTCTCGTGCTGTGGGAGGGAACTCAACCACCTCCTATTCTCTATTGAGCAATGCACACCCGTCACATCATTTTCACATTTGCTGCTCTCATTCGTGATTTAAAACCTTTTACACTGAGCTTAAATGACAGATACTCCTGTTTCTGTAGTGCTTGCTTCCTGTTCTCTTTCAATAATTCATATTCATCTACACCTCATTCCCGTGCCCCTTTTCATTATTCCTTTGATAATTAAACAAGAGGGCATGAAAGGTATGTGAGATGCTGAGATATTACTGTAGCTCAAAACACATTCAGTGTTTGAGTGAGGTAACTTTATTACCACTTGGGCTCTTATTGCTTGTCTGGGAAATAACCAAGCAGTCATGTTATGTATAAATGTATGACAGCAAGTGAAAGAGAGAAGAGAATTTGAAAGCTCATTTTGGCTGCAACATTTCTTCATGTATTGAAGTCAGAATTCTTGTAGTTTATTTTAACAATTTCACATGGGAAAACAAGAAACACGTCTCCACGCACCCGTTTTCTTGATGTAAGCAGGAATTATCATCAATGAAATGTTTTTACCCTCAGTAAAATTTCCTCAGTTTAGACATGGGCTGCAGGAACGTTAAGTCCCTGGTAATTTTACATTCATGCATACATTTTGTGCACAGACTGTGCCCAGGATGAATTCTGTCTCCAAGATGTTGCTGTTAGGACTTATGGATATGGCAGTGCTTGGCACAGATCACATCACAAAGGAGACAAATTTGAAATATATTCATTCTAAACTATTTATTTGGATAGCCAAAACCAAGAAACTGCTTAGAGGATAGAGATCTCAGGTTGGCTCTGTCCTGCTTCTTGTCCTTCTCTGCTGGGATTATAGCTGGCCAAAAGGGATTGTTATTCAACCTTAACGGCCTCAATTAGATAACTAAACTCAATGGATGAGTCCGCACTTTGTGTGTGGATGTCAGTTTACCTTCTAGCGATATTTACTCTGCTGAATGGGTTAAAATATTAGAAGATTTTTATTAGAATGAAACAACCCAAATTGTCATAAACTCAGAAAGTAATAGACAGCAGAATTACCTGTAAGCTTTCTGAAGGATCATTTTTTATGGGCTCCTTTAACTCCCTGGTTCCTAGTCATATACCTAATGAGTTTTCATAACCCTCCATGCTCTGATTGCTGCTCTGGTTTGTTGGTCCTGCTGTTTTGTACTATTGCTGCAGTAATTGTCCTTTTCAGAGGATCATTCACCAGTCTGTTTTCCTCTCAGGAGTCATATCGGTGTATCAGTCCACGCTGATGAACCAGGCAACAGTGTGCTTCTTTTTATTCATTAGGTGACAGAATGATGTGTTACTGCTTGTATTCTCCACTGAGCCCTGCTGATCATATGCTACTGCAAAAGCCTGTAAAATCAATGCAGATACTTACTCCTTTCATCAACTACTTCAGCAGATAAAAACAGGGAGAGTACTTGAGGTAGTGCGATCTAAACACAAGATTAGCAGAGGGCATCAGGTGAAAGCCTAATCTACTCTGAAAAATGACTAAGGAAAAAAATTGTTCTGCTTTACTCAGCTCTCCCAGGTCCCTGCTTGAACTCAGAGGCAGAACTTCTGCTGTTACCAATGTTGCTGTTCTCGTCTAGCTTTGGGGATGCAATCCTGCTAGCAGAAAAACAGCTAAATCATCTTCCTTTTTGTGCATTGTCAACAGAATTGGTCACTAAATTCAGGCAGAGTTCAGTGCTGAACAAGAGCTAAAAGGGACCCAGTGGCATGGAGAGCATAGCTGGGGGTGCAAGTTCTTCTATTACTGATGATAGGAGAAGGCTAAAAATAAAGCTGACTGGCAAAACCAAAAGTAGTGTAATGTTCTTTTGGGTTTAGGATGAGACCTTAATATTAAGAAACAGCTTTCTGAAGATTCATACTCCAACATACTTTGGCTGGCTGCAGGATTTTGGGAGCACTGTAAGATTCCAGATTCACATTCTGATAGTGGTGATAATTATTTTACTGTTACAGAAACATTATTATTTTCATTCAAACTGATACGTAAATCATTTTCTAACTCAAAGGAAGAATTTTTAGGGAGTATTGGAATACAACCACCTCTGTGGCACATTTACCTTGCCATCTGCTTCCTGTGATATTTTGGCTGTATTATGGCTCTATGATTTCCAGCAAAACCCAATGTTTTGTTACATGAATATTGCCTAGAAATCAATGCTCAGATACCAATTTCTGGTATCTGAGATGAGATTGGTTTTGCTATTCCTTGGTCATTAGTGGTGTTGTAGGAGAGCCTAAAAATCCAAGGAATAGACTCGAACACCCTCTTGTGTGATAAAAACAGAGGACAAGCAGATGGTTGTCTCAGAAAGCTCACCCTTGAAATAGATGCAAAAGATTAAGCCAGACGCTGTCAATTTGTTTGGATTTCAGTGTTATATGTTTACCATTTTCAAGGCAACACTGGGGCTCTGGTTTCACTGAGAGACTCAAGGGAATTCCTATTTGTCATTAACTGGCCAATTGCCCAATATATATAATTTAAGGGCCAAATCCTGTCTGCCTCTGTCCTGTGATTATTCTTCAGTCATACTGGATGAGGCCCTGTTAATTTTGAGTCGAAAATGTTCATATGGACATGACAAGCAAAATATGTCAGCACTTGTTTGAGAAAAAGCAGGACCATATGCTTACAGGCCACGGCCAAAGCTGAATATTTTAGGCTCCAGTAAAGTAATGCTGAATTGTAGATGGTATGCAGAAAGTCTGTAGATAAGAAGTGCTAGTATCATTCATATCTTCAACTTTAAATTCACTTCAGGCAGTGAAAGATTCTTTGGCAGATATTAGCATGTCTTAAGCTAATGAGTCCTTTGAATTGTAGCCCCTTCCAGAATCTATTTACAATAGAGTTAATTGGCTCATGGTTATATGTTTGAATTGTATTCTTTAGTAATAAGTTCCACTGATAATTCTTTGCTTTTCTGAGCCTTTGTTCTGTTAGATGTATCCCTTGTAGGGCATCTTTATAGTAAGAACAGATTGCAGTTAAGCAATCAGAAGCTACGCACCTTGATAAAAGGTTCAGTAGTCTTCAAAACACCTTGTTTTAAAACTATTTTAATTTCATTACATTTAGAACTAATAAAAAGTTATGTGCAGCACTTACAATTTGTTTGATAAGTGTTTTGACTTTACACACCCAGTGTATGGAAGCTGGAGTGATTTTTTTATGAGGAGCAAACTCTTCTGGTTAGACAGGCAATTTGTGAATAGAAGTGTTCCCATATCCTTGTATTTCCATTGTATTCATGTTTTCATAGGTCAAGTCTTCATTACTGAGCCCAAGCACACCCAAAATACAGAATGCTGATTTATGAATGGCCCTTTTAATGTTGGCACAGCAAAGTGCTTATGACCATCTCACCCAGCCCCACCGACCTGCACATTCCTGAATTTGAGATTGTCCTTTGTGCCCTTTAGAGGACAAGGATATGGGGGACGTGTCACAATATCTGCAAATGTTTTCCTCCTTTTCTCCAGATATACTCAGCTACAGTTAAGTTTATTTAGGCCGATTTAAAGATGAAAATAGATCTATCCATCTTTTTTATTTTTACTAAGAGTTAAACACTCTTCTAGTATGAATGAGGACTCTTCAAAAATACTCTCATGACTAGCTCATTCAAGATGCTGTTTTCATGAGAAAGGCCCAAGAAGCACAAGTTTGCTTCTAATAAAAATCTTTGTGACATTCATAAAAAAAATTCCAAAACATTATTATTATTATTACTATAATTATGTTTGATTATCTTTATGCAGAAACCGTAACCTTCTCAGTTAGTTGCCTGACAGTTCAATACATAATTGAAAGTGATTTTATCGCTATTCCTCGTAGCATTTGTTTCAAATAAAGACAAGCAATAAAAAAGCCAAATCCATTTGTGAATAGATTAGCTGGAGGTAAAATGAAGGCAGATATTGAACGATAGTGAGTCGTTACTGTTCAGATGGATTTTTCTGGATTTTAGATACTAATTTCTTGGTCGCTTCTGTCCGGAAGTATTTCAAATGGAAATGAGGTTGTCTAACTCTGATTAACATAATCTTTAATTTCTGCCTATTCATTTCTCTTCTCACCTAAACAAAAATATAGACACACGATTTCTGCCAATTTCTGACTTTATCCGACACCTTCATGAGGAGCAGGTTATGTTGTGACTTTTTGGAATTATTTCCTGTTGAAGCTTCATTTCTGCATTTGACTTTATCCCCTCAGGAACAAAGCTATTGTATTCCCTGGGATTACACCAGCTAAGAGAGATTTAAGCGAGTAGGAAATCAGGCCAGGGATGTTGGAGAGTATTTATTTCAGTGACACATTTTGATTAAACCATATATTTAATGTTCTTTTTAAAACTGTTCACTTATGCAAAGCAATGTAATTGCAAAACAAATGGAGTCATCATATCTGTGAATGAACCTTTCTCATCTGTATTTCTGCCTTTAATGCTGTCATTGATAGCATCTAAATAGATGCCACTGTCAGTCTTAAGAGTTTTCACTTCTTCATCCTTTTCCATTTGGTACCACTCTTGCCAATTTTATTGTTTTTAAGGAAAAGTTTTCCTTACTTATCTGCTAGTAGAGTTGATTCTGGGTCATTTAACCCATAACAGACACCCTGATCTTTCAGAGAGGGAAAGCTGGGTTGCTAAAATGACTTTATCCAATAAGTTATCTGGCAGAACCTTAGTCGGAATGTTTCCAAAGCATTTGGGAGGCAATCAGCTGCTGTACTGCACCAGCTATCCACACTTGGGTTATGTCAGCCGTGGATAGATGCCTACTCTGGCAAGAGTTAGCTCTTGTCTCTTTGGCAAACAACTAGGTCAGAAATTTGAGCTCACCCAAGCACCTGCTAAAACATCCTATTCTGTCAATTTGTCTTTTTTGTTTGGAATCAGTAGAGTTATCTGACAGGAACAGTTTTCTTCTTTAGTATGTCTTGGATTGGCTTACTTTTCAGAACTATTCTCCTCTGACATTTAATGAAGGAAAATATCTCTCTTCCCAAAGAGTGTTTGTCCTTCTTCTAATATACAGTCCTCCTCCTGTCAAATACCTTATTAATGGTTCAATTTAAAAAAAAAAAAGTTGTTAAGGTCTTCTCTTGGGTCATGAGCAATGAGGTACCATCATTAAAACTAGTACCTAACTCATGGAAAGATTCATTCCAGGAGGAGAGGTTTAAAAGTCTGTCATCAAAGAGCCCATCTCTTGAGTGGTATCATGTTTGTTTTGAAATCAGCCTGTTTGGTGTTGTTTGCCTGGCAGATGATCTTGTTCTTCTGCCTTTCCCTTGCATCCTTCCTGCCAGCCTTTGTGCCCCCTAACAACGCTGAAACCTGAGGCTGGGGCTTCCTTCACACCCTGTCAGTGCAACAGCAACAGGAGGTGTCGGATCACCGCCACTTGGTTTGCAGGAGAGTAGCACTGGGTTTTGATAACAGTCACAAAATATATCCAAAGAAAACATGTGAAGAAGCATTTTATTAGGAAAGAAAGTACTTTGTACATTCGCGAGGATCATTTATTGAGAGGTGAATAAGACAAATACTCATGTCATTTCAGAAGAATTTTGGTTTTGTGCAGTATATTTGCAGATAAAGATGTATAAAGAACATTTCCCTACAGCTACTTTTGTATGGATCACTTTCATGCATGTTTTATAAGAACGGTATTTCACCCCTACTGTGTAATGCTGTATGACTTTATTTTCTTAGTTCTTATTACTTGTGTTGAACATATTTCCATGTCTGTGCAAATAAGAATACATATGCACACCCACTGTAAGATACAGACATGACACAAAGAATGATGTAACATTCCTGTTTCTGAGAAGTGCAGGAGGCAAAATCACTGTCCTTTCTCCTTTAAGAAATCTTCAAGCTCTCGTTATGCAGGAATGAGAAGTTTCCTGTTTAACATTTGTACAGGACTTATTCACAAAGGGCAGAAATAATTTCCTGCTTAACATTTCAGTGTTATAATTTCCTATAAAAAGATTTAACATACTTCACAACTTTTTTTATTTCAGTGCAATTGTTTTGAGCAAGTGAAGACTCTTTTATTAGCTAGAGAAATCAGAGGAAAATCATTTAAATGGCTGATGGATTATTCACCCAGCTTGTCTGATGCCAGCAATCAAAAAGGCTCTACTGACTGTGGACTTGCAGCTCACAAGCAGCAGATTTCAGGCTCAGTCCTAATTTTGCCCTTTTAACTTCTGTGTTCAATGAAGAGTTCAAGGTTTCTTGCAAAATTATGTCTGAACTTGCCTGGTTTAAACACGCTAGTAAAACGACATCCACTGCAATTTGTGAGGCTGTGCCTTGCTATGCTAATATTAATGTCTCACTCAGTAATTATCTTATGAAACAGGCAGATTAAGCAATCATATGGTCACACTGATGCAGAGCACTTTCATGTGGGTGACATTGGCAGATTGTGCTCATATTAAGCATTTTGTCTAAGGAAAGGTGAGGAAAGAGAGTAGTAACATGGCTCCTCACCCCTCTTGCTTTCCTCTGTTACTTATCTTTGAGGCAGAATGTGGAAAGGTTTTGGAAATTACATGGAAAGTATGAGTGAACAAATTGACTGTGTAAAAGCTAAAGCTTATCTTCAGTAGAAACTAAAGTAAAGAGAGATTGCTATCTAGAAATGACACTTTTCCAGCCTAAGTTCCTTGTGTGGGTCTGCTAACACAGGATCTGAGTATCTTGCTAGCTTTAGTGCAAGTTCCTTTGCATCCTCAGGAGAGGTAAGGAACTCTTATCCTCATTTTTTCCTATGGAGGATAGAGGTGCAGATATGGCACCTTTTCTTACCTATTAGAGTGACCTATGGTGCATTCCAGGATCCTCATTCCTTCACTATCCAGACTCTGAACCCCGTGTAGAACACGTTGTACGTTCTGCACATGCAGTTTTTCTTCCTCAAGAGCCGTGGGGGAAGCAAGACTGCCCCATCTTGACAGATCTTGCGACAGTGAAGCCGGAGGGAATATTTGGATCAAGGAATGCAGCAGTGCTCCCACAGTTTGTGTAATAGGCAGAACCAGCCTAAGAAAGAATGATACAGATACTGGATATGAGACTCAGGTAGGGGTGGACAATGGAGTTACAATCCTAACACCACACTCAGTTTCCATCCCTGTTTGAAGGTAGCTGCCCTCTGTAGCTACTTGAGTTCTTAAGCCCAGTGTTTTGCTTCCGCTTCTTCATCCTATGCTGAAGTCCAACAGAGACCCAGAGATGAGATGCAACTT
The DNA here is from genome assembly GCA_033558105.1 of Coccyzus lansbergi. Taxonomy (NCBI): domain Eukaryota; kingdom Metazoa; phylum Chordata; class Aves; order Cuculiformes; family Coccyzidae; genus Coccyzus; species Coccyzus lansbergi. The sequence goes on from JAUMJK010001135.1 coordinate 1,691,250, forward strand.
TCACATGCCTCTCTGCAAAGTGATTATGGGTTCAAAACCATCACAAAGTGCAAGGATGGGTGTCTCTCCGATCCTTCTATGTTTTTTTGTGTGTGTGTGTTGTTGTTCATGCTCACTAGCTGTGTTGAGAAACAAAGCCAGGTCCAGCGATTCAGGTTCCTGCCACCGTGTCTCAGTAGAGTTAGAGCTGAACACATGGCTGCAGAACCCCAGTTGCTTTTCAGGATACTACTTATCCCATCAGCTTTTTCAAAAATCAGTCTGCTGTTTGGCAAAAGCTGCTCTCCTGCCTACGCCCGACTGGTCAGAGCAAAATCAGTCCTAGCAGAACAAATTAAGCAAAAGAACAAAAAGCTTCGTGTAGGCACGGATAGTGTTCAGTCCAGTGCAAAGGTCAGTCCTCCCTCATACCTCTTTGCTCACTCTGGGTGCATACTCTGACACTGTATGGGTGCAAATGTGAAACACATGGCACCAAAGGAAATAAAAATAACCTCAATATTAAAAGTAACTGTCTATGTATATTTTATACATTTTATAACATTGTATATATTTTGTACTCTAAACATACATAAAATACATGGGTTTTTTATAATTCTAAGTATTTAACCATTTGAATATTAAACGTTTGCAATGAAAATACCAAAGTTTCGTATAAAATCCTAAAAATGAAATAATCTCCCGAATTTGCTAATTTGGGGTAATTTGCCCTCAGTGAGTTCAAATTCTAAGAAATGTATTTCTAAACCATTCTGGAAAATTACTTACTTTTGATTAATTGGTCCCTACAAGCTCTGAATTCTGAGTAATAGTACAAATCGTTGGTACTTCAGTAAAGTGACTGGTGCTGTGGTTGCAGCTGTATCCAGGTGAATAAAACCTTGAAGATGTAAAGGATTAAAGTACTTCATATACCCCTAGATTATAGGAAAGAGAAAGGAAGAAAGAAATAAGGAACAAAACATTCTATTCAAAGTCCTAATGTTGGAGCAAAGCCTTTCAAAAGAGAACTATATATTAATTCAGCATCACTCACATGGCTGGGAAGGAGAGAAATGCTCCATTTGTTTTGTATGCTTTGGGTTTGCATTTGAAAGTCAAACTGCTAAGGTTAAAGTAGCCTTTAATTTGCTTGGGGTTTTTTCCTTTCTTTATGTTTCCAGAGTTGGATAAACTTTATTATGTTCATTTTAATGACATTTCTGGAAGATATTTGCTCACGTATTTTCTATATTCAGCATACCAACATTTTTTCATGGATTTATGGATCATTCAGGCTCACATGTTTCTGGAGGACATAAAAGCTGACCAGTAAAAAATTAAGTGTCAGAGAGGATCTGGATGTCTCAGTTAATACGTACCTAATGAGAAGAAGTGATTTTGGAGTCAATCTAGTGGCTCTTAAAATGTTTTTCATAAAGCATTCCCTTTTAACAGGTCAGCCCATAGAGACTTGAGAAAGTCCTTCTTTGAAGAGAAGGGACTAGTTCTCTTCATAACCAAGTTCTCCCTCATCTGAAACCCTATGAGTTATTTGAAGTAAATTTCTTATTGTCATGCCTTTGTAATATATTCAACTCTATTTCATAGACATCGCTTTATCACCATTCAACTAAAGCTGTTTTTTCCCAAATGATCATCTGTGTTTGCAGAACTCTTTTTTTTTTTTAATGTTTGACTTTTTGTTTACATTTTTTTTCATATGTTGGAACTCTTTTTTTTTTTTTCTCCTTGTTTTTGGTGAATGTAGAAGTATCAAGGCTAGCAGGGTGGAAGAATTTAAATATTTAGTAACATGAATATTTTAACATCTTCAGGATTATATTTGAATCTGAAAAGAATGAAAAGGAGCACGTACTTCTGCTTATCTCTCAGCCTGCCATGAGCCTGGGTCCAGCATTTACAGACTTACTTGGCAAAATAGTTACAATGTTGTAGAGATTATACTAATGAGAGGTGCTTGTTTAACTATAGGGAGTTTTAGTCACATAAGCCTTAGTGTCTAGGATTATGTGACAATGCGTGTGTCACATAGGTGAATGTGTTATGTATGTGTGTCTTTTTTTTTGAAGGATAAACCCAGTAAAGCCATTGGAAATCTTTTATTGGTTTCAGGACCACTGAGAAACTGGAGTTAACTTTGTGGGTCTTCTTGGTTGTGTTTTCTTGATAAGGGCATGGTCTCACTGTGTACTTGCGTTCTTACCATTTTTCACTCTGTTGCCCTAAATGTATGGAGGAAGATATTTCACTTTTCAGACCTCCCTCTCACCACAGTTAGTGAAGCTACTGCTTGGTTGAAGATGTGTGCTGCTCTTGCTCTGGCCCTACTTACAAATTGGTCACAAGTTTTAAATTTTAAAACAAATTTAATTACCTCTTTATTAAACAAGTGTAATTTGGTATATTATCATTTTGAGGGCTAGAAGAAAGTTAATTGCTGCATAGCCCCCTAGAAAATCTCTGCTCATCTAAAGCTGTTGTTCAGTCCAAGATGGATTGCAACAATGGGACACTTCAGAGACAGGTTGTTGTTTGAAGCACAGATATTAGTCAAACTGTCATCCTCTTAAGTGGTATTTTCTAAGTGTTCAGAGGGAAAGCAAACTTCATTGGTGCATTTATTCTCATTTATAGTTCTCAGAAATTTCTAATGATGCTGGCAGTCTTGGGAACAGCAGAATAGTGAGCAAGGCAGGAGTGAATTTAGGGGAGATTTAGGCTAGAGATTAGGAGGAGGTTTCTCACGGAAGGGGTCATTGGGCATTGGAATAGGCTGCCCAGGGAGGTGGTTGAGTCACCTTCCCTGGAGGTGTTTAAGGCACAGGTGGATGAGGTCCTGATGGACTTGGTTTAGTGTTTGATAGGAATGGTTGGACTCGATGATCCGATGGGTCTCTTCCAGCCTGGTTGTTCTATGATTCTATGAATTAATTAAATTACTCTTTTTAACAAGTTCATCACACCGGTGCAACTGTCATCTCTCTCTAACGTAACAAAACACAGTTTCTGGTCTGAATTCAGAATTCCGAACAGCATTGCAGTCCATTTATATGGTAGCTATAATACTCAGCCTTTGCAATAACTTAAGAATATGTTTTATTTCTTATTTTTGTTTTAAATCAGAGGAATGGGGGTGTATTCTTAACCCCTATTGCCTGCTTAGAAAATATCTGTAAAGGAAAAAGGAAAAGCAGATGTACGAGCAAACTCTAGCTATAAAAGCAGGGAACAGGGCAAACAGTGACTGCACTGCTAAGTACTAAAACTGCTCAATTACAGTCTATCTTTACAGGGCAGCAAGCCCTTTTCAGATTACTTGCTAACTTCTGGTGACCTGACCCATTTGTATGTGGAGCTGATCTCTAGATTAGTTCTCTGTTTACCTGACACTGACAAGAGTATACTCATTAAGCAAACAGAAACTAATCCTTATCTTTCTCTGTGCCTGAGGTTTTTCTGACAGTTCTCTGTCATAATTACATATAAAAGCATTTGTTTCAATGATGAGGTATTTGCCCTGGTATTTATTTGCAGTTCAGTGTATTCACAGGCAACAGTTACTGTAGTTTTTGAGTGAAGGAGTTGTGTGACTACAGCTCGTTCAAAGTATAATTACATCTGATAATTAAGTCACTCTCTTACCTGTCAGCGTGCTTCTGCACAGCATGATTCAGTCAACTACTCTTCCTCTCAGCTACGTGGTATTCTTGCGTCTTACTAGAATTTAAGTATTTACAATACTGAGGATATGACTGTCTCCCAACATTAGTAGTATTCCAAGCATACTTCTCTGTCCATAATAACTCTCTGTTTCAAGAGATCAACTGAGAAACTGTGGTTTGCTCGATTCACAGAACTGTGAAATAGCTGTGTCTCTACCTCTGTGTGTACATGAATACCAGAGAGAGTTTTATAACCATAGATCTTGTAGCATCTATCCTGATCTGTGTAACAGGGTCACAAAACTGATACAATTGGTCTTGTGTCAATCCCACTAGCCACCCAAAGCACTCACTGTTCTCATTGTGAGTTTGCTCAGTGATCAGGTTTCTCATTGCTATAAATCTCCCACTGGATGTGAGTGCCTCAGATGGATGGAACAAGGGGAATGTGATAAATTTGGAAACGCCAGTAGTCTGGCAAGTGCCCATGTCATAAGCTACACACTGGCAAAAAATACATATGCTGGGGAAAAATGTGCATGTACTGTAGTTGTTTTCATTAGGATGTAGGACAGTGTGACTGTGGAGGTTTATAAACAACACGGGGCTGAAAATTATTTGTGGATTGGAAAAAGTAGGAGGCAAGTCTCATTGTAAAGCATTTAAGCTATAGACTGTTCCACAGACATCTGAGCATATGAGTTTACTTTTACCATTTTTGTTAAGATGCCAGGGGAGGAGGTACTTAATGATGCAATTCACACAGACTGCTTGCTTGAGGAACACAGGAATAGTTAACTCAACTCATATATCCTCGCTTGCTGGGTAAGACTGTCTTTGGGGAAAATACTGTTGCCTTTGAGTAGTCACAGAATCATCTTGCTGGAGGCACTGCAGAAATCTTCCAGCTATACCTTACACAGACTAATAAGAAATAGGGAGGAAAAAAATATCTTATAGCCACATACTCCTGATCCAAAAGCAGTCTTAAACTATTTCTATCCCATTTCTAACAGGTACTTGCCTAACCTGATCCATTTGCTGGCCATTCCCTCTCCATTGCCATGGCAAATTGAGAACTTCCCGTGTTGATTCATTCCTGTGCTGCTGGTGCTGAACTCTCTCTAACAACAGACAGACAGTTGACGGGGTTTTTAGTTAGTTTACAAACTCTGTTTTACAATTCAAGCCTGCTTTTTCTTACCTGTCACCAGTGGATATGGAGAACTGCAAAGAGAAGAGTAGTCAGCAAAATCGTCTCACGTAGCTTAAGGCTGTTATAACTTCTTTCAGTGTCTGGATTGAACATTCCCAGTTCCATTCTTTCATTGTAAGTGATGTTTTCCAGCTCTCCCATCAGCTTTATTGCTCTCCTCTTATTTCAGGAGATGTGCTATAATATTACACCCCTGGGCTATGGTGTATTTTTTTGCCACCAAATTGTTCACCTTGTAAAGATGGGAACTTCTGTCATGCAGCGCCTTACAATCTGATTGAGGGCCCACAACCAGCAAACCAGATCTTCATCCTGCACTTTCAGAAATAATGGAAATTTTTGGGAACAACTTAGGAAAGCATCAAACCCTTAAGGACATTTGCATCAGTTTTGCAACAGTTCGGGCAACCCAGTAATATGCTGAGTCTGTAAAGCAGAGACTGGCTTGCATAATGTATTATTGCGGTTAGGAATAGATGTAATAATTTTTGAACACAGAATAGCTGACAGGAAAATATCTGGATTGTAAATGTTCTTTGAGAAATTAACTGACTCCAGTCCAACTTAGAATGTATGTTGTGGCTGTATCTGGAAGCACTCTCAGGGGTGCTCTTAATTCTCACTTTCCTAGCCTCGAAGACATTAACCTGCATATCTTTGCCAAGTATTGTATATGGAAGACAACATAAAGCACTATTCATTCATTCCATCTGTCAACACAGCTTTAATGTGAGCCCTGAAGCAAGATTTAGAGTCATCCTTTCTGGAAATACAACAGAGAAATGTAACTTTTAAAGCTTTTCATTTAAGATATACAATTTTTTTAGAGTGAATGCGAGTTAAAACCCACAGAAGACTTCAGAAATTAGGAAACAGAGATTCATGCAAATAACTTCTGTAGATGTCACTCTGCATCAAGGCACTTAACACACGTTTTAGTCCTTTCAGTTTATTAAAATAAATAGGACTAATATGCTAGATAGGAAACTTAGCAACCTGGAGTTACTATTACTATGTCACCCTACTTCAGTATTTTATATTTTAAGTGTAACATTTTTGAGGAATGAGACATATCTCCTAATACCTTTGTTATTTGCAGGAAAATAAATTATTGTTTCCAAATGTAAACATTGTACTGCCTCCAGCAGTTAATGGTTGGTATGACCAGTTCATGTGTAGGACATGGTTTCCTAGAGAAAGCATATGCTTCAATGAACTGAAGCTATAAGTTAAATGCAAGGTGAAAGATAGCAATACAGAGCATAAAACCCAACAAAAGTCCTACCTTGCAAAGTTGAGCCATTTCATGAGATTTTACTCAGATATCTCAGCATCTTTATAAAGATCCTGTCTGACCCCTGCTATGTGGACAGAAAGCTACAAACATCATGGGAGCAACTTTTTATCTGATTCTTGCTAATTTTAGGCCCATGAGATGAAAACTGAGGAAATGTGTGTGCTTCCAGTAATATATCAGAAACCAAGTTATTTGCACAGTATGTTGGAAATAGAGACATTTTTGCTTGAACATGGAATAAACAAGTGCAGACAGAATTTTAGGGTTGTTTTTTTTTTTTTCTTCAGAGGTGTTGAAAGGTTTTGTGAAAAAAACCTGCTACTGATCAGAGCTGCTAAATCACAAAGCTAAGGCAGCACTGAATTTGGTTTTCTGTATTTTTTATTTCGATAATATAAAAGTTAGGAGAAATTTTGGCTGTAGGCCTGTATTTAATGAGAGATACCAAGACATGAAAATCTTGACAGCTGATTGCTTCTCTAGATACTATTTCTTTGTGTATATACCTATCTATAGCTTTTCATCTAGACCGATAGATGGCAAGAAGCCCATAGCATCTCTTTATATATTTACTATTATTTATTGCTACTTATGTAATACCAGTTCTTCGTATAGAACTAGTTGATTATTTTTTTCATTGTTCAGCAGAATGTGTCCACTCATCACCAGTGCTGATGGAAATTTCCTTTAGTATTAACTTAAAAATATGTGATCCTATCATAACCTCCACAGAACAGAAACTCATCCTTCTGTTGTCTGCTGCGTCATGATGGTTTTTTATATCTTTCTACTATTTCCTCTCCATTTTAGATATGGGTAGCAGCGCACATGGCAACCAGAAAGAGCCTGACTGTCTCCAGTAAAATGACAGTCACCTAATAAAGCTAATAAAAAGCTCAATACCTCGCTTTTCCTGCATTGCACTTTCCATCTTGCACGTCAGGCGAATGTACGTCCAAGGCTGTAGGACTGACCATCTGTTCTGCTTGCACAGTGCTAGTACTTGGGAGTACTGAATTACTCAGATGCTCTAATTTTTATAGACATCTGGAACTGGTGGCTATCTTTAAAAACAAAAAAATGCAGCAGCACAGAACAAATGAAATTGTGCTGAGTGCCCTCCACATGGGATCACAGAAATTGCAGCACCAACATTTCCTGGTACAACCTATTTGCCTGGTGATATATGTGCAGCAGAATCACTGTGGTGGTTTTTAATAATAAAGAATTTTTTTGTCCCTCAGTATTGAAACTATAGGAAGTTGTTTGTGATTCTCTCTTCCGTGCTTGAAACAATGATCAAAATAATCTCCAATTACTTTTCTTTCTAATACAGAATTTGTTTTAGTTTGATTGTGTAAGCAAGTAGAGCAGGGAATTTTGTTAGAGAAGTTTGGAGATCAGTTAAGTTAAAATTCAATCTTATTGGAATATTTCCTGCCAGCAGCCCTGATTTAGGAATGCACTTGTTCACATATTTAAGTCAGGAAGTTGAATGAGCAAACAGGACTTCATATGGATGGAGAAGGTGCATAACAATAACAGCCAACACCTGCCATTAAATCACTAATTAACTTCCTAAATGATTTCTGGTTTATAAAATAATGAAGTTATTCTCTTACTTGTACCTCCTGTTTACTTCTGAAAGGCATATTTAAGCTTTATTTTTAGTCTGACATTGCAGCCATGAAGTATTAATGTTGAATTTATTTTTTTTTATTATTATTTTTTATTTGGTACGGGCTAAAGCTCTCAGAACCACAACCTTGCTGGACCTGAAACTGAAAGAAAGAGAGGAAAGCATCATAAACAGATAATAAGATTGAAAATACTGGCTACACAGCTTAATCTTGTGTATTGCTGCCATCTATACAATGATGCTGCAGGATGGGCAAGTAGTTTTACACCTGTGGAGCTGGTGATTTCTGGCTTTTTCTTTTCTTTACCAGTAATGGCTTAGGCTGAAACATTTTCACACAGAGTTACCTCCCATGGAGAGTATGTGAACACCTGGGTTGTAACCTGTGAAACCTCAGGAAGTGGAAATCTATGTTTCAGAACTGACAATTCCTTAGCTGTATTGCTGTGCAGAGAAATTGTTTACAAGGGAGCTTGTGGACCTCAGGAACATGAAATCAACCTTTAAGAAAAACGTTGTTTGCAGGGTCTGCTAAAATAATTGCATAAGAAGTTATATCCAATCTTTTCTCTCAATTATCATAATTTTATTGCTTTGGGTTTAAATATTAACCATAGTGCAGGCTATTATCTACTGCAGGATATTATTCCTAATAGGGCAAATCTGAAGTGACTCATCACTTGCTTTACAGAAGAGGTGTTTGTTCACAGATGTATGAAATGTTCATGAACACATTATATGATCAGTTGAAATGTCTGGCTTTATTGTAGCAAAGTTGTTAAATGCAGGCTTAATATTCATTACATGAGTTGTTTCTTGGGCTTTGATGCTACTATATGAGTCTATAACCATTCCTTCACTGGCTTTGCTGGATCTGGGCTGAGGCACTGGGAGCCTTTGGAGACAGAACCCTCCATGAGCAAGCCACAGATGGCAATTTATGCCAGAATACATGGGTTTATTATTTAACATCTCAGATGGCTATTTAATTTGTTACCACTTTTTGGCTGGAGCACTAGCTATTAATGTAATCAAACGCCTGCTTTCTGCCAGACCCGAGGCATTTATTTTCATTACTGGGGTTGCCTCAAACAAACTAGAGGACTGGTGTTGAAATTAACATCTTTGGAGATCTCTATGTCCATCTGGTTTGTCAGTGTGGAATAAATCATTTCTTTATTGTGGAAAGAGGGCTCCATTTATAGTTCAGGAGGTGAGCAAGCAGAATACTTAATAATAGGGCGAATATTGCCTGTCAGAGGACCACAAGATTTAACTCCATTTAGAAGGATCTTAAGGGAGTGAGGAGTCCAGCAGGCACTGAAATTAAATGGAAGTTTTCACTCTCAGCCCCCTCATTTACTCCGGTTATCATTTTTAGCTATGTTTTCAAATTGCATTCAGTGTGTTTGTTTCTCAAAGCTAGTGTCCCTCACAGTCCTTGGATGGATTGCCCACCTGTGGCTCCTGCCTTCCATTTCGCTTTCCAGCACTCAACCACAGGACTCTGAACCCTCCTGCTTTCTTCCTGGCTGCAGTTGCAGGGATCTGAAAAATAAAAGCAGCTGAAAGGAGTAGGGGTATTGCAGAGCACCTGCAGCTCAAGACAAAGGAGAAAGATAAAGAAGATAGAAAATCAAAGAAAATAGATGAGAGGAGGGGAAAAAATGAGAGGAGGGGAAGAAAAAAACATGTGAGGTAGAGAAAAAGGGGGTAAAAATACCTCTTAATATTGAAAGTGTCTGAGGGATGCAGTAACCTTTCTGCAATGTCTTTTCCAGAGGCAATAGGTAAGATACTGCTGATCAGGGAATAAAAGACAAGACAAGGGAGAAAAAAAACTGTTAAAATATGTGTTATTTCTTAGATGAAAATGTAATTCTGACATTATGCAAAGTAACCCAATTAAAAAGTATTAAAAATAGTTTGGATAGAAACAGGGGACAAATCTGTTAATGTTTGCCTCAGACTGCCAAAACCTATAGCCATCCAGTTTCAACAAGGCAGCAATACAAAATAAAAACCAAAAAGCAGGCAAGATATGGGGAGGAAGGTAGATGTTAACACAAAGCCAGTTGTGGCCAGAAGAAACGTTTCAACTAATTTCTTTAGGAAATAGTGTCTGTCAGGTGCCAGTTATGTGCTGCACAGGCACGGGTGTCCCTCTGTTCTCCTGGACAACAGCTGGGGCCCGTAATTTTTCACAAGATATTAAGGATCACACTTGTATCAACATGTTCCAAACCCTTGCATTAAAGTTAAGTTGCTTTTTCTAAATTATTTTTCTTCCATTCAAACATGCTGGAGGCTTTGGACTAATGAACATGCTTTTCTCGCTTAGAGAAGTGAGTATAAGGCAGGGGTGGACAACATGACAAATGCCAGTTTGTTTGTAAACGTGAACAGCAGAAATACTTGCTCATCTATTATATCACAAGCTTATCTAGAAGTGAAGGAAAGTTACCTGGGTAAGTCCGGTCTCTTGGCCCTAGTGGCCCTATTGGCTGAATGTTTTATCTGTTGGAAACTGTCTCTTATTTACAAGTATCATGAACAGATGTAATAGCCCTAGTCTTGGATAACCATGAACTCGGTTGAAAATTGACTTCATTAAGCTCTTGAGAGCTTTGTAACCCCTTGCGATCATTGAAACATGATAATGACAAAGCCTGAACTTTCAACTAGAACCACAGGATTTATGAAAAAATATTTCAGATTATTCATCTATAGAAAGGTTGAAGCACTGGTCTAGAAGGTCAATAGATTGAAGGTCAATATCCAGTCCTGCCAGCAAGCTTTGTTGTCTCTTTGCCCAAGTCCTACGAACTATCTGAGATGTAGTTTTAAAAATGTGGACAAAAGTAAATTGAGGACTTTTTTTACTTAAAGAATCAAAATGGAAAAAAAAAATCTGTCATTGAGACCAAATAAAATCTAAAGGAAGTCGTTAAATCACTGAATGAACTATTTTCATCAAGTAATATTACATTTTCAGAATTTTCTGGTTTCCTAGGAAACACATTTTTATAGTCATCCAGTCGGTCTGTGTCCCTGAGCTGGTTGTGTGAACCAGCTGACCGAGCCATGAACCTTTCACAGCAACTCTGGATGGGCAGGGCACATGTCAGACTTCTGCAGGCTCTTGTCTGAGGCTGGGATCAGCAATGTTGTGGGTCACTGCACAAGTACTTGCTAGGACAGAATGGGAAGGAAGATGTGAAAGAAAGATATAGTATAGATATAGTCAAGAAATTGCAGAAATACTTTCTGGTTTAAATTGCAAAAGTCAATAATGCTTTTATTCAATCAAGTCATTAGTGCTGCTATTTGCTAAATCCTTTCATTCTCACACTTGACTGTCTTACGCGATCTATTAAGTTGGTGTTTAAAAGAAATATATTTTTTTTTTTTAGAAACACTGTCAAGGAAAGATTGCACTATTTTTAGACTGATTTTTTTTAAAGACTAACAGGAAAAGGCAAAAACATAATAGTCAATATTAGGACAGCTTTTATCCTCGTAAACTTCCAATTTTCATAAAATAAATTAATGTAGCAGTGTTTTCCTTAAATGAAAGATGAGAAATATTTAATATTTGTAAATGTCATGGGTGGAAATGTACATCTACTTCATTAAACAAATAGCAATACCAGCTGTCCTTCACTGTCCCGTCTTCCCCTGGATATTGCATTGGTGACACAATGTCAAGGTGTAGCCGTTCTCCCTGACTCTTATTCAAGTTTACTATTTTAATTCAGTCGCTATAATAGATGTAGGTAAGTCTACACCCATGTTGATTCCAAAAGAAATAGCTACCTTGAGAAATTCTTGCCTGAAATTAATAGATATTTTCTTTAGACAAATGACAAAATTCTTAAGGATTTTTTTGTCTTTGCTTTTTAATGATTCTTAAAATAATTTTCAAAATTAAACCATTGATGTTGTTCTAGAAGGCATCAATTTTACCAATCAGTATTTTAGGTAGTATCTTCAGCTCAAAAAATGTAAATGGTTCAAATTAAAAAAATGCGTTCAAATTGCAGAAGTGAAACTTTTCAGCTGCACAGAACTGATGGCAAGAAATCTGATATCTGTTCGTTGAAGATTCTTGAAGTGTTGATAGATTGTTCTGATGCACAACATGAAACATTTCCAAAATCTTACAGTTCTTCAAGGAGCAGGAAAAAATCTTCCCACTCAGTTCTTGTTGCAACGGAGGTATTTCATACAGAACTTTCAAAACACTGACAGATTTCTCCCTTCAGTCAAAGGAAGACGGTGTGAGTTTATATGTTTCAAAGAAAATTGATATTCTGGCAGACAACATTCATGTCTATGTGTGTATCTTTCAAAATACCGTTGTCATCCGACGCAATTGTGCTGTGAATCATATCCTGGAGAGTTATATAAGGTTTGGGCTATGAATAAAATTTGGATTTTTTCCAGTCTAGTGAAAATTTAAATTATCTGAGTTTTAGTCGAAAAGCTGAAAGGAGTCTAGTTATCTGGGTTCAGTTTATTGTGTTTATAAATGGATAAATATCAGTGTGCAGTGGGTCAGTTTAGAGAACAGCTTTTCTGACCCTAATTTAGAAAACACTCAATTCTTATGATAAATAAGAAAGGTCCCCTTGCTTATATAAGGAGAAAAAGGAAGCATCTCACTGAATAATCCCAATGGATTATACAGTCCCAGTGAAAGTCCAGTATTAGCCACCAGCCAATAGATTCACATCTGGCATCAGGAACCCAAAGTCAGAGAGTGGGTGGCACTCATTAAAAATAGATCTGCTGAACAGTTAAGACGATTATTGGTCCTGATTTGCAGGATTAGATACAGGCAGCAGTCTGTCAGGATATTTCTTCACTTGACTGCACAAAAAAGCTGCTCCTGTGCTTGGACAGACATCGATTACATGGTCAGACCTCTAGGGCAGGGAGAGGGCAGCGTTTGGGAGGAGGCAAGGAGAGACACCTTCTCTCTGCTACTCTGACACTGTGCTCCCTTTCATAGCAATGTTTGAAGCCAGCGCTGAGCACATAATCAGTCCTGCAGAGATTTATGTGGCTTAAACACGGTGGATGTGAATTATTAACATGATCTCCCTGCCTGATGCTGTGAAATCTTTGCAGCTGGATTTATATTGAGTTTATTGAAGCTGCAGGTGTAACAGGTAATTTGCAGGTTCATTTCTTGGACAATGAGGATGACTGAGGAGAAGAACAATCTGGATACATGAGATAGACTGAGAGTAGTGGATGCAATTCATAAATTGATACGAGAAAAGTCAGCAGGACTACATTGTGTAGTCAGAAATAAAAGAATAGAAATAAAAGCATGCAGTAATCTGATTGGGAAACCCTTGTTTTGGTTTTTTTCTGTTTTGTCTTTATTTTTTTTTTTGTTTGGCTTTTTTTTTTGCATAAGTTGTGTTTTGCAAGAATACACTTAGAAAATAATGCAGGGGAAGAATAGATTTCCACTCAGGAGCAGAAAATTATGCACTTTTTGTGCCTAAACATGCAGATTGAATAACCATGGGTGTTTATTTTCTGTGAGTCCATTTCCCTTCATTTTCTGGGACAGTGACAGAGTAAACAATTTAATAAGCACATTCAGAAAAACTATAGTGTGTTTTCTCTACCAAGGTGGAAAAAGTTTCATCCATCAAAGAAATTATTACAGGTAGTCTGCTCAGATGTTACTAATTTCAATAGGTACAAGGAATTTCTCATCTCACTCTCACTGTGTGTGTTAACCAATGGGAAATGAATAATCCGTTGAATTGTTTGAGCACTGAGCTTTCAAGTGGCCATTAATTTAACTGCCAGAAAACCAGACCTGTACTTCAGAAAGGCAGATTCAGGTGGTTGATTCGGCAATTGTCTTACTATCACTTCCTGCTAAATTGCTACTTGAATTTTGCTTTACCTGGGGCTGTGTCATCTATACTTACAGTTCAGACCAACCTTTCAGCTCCAGTGGTTATTAAAAAGTGTATTTTTATAATTGTTTTTTTAATGCCTCCCTCTGCAGCTTGGACAAAATATTTAAAGATCCTTTTCCACCTTCATTCACATAACCTCTCCTTATAGGAGAGAAAAAAATAGCCATAAACAACAGTTGATTCCCCAGGCGCAGAATCAAGTGGAAGCAAAAGGAATCCACATCTCAGCAGTGCCAATAACAAAAGAGAAGCCCACAAACCCCAGTTATTGAAGCCATTACTGGCAACTACACTTCCTAAGCCTAATGGCTGCACACAGCGTGCGATTTGGAGACAATCTCACTCAGTGCTTTCCCTGTAAATAATAAGATACAATGGACTGTGGGAATTAAGTTCTTAGGAGGTGGTGATGTCATCTCTGCAGATTCAGGGCACTATTCACTTGCTTTTGGGAAACATTTTATAGTTATATAATATTCCTCAATCCACACTCTGGATCAGCTTTGTTCCATCAGGCTTGTCCCATTATTCTAATAACTTCTGTCCTCTGCTTCACAAGTTTATTTATAGAATCACAGAGCAACCAGGTTGGAAGAGACACACCGGATCATCCAGTCCAACCGTTCCTATCAAACACTAAACCATGACCCTCAGCACCATGTCAACCCATCCCTTAAACACCTCCAGGGAAGGTGAATCAACCACCTCCCTGGGCAGCTGTTCCAATGAGCCTTTCTGTGAATTTTTTTTTCCTAACATCCAGCCTAAATCTCCCCTGGTGGAGGTTGAGGCCATTCCCTCTTGTCCTGTACCTGTCACTTGGGAGAAGAACCCAGCTCCCTCTTCTCCTCTTTGAAATATGCAAATGGATTTAAAAAAAAAAAAAAAAAAAAAGCCAGAGAAGCCAGCATCTTCTAAACCATGATCATTGCTCACATGGGTATAAATAATAGGGGCTGTTTACCTGAGGGCAGCTTATTTCTTATCTGCAGAAATATTAATGCCCTCCCCGTTATCTAATTCAGCATAATGTAAGGGGATTTAGTAGAGATTAAGAGAGAAAGTGGGAGAAGGATTTATATTCTTCTGGGCCATGCTTGTGCTCCCAGGAGTTTTGGCATCACTTCCATTAGAAGAGTTGATCGCTCTCCAAGGAGTTAGAAAGAATTGGAAAGAGAGTTGTGTTCTTATATTGGAGTGAAAAAGTCCTGCAGAAAAAAAGAAGTAATTGTTAAAGTTTCAGACTCCCTGCCCTGCTGCTGGAGGGAAACATCTTTGTTCTCAGACCTGGATCCTGAGAAAAGGCTGGTATGCTGACAGCACTTAAATTTTAACAACTCTGTTCCTCTGCTTGGAACAGAAATAGACTCTGCAGAGATTCACTCCCTCTGGATTATATGGCCTGGCCAGACAGTGACAGTGCACAGTGCACAGTTCTATAGTATAATATTATCCAATCAGTAAAATTATATATACAGCTCCTTAGGGTGCTTCAGTTCTGGGAAAGAGAAAAGCTGTAATACACACAGGCTATATATTCAACATTCCCTGAATGCATGGATTAAAGTTTATGAAGTGTATCAATTTTATATGACTAGAAACTCTATATCTCTATATATGGGGAAGCTTTCTCAGAAGCATGTTTCTATTATTCCTGAACATTTTGATGTGATTTGTGCTGTACCTAAGAATCAAGTCCGTACATTTACCATTGCACTCAATAATTCAAGGAAGTCTGCGTACCAAAGTACCTCTTTCTAGTAACAACCTGAAATATTAGAACATCTGCTTAGCTGCTTATCAGTCTCAAAGTGTAAACTATCACCTTGTTTTCTAAAGGTTGCTTATTTCCAGAAGCATTTTGGACAAGCAAGATGAGTCTTTTCACTGCAAACTTATTCTTGATAATTGCTTCTTAAGCAGAAAAAAAACTTATAAAAGGTCAACCACTATTCTGTAGGTTTAGTGAGATTTCAGCTGACACCAATAACAGACTCATGTAGATTGTATAGGAGCCTGATAGTGTTAAACAAGCTACACTGTTTTCTTTAGCATTACTAGCAGCATCTCAGATCGTGTTTAGAATGCAAAATCGACTTTTTTCCCTGTGGATGTGACTTGGTGGGTATGGACAATTATACCTTGATGAGGATGAAACTACAATACCGTCAGGGCAAAATTAAGCTATTTGTGACATTTGATCTTATCGTTATGCTGAATGTCATTACTCAGTTTTGGTTTTAACTGAGTAAAAGCTGTTTGGAAACTCAATGCTTCTCACGGTAGACTGTATAGAGAAACAAATGCCACCTTTCTACAAACCCACAGATAGAGCAAAGGATGTTTGAAGGGCAGGAACAATCTTAAAATGTGAATTTTCATGGAGGAAGACTACTTATGCAGTCATCCTTTTGCATCCTCTGAACATGGAAGTCCATGAGTGTCTGTCCTCCCCAGGACTGCTGCAGACTTCTGGCCACGGCCCCTTAGCTCTGTTATTGATGACCAGGGATCATGAACACTAGGTATTTTGAAGCAGGTAGGGGTTGACTCCATCCAGATCATTGGCTTTTATGACGTGCTCATATTTATTGCTTATTATTTTAAGCAAAATTATTAATCCTCTGGGAAGTGAAATTAAAAAATAGTTCTGGATAAAAAAAATATAGCTGTAACTATACTGTTTGCTTGTTTGCATTCACAAATGGAAACCATTGTATTTTATGAAAGTGACAGTTGCAACCATTCTCTGGTCAGCTTAACCCAGACAAACATCCCATAATCCATGTTACATTTACTGGTTTCTCCTTCTAATCGGTTTGGAGTCAGCATGAATTCTTCCAAATGTTAATGAAAAACAGGGAGCAATCACTCAGGAAAGTAAATGGAAATAAAATCCACATTTCCAGCCATTATTACAGCTAGTGTCGGACTTTGCTTTTATGACACAGTATTATGTTGAGATCAACTTCCAGTCTGTGTTCTTTTCTGACCTGAAATATTAAAAACGTTTGACATGACCCAGAAAGTACTTGCTTAGGAAATCAAAGAAACAGACTCCTATGGAATCCTTGACTACAAAGAAACTTTTTTTTAAATTTTATTTCCAAGAAACATGAAAATTAGGTGCTATACTTCTGAGCTTCCTGTGTGTATGACCCTATTTTCCATCTTCTTCAAACATGTCCAGCCTTCTTGTTGGGCTTATCCCATGAGCATCTTTCATCTCAGTGCCAGAAAATAAGTGAGATGCTGTCCTCTATTCAATTTCTAATACCTTAAGGTACTCAGAGGGAGGTCTGGCAGATCAAACCAGAATTAAATTTTGAGATAGATTAATATGACTCAACTAGCTTCACTACTAGGGCTAAACCAGTCCATGACTTGGGCTGAGCAAGGGCAGTGGCCTGGCATAGTGTTGTACAATGTGTGTCACCACCTTGGCTTCTCTGGATCCTGTTTTAGGGTGTTTTTGGTGTACTCACAGCTGGCATTTTCTGAGGGATGCTCATTTCCCAGGAGCACAACATCATTTGATTCAGCTGAGGAGGCTTTTGGCAAGAAAAAATGATCTGTCTTCAATACCCTGATGGAAGAAAAGAGGCGTTCATTTTTTACTAAATTTCCCTTGATTTACTTTCCAACTAAAGGTGTGTTCTTGGATGACTAGTGGTTAATTTGTAATCTTTTGTAAATTAATATATGTGGAGTAATCTGACTTTCACCACATCTGAAATGAGAATCCTAAACCAGGCTTCAGTTTCAGTAGCCTGCAGCAGATTGCTTCAACATCAATTTACTTCTGTCCTTCCTGACCAAATTATTAAGTCAGGTACCGCCAGGCAGTCCTGGCTGGAGTTACAGGGGTAGGTGTTACTCACACATATGGATGTTGTGACAGGAGTGGGGACTCATGCAAGAGGGCCTGTAATGACATCCATGCAAGACACATGCAAGAAAGCAGTAAAGAATGTGGGGTCTAGACTGAGGAGGATGATCCACGCAGGCATCTCTAAAAACTCCTGCAAGCAATGTATGTGAAAATCCATTATATTGTTCTCTCAGATCTGTGATGTTTACAACTGTGTCCAAGCTTGAACGCAACTTTCCTAATTCCTTCCTAAAACTCATTTAAATTCCTCACTGGTTTGTTTTTCTCTTCCCTATAGCACTCCTTGATCTATGTAGTTCAATTAAAAGGCAGCATGAGGGCAGTATCTACAAGAAGTTGTTTATTTCTGCACTTTGTTGGGAACAGAAGTGCTCTAAATGCTTAGCTTCTAAAGCAACGTATTATCCACTTATTTTTATTTCCTTCTCCCCTAAGCTGCTAAAACTTTGCTTTAAAGCTGCAGTGTGGGTTAACAAATGTGTGCCTGAATACCTCCCTGCTGCTATAAACTGAATTTTCCATTAGTGACAACTCACATGATGTGTCAGGCTAATAGGGCAGATACAGAGAATATCAAATTTGGTTTCTTGATTTTCCACTATGCTCATGGTAGGACTGCAAAGAAGGAGATTTTGCCAGCTGTGTTTTACCTTTCTCTTTCATCAGCACTTCTGGACCAGATACCATTTTGTTTCAACTGAAAAATATAGCTGGAGAAGAAAAAGCATATATTTAGGTCTCTTTTCACGGCACCACAGTGCATTCACTGCCTGCTTCGTTAGTTGTATGCAGGTTTCAACATGTCCCTATCAGCTGCACCCATGTTTTATTTGGAGGTTAAAGCCTCAGGCAAAGCCTCCATGCTGGCTGTGCAGGGCAATGAGAGAATTTGAGAGAAGCAGATGAGCACTAATTTAAAAAGCAGATACATTAAGCTAGGGCTAACTTTAAGAATATTCTTGGAAAATCCCCACCAGGTCCAAGGAGTTTGTAAGAGGGTATTTCCTTGGTGATACTGGAAGTCAGACATCTCACATCAGTAGGTTTCTCTGAGACTTAATAAATATTTTGTTTCATATGAGCTATTTCTGAAGTGCTTTTCCCTTGCTTAGTGCACATCATATTTTTTTCCAATTATGCTTCAAATATAATTGAGCGTTTTTTTACATCATCATCAGTTGAAGGGATATGGGAGTCCTCAACCTGTAGCGCTTAGTTTGGCTAATTACTAACCCATTCAGTAATTCCTTTTCATGTGCAGACTCTGAAGAAAGACTGTTTACTAGCAAGATGTCTGCAGCACTCAGCTGTGGAACATCACTCTATGATCATCAGAACAGTCTTTTCATTTCAACTGTAGTGTGACTGCTTCATGAGGGAGAGTAACGGGTAGGGTAGAAATTTATCTAAGTAGGATTTTTGTGATATTGTGTTATTGACACAGCTGTAACTGCTATCAGTGTACTGCTTCTATCATTGAAATGTGAATAGATTTTTATTTTAATGTGAGTTTCTGTGAGTTCTTTGTCTTAGAAGGCCTTTGTATTAAGAGATCTCCCGATGTCTGTGTAGTGTCTTCTATTCTCAGATGGATATTCAGTGTTAAAAATGGCAGTATGTCAATATCAGGTTACACATTTAGAAGAACCAGTATGTGCTAAAAAAAGATGATCCCATTGCCTTTCATCTTTCCTGTTTTCTTCTGTAGAAATATAGTTTATGTCCATGGAGGCAAATCAGAATCAGAGATTGTCAATGGGGTGTGACAAAAGTTAGTGCAAAGCTTTTAGCTGGCATAGATCTATGCTGTAAAAGGCAGAAAAATAGTGTCCCAGGTACCTTGCAGTATCTATGCTAGCAAGTAGTACAGGAAAACAGAAACCAATCACTAGAGCCAAGTTGAGGCTAAGGACACAGATGTTGCTGGGACTTTATGTATCAATTGCCATTCGGAAGCAGCAAGCTATTCAGATAGCTTCTCAGTCTCAGAGTGCATAGCCAGCTGTTTTCATAAGTCATTATGAGGACAACTGGATTCAAGCAGCAAAGGCTGTATCTTTTCCTACTAGGAAAGCATATACACATGTACATTGCAATATCTTCATTTAAAAAAAAACCTCTCTATTTCAATTGGAAGAGTCATATTCTTAAAAAAAATTCTAGTACTCTTAAATGTCTCAACAAAGATACCTCCCAATCTACTTCTAAAGTGGGTCCAAGCCCTAAGGCCAGTCCCAGTTTGCAGTACTGGGCCATGTTTCAGAAGGTGCAGGATCCTTGTATTCGGGAGCAAGGCTGTTTCTATTGTGACATTTTCTGCACAACAAAAGCACTCATCCTTTCAAGTTAAATCAACAGTTGTACCAACATGGCTAACAGGATTGCAGTCAGATTCTCAATTGCCTTTAAAAGAAGAGAAAATGCTATGACATTTGAGGATGACGCTAATAGCATCACTAAAATAAATTACATGAATGTTATCTATTTTTCTGAGTGGCTTTTAGAGTCTTTAGAATGCTTTTGGGATTGTTATTGTTGAGTATTATTAACAAAGTACCATTTATTTCCATGTAATTCATCTTCTGCAATACTTGATAGTCCTAAAGTAATGGAAGAGTCAATTGTAACTGGAAATTAACAAAATGAAGCACCAGAAAATATAAGATGCTATCAAATATGAAAGTAAACAAGTTTCTGAAATTAAAAAACGTAAGTTTGCAGCTTTCATTACTTTACATGAACAGGTGTGATAATGTGTGTAGGGTGACAAGAGATTTAACCATGGCTGTTAAGCTAAAAAAGAGCTTGTGTATAATAAATAGATTTAATTTCCAAACAAAATTGAATCTTGCTCAAAATGAACACTTCTGTCTGTATTCATCCCCAACTGGCGAATTTCTGTAGAATACTTGTGCCCCGACTTCTAGGCCTTCTCTGCAGAAGCCTACGTTTTACGCTGTCACCAAGCAAGCCTGACTTTGAGTTTAAAACCAGAACAGGTGGGTTTCAGGGAATTCAAGGATTCTGAACTTTGTCTAACAAACTTTGTCTTGGACGCTCTGAGAAAACGAGGAGAATATGTGTTTTGACTTACAAGAAAGGATTAAAAGCTAGAGATGACATAAATTGTATATGATTGTTTTGAGGAAGCATTCAGTTCTCCAAGTGTGCTGTTCTCAGTTTGCAGGGGCAGAGAGTTAAAGAATTTCAGTGACTGCCTTTGACTAGAAAGTTTACACAAGCCCTCACGCTTGTTCATTTGTCAGACCATGACACTGTGAGGATACTACAGCATGCAGCATCCCTGAGATGGTGTAGGCCACATTTATATCTGTCTAGATGTATCTTTTACGTGTTCAACAGCAATATAATCAAGAGCTCAGGCAGAGTCCAGGGCTAAGATCCTGTTTCGGCTCAATAATCCAAGCTGCAGTGACTGTTCTTGCCACATTTTATGTGTGATAGTATAATGCGACACTTTTCAGCTTTTGATGAGGTCCCAAAGGTCCCTGGATAAAGTCACAGTGAAGAACGAATTCCAGTTCTTATGATCATGACACAAGAGTCCTGAAAAAGAGCCTGTTTATGGAATCATTGCATTACAATTAGTTCAGCACGATCCTTCCATGAGGAATTCAGGACCCTGTTTGCAGCATCTGTCGAAATAATTGCACTTCTCAGTGATTTTTATCCCTCTATTCCCTGTTTTAAGTATATTCATTAATTAAATGGCTCAGCTTATTTCAACATGGCCGTGAACTGAAATGAGCAGTACATTGTGCTCATTATCCTCTGGGCATATTGCTTTGAACTCACACAAACTAAAAGGCTTTCTCTCTGCTCATTCTCTTTCTTTGTGCCTTTTCTATTTCTTCATTTGTTCTTGTTACAGAGACAATACTGTAAGTTGAAAAACTGAATGTTACCTGCTGAACTGTAGGTGACAGGAAATCACCGGCTCACCAGAGGGCCAGAATTGCAGGGCTGTGGGCACACAAGGTGTGCAAAGGATCAGGGCTTCCGAAATAGGTAGTTTTCCTTCTGGAGACAGAGCAATGGTGCAGACTGGGGCAAGTTAGGGGACATAGGGCTGGGGATCTGAGATGCTAAATGAAGGTGTCACACTGGGAGACAAGGGTTAGAGAGAGCATGGAGTATCGTTCCTTGCTGGAAGGGAAGGTATGGAGATGACAATGATGGGAAGGGTGCAGGGCATTTGGCCCAGGGAGGTGTTGGCTTGTATGGCAGGACAGCAGGACAGAAGTGCAAGTGGGACTTCTCTGGTGCAGAAGTTTACCGTGTGCTGCTCCTCCAACACCTCTGCTGAAACCGCTCAATGGGAAAAGGCAGATGAACAAAGCTGAAATCATATGCAAAGAAGTAATATTTAAGGAACATTTTAATGTAGCAATTTTAATGACTTCCGATTTCCTGCTTGGGAAATGTGTAACTGATTAAGTCTATGACATTTGTTTAACTCAAACAATAAGACATGCTTCATGTCATCAGAGGTATTTACTAGAGACAGATTTTCCTGGGGGGAGAATTTGTAAATTAAACATGAAAATACCTGTTTATTACCTTTCTGGATTTCTGATAATGCTGTTGTTGACACTGATTAGTCATGTTGAGTATCCACAATAACAGAACTTCTTTGAGAGTAGGAAATAATTGTTGTTTTAAGGTGACAACTCATGTTTAAAACCAGTCAAGGGAATAAGTCTTATAACTCAAATATCAGATCATGGATAAATATGTGTTTACATAATCTGTTGCTCATGAATAGAGACCTCAATGTACTCCAGGATGAGTGAGAGAGTAGTTGGGACTACCCAATGCTGTAAAGCAAGTAAACTATTTCTTATTCCTACAGTGACATTTTACATGAGGGCTGTATACAAAATTACAGCCAAAAAAGCCCTGTGGTATGAAGGTCCTGGAAGTCTCAGAATAAACAGTCTCAACTGGTAATCTTAAAATTACAGTAGATTCTAGGATTAAGAAAGTATTGTCCCATCAAACACTCAGAACAAAAAAGATACTGCACAGCTCTGCAAACCAGCCTCAATTGTGAACATATCGTCCCTCTCTGTGTGCATTAAGCACTGCTTTGAAGCCCCTCTGTAGCCAAAACAACTCACAGTGTCATTTCTGTGCAGAGGAGCTGCTGACTTTCAGATCTTGTTTTGCTTTGAATGAGTAGATACTTCTGTGCTACTTGTTGCCCTCTGGTACTGATAAAGCCAGCGTCTCACTGATGTGAGAAAATTGTTGTGACTTTGCAGAAGGAGGCAGCTGTTTTCTGCTATGCCAGCAGAAAGCTGGGCACTGCTGATGTTTCCCCTTAAGACAGTCCCTGCTTTTGTACAGAGCTGAGGAATTTGCTTGGTGTCTTCTCATATTGCAAGGCAAGTGTGCCAAGAATTTGACACCTGCACTTCACTGCTGGCCCACATCACATACCTCCTGGGAAACCTCATCATGTCTAGTCATGCAGAGTAGCAGGGGACCCTTGAGCCTATGTTTTGCTTAGTCTGCCCATTTAGCTTCCGTGCTCGGCACTACCTGATTTATGTCTGGTTTCCCAGTAGAATATGTTGTGTCTAATTGGACATTATTCCAAATGTCACAACAGTAACCAAATCTGACAGTTCAGCTGAGAACTGAAATAATGAGTTAAATAATGCACATTGGAAAAGTTAATCCTTAAAAATCCGTTAGACGTATCTAGTTTTCCAGGTCAAAGCAAAGCTATATTTAACCTTTTAAAGGAATTCACAGATTTGGGAATGGGGGACAAACACAAGACAGAGCAGTCATACTGTGAAGTGTGCAAGCTCATCTCATGGCGCAAACCAGATTTGCCTCTATCATGATAGGGGCAACTAAGATTGGATTTTGTTTCACTTCCCCCAGATCTTGTCTCAGCAGATGACAGCCAGATACAGAAATAAAACAAAGTACCATATTGGAGAGATATTAAATCCTGCTGCCAACAATTGGCTTCATTTTTCTAGCTATTGATTGTTGTCAAGGTCCTGTCTAGGGAAGGATACAGAAGGTTTATGACAGCTTACAGAAAAACCAAATCTTTAACTTCTTGCTCTGAGTACATTTCAATCTTGCTACTTAAATTCTCTCACAAACACTGTCACTTTATTCTTTAGATCAAGTGTTGCAGGAAGGCACAAAGTTATAACCTATCTCCTCTGGGACAAGAAGGCAGACTGATGGAAATGTCCTGTGGGTCAGGCTGTGTCATCTGAAGTTACGCTACTGAGAGCATGTGTCTGTGACTCTTTCATGCAATGAGCAATGCAGCACATCACAGAGACCCTCTAAACATATCAGAAGTCTCAAAACCAAGTTTTTTCTTTACTCTTTGATTTCAACAGCAGCCTCACAAGTTGCCACCTAACTCCCTTAGTCCTTTGGATTTGTCCTATGCCATATATGCCATACATGCCATATAGATCTTGTGAATACAGAAGCTGTCGCATTTCTCCCATCTGGAATCACTTCTGCCTAATCACTTCTCCCAGAAAACTAAAAGAACACTTTTTCCCCAAGGAGGTGAAATAAGTTGGCAGAAAACTACTCCAGCCAGAGGCTGTAGCAGTTGGGGGAAGGGTGTGTGTGTGAAGCAATCACAAGACAGCAACAACATTCCTGCATTCCTCAGTTCTTGCAACTAGCCAACATGTACAATCTCTTTAACAGTTGTAGGGAATCCTTCATTCATTGTTTCATTATGTTTGTTCTGTTTTTCTCCATCTATTTCACACATGGAGACACAAGCTAGACCAGTGTAAAACTTTCTTTGATCTGTGCTCCAGAAAATCTGTATCAAGTCAGCCGCACATTTCTAAGGAGATTAAATTTGCCCTTGTGGTTCATCTGAAGCCTGGCAGATCTCCTTTGCATGTTCTGTGGTACAGCATCCCAAACCAGTAAAACCCTACAGCCCATGTGTAATTTTAAGCATATGAGACCTCCTTCTATGGGAGTTACTAATTTAAAGTTAAACATGTTTAAAGCTTTACGCAAGTGAAATGCCCTGCATTTGTACACTTAGATGTGACCTTTATTCGATGATTATTGAAATGCTCTGGGCTTGTAATTTTTATTTTTTCTTAGACTGCTTTAAAGACGTGAAAAATGCTTGATGTCTTCACATGAAGAGCTGGAATCTCTTTGGTGTTTTTATGCAATGGCAACAAAAGAACCTAAGTTAGGACATTTGTTCCAAAGGCAAGACAAGGACATAGCTAAGAATTTTTGAGAAATTTGTACGAAATTGTATGTGACACAATATCTCCTCTTTGTCTCCACGAGGTTACAGGCTCAGCCGAAGATCAAAGAAAGATCTGTAGCCCAGGTAAGGACCCAAAGTGCAGGAAAGTTCAGAGACTTAAGGGACAACACTACCAAGGATTGAAGTGATGTAGGACTTGAGACTGTAAGCATAACAGACTGGTTTCTCCAGTAATTAGGGATGGTGCATTTTGGGGATTTAACACCTACCCCTCAGTTCTAGGAGTCAACATCACCACAAGAACAGTTTTTGACAGAAATAAAGGCTGTGAACCAACTCTAGGTATACTAGACTCAGCTTAATTAACAACAGAAATGCAGTGTTTTCTTCTAGGTCTGAGATATTTGCCCTGCATGACAAGGGAAAGAGTCAGAGAGAGCATGTAACTTTACAGTCCAGTGGCCAACATCATAAGAATGTGTTCATCAGCTAATTTACCTAAACTTTTTCTTGATTGCAAAACAAATCTGAAAGACTGTCATGCCTGGTGAAATTGATGTCTTCGTACATTTTTATAAAATGTCTTTTTTTGATCTGTGTTGCTATATTTAGCTAAGTATATCCTGCAAGATAAATTTTAATGCCATTTACAGTTGAAAATAGTCTTGTGAGGTCAGCAGCCAGACATAGAAGGGAATCACCCTCAGAAGTATTCTGGACTGTGCATATCCTCTCTCATCAATGAAAATATTCCCATTGTGGTGCACATCATCCATCTACTAAATGTCAAGTCAAATGTCAAGGTAAAACGTTATGAAGGAAGAGAGAGCAGGAGGAAACCATGCTTTGTTTTCTTCTCCTGCACTGTTTTTTAGCCTTTTTGAAAGCTGAAAGCTTTTCCAAAATGTGTTTCCTCTGAATAAGCTGCATGTTTCTTTATGGTTTCTGATGAGAATCTAAGTCACTGATAGCTTTGATTTGCATATTTATTCTTTTTTTTGCAAGAAAAGTAAAGATCAGTTTCTTGTGTGAATCTGAAATCTATTACAAGCATCTCAGTTCTTGTCTAGGAGGTATTGAGTGAAATACTTTATCTGAAAAATGAATTGCTTCTTCTAATCTTTTCAACATATCACGAACAAATAAGATAAGAAAAACCACCAAAACAAAGCAAAATGAAAAGCAACAAATCAGTTTGATTCTATGAAATAGGACTATGGAAAACCTAAGCTGATGGGGGTTGGTGTTATTTGTGGGATCTGCAGCATGGGAAAGCTGAGGGAGATAATCTTAAGGGGACATCTTGATATAGGTCCTAGGACTGAGAGGATAAAGGGATCTCTCTGCTAATAAAAAGTTAGGAATGAGCAAGGATTTTATACTCTTTTGATGATATTGATAAAGCCATTTTGACTTCTTGTTTCAGTGACTTTAAGTGCTGGAATAAGACAGCCCAGAGGGCTGTGCTAATGCAGTACGTTCAATATCAATCTAGCCCTGATGCTTCAAAAGCCAGGTCTAACCTCTCTGTCATCTGCTGTGCCTCCACTTCCAAATTATTCACTGCACAGAATTAAACGGCATTGTAGCTCTGAGGAATCAGGAGATTTGTGCTTGCTGCCATCGAGCCTGCATTTGATAT
Organism: Coccyzus lansbergi; assembly: GCA_033558105.1. Lineage (NCBI taxonomy): Eukaryota > Metazoa > Chordata > Aves > Cuculiformes > Coccyzidae > Coccyzus > Coccyzus lansbergi. The sequence goes on from JAUMJK010001135.1 coordinate 1,717,804, forward strand.
TCAATCTTCAGCCCATAAAAGTTGCAACTCATACTACTAAAATACACTCACAGAAGCTGAACTGATTTAGCCATCACTACTGCACAGAGCTAGAAAGGAAGAGAGGCAAGTTGCCATGTTTTTTGAACCCTGCCTCATAAATACCCTTTGCTTTGATGTTTCAGATGGCCTTAACATCTATCATCAGTTACAGCCTTCCACAACTTATTCAGTAAGCCGATGTTTGTAAATAAAGTGGTAGTTTTAATCCAAAGTAGTAAAAGGTCAGTTTGGGAAGGAAGAATGATTTACATATGGATCCCATCTCTGGTCTTGCAGAAGAGCCAGACAGCCCCTCAGGCTGAGTGAGAAAAAATTAAGTAGATTGTGACATATTTCTATGATATCAGGGAAGCAACGATGAGGAGGAATTTCTGGCAATGTATGTTCTCTTTTTAGTAAAGCATCTTGTGTAAACTACTCCCGTGGTTTTTATTCACAGTCCTTTAAAACTCCAGGAGCCCTTCTCATCCCCAGAGGTCTCTGCCTTTGCTCTCAATGACCTCCACATGGGAGCTAGCTCATACACTGAAATACCACTCTCCCTCAATGATTCTCTGTCAGAGGTGGAGGTCACGGCAGGGGCCCTGCAGGGAGAGGTGCTCCCAGCTGCTGCCTTTTCTTTCCCTCTTTCCTTGAGCCACATGCACTTTGCTGACAGTTTTCTAGCTTTTGTGATATCTGGAATTCATCATTTGACGTAAAAAACACAACATTCTTGCAGGAAATGTGTCCTTGGTAGCTCAACATTGAAGGACTGCATACATGTAAACCATAGATAACCACAGTAAGCAACCCAGAACTTTCCTCCAGGTTTAGCACTGATGACAAGAAAGGGAAATCTCCCATATATTACAGTTCTTCTTTCAAAAGTTTGCCAGCAAACAGCCATGAATCTCCTTTGTTCTTAACAAGGGTCTGCTTGTGCATGGTGCTGGCTAGCACCATGGTGGGGAAGGCAGCCCACGAGCAAGGGGGGATGTCTACATTGAAGGTCAGTTATGTCTCCTCCAATGCAAAATGAACGTAATGTCCTCAAAACCCATGTGACTGCTGTTGCAATCGGTACCCAGCATTGCCCTGTTGTTTCTTTCTACTTGTACGTCTTGTCAGCAATTGTTTCACTCGTGGTCATGAACAGTGAGGAGTAGCACAGAGATGTTTTACTCCTACAGGCTTCTGTCAATGTGATTTAGCCAAGCATGGGAATCACGGGAACTGAAGGGCCAGATCCACACCAGACTGTCCGTGTGGATCTCAATAACAAATACCTGTAACTCTTTTCGCTGTCAAAGAGCAAGCTTCTCTATCACTGGCTGTTAAGCCCATTAAACAAAAATAAATAGCATTATTTTAAGCAATGGTTATTTCATTACTGTGGTAAAAGAGATTGTGGCCATTTAGAGGACCATGATACTATCTGTAATATAATTAGATGATCCTGAAAAAGCAGGACTGGAATTCAATCACTCTGAGCAATCCGCATGCACTTCCTGAAGGTTATCAATCTGTGTCAGGGGAATCCTATTGTTCTCCATCCCCAGAGTCTCCTTCTCCTACAACATACAAAGGGCTTTTTTTGTCAGGACCAACAAATCTACTTCCCCAGCTTAGCTAAAGATAAGAAAACAATGCCTGGACTATCCAAACAATTTGTCTTCCTTTAAGACCTTTGCTTTTCTCCTTCTAGGTTTCACTGTTACCCTAGTTCGGATATTGCTGATGTACAACTGGAAACACTTTCCCTGGGGTAAGACTCTGTTGATTTTTACACCAGTGTAAAACTGTAAATAAGTGAAAATCATTCTGAGTTTGGAACAGGATAGTGAACAGTAGCATTCACATCTCTCACTCAATAGCTCATATGGAATTGATAAAAAGTTATTAAAAATGTAACTTGGCATCCAAGTTCCTTCTTTGATGTCCTTAATGCAGAATTAGGTTTTTTATTGCCCCTTCCCAGCTGTGTACTGTGAGATTTGATTTGTAAACACTGGCCCAAGATTCAACATTCATTCATTAATTCTTCCAAGAATGTTCTGTTTTGTAACCAGAAACTGAATTACTTCCTCTGCTTAATTTTAGGGCTTTCCACTTTTTGGCTAGGAAATTGAATTACCCATGTTGGTTTTCTTTTTCCACTATGTCATAATACATAACTCTTCTCTGTTAAATTATATACAATGTCCTTCCAGCAGGTAAAATTCCACCTAATTCATACCTGTCCAAGCTTGCTGAGGTTAATAGGAGTTACATTAGTGAAACTGAAGCCAGAATGGAGTTGGTATCTATATTCTGTGGAAGGCCTCCAGGGTTTAGACAACCTGGGAGAATTAAAATGAAGTGTCTGACTCAACAAGGCTACCATTAGCAAATGGTTCTCAATTGCAATTGTTGCAGCTTTTCTAAAGAGAAAACTTTCCTTAAGAATCACATCTCGCCAGCAGCAGTGAAAACTCCAGTAGGCACTCTCCGTAAACATGCGATGCCACAGCAGTCAGAGGAGATTAACGGCATTTCCCCAAGGCTTCCCGGTGGAATCAATGCTTGCTAATCTTTAGAAAATTACACTAACAAGCTCCAGGCCTGAACTGCAGGAATTTGGCACACCAGTCTCTGAAATCATGCACAGGCCATTAATGTATCAAGGTTTTAATGAAGCAGAAAATCTCTACTAAGCAGAAGCCAGAGGGATGCTTTAAGGTTCCCACCTCTCCTAAGCTGGTCTTGTGACAGACGGTCAACTCCAAAAGCAAAAAGGTTACATTTGGGACTGATCTAATTTGGGGAGCAGCCCCCTGGACCTCACAGGTATTTAGGCTTTGAAGTCCATGCAGGTGATGTTCAGCAGCTCTTGAGAAATCCATACATTTCTCTGCATGTGTTGGCAGTGATAATGAATGGCCCAACAGAGGGTTTTGCAGAGCATCAACAGGCAGACAACCGTATCTTATCATCAGGAAAGCCATGTGTATCTGCATCTTTATATGTGGTCCTTATATTTGCAACAATTAAAAAAATAACATAATATCTTTTTGTTTGTTCTTTGGGGTCAAGTATTTGACTTTCAAATCCCTAGGGGTCAGTTCCTCCAGAACAAAAGACACTCGATTTCTCCACTGCCCTGAGGTGGGGTCTCAGTTCCATTTTTGTTCTTGGATGTGGGGCTTTTCTTCATCTCTATCAGCATCTATTGTTTCCATTCTGCAAACCCTGTCAATTAAAAGCCTCAAACAACTTTTCATTCAGACAGAAACAACCAGGCATACATCTTAAGAATTTCTGTTTTCCAGAGCTACTTAACCTCTGTGACCTCATTTCTCAGATTTTAACAAGAAAACTTTTATCATTTTTTTCCATATTGCTGTTTCTGACAAAGGGGAAGGGTAAGTATTAACTTAAATTTGGCTCTGAATTAAAAATGTTGCAGAACCAGCATTTTCTTTAATGCAGTCTTTGAACAATTGGAATGTTTCCTTGCATAAAACCTTCAGTGAAAACTATGTCTGAAGCCAATATTTAACCCCCTGCAGGGTGTGAAACCTACATATTTCAGCACGGACGCTGCTGCAATCCCTATGCCATGAGAATCAATATCAATTTTATTTGCAATGGGAACGGGATTTCATACTAATACAATGGTTACGAAGCAGTTTACTCCAGCTGCAGATCTACTATTAAATGGGAAATTTAAAACAAGAGGCAAATAACTAGAAAACCTGCTACTTGAAAAAATGACTTAGAAATAGATTCAGGTTCTTCTCTCTCTGCTGTCAGTTTTCTGGCTTTACACTCCCTGTGTTCCTGCTTTATAGGGTCAGGGTTCTCATTTTCTCTGTTGTTTTCTACAACACACACCCAAGCAGAAGGGCAGTCGGCCATAAATGAGAATCAAGCCCAAAATATTTCCAGGTACAGAGAAGACAGACAGCTGGATACAGAATCCTCTGATGAAGTTCAGGTTTTGTGAACTAGAATTTCACTTATGCTCCACTGTAAATGTTTCTGCCTATCCTGGGTGGGATGGGGTGGTATTGTTTTACATTTCAGAGTTCCATGACCCAGGGAAACCATCGGAGCCTGTAAACACAGGCTCTGCTCAGTCCTTCCTCTTGGAAACACTCTTCTGTCAACGCTGGTCTGCTGTCAACCATGCTCTTCTAGCTTTTCACTATTCACTTTCAATCAGTCCATGACCCCAGCCAGGGTCAAAACTTGCAGACTTTGGAACAGAGGATAATTGCAGTTCCGAGTGCTAATTGTGCTTTGGGGTGGGGACGGTTACTCTGTTCACTTTGCACAGTAGCTGGAACAACAAAGGCTTGCTCTGCAATGAGACCTCCCCGGTGTTACACCCATAGCTTGCAATGCCAGCCAATAAATTTTTTTTCACAGGGACGTATCTTGGGATGTGATGTGGCACTGCTGACCATTAATTCTCAAGGTCCAGGCTGACTGAACCATAAAAACCATATGCTCTGATTTTAACTCTTCACATTGTTTTTCCTTTTCTTGTTTTGGACCTAGTCTTAAAGTTTTTCTTCTTTCCTTAAATAAGAGTTTCATCCTCTCTGAGGAATTGCTACGGATTCCAGGATTTGCCCTCATCTCCCGACCTTGGGCTTGCAGCGCTTTCCAGCGCGGTGAGAGGGAGAAAACATGCACCATACAAGGACAAGCAGCAGCAGCAATGGGGCTGGCCCACACCCTTTTCACTTGGTGGAAAGGCTCCAGCTGGCTTCAGTGGGAGTTGGATCAGTCCCATACAGGGAAGGGTAATGATCTAGCCATCTAGCCTGGCATTTGTTAGACCAGAGCAGCAGCAGAAGTGCAGACATTACTTATGTCCCAAGATATGCAGGGCTAAGGCCAAGATTTCTTGTGGATCTGCAAGCTTAACAGGGTTCTCTGGGGCCCTTTTCATGCCTCAGTGGTTTTGCCAGGAACCCAGTAACCCCTCATCTTCTAAGTAGTGCACCAGGGTACTCGTGCTTCTCTGATCAGCAAGCCTCTCTTTTCATGGTGGCCCCAAACCTCAGATCTGGAAGGAAATAGTTTACAAAGCCCTCAATTGAAAATATGCTGCTCTTGTTTCAGAGAAACTAGAATTTATTCTGTACATCTGTTTTTCACTGGATGTGGAAATTTAAACCACTTTGAGCTAGTATATAATGAGGAGAAGGTGAAACCAGCTGAAATGTCTCTTGATGAAACTGGTTGGCAGACTCTCTGCCTTTCTATTTGAAGTTACCATTCCAGGCAAACAGAGTTGAAGCTCATAGGATTTTTATTTTTTATGAAAATTTGGAAACTGATGAAAAATATTGACATTCGGTTTGTGGCATATCCAACAAAAAGATTTTTATTAAGAGTGAATATTATTATCTAAAGTATACTTGTTTCAGTGGTCACTTTATAAGTAGTGACAGTAATTACTCCCCTTTTGGGAGGGAAAGCCATTAGTTATTACTGTGTTTAACATGTTATGTCTATGTTTTCAGAAGCTGCTTTTCTTAATTAATCACTGCTTCAGTAAATGTATTGTGTCTAATGCGTTTGCTTATGCATTCCTGAGACTTTGCATTTGTCTCAGCAGTCGCTTGGAAGTTGCTGACTGCAACTCTTACTAACGGGTTGAACTTGCAAATATCCACTTGCAGGAAGTTGCTTATCTTGTCAGTTATTATTCCAATATCTGTTCTAATCTCTTAGCAATTAATTACTTGCAAGGCAATCAGGATGAAACCATGTTACATGTAGTTCTAAATCTAGGTTGGTGTAGAGGAGGGAGAGCAGCATTTTTTCTTCCTAAGAGAGAGAGAGAGAGAAAGACTGTAGGAGTTCATCTGCTCTGCTGGATCATGTGTGACTTGTGTGTAAGTTATGGAATCTCTGACCTAAATTCCAATGCTTTCTCATGGGTATAATGGTGCCCTCCTATCTGTGGGAGTGGTTTATTAGTCTTCATTTTCCCTTAATTTGAGTAACTTCTTTCTCTTGAATCAAACAATGTTTAAGTCTGTTTTCCTTGATAGTTCTTTGAGAATGAGGAGTTGCTTTGAAATAATTTACAATTATTGTAAAGAAGCTGATTATTGAGATGTTTAAATATACTTTACACGGATAAGTTCATTGGGCACTGGAACAGGCTGCCCAGGGAGGTGGTTGAGTCACCTTCCCTTTTGGTGTTTAAGGGACAGGTAGAAGACATGCTGAGAGACATGGTTTAGTATTTGATAGGAATGGTTGGATGCAATGATCTGGTGGTCTCTTCCAATCTGATGATTCTATGATTCTACCAGTTTAGGTTAATAACAGCAGTGTGAAAAACTACCTGTATGGAATTCAACAGCATAGCTCCAAACTACTTCTCCTTTAGGCAGCTCAGCAATGAATCCTAAGCTGTTAATTGGCAAGAACCTACTTCAGCCAAGTTTTGCAGCTTACATATTGACACAGAGTTGACTGCAGAAAACAGAGGGTCCTCTGCTCAAGCAATTGTCAGAAAGACATTTGAAGGAGGTACAGAGCTGCCTTGAAGTTTCTAGAAGCAGATCTAACTATTTCCAGCTGGGAATCATCCAGTAAATAGCTATGCACAGGGTGCTTATTGTTACTACTCTTTAAAACCTTATGTTCAAATTAAGTAATACTTTGCTTTGCAAAAGCTGCCTCAGACTAACAGCTTGCAACAAGATCCCTAAGGAAAGAGGTAGATGAATTGGAACCCAGATGCAGCTAGATAGATTTCCTACAAAGCTAGTTTAGGAGAAGTGTGATTTCACCCCTTGATACAAATACAGGAGGTCTCACATCTGATGGAGCCAGAGATGAAGAGACATAACTAATTCTTCTGCTGTTACATTTCAGTTAGGAATCTGGAGAAGCTCAATGTAAATGCCATAACGTTTCAGTCACATTCGCAAACAGCTGATTAAGTCTGCACGGAAAAGTAAATCTGCCCTGCTGCAAACAGCATGTCCTGGGTTTCTTTAGCAGACGTGTTCAGTTAATCGAGACAGAGGGTTTGCAAGAACTGCAGGTTCTCCTGAAATGAAACTCCAGATGAAAGGGGCACAGTGTTTGCTTCCATTACCTTGTCATAGAAGGAATTTCCCTCTACATACGCATACGTGCTCAGCAAAATATGGATGTGGTGCTTGCAAACCTCAGTGCTCATTGCTCCAACACTGACTTTCAACATTGCAATGCATTCTCCTTACAAGGACCCTTCCCATGCCTACAGCTGCTCCAGAGAGCTGTGGGATGTGTCCTTTGCCTGTCAGCTGAATTAGCCTTACCATTTTGTCTCTGAAGGACTTGATGGAATAAAAAATGCTTTGAATCTTCTTCTACAGCTACTGAGCCACTACTTACTCCCAGCATATGGGCTTTAGGGTGTATCACTGCTTTGGCATAAAGTATAAAGTGGAAAAAGTACAGCGGAAGAGGTGTTCGCTCTGAGTGGAAGAGGTGAAGTTCTGAGCACCCAAATGTACGTGGACAACAAAGGAGTTGGTATTTAACCACACAAAAAGCTATGATTAAAATAATCCTCCATTCTCCTTTTTGCAGCTCTTTGGGGGAATTAGGTCAAGAAAGTAACAAAAGAATGCCACAGTCTGCCAATAATGTAATTAAGGAGCCAGGCCTCATCTGAGCTTTCTCTTGCCAAAAAGATTGCTGGATCTACGTTGGAAAAAATAAAATTCAAGACTTAAAAGAGAAGATGGAGAGATATTGTGAAAGAATATTTGAATATTCAGCTATTCACTTCCCCCAGTTCCCTTAATGATCTCAGAACACAGAAAACATGAATGATGAAATAATGCAGCTACTTTGGAAAGACTGGGCAATAAACATTGATTTGTTAGGGCTGGTTACACTCAAGAACATGTTAATGGCTTTGAAAGATAGGTAGACTTGGATGGGGACCTGGAACTCAAGCCAAATCAACAGCAAAAATTTATCCCACCCTATGAAAATGTGCTGAAAGAATGGTCCAAACAAACCAGATGATCTGATTTGGCCTGGATGTTTCTGGAGCCTAATACAGGGGTCAAGCCCTTCATCTTGATGCCTATGTCAGACCATTCAATGTAGACTAAAAATAATTTTGCCCAGGGAGGAGGTTGAGTCACCATCTGTGGAGGTATTTAAAAGACATGTTGACGAGGTGCTTAGGGACATAGTTTAGTGGCAGATAGGAATGGTTAGACTTGATGATCCAAGAGGTCTTTTCCAACTTGGTGATTCTATGATAATTCTATGGTTCCTCTGAAAAAAAAACCCACAGTGTCCACCAAAACCTAATCGACCCATGAGACTAGGGTGTTCAGTGGTCTCTAAGATACTTTGAGAATGTTCTCTTGCTCCTAGTTACCTGTTCACAGAGGCCTTAGGTTGCCATGTTTCAGGCTGGACAAAATATATAACTACTTCCTCTGTAGAAACTACTGGAACACTGGAATGTGTCCAGAGTTGCTGGACACTAGAAATCTCAGATAAATAAACCCTGAAGTAGCAAAAGTTATGTTAAGTGGGGCAAAATTTAAGTTCTGTGTAAATCCAAACTCAAACTCTGGCAAGCCGTACGCTCACTCTGTGGGTATTAAGTTTGCTTCCTGTATAAGGAAGAGCTATAATGAAGCCATCAGAGATTTGATGTTGCTCCATTTCTTTTTGAAAGCACAGGCTAGAGGAGTATGAACAAGCAAGAAACGTGCTAGAGATTAAATTTTTATGTACGTATGTAAACATTTAATTATATAGGAATGTATCTATAATTTGTGTTTATATAACATGTAGAGTTATATAATAAGTAATATTTAATTAGAGCACTGAACAAAAACTAAATAATCGTTTTCCAGCACATAAAAATCACATAGTGAATGGCAAAAGCAGCTGTGCCATGCTGAGCTGGGAGCATACTCTCATGAAAGTTAGAGATGCAACTATCTTCTATAGCCACATTCAGCACTATGTAATGACAAATCCTAGGTCTGTAACACTGTCTTTCATTTTGCCTTTAATGTCTGCCTGGTGCTTGTAGGGCGTTTAGAAAGTTTTTGCTTTGCACTTAGCTAACAACATCCAGATTGTTTTGCTGGAGCAGTAGGGGCACCCATTTCTGAAGTCTCTGTGCAATATTCAAAGCATTGACATTGTAATAGAGATGTCATCATTTCTCATGCTGTTTTTCTCCTATAATGTAAACATCCTTCTCTGTTCTCCTTTGTCTGCCTTGCCCAAATGGTTTACTGCAGCTGCACAAGAGTGGAGCATGGAAGCAAACTGAACGTGGTAGTGAATGCAAAGCATCGATTGACTGCGACTGAGGCACAGCACATCCAAAGTACCTTTATGTTTCCCCTTTATGTCAGGAATGGGAAACGCTGTAATAGGCAGCATCTGTGGCAAAACGCAAGTTACTGTCATCCTAAAAATGAGTGGCTCAGTGGAGGACAATAACTTTCCCATTAAAGAGACTATTCAGATGGAAAGTTTTCTGCTTAGCTACAAGGTAGAAGTTCTCCATGTGCCTTCCCTAGCCTCCTGAACAGTTCTGAACTAAATCAGCTGGATTACTAAATTTTGCCGTTCAAGACCTCACACAGAGACGAAAGGGGAGGAAACGCCTTCTATTATACTTCTTTCAGCACCTCCAAAACATTAGGATATGTCTGAAAAGAAGTCCCTATAAAAGAAGTACCTAGTTCAGCTGAGGAATTAAATTGGCCAAGATATAAGCTATGAGATGCACCCTCTTGATCAGGGCTGCATACATCAAAAAAAGTACATTACCTGAGGTTTCTTGTGTTTTCCTGCCATGCTAAAGCTTTCAAAAAGCTATCTGTCTGCCCAGAGGCATTTTGGAGAGGGCTTTTCCTCAGGTGTTCAAGAGCATGTGTGGATATCAGCAAGTGGTTTTCAGAGCTTTCTTGCAGGATATTTTTGCTTTGCAATGCCAATTTTGAATCGGTTGATTTCTGATTTTAGATGACGTCTAATTATAGTTAATGCCCAAGGCAAGAGGGAATTCAAAACAATGCCTAGGGAGAGTGCAAGGATAGAAGCTAGAGCCTGAGCTCCATCTGGGCACCAAGAACTGGTAGTGAATGAGATCCAGACCACTTAGCTGAGCTGTTGGACAGGAGAAAGCCTGCACGTACTCTTCAAACCAGGTAAATGATGAAAGCATATATACCGACCTCCAGATACTCTGCTGGAGACCATTAAAAGGAACACACCTAGATAAGCCCAGTCTACAGCAGCTCAAAACACTGTTGTCTATATTCAGCCAGCTTTAGATAAGACTTTTATCAAGAGGTCAAAGGCAAGTGGGATTTTCTGTAGCTTGTTTAACCCTGCCACTTGGATAAGAGAAGACAAAAAAAACCTATCTGCCTTCTCATAGCAAACTCCTTAAGAGCAATGGGATGATACAACGAATGTGACACTCAGGCTTCAAAATCCTTGGATCTCTTGTAAGAAATTATGAAGCAATACTCCCAACTGCAAGTCTTTATATCTCCATATGGCTGATGAGCTGCATGATGCTCACTGCACTGCATGGCAACTGATTCCCATAGAGCACTGAGACGATGGTGTGGTAGAACCAAAGCTCAAGGTTCACATCTATTCTGGAAAGCATTGCCATCGTCACAGCTGACATAAGGAAATGTAGTTTTTTTTCAGAGTCATTAAGACATCTGCCCTGTGGTTGGACTTGGGAAATCACTTAGTGTCCTTGCCAAAGTACTCATTGTCTCAGAGCAGCCACAGCAAAGAGTGAGGGAGTTCAGTTTTAATAGTATGAAGGAAGTGAGGTTAGAGGTTTTGGGAAGGAAGTCATATGCAAGCACAATTCTGATATACATCTGGTTCTTCATCTGCCTTGTTCGGTGTTTGCAAGTACCACTGACAGGCTTTTTATATATTAGGTAAGTTTGCTATATGGGGATCTAGGCAGGACACTTTTGTTATGGGAAACCATCTGCCTCTGGGGCTGCAGGCAGACAGTTTTCAAACTCTGGGAGACACCATCAAAATCAAAATGTTTGGCCCTGCCTAGTCTTTGTGGGTCAGTGCAGCAATCAGCCACCAAATAAGCAGTTTCAATCCTGTGTAAAATTGTGAATATTAAAAGGCTTGTGCCTTTTATCTGACTTCATTGGTGTTTGTGCTGACATGACTGCAAGGTCAGGCTCTGACTGATCTAAGACCATGGTCTAAGCGAGATATCATGTGCCCTGTGCTGCTCCAGAGCCCCCAGAGCACAGCTTTGGGCTTTTTTAGGGCCGGGGATCACTGAGTGTGATCTTGGTGCCTCCAGGGAATTCAGTCTGGCTGCTGTGCAGAACATGGTAAAGAGCTGCAATTTGCTGTAAAATCCATGTGAATCCACAGACCATATCTTTTATTTCAGGGTGAAATTGGTCCTTTGGGGAGATTTCTCTGAGTTTTTCAGTCTTTTACTTGGCTTCTCTCAGTGGCTGCAGAATGAAAACTTCACAGCATGTCCCACCTCATCCAAATATGCAGCAATCTCCACTGGACTGAAAAGAAAAGGGTTCCTGCTCCTCCCCAGTCCCTCCGACCTCCTCTCCCACCTCCCTGCAGGATGCTAACTGCTCACAGAGGCCTCTTTGGAGACAAAAGACTTTGGGACAATGATTCCCCAGAGGGAATTGGCTCAAGGGAGCATGTGGGCGAGAACCACAGCCCTGGTGGTACACTTGGAGGAATTGTTTGGGATTTGCAGTAGTGTCTCTGCAGTCACCACATCACAACAGAGGCACAGCCGCATGCTGCACCCCAAGAGCTTCTCCCCCAGACCTTCCTGCCTTGTAATTAATCCAATGTTTTGATTGTAGATTTGAAGATTGCCTACTAATTTTGTTAGCAGAATGCAGCATTTGTGAGAGTGCTACTCTAATAACATTCATCTGCTTAATTTATATCTCATATCCAATAAAGCTTGTTAAAAGCAGACACACTTTATATTCTTCTCTACAGGCCTTTCCAAACAGTCAGGGGCCACTTAACATTGACCTCTGCCAGGCTTTGTGAGGGCTTGAGGCCAGATGCTTAAAGAGAATCACCTGTCTATGTTTTGAGTTGCTTTTGATCTTTTATTTCATCCTATAAATTCCCAGTGGAGTTTGCTGGTAGCAAGCATCTGGCACAGGCAAAACAGACAGTTTTTCCCACTCAGAGAAGGATTGAATCCATATTGAAACCCTAGATTTGGTGTCTTCCTGTAGAGCTGGCAGCAAAATAATTCCGTGGACAGGGGGTTGCATTGTCTGCATTCAGTGTCTCCCCTCAAGAGATGATGCAGTTTCTTTTCTATGTTGTTTATCACAGTCACTGTGTGGGTGGGTACATGTAAGGGACTCCTTTTACTACAGTGAGCAATCCCAGTCACTAGCTGGGCTGTTAGGCAAGGAAAAAGGTAATGGTTATAATATTGCTGCTTTAGGATTTCTTACAAAAAGGACAGGTTGGAGGGTTTGACTATACAGAAGAAAGTGATGCCACCTATAATTGCTGGCCAGCACTTCCTCTAATTCTCCCTGAATTCACAAGGCAGATTTAGCTGAGGGAAGCTGAATCAGGACTATTTTTTAATTATGCTCATACTCACAACAAAGCCACTCTGGATTTACATGTTTTTACTGATTTCCTGAAACCAAGGTGAAGTCTGACTGGTTACACACAGGGCTAAGCCTTCCCAAGGCAGCCAAGAATATCAGGCAGAAGCACTAACTTGACTTTCTTTGTCACTGTGATGAGTGGAGTTGTTCTCCTGATGCATCTGACCCATAAGAAGCCCTTGGAAGTGCTATATCACCTTTTGCTGATCCCAGCATGCACCTGCAGTTCTCCAGGCCACATAATCCAGTTCCTGAGGGGAACATCAGGCAGGACCCCTCAGGCTGTTCACCAGCAACCGGGTTTGCAGGAGGTGGGAGGAGGCAGAGCAGCTGTAACGTTGCCCTCCCACTTGAACAATTAATATCAACAGTATCTAACCTACTTGACCTCCCAAAACCCAAATTACTCTAATCATTGCTCTTTGCTATTGGCCACAGCACCTAAACAGAGCTAGTGAGGAAACAGCAGGCCTGTAAATGCCCTGGATAAGGAATTGCAGCATCCCTGGCATGAAGGTACAGCGATTGTATCAAGCTAAAATGAGTCACCTCATGCTGCTTGAAGTTGTGCTCTGAGGAAATGCTCTCTTTGACATAATCTTTCCTTAAAAGTCCTATCTTTCCTCTGGGAAAGGGGAAGGCTTGGCTTAGGCTGGCCTACCTCACTTGGTTTTGGCTGGAAAAAGACATTTTTCCTTGGCTGCACAAACACCCCATGACTTTCACTCAGAACCTCCCTGAGAACATTTTTTTGAGCCCATTATTTAATTCACTCTAATCAGGCAGCACGAATCCTGGTTCCAAAAGTGATTTTATTCTCCTAGCCTGATAAAATGCCTGTCCTTTTATCCAGATACATCTTCTTTGCTGTAACAAATGATGCTGAATATTTCACAGGTCCTGGGGAGATGCTCCAGCCTCAGCCACATTCTTCCACTGCTGTCTGACTGTGATTTATGTTACTGCAGAATTTGCCTTATTGAAACCATTTGTGGAATGGAAATTTGCACAGATTCATGCACAGAAGATGACTTTCTGCCTAGTGATGATGTATGAAGTGATCTCATTTAACATCCTTGAAGGCAGAGGGAATTTTGTGTGAGGAACTGCACCACAAATCTTGAAGCAGAAAAATCTTGACTTAGTGATGTTTTGCATATTCCCTGGACAAGGATAAGGAAAAATATCTTTTTATTATGAATGACACAACTGAACACACTGTAAATTTTAACTAGTAGAGAATGTGCTTACCTCTTTGTTCACACACATTTTGCATCTGGCTAGATGTTCTTGTTGGGAGTGTGGCTGTTTGCTTTAATGTTTTTACTGGACTAATTGTTCAATGTGGATAAGTTATATACATTACAATATTTGTTGCTTTGCTCCACCTGCCAGTCTAACTGCCTGCCTGCTGAATGCCCAAGCAGGAGCCAAATCTAGCCAAGGCATTATAATAATACAAGGAGGTCTTATACCAGCATCATTTACATCAATTTTCATAGGATGGCTAAACAGCAACTTTATGTGGATGTAATCATCACCGAGCAAGTTGCTCTGCTTAAATAACGGTTTCCCAACTGTTGTATGTAGATAAGATATAGTTTAACAATGGCAGTTAATGTTCTCTCTTTCTTGCAATGATAGTTTAAGAACACCATCTGTCATCAAATACCTAGCCTTTAAAGTAACACAAGTCTGCTTAGCAATAAATTTGAATTTCTGATTATTATCAATGGTTGCACTTGCTCAAGATTTATGCCTGATTCCTACAACCGCTTCACAAGCTGCTAAGAATGCTTTATACTAGTAGTTGGAGTCATAAAAGTGCTGAGAAACGGTTTGTTAAACAAGAAATTGTTCTGACAGTCAAACTGCTTCTCTTCCCCCCCACCCTTTTCTTTTCTGAATGAGCAATTTTAAAGTGATCTTGATCAGACATGAACTGCTCTGTAGTGGTAAGGAGGGGCCTCCCTAACTGAACGGACTGAAGTCTCTCTTGGTTTAGATGTACACTGGGCTCCAGATGGAAGGATAACGTGGATATGAAATGGGCTGCAGCTGTCCTGCAGTTGTCCTATGATGACACAGCCCTGCCAGGGACTGCCAGGAAGAAGAATATCCAGAGAAGGTGAGAAATATATTCTTTCCAATGTTGCCATCTAGAGCAGTTTTTCTTAATCCTATAAAATATATAAAATTCCTTGGCTGGTTCCCAAGATAGATTTGAGGTAGAAGTATGTGAGGAACAGAAACTGGTGGCATGAAGAATTCCCTATTGAATATGAGTATAGAGCACCAAAGCACAGAGCCCTGGCCTATGCTGAGCAGTTATAACTCAGCAGTTCAGTCGTGCAGATGGAAAAAGATCTAATTCTGTCAAATCACCCACCCCCGTGCCTCAGTTTCCCCAGCTGATAGTAGGGATAATCCCGTCCAGGCATTGCATGCAGTACTTCGGGAAGTTAAGTTGAAATGGTTGTGTGTGTTGGAGGCATGCAAGTTAGAACATCAACAATCATTTTTATGTGAAGACCATGACCAGACGTTGAAATTTGGTATTGCAGGAGAATTCTGCAGCTACAATGCACAGACCCTAGTTTCTCCCAGGTAAGTGTCAGAACTGTATATCTGCCAAAAGAAAGTCCAGTAAACGGCATCTGAAGTAACTATTAATCTTTAGAATTTGTTGCTCCAAGTCCAGATTGCAACTACATGAAACAAATAAAAAGTTGAAAATAAATTAGGGAGATTTATTGTGAACAGTTTGTTTCACACTGGTTTGGGTTTCAGCAAGAGCACAGTGAAGTGAAATATCAGCACAAAGACATAAATTATGTAGGAATACTCTAAGAAAAAAACCTTGTTTATTCTGTGCAACCGGCTGTGTTATTTGTCACCTTACAACACAGGAGTCAGGACACTGGTGGGAGCTCTTGGTTGTTTCTGAAAGGTGCTTTATCAAGGTGCAGATATTAATATTGCAACAAACCAGGGAGATTTGTTTTTAAAAAGAATTGGAGGCATCGTGTTGTGTCAGACAAAGTTCTCTGAGCAATAAAAAATAAAGCTACAAATTGAAGTCTTATGGTAGTGATATATCCCTCTCTGGCTGTACAGAAGATATCTGAGTGAGCCTTTCACTAACTCCAGCACAAGGGCTGATTTCAGATGACGTTTGAGTGAGCTTTGGATGGAGGTGACAGTGACTTGTAAGTGCTGAGCTCTGCCTTCATCTAAAAGGAACTCTACAGTCATTAAGGGGTCACTTTGTGTAGCAGGAGACTGACCTGTGGACCTGTTGTCCACAGTTGTCCTTATTAAATGCAGAAAGACAAGACAGACTGAATGGAATGACCAGTTTAAAGGAAAACTAGGGTAAATACTGTTTAAATGGGTAACTACAGCTCTGAGAGGGAGGAGAACCAGCAGGATAGTGCAAAGCAGGTGGCAGGGTCCTGGAGTCATGGTTTTTGCTGAGATAGTCTTCTCAGCAGCCTGGTGGAGGGCAATGAAACCTCTGCGCCATGAAAGACTCTTCAGCCCAAATGCATGTTCCTGGTCTCTGTCTGTGCCTGAAAATAATGTGGCATGGGGTGCCCTCCACAATCCTGTCATCCCCCTAAAACCTTGCTCAGGCTTTACAGAGTAACTGCTATGTTGCATGCAGGAGCAATCTATGGATCAAGCACTGATGAAGATTATACAAATACAGAGCATTATATGGTCATCTCCATAGAGATCCCCTCTAAGAGACTTGCCATTAGAGCTCCTTTGGGAGTCAATAGACTCCATGAAGAGGCAATGCAGCTTGTCCTACCCGTCTCAGAAGGACCCCTTTATATTGCTACAGCTGTAAGGGACGTGACCATTGCCAGTTTAACTCTTCATCCTCTACTTTTCTTCCGTAATGTTAGTCTCTACTTGGCTTTTCTTGCCAGTAAATTCCATGGCATGAACTGAACAGCTTTTGTTACTAAGATTTCTACAGCAGCAGAGATACTGGCCAAAGAACAGTTATTGCTAGAAGCTCTGTAAACCCCTTATCTCTAAATAAATCAAATATATTCCATTGAATACAGAACTTCTAAAAGCCCCATCTCACTCATTCTTCATATTCCCATCACCATATTCTGGCAAGCTTAGAGACAAAATCCTTTGGCTGCTACCTACATCCAACTTGGGCACGGATCAAAGTGACTTGCCAAAGCTTTCAGATATAAGGAAGAATTGGGAGATATTTTTGTATTTGTCCACAGGGTCTAATACTCCTGCGCAGACCTTCTTTACGCAGACATAAAATGAATTAAATGCAGCCAGCAAGCCTCCACTCTGCTCTGCCTAGGCTATAGTTGAAGGCAAGTAGATCTTTGTGCTGATATCTCCACTAGTTTTGTGGTTCCATTTCCTCCTTCAGTTCAGGAGGAGGTTCTACAAGCTGCTGGAGGAGAAATTCATGGGGCATTATAAAATTAACAGCCCTCACATTTGGCTCGGGAAGCGCTGAACAACATTATTGAAGGCTGTGAAAGTATCTGCAGGCATATGTATACCTAAGTATATATGTATCTATATGCATGTATTGTAACAGTTGCCCTGTTCTCATGCTTTTCTTTGGCACTTTCCTCTGCCTCTGCCCCTGGCAGGATGCTGGGATGCTTTCAGCCTAATTTCATTAGTCCATTATTGTCCTTCAGGCACTTGGGTGCCTGAACATCCTTGTAGGTATCTAAAACACCATGTCCAGTCTCTCCGTTTCTTACATTGTCAGGCACAGCCTGACTCACTTCCTCTTCCTTGCTTTTTTCCATTTGGTCATATAATTTCTAAACCACCTTCCTTCCTTATTCTCCACCCATGCATATGGATTTTTTTCCCTCCAATAGCCACGTTGTCTTCCCCTTCTTTGAAATTATTTACAGAAAGATAACGTCAACTCTGCTTAATTAAAGCTCCTGCTTGTTTATCATATCTTTAAATCATTTCCTTCTAGCAGTCTTCATGTAAAGTTATCACTTTGTCAAAAGATGATCCAAAAACACAGCTCAGGGCACAGTGGGAAGTACACAAAGGGAGAGCCAAGTAGCCTGGAAAGTTTGGGTGAGCTGTTCGCTAGAAGCTGCCGAGCCCACCCCTCCAAGACCTTTATTTCCCCCTGCGGCAGCTGTCATCTGATCCCACGCTTTGGCTTTGAATGGGGCTCTCTAAGGATGCCAGATGTTAGGAACAAAGGTCTAAAAATAATCTTTCCAAATAGTCTTCCCATCTATCATTCAAGGAGAGCATGTGCTTTGTCCGAACATGTGAGCCGAGAACCTGATCTAACTTTGAGCAAAGAAGTTCAACAGCAGCTCCTGGCTTCTGCTTGCGGGCTCCTTGGTTTCTTTGGTTTTTTTTTTTTTCTTCCTCTCTTTCCTTTCCCAGAAGCTGCGCAGTGAAAAGCGGCTCTCACCAGCAATCAGTCCTCGTTTTCCCTCCCTCCCCATCTCCATCCCTCCTTGCCAAGACTCTGAATCGTCTGGATCCCAAAAGTCAGGCTTCTTACTTGATCTCTCCTTAGGAAAATGGATTCCAGGGGGCTGACAGAGATTCATTTCTGTAAAAAGATCTTCACTGCAGCCTTGTGTGTCTTAATTTTGCTGCCAGATTTGGGCTGTGCAAGGAATCTGTGGAAGCGTTCTCTACATCTGAAAATGACAGAGAAATACGATGTGAGTAAACTGCGGTTGGGGTGATTTTGGGGGAGCTGGGTGTGCTCACCTTGGAAGGGGAATTTTCTTTACATGTGTGTAACATTTTAGAATAAGTACTTGAATCCACAGGCTGTCTCTTTATAAAAGGATCCAATTAAGTTTCCCAGGCTGTATGAAACTTTTGCCACCTAGCTGCTGCAAGGGGGAACTTGTAAAGCACACTTGGAACGGCAAGAAGACATTGGTCACTGCTTTTCCTAGAGACTTCATAGGGCAGCAAGCAAAGTATGAATGGGGAGAAGGGGAATGCAAAACTTACATGTCTGGGATAGATTTAATGAAAAGAAGATAATGTGATTCATTGCTTAGAACAGGGATAGGATTCCCTGCCCTGTTCCTCCACTGCCTTTTGGGGTAACTTAGGGTTAATGTCTCCAGTTCTCATTGATGATGTGTACTAGAGGGATGGTAAAATTTTCTAGAGTTTTGTAAATCACTGGAGTAGAGACACCTCCAGATCCACAGTGTCAAAGTGACATGCCAACCACCTTAACAGGTGTGAGGAGCCAGTCAGGGAAATCCATTCTCATGGCTGTGTCTTGCTTGGAATGTTCACTGGGAGCAGAGCTCCCCTCTGCACCATCTGTCCCTGCCTGATTTTGGCAGACTTGCATTGGTACTGAATGCAACCACTGCTTGCAAATCTGCAACGGTGCTTAGGGCAGTAGTGCTGGAAATGAAACTGAAGTAGCAACAAGTTACCCTGAGTGGAGAAGATAATAGTGCTGGATTTTGTTCTGGTATGTCTGGGCCAAGAAACTTCTAAAAATGGCTATGAAGGGAAGTGATAAATTTTTTTTTTAAAAAAAGCAAAATAATTTGGTAACTTGACTTTCAGAACACGCTGTTTAGATAAAAAGTTGGATTTGAAATTTTTACTTACTCCACTGAAGTCTTCTTAGAAGCCATACTGACCCAAGGCTTCTGCACCTTGAATCACCCAGGTAGAAGCCTCAGCCAGTCTGTTTTCCTATGCTTGGGTCTGATTGCCTCTTCCAGCCACTGCATGTACATAAATAGATCCTTGGTGTGACATGGGGATTCCTCCATCTTTTTTTCTGCAGCCACATATAAAAACTTTTAAATTCAAAAGGATGCCTTTTTGCCCCTGACATCTAGAGTGATGTTTGGGGACAGCTACATTTGGTCTGTGTAATTACTGACTCAGAAGCACGAGATGTCTTTTTGCCCATGCTGAATGAACTGAAATTTGATGCTCTTGTCTCCTTGACATTTTA
Source organism: Coccyzus lansbergi (assembly GCA_033558105.1). NCBI lineage: Eukaryota > Metazoa > Chordata > Aves > Cuculiformes > Coccyzidae > Coccyzus > Coccyzus lansbergi. The sequence goes on from JAUMJK010001135.1 coordinate 1,737,490, forward strand.
CAGAAAACATTGTGCTACTGTTTAAAAGGTACCCAAGTATTTCACAACAAGAATTTTTCTTCACTGTAGCCTCCCTTGGGACAGGACATCATCTGGTTTGAAATTTAATTGGAAAACGGTGACATGAAGAGCTGGATTCCCTGCCAAACCAATCCCTGGAAAGTGTATTTACTAGTACGTTCTTATGCCATATTTCAATGCAAAGCTCAAATTCAATAGGAGCTATGAAGTCAAAGACCCAGAGAGATAGGACAGGAGTCAAACAGGAATTTACATGTTAATCCTCAGATAATGTGCTCTGTAGAGACACAGAGCCTACTCCCCTGAGGATACATCCTCTTCTTTCAAGCTGCAGTTCTTCAAAGGACTGGTTTTTTCTGGCAGCCATGAATCTAGGTGCTGCTTATCTGGCAAGCTCAGCTAGCATTGTTCATATTGACAGAAATATCTTATCTAGGGAAAATGGAAAAAGCTTTTCTTTTTCCTTCTCCTAAAAACTTTGCAAGGAGGAGCATGTCCACTCTCCGACACACACCAAGAATCTGTTTTGGCAGTCACTCTTGTTTCTGAGAGAGATGCTTTCTTTTCCACTAAATGCTGTATGTTCTCTGCAGTTCAAAAATCAGAGGCTGTGGGTGGAACAGCTGATTTGTGAGTCACTTGGACTGAGAGATAACAGATGGAGGTGCTCACAGCAACATGCAGCCACACAGGAGATGGGCCAGAGACATCCCTGTGGCCTCCCCACGACATGAGCAAGGTCTTTAGGAGGGAAAGGCAGGGTGGGGTAGGGAGTTGACTAAGAGTTATGTTGTCTGAGTCCAAAATAAATGAGTCTACAGTAGGAGGAATGCATCCACCACAAAACTGCTGGCCACAGAATGATAAGCAGGTGTTTCAATAAGGAGCTGGCTTGAGGTCTTGCCAGGAGTTTCTCATGAAGGTGTCTGAAGAAAGGTGTTAGTTCACAAGAAGGGGTTAAGTGGGAATGGAGAAGGGAGAAAGAGTAGAGACAAAAAAACCTGGCAGTCACATGGAGGAGCTGGGCTTCCAGTTTTTAGCAAATCCATGTATTTTACAGCCAGCAGGACATTGTCAAGTTTAGTGATTTGCAGCTGGTGTTCTGCAGCCCCCACACAATCTGTGGACTGTTCTCTAGGGCAGAGCTAGGGAGCTACCTGACAATGAGCTTCAATTCACTATCAAGACTCCCACATGCCTCCTGAGAAAACCTAGGGCAGTCTTGATTTTATTCCAGTGTCAACTGCATCAAGCATTATAAAAAAAAAAATCCAGCTTCCTTTTAAAGATTTCCAGAAATGAAGAATTCCTCACAACTGTTGTAATGTTCTTCCAACAATTTATTTACCCTCCAGCTTGCTGTCATAAATCAACACTGAGATACCCTCTTCATTCTCCAGACTGGCACACCTCCCGTGCGATTTCTGTCTCTCACGTGCCTCAGGGTAATATATAAGCAGAGCAGCTCTCAGCTTCCCCTTTGAAACTTGAATGCACACATGTAAGTCTTGCTCTGTATTCCCTGCTTTCCAGTTCTCTAATACACTTTGTGCATCTTCTCTGAGCCTACCCTAATTCTGCAACAATCTTCCAGTACTGCAGATACCAGAACTGCTAATCCAGGCTAAGGAGAAATGGAGAGCTCTTAATTCCTCCTGACTGTATATTGTTGCAGAGAAAAGGTGTTTTATGGCTAGTGTTTGGAAATACCTGGCAGGGGCAGAACTGGTGACCAGAGGCTAGGAATAAACTCATGTGTGATCTCGGGGGTAGCCACACAGAATATAAATTAGCAGAGAATTTTTACTCTGACACAAACCCAGGGTCCTTTTTTAGGAACAAATAGAAGAACAAACTTGGGATTTTTTTGAAGTCAGACTGCACCCCACAATTACTATTGAACATCTGGGTTGGAAGTGAATGATTACATGTAGGTCATCTTTACTGACCTCCAGGGTTCCTCAGCTGAACTCTGAACTTTTCCCCTTACTTTGTTTCTGGATACTTCTAAGGCAGACACTGTCATTAAAGTGATTATTAAGCATCCATGGGAACAGCAATTTGTTTCCTGCATTGAAAAATATTCTTAAAGGAAGAAATTTTTACTGTTATCAAAATCTATAAAAATAATACATTTGAGCTGTGCTCAGGGCCAAACTGTGAATCTTGGGAGTGCTTTTAAAAAGACCTTTTAACTAATACCTGCAGACATCCTTAACCAAGCTGTTTGGGGAACAAGGGAATCCTATTTCCCACTGGGATGGTTTATGCACACATAAAGAACTGGCAGTGGTTTTATTAGATGAAATGTTAAAAATATTTTTTTAACCATGAGGTTTTGAAAGAAAGGGGTTCAGAACAATAAGTGAACAGAGAATATGGGCAGGGAGGTCATGAAGTACAAAGTTATTTGGCTAAAAATATTGTATTGTTCCCAAACGGAAATTTCATTCATTGAGCCAACTGTTCATTGCAGTTTTGGCTTCTTGGTTTCTGAGTCATCCCTGAAGCAACAGCAGTAATTACTTCAGTGTTGGGGGGGGGGGGTGTTGGGGTTTGTTTGTTTGTTTGTTTTTTCTTTCTCATCCATCCATTATTTACCAGTATTATTTTCGTCACATTTCAGTCTGCAGCTGACCTTTCAAATAGTAAACTATGACCTTCTAGGATGAATGCTCCCTCCAACAAGATGACTTGTAAATGCTATCTTGTATCCCTAAATCCCCTTTTCTCTACTTACAATCCAACAGCAGTAGAAAAAAAGTTGAACTTGCAGTATCTTCAATTCAAAAACATGTGATTTCAGAGCTGGAGTGTTTTCAGCTGTTAAGACTTGGGATGATGTGATAGCTTACACCTTGTTTTACAATTTAACCTTGAAAGCATTATCAAAATTCAGAATTGTTTTTTTTCAGACCTATTTTGTTGTTGAAACAGTCCATCAGTTCATGGGAAAACAACCTCATAGAAGAATTTTTAAACAGTTTCTTGATCACTGAATGGAAACAGCTAAAGAAAAGGTGGAAGAAAATAGTTTATTGCTATTGGGAACAGTGCAGGCTGATACTGGGAATAGGGCTGGAGGCTGTCATTTATGGTAATATTTAGGAGTTCTCTGTCTCTCACACACAGACCAGTTATGGATATAACCAGGATATGGATTCTCTTTAACATACTTCTTGTAACTTAAATGAAAACTTCTAATCATCCTAATTTTCTCTGTACTTCTACATGGGCTGACACTGTGCAACCAGGCAGTGGAGAAATTTCACTGCTCTCTGTTTCCCCCTAGCTATCATTCAACGAACAGAAGTCAGCTTTGGTGTAAAAACACCACTGTATCAATACAATTCTATCCTGTGTTAAATGTGGAAGTAGAATTTGTCATGTCCAATATACCACAAACAATGTGCATCGTTGTTTCTTTCAGAGTCCCTTGAGTTTACCTTCATTCTCTACATTGCAAATTCTCCAAGGAAGTGAAGATATTATTCTCACTATTACGGATAATTGATTGCTGATTGGACAAACATAGCAGCAGAGGCCATGTAGGCCAGTGGTCAGTCCTCAGCACAATGGGCCTCCTGCAGCCTCTACTAGGGCATGTTTTTGGATGGTAGATGTGGGGACATGTTCTTTTGCAAAGGTGCAAATGCTCCACAGAAGGTGTTGGAAGGTTTCAGCATTGAGAATGTGGCAGAGTGTAGGTAAAGAGGTATATTAATCTCACCTCAAATTTCTCCATAGCCTGATGGTGAAATTTCCTTAAGACCCCCTCGGGGGCAATTGCACCACGTTGCTTCTGGGAATAACAGCTCCAGTTGTTCATCACTGATGTTGTAACATGACAGTGATTGGGCCAAGTATATCTAGAAAACTTAAACTCAATAGCCTGCTAGCAACTGCATTGCAGTGTGCACTTCATACCTCGCACTAGCTATGAAAGTCCAGAATCCATCTTTTGCTTTGATTAAGGCTTATTAATGTTTGTTACTACATCTGAGAACCGATTGCCCTTTTTGAGTACTTAATGCTGCTCTGAGGGGCTGAGCTCAAGCCCACAGATGAGTAGGTTAGCCATAGGTGAGAAAGGAGTGGGTTTGGGTGATTCACTTCTCTGCTGAAGGAAGTTGGCTTCTTGCTAAAACGCTGCCAGCATGAATAATATCTGAATGCTACCAATTACAAATGTTTCTGGTAAAATCCTGTGCCTGTTAATCTACTTTAAATCTGCCTTGTCCTTTTGGTACGCAATGAGCAGCTGGGCTTCTTTCTGCTCCTTTCTGTTTCTCAAACAAAACCTCATTTTCTTTGAGATTAAACTGACATCACCCACAAGATCTCACCCAGATTATCTCATGTTTTAGAAATTATCTCTAACCTAACAACCCAGAACAGTGGATAAGCTAGAAAGGATTCCCTAGAAGTTCTGGTCCAGAAGAACGTGATGATGGTAGAAGGAGCTTATTGAGGAGACAGATGCTACCTAGGACATTAGTTCCAGGTTCCATGTGGGGACATAACCTCAAAACAATAGTGTCATCAATTCCACAGTTTTACTGTTTAAGTGTTTTGATATGCTCATCATGAGGATACCTGAAGTCTTTAAAGGATTTTTTTTTTGTCTTTCCTCATTGTCATTACAACAATCTCAATTACAAAATGAATTCCACACAATAATTTGGTGATTTGGTGTTTCCAAAGCAATGTGCTAAGGTGATCATATAGCACTCTCTTCAGTGAGCTGAAGACAGGGCTCAGGGATCTGAATGGTTAATTCTCCTCTCTAATGAATACTTGAAAACCATTTTGAAAATCCCTCTTCTGTTTCAACTGATGGGATGTTTGGTATCCACCTTATGCCAAACCTTTGTTTCCTTTTCTTTTCTTTGCAAGGATTATGAATACCCTCTTCATTCTCACAGTTCCCACTACCAGAAGAACGACCGCTGCCCCCCACCACCCCAGACTTTGCCTGACCGAGCCTGTGAGGTGCCGAGCTGCCGGTCAGATTCAGAATGTGAAAGACACAAGCGCTGCTGCTACAATGGATGCATCTACGCCTGCCTGGAGTCCGTGCAGCCACCACCAGGTAGAGTGGCTCCAGCAATCAAACTGGTAGAGAGAAGCGTGCAGAAATGATAGTAGCCACCTCCATGTGCATTGAGTCCTGGGTGAGAGACGTGGTTGAGTGTTAATTGAGGATAAAACTTCAGTTCCAGACTTCTGATTTCTGGGTTGTCTACTGAATCAAAAAATTATCTAAGGCTGGCTGATGCTGAGAAATTTCCATCAGCACAAATGGCAGAAATCACTTGAGTCCAGTTCCCATTTTCTGGGAATTATATATTCTGGAAAAGAAGTTATCCCAGTATGAATTAGTGCTGGCCACCTCATCTGATCTGTGCCATGGGAATGAAGGATGGGAAGCAGCAGCTGCTTTTGCCTTTATGATGTCAAGTTCTTGTGGCCCTTGATAACATTCATAGCTCTCTTGCCACTGGGACAAGAGCTTGAATATAAGTATCTTGCTGGAAACTCAAGAACATCCTTCAGTAGCCTGTCAGCCTCGTCATTGGCTGTTAGAGGAAAATTGTGACTTTTCCAAAACTGTGTGCTCTACGGCTACTCCATCTTGACTGTATGATTTCTTGTTTCTGTCTTTTACAGTCTTAGATTGGTTGGTTCAGCCAAAACCCCGCTGGCTGGGAGGAAATGGGTGGCTTTTGGATGGCCCAGAAGAGGTCTTACAAGGTACAGTATGTTTTACTGTCTTCTCTGCAACTATCATACACAGGGCTTGCCAGGGATGTTAGGGCTGCTGGTATTAGTCTGGAATTTCCATAAGAATAACGTTGTGTGGTTCTGGGAACTAGTTTCTGGTACAGTAAATCAGTTGCTTTTTATGCATGTCTTATCCAGCAGGGCACTAGGAATATTACGCGGAAATGGATTTGTATCATTTCATGAAATAAGTAGAAATAAATGGGTTTTTTAGAAAATGGCTTTGTCAGCAAACACATATTTTCTGCCAGACTCCTGAAAGGCTGTGGGTGGACTGAATCATGAGATCTTTTAATCCATAGTGGCCTCATCACACAGATGCCTTGGACTGGGGCTCTTGGGTCTGAAAACTGCTTCAAACAAGAGCCCTCGCAAACTGCTGCAGGGTTGTGTCGAGCTCACATGGACCTGGAAGCATCTAAGCTTGGGGACTGTTAATGAAGGTGAACTTCTCAGGTTAATTCCAGAGGAAAATGTATTAGAATTATTTTTTTCCAATACCTCACATTGAAACAAGGAGGGAGTGGGGGCGAATAGGAAGAGTATTTTTGTTTCATGACATATTTCCAGATAAATGTATGCTGAAGTTCTTCATTTCTTCATGGAAAGGCTAGTCCAGTTTTTTATCAGCTTTAGTCAGACTCAGGTTGTGCCAAGAAATTACCCTCTTTGGTCTTAAGTCAATAGTATCAGACTCACTGAACCTTCCTTGGATGTTGAGGCTCTGGTGAGTCCAGAGAAGAGCAATGAAGCTGGTGAAGGGGCTGGAGAACAGGCCTTATGAGGAGCAGCTGAGAGAGCTGGGGGTGTTTAACCTGGAGAAGAGGAGGCTGAGGGGAGACCTCATTGCTCTCTACAACTCCCTGAAAGGAGATTGTGGAGAGGAGGGAGCTGGGCTCTTCTCCCAAGTGACAGGGGACAGGACAAGAGGGAATGGCCTCAAGCTCCACCAGGGGAGGTTTAGGCTGGACATTAGGAAAAAAAACTTCACAGAAAGGGTCATTGGGCATTGGAATAGGCTGCCCAGGGAAGTGGTTGATTCACCTTCCCTGGAGGGGTTTAGGGGACAGGTGGGCAAGGTGCTAAGGGACATGGTTTAATGTTTGATAGGAATGGCTGGACTCGATCTGGTGGGTCTCTTCCAACCTGGTGATTCTATGATTCTATCTGTTATGTAAACTCCTGGCTCTTCCAAAGAAAGTTCTGGTTCCAGCTTATCAGAGTTGCACAACTAGAAATAGGATAAAATATCTTCATCTTCATCCATCCTTGTCATGCCTGTATTATTTATTCTTTTCTTAACACCTTCATCTCAGTTTAAGGAGTAATTAGTGAAATAAGAATCATCAGTCATGGCATGGGAGTTACAGCAGACATCCAGGAAATTAAAATACTGGCAAATGAAAGGGTGGAGTGTTCCTGCATAATCTGTACATTTAATGGACTCAGACGCTGACTCTGAATCCTGCTTTACCTTCTTATTCTGCTGTACGCTTACTGGATATCCAGGGTCAAGGGGGTTAAAGCCTCTGTTTGCAACAGGGAGTGGTACTGCCTTACTCCATAATGAATCACATCTGATGTTTAAATTAACCACTAAGTTCATGGGTGGGGAGCAAAGAACAAAGCAGCAAACTGTCAGCTTCCTGGTCACATTTCCCTGATTCCTCACCCAGCCCTAACCCCTGGCTTGGACAGACTTATGGATGCTTGGAGGGAATAGCCACGTGGAGGGACCATCCAGTGGTGCAAGCAGTCTGAGCAGTGGTGGTCTGTCTTCTCCACTCTCCAACCCTTGCACAGACCCTGCACAACAGGCTGTGAGGATAGTGTTACTACAGGTAACTGGGCTGACCGGCACTTCCCATATTGGACCAGCCTTGTTGGTTTTTTGTGAGGTGTGAACTGAATTATCTGCTCTGTCAGGGTTCTTTGGATATCTTAGCTCCTTAGTATCACTGAGTAGGAAGTAGTCTGAGACCCTGTTGGGGAGGAAATACAGATGAAGGTAGCCGTGTTGTCATATTTTGGTTGCCCATGGCTGTTAAAGCTGTGATTTTTGACCTGCAGACATCTTTTGCAGCTGAGGCCTGCAGTACCACTGAGGATGGAGATGAGCCTCTGCACTGCCCCACAGGCTATGAATGTCATATCATCAACCCAGGTAACACAGCTGAAGGAATCCCTAACAGGGGTCAGTGCATCAAGCTCCGGGGAAATCCAGGTCAGTTGATTGGAAATCTCCCTTCATTTCTCATTCTCTCATGCAAACATCAGCAAGGGGCAGTGCACTGGCTTTGAAGGAGATCTGATAGTACATCTGCTCTCATGGACTTCCTGGGTTTTTTGACCAGCTCAAGGCCCCATGGGAGCGTGTGACAGCTTGGCTGGGGGACAGTCCCCACTTTGAGGCAGTCTCAAGTCTCTAATGTCCTTGATGTTGGCTGATCTATGTGGAATACCCAAAGCAGGGGTGCACTTCTTGTTTGCTCTGTACACCAGTGTTCTCTGGGATTGTGTAAGCAGGGCAGGTTATAGCCTGCTTGTGCCATTGTTGTGCAACAGAAAAAGTAGAAATATTTCTATATTACTACATACTTAACTAAGTAATGTTAGTTTCAAATTCCAGTTTTGACTTCTGACTTTGCTTTCTGCATTCAAAACATTGTTCCCTTTATTCTGCTGACATATTTGCCCAATAAAGGAATTTATACAGGCCAATCTGTTTTCCAGGAAAGCTCATAACATGTCTAGGTATGTGTAACTTTCTTGAATAGTAGGATATATGTGTCTGCACTGTGCTACAAATCATCTTAGTGTACAGACATGAGACAGCCAGGGGAAGCATCAGATCAGATTTCTGAACTGTTTCCATAAAAGACTAATATTTTTTCCAGAGCTCTTTGATAATTTCTTTCATTCTTTTATGTTTTTTTCTTTAATAACACCCACAGTAACTAACGTAATGTATAGCTGTATAGCTCTTAGACATGAGGTATTTCTAAGAGCTTAAATAATATATAAAGGGTAAATGGAAAAACCTAGCTGGAACTTGAATTATGTAAAACTCTACTAGATGCTCTGAAATTTTACCCAAACTTTCTTTCATTTGCGGAAGCCCGTGATTTCTTGACTCAGAGCTACTGAAAAGAACATAACATGCTAGTGGCCAGCACTACATCACTGTCAGGGAAAGCGAGTTGTGTCCACATAGTTCAATAACCTAAACAGCTTCATAAGAGATTTATAGCAGCCTGTACTACTTCACACACAGAAAACCTGTACTTTGATGTTTGTGCGGTTATTATTTCCATATCTGTTCTTTCGTGATATACACCGAAAGCTGGAGGTAATACAAAGGACAAAGCCTGACGGGATATGTTCTCATTGCATATCTTCTTTTTCAGATGGACGCAACCTGAGACATAAGTATTACAAGGAATATTTTGGTAAGCTGCTGAAAGTGTTTGCCATTGCTAAGCTTTATATTTATTACATTGCTTACAAGGATTTTGCTGCTTATGAAATAAAGTTTTGAAAAAACCAAATGAGATTCGTTGCCCTCAACCCTCTATGCCTTGTTCAAAAGACCTTATTTTAATGCTGAGACTGTGAATCTTGAGAATCTGTGTCTCCAGCTGGGACACAATTTGTTAAATGGTGGAGCCTTCTGGCAGAGCTTTGTGACTTCAAAGCTCTTGGTTTCTGCTAACTTGGATCTAGTGGGAAACACTCAGATCAGATTAGAAGTTATATTCAGATATAACTAGACAACAACTTTGATATGAAAGATTTACAAACAGCCAAGTTTGGCCAGTTTTGCCAATAAAACTATGACAGGATTTGCTTTCCTCTGTTCAGCAGGCTAGCACAGCTCTCCCAGAGAACTGCTAAGTTTTGAGACCAGTAAAATTGTACTGCTTAGAGAGAAAACATGCTTAGAGAGAAAACTCAAGAAAACATCTTGAGAAAACATTTGCCACAGGCTATCTTAAAATCTGTCTTTGCTGAACTTTGTTTTACAGGGAGCAATTCCAACAACGTGGTTGGCTATGTGAAAAATCAGCAGAAGCATTTGGGGTAATCAAAGGTGAGCCTAGGTAAGTGTCCTGTGAATAAAGGAAAAGATGAGTGAAACTAGTTGGAGCTTAGCATGCAATTATTTAAAAAAATGTTTGTTTAAGGGCAGAATTATTTCTCATCACAATGGCAGTATAAGCACAGCACCTTAAAACTATGTACAGGTGCGTACTCAGACTTCATGAAACATCAATGCTAACAAACAGATGGTGCTGTATAAGTATTCTGAGAACCTTTGGCATTGGAGATTGAGCTCTGCAAATTGTCCATGGAGAAGTTAATATCTTTTCCAGCTTTTACTCTTCCCCTCACGCTTTTTATTCTAATTTCATAAGATGCACTTGATTTCTTTGAAGAGGATGAAGTAATTTTGAGGATGAAAAAGAGATGCTGCAAAACTTTATATCTTAAGACTTTCAACTTTGTTCAATAGCTTCTTCTAATGCAGGTGTAACTGCCTCTGCAAGATAAGTGGAAAAGCTCTCTACTCTGGACTGACTCGGTACCGATCAGTCTTGTAAATACTTAGGCATATGGGTGATTTTGTGGGGTAACTTTATGTGTGTGAACAGTTGCACTGAACGGCGTGACCCACTTATGTGAGTAAATGTACTTGTATTGGGTTATAACGAAGCCATCTAAAAAAATTCCAATCGTTTTATCAGGCTTTAAATTAGTCAGGAATGAAAATATTTATTATACCAAAGGTTCTATCCCAAGATAGTTTTCTCAACACTTTCAGCTTCACTTTAAAACTAAATTGATCTTAGCTGGCAGTTGTGAAAACAAAGCAGTTCAGCGTGTCTTTTATGTACCTACGTCAGGCTGGCTGTTAAGATTACACAGCTACATAAGGACAAGTTCTATGCAAACATTCTAGAAAGGACAAATATTTTAATTCCTCTTTTTTGTTTGATTTTCACCCAGCTGGACCACTCTGTTAAGCAGCTGTCAAGAAACGCATTACTCAACATCTTTCTCTTTTGGAAGAACTCTGGTCCCAAATCTCCACAAGCACATGTCCAGCATTACCCTGATCCCTGCCCTTAAGTGATAAAAAGACTTTGCTATTCAAGGGACAGAATGAATCTAGATTTTAAGTCTGGCAGTACAAGGAGAAACATCATCCCCTGAAAGAAACCACACCATTTCTGAGCTGCTTTTCTGCCAATGAAATGCAAATACCTCCAAGCATATTCCTACAAGCCACAATGCCATTATCAGATTACTGGAACAGAGCCTGCCCTTTATGTGCATGTTATGTGACCGATTCAGATTTCATGACCGTGAACGTAATTCGGTATGATAAAAATGAGGTGATGTCAGAATTTTACATTAAAATAGGCAAGACTGTAAGACTAAAGGATTTCTCTGGATGAAATCCAGTGCCTGGCTATGTCAAACTACTTTAAATAAGCGTTTTAATAACCTTAAAGTTCAAAGAAACCTCTAGGTTTCTTCTTTTCCTGATCGTTATTCCTAGGGCTCACCAGGTTTGATAACCCATCTACAAGTCTGAATCTGAAATCTTAAGAATTTTAGGAACCAATTTTTTTTTGCCAGAAGCAACAGGTTTTGTAAATGTTATTTTTAGGTTACTTTCCTTTAGCTTCTCAGTCTGGTGAGACGCAGATCAAGAGCTAATGATGGAAGAGATTTCTCTCTCTAATATCTAACCAGGCATAGATGCATGTCAGTCTTTTTAAGCTTGGGGTTTTTTTTTAGCCAGCACAGTCAATACTCACAAAATGTACATCTGTATTTTCATCCCTGCAAGACCTCAGCAAGAGGGCTGAACTCTAGATTATTTGTTGCACATATTAGAAAAGCAAAAGTGGGATAAATTTGTGTGATTAAAAGGATTGTCTGGCAGATGGGAAACTGCTCTTTAGAAGTCACGTACCTTTATGTTGACTTCCGTAAGTCCTTAAGGTCAGGTTATTTGTATTTGATTCTTACAATTTCTTTTAGCTGTTTAGCATTATAAAATAGAAAACACATTTTCTATGAATGTTTTCCCTTTCTGTGGCTGTCCTAGAGGGACAGTTGCCTTTAATTTCGAGAAATCTGCCAGAACTGCTGGGCAAAAAAATCAATGTTTGCTCCCTTGTTCAGCATGAGCAGTTCAATATGCAAAGCAGTAGCACCATATATGAATACCCAATTCACTAATATGAGTGCCTGCTTCGACTCACAAACTATGGGAAATTTTTTTTCTGCTCACCAAATGGTTTAATCTGAAGCTAAAAAGCCTATAAAACACTTGATATCACATTTGCAGCTGGAGAGATGAAAGATGCCAAACTGCTTTTCAGATTCCTGTCATAACAGGCACAGTCCTTGATGCTTTGCAGAGTAAAGGAACAGATGAAGAGCTCCATATTTTCCTAAATGTCTTGGTTTGTTGCACTCCATTCACTTCTTTGTGTTTTTTTCCCAAGTTCTAGGTATTAAATGCAACACAGATCTGTTTCTAGAATTTTATCCCATACAAGTTCATACAGTGATACCTGAACTCCTGCTGAGAGACAGGAGTCCATCCATATCCATTCTCCGAGTTCCAGACTCAGAGATTACTTGACAACTTAAAGTTAGACAGCTCTTAATGGAAGTCTTAGTGCAAAAGTGAAATGGGATAATTTTTTTCAGCATTACTTTTTGCAGAAAAAAACAAATTCTGACTAAATGAGCAAAGCGTTTTGGTGGTGAGTACTAATCCCCAAAAAGTAAGTTTGAAATTGTTCTATTTTAAATAAAACATTTGGTGCCTAAAACCTGTGAGGACCTAGATGAAAAAAATGTGCTGAGTATTAACAAGTTTGCAAGATTAAGTTTCAGATCTCAGACTAACTTTGCAAAGCATCCAAAAATACTATTTATTTCAATGGATTCATTCACATCAGTGTCTTTTTTTGTAGCTGCAAAATCATATACCCGACTGCCTCATTGGATGGAATGGCAAATATATTTCACACTTGCAAAAGGAATTTTAAAAGAGGAAATCGACAAGTGAATAATTAGCTAATGAATTACTGTTTACTGGGTGTTATCAAAACAACACCCTTCATCTTGGTGCTATAATGCTTGGGTTTTTTTCAAGTTAAATCTTTTCAAATTATTAATTGTCAAACTCAGAATCAAAAGCCACAGAAGGGACTTTTCTAAATTCTGCATTTTTAATGCTGACATTCATCATGCATGAAAGAAAAGCACAGACCAAGTGAGTTGTACTCAGCTTGTCTTCTCTCCAAAGACAAATGCCTTAACTACAATCTTGTGAAGCACAGTAGAAAATCACTAATATAGGTTGTTTTTAATGTTCCATGTACACTTTAAAGCATGTTTGGTGCTATAATAAACTTTACGTGTGTCACTGTGTGCTACCCATGCTCATGGCCTTCCAGATCCTCAAGCACTGCCAGCTGTGCCAGTGAAGTTGCTCTGCCTCACAGCAGCTGAGGATCTGTGGCAGCCTGAGGTGGATCCTTCCCATTTTGTGCTCCTGATGCTTGGATGTGTACAGGTTCTGTCACTTTGGTGCTCAATAAAAAGTGACCAGTGTATTTTTCAACTCTGCCTAGTTTCAGTTGTATGTTCTTGACGTATGCTTGGCTTTCAATTTTGAAAAAAAGGGCATTTTTTTTCCTAATTTTAGTTGTTGGCAAAGCTCAGAAAACAGAGGCATAGGGAGACAAACTTCATTTTGCAGGAATTCATTTTGTCTCCCGGAAGGGAGATGACAAGCCCCCAAAACACACCTGCCACCCATGTCCCCTTTCAGAGGGGCCAGATTTGCGTGCCAGATGCTCACTCAGCTCTTGGTGCCTTCATTTCTATTGCTCAAAGAGAAGCTGATGAACAGTACTGTGAAGACAATAGTGATGGTGACCCAAGTAGATGTTGACCCTTTTCTTTGACCAGGTGTTTCTTGTTAATTCTGAGCTGTTGTTAGCTACCAGATGGGTTTCAGCTGCCACCTCAGGCATTTGTGCTGGACAAGCAGCTGCTTATACAACTTTGCAGGAAGCCAAGGCTTGCTTGAAAGGTGAAAAAGTAAAACAAGTCAGAGTCTGGTGACAGGCTGATGCCCCCTGCAGAACACTGGATCTGAAAGAGGAGCCTGGTACTAAGAGGTTGGACTGCTGAGCACTGCATTTCCAGGAGCAGGTAAGACTTCACCATCCCACCAGCTCCACCCACACCAGTCTCACTCTACCTGCTCATCAGGAGTGGGCAGGAGTCCCTCTGCATTGCTGCCCTTCTGCCCCAAAATCATAACAGAAGAATCACAGGCAGAGAAGCTGCCCATAATTTAGCCAGGGAGGGAATAGCAGTGAGTTTCATTGCTCTGGAAAGGTTTTCTGTGGGATCTGAGAGGACGCCAGCCAGCACTAGGTGTCAGGGTAGCTCTTCCATTTGGCAATGAAGTTATCCTTGGGATCACTTGAACTTCTCATGGCAATGGTGATCTGGCCTGTCTGGATGGGGAGATTATGGGATGTGTGTACATAACTTGTGTCTTCTGTGGTGAAGTGTGAGGTGGGTCGAGTGCCTTGGCTTCCAAGAGAAGGATCTATTTGTGAACACCACAAACTTATGTTTTGATTTCAACTTGTTTCCATGTTAGTGCAAGAAAATATAGTTTCTGTTGATGTAGCTGGCTAATGGTCATTGTGGAAAAAACTTCATGTGACCTAAGTCATCATCTGCAGATGACACTGAAGTGCTAATGGTGCATTCATGAGCCCAACACCTGGAATAAACAGAAGGACAAACATTATGGTAGATCTTCAAGAAGTCCAGGGTTTACATTAAAAGCATAGTGTGCATCTCCAGGTCAGCAATTTGAGTGCTAAATATGAGAATAATTTTAAACACAGAGTGATTTTGACATGCCTAGATTAAAGTTCCATTAGGCTTTATAGTGCAGAAGTGTTTTGGTTACAGTCAGGAAGCTGTTCCATAGTTTAATGAGAGGCGAAGAAGCCTACAAGGGTGAGACAATCCATAGAAGAGTTTTTGGAGACTGATAATTTTCTTTTCCCACTACACAGCAGGGATTTGTTCATACAGGTGTTTGTTTACTTCTCCCACTTCACACTATCTATGCAGGGTAAATTTTTCTCTAGAGGTGGTGTCAGGTAAGCATTGATTGTCTTCAGCAGAAGGATTTAGAGCATTGTTTTCATCCTTTCAAGATAAGTAAAGAAGACATCTTTTGCTGGTAATTCTACAGTGCTGTTTCCTATTTCTTAACATTATTTTCTCATTCTTGTTACTTTTCTATGTAGACAAAGTCACAAAAACCACAGTAGAAGCTATGCAAAACAACAAAAAACAATTTTTGACAGTTTTCCTGGTAGAGATGTGGACGGTGGGGCTCGTTTCACCCAGCCTGAGCCACCGCTTTTATCCATAGCATTGACAAGATGAAAAGGAGCCTTGGCCCTAAACTTTGTTCTTTACCTTTATACACAAGAGCAGAGGATGCTCTCCCCAGGGACCTGGGAGAAACTCAGCCTGAAAGCAGACTATTTGGATTTTCAGGTGTAGCAAACAGTAAATTCTACCCATGCACCATAGATTTTTTCCCTCAAGGTGGCACAAGAGGAACGAGTGTGATGTGTCCTGGTTATGGAGAGGGAAGCAGGTGAAGGAGCTGTAAGTTTTAAACTGAAAGCAGCAGCCTGTCCTCACAGCAGCAACCTTTTGAGCTCATGAAATCTCAGATTACAGCTCCTTTGCTGTGTACATCTCCATAACAGGTATTTTCTATTAAAAAAAAAAAAAAGACAAAAAGGCCAAATAACCTACTTAGAACTGGAGTCTGACCCTGAGCTTTATTATCCAATTAAATAGGAAATCCAATGAAAGTATTGTAATTGGGTTGTGTGTTATGTTTTTATAGTGTAAGAAGTATGTCTTTCACCAGACTAAAGAAATAGAGCTTGTATTAGTGCTGTTTTCTTTGCATTATAATCTTGATTTAATTTATTCCCATAGTTTTCTAATTCATGAGATAGGAAAACTAATGGAAAACTCATGTATTTTGCTAACAGGCAGAAATCAAAAGCAGCAAGAAAATGAGACTTCAGTCCATTCAGTGATTTTTACTGAACATGTGGTCAACAACTACATTTTTTTCTGCATTTATTCAATTTCATTGTTGCTTAAGTGTAATTTCATGTTCTAGAACTGAGTGAGCATAGAGGTGACAGACAAGACCATGGTTCTGAGCACAGACTGCACTGTTTCTTCCAAGCTGCAGGTCTTCTAGATAACAAACCAGAACACTCAAATTAGTATTGGGCTTTATTATGCTCATAAAATCATATTTCTTCTTTTCTGTGTCCTGTTTGTCTCGGCATTTTTGTCACACTCCTCACTGTACCTTTTCTCCTCCCTAACCAGGGCTGGGAGTACCTCCACACAAGCCTGAGAAGTGGCATCTTAACCTCTCTCTGCATTTTGTAGGTTCTGGATTTTGTTCTCTGGATTGTATAAACAGTAACAAGTTACATGGGTTTCCAGAAGCAGCAGGGTTTTTTTGGCAAGAGGAGAAAGTTAAATAAGGAAACCGTCAGCAAAAGCCTGTTGCTCAATTAGCTGTATCGTCAGCAGCGCATGACTAATAAGAGCCACACTTCGGGACTGCAAATTCAATGTACTCATTGCCCACAGCAGAGCCCCAGGACACCCAAGATCTTCATGGGCAGCTGCTCCCCTTGCATGGGGAGGATTCAGGAGGAGAAAAGCAAGAACAAAACCAAGGAAATCTTTTTTTCCTACCTGCATAGAGAGGGAGAAAATATGATATCAATATCATCCAAAGGCTGTGACTATTACAAACACATGTAGATGAACAGATGAATGTAATTTCTTGCCTGGCAGTGCCTGCTTTGCTTTATAAGGACCATAGCAGAGCCAGATGACTGTGCTCCACATCCTTACAAAACCCACAGAAGGAGGACACCAGTTCAAAAACATGTGTGAGCTTGGAGATATTTTGTCACCTAATTGCCACACATTTTGATAATTTCTAAATCTCTGTATACCTCTGGGAGCTTGGGCCTCCTTCAAGCCCTGGATAAGCATCTTTCTTAAACCCAGGCAGGACCTGGATGTGAGCTGCCTGAAAATCGGTGCCCAACCTTGTCCCTGAATATTTTCCCATGGGAAGGAGGGCTGTTGTAGCAATGAAGGAACTTCCTTCTTGTGCCTGACACATCCAGTTCAGCTCATTATGAAAGCATTTCTCAATCAGGAGCCAAGGGAGTTAGGAAGCCCCAGCTGTGTTTTACGAGAGCCCAGCTATTTGCAGGATGTTTCCCAATTGCTTCATTTGCTCCTCAGTCAGGAAAGAATCCTTCCTTTCACACTGCTTCAGTGGGACACTGTGTTACCTGTACCTGCATTGTGCTGCTAGGGTGTCCCATGGGCTCATCAACCTTTGCTAGAACTGGTGTTACCTGGGACATGCAAATAGGCAATACTGAAACATTCCACAGGAAAACACTGGTCAGGCTTTGAGTGTCATGGGCTGTCACACAAGTGAGAGCCTGAGGTTTGGCCTTGTCACGGTCCAGGTGTCACCAACTGAATTGCTCCAGGCCTGTGGAAGAGGTACCTGGATGTTCTGGGACTAAACTATTCTCCTGCAGAAATTTGCACATGTGTTTTTATCTGCCTGGGAATGCCATTTATTCCCTTAACACAGTTTTTACTGTCAAAGAGGATCTTAATCTCATAGTTTACACCTTAGAGACAGTTTAAGAGTAAGTGAATCCTGTAGTCATGATGCCCAAGGGAGGATGTAAGTGTCCTGCTGCAAACCAGAGCATGATGCTCCCTGGCATGATGCTCCCTGGCAGGCAGCTATAAATATTCAGAAAGGACGTAACCGGTTAACTTTAGCCGTATGTTGAGATCCACCGTGAAAGCACTCCCCTCTAGTGAATGAAAGACTGTTTTTCTTTTTATAAATGAGCATCAGAAATTCACGTATGATGTACTTATGCCCTCTCCCTCATGCAGACACTTACAAATACCAGCGTTATGCTGACTGGAGCATTTCTCTAGAAATGCCTGGAAGTATGCAAACAGGCTCGGCCGTGTGAGTAACCTGTCTTGCCTCTGCACACAGTAGCCTTGGCAAAAAACCCTCCCTATCTCCCTGCCTGAGATGTGGCACCTGCCGATGCTCCTCCCGCAACAATTTTCAGAGGGCGGAGGTAAACACAGAGCCCAACCTGCTTTTCAGGTGCTAGCTGTGCACACATATAGAGGCCACCTCATTCCTTTATCAGCCACGGTCTTATACATAGATAGGCTTCTCCTGGCAGGGTTTTATAGGTGAAACACCCTGCATTGCTGCTTGAAGGGTGTGCAGCCTCCAGCACCAGTGAAGGCGTGACTTGGCGGCAGGTAAATGCTGCCTCTCCCTGCCTGTAACCATAGCCCCACGCTTGTAGGGGAATTCAAGCCAGCGCTGCCGGCAGCGGGTAGCACCATCCTGGTGGCCTCCAGGTGATTCCCACCACTGCGCAGTGAAGATGGTAGAAGGAGGTTTCATCAAACCCTTCCAGAAAAGGTCGTTTTTTCGCTTCATGCAGAAATATCAGCCCCTTGGAAGTGGTGAGCCGGAAGAGGAGGTGAGGATTGCCTATGCCTCTTGCCTGGACCTGCTGAAATAGTTTGTATAATTGGGGTTGAATTTGTCTACTTTCTCTGCTTTGTCCCATAAATAACTTGATATTGCCGCTGCTGCGTTCTCCTCTCTCTTCACGGTGTGGTAAAACAGGGTACAAGATTAACAATGTTTGCCAGGCAGCAGGGGGAGATGGGGATACTTGTTTCCATGCGATACTCTCAGGACATATAGCTCAGGCCAAACTCCTGGCCAGGAACATTGTCCTCCACACTGTGAAGGTTCAAATTTAACAAAACTTGTAGCAGAGAGAGTGCATTGAGGTCCATGGGCTTTCTAGACTTCTTGCGTAGATTTCAAACCTCGTCTCAGCTACAGGGTAAATGCAGAGTGAGACTCACCCTGCCCCCAGAGGGACCCTTGCTCCTGGCTCAGGTCATGGGTGGGTCGGCTGTGACCCCTCATCTGTCTCTTCTGTTGCTACAATCATCACTGGTAATGAATGGCCAAGAGCTTTAGCTGAGACCTGAGGAGTTCATGTTGAACCCTAACCCTACTCTATTTTCTTGAAAAATGCCGATGTATGAACATTGATTTCTTTTCCTCCACTCTTAGCTATCTGTCCTTGGTGCAGCTGGACCAAGAAGTGGCAGTGGTGGTTTCAGTGTTGCATTTGCTGTTCTCCTTGTTTATTCACCTCAAAACCTCCAGGACGGGGATTATGTTATCATCACATTTACTCTGCACAGGAGCTTATTGCTTAAGCCACATTGTTTTCTACCACATGACAATTTGGTTGGGTGCTCTCCCACAGAAACCTGATTTATCTAATTCCTTCAGCATACAGGCTTAGCCCTTAGTCTTGTCCCAGCAACCACCATCCGCACACATTCGAGAAACTCAAGTTCTTTTCCATGACTGATGACTGAGGTCTTTTCTCAGATATTATTTCAGCTAATCCTCTGCTGCCTTCTGAGTCTCATCTTTCCAGTATGGGGGTTGGTCAATACTACAGAGAGAAGAAAATAAGACATTGGGCAGTGCATTGTGTGATGCTGCTGTGCTTAAACATAGCTCAAAATCCCAGGAAAGGAAGTTCTTGTTGAGGCTACAGGAAGTGTCTGTAATCTCACTTTGATGGGAAACAACAGTTTCTGATATTACACAAGAAGGAGGCTGCCAGCAATTAGGCTGGTTTGTTCTTTGGCAGTACCATTCCTGTTGTGCCAAAGTAAATAATGATATATATTTCCTTCCACATAAAAACCCTTCAATCTTAGTTCTGGTCCATGTAGTGTGATACATTTATAATAGGACAGGGAAATGACCAGCGTATTGGTGCAGGCGTAGGATGTAGGCAGTAATACAAAAGAACAACAGGAACTTGATAAATCAAGAATGTGTTCTCATGTTATGGTTAAAGCTGTTAAATGATTCACATTTGTACTAGGATGGTATTTTGCTTCTTTATTTCAAAATAGTCGCAGAGCACCTTGATTTTTACTGATCTTAATTATTTTGGTCAAAGGGTTGTCCAGGACCTCAAAGATGTGAGTCCAGATTTGCTGATGGAGCTCAAGGCAGGATAAATACACAAATTGCAGGTTGTGAACTAAAAGCTCCAGTGCTGGTAGCCACAAGGCAATGGACAGCTTGCTGGTTCTGGTGATGGTGTCATCTGGAGAGGATAGAAGAGTTAACTGTCACATCAGTTAACCATGGACATGGTTCAGTGTTTGATAGGAATAGTTGGACTCGATGATCTGATGGGTCTCTTCCAACCTGGTGATTCTATGATCAAAGCACAAGCACAGCCTGTGTCTAGATGCTGTCGTATTCAGTTTCAAACTTCTTGTTGTTTTCAACCTGTTTGTGTTTTATGAGATCCATGTGTTTCTTGCAGAAATCTGCAGAACATCCAAAGTTTTTTCTTCTGAGCATGTGTGTGTGCACACATGCAAAAGCACATGTACCTGTGTATATATGTGCAGTTGAAACTGAAAAATACCCTGTGTACTGTGTGGGTAGCATCTTCTTTTCCCTTTGACCACATCCAGGGTCACCCTCCATGGCATCCAGTGTACCAGTGGGAATGGTCAAGGACACATTTCCCAGGGGCTGCAGCCTTCCACTCCCAATAATTTTTAACTTGATGAGATAAGAGGAGTGTTTTTTCCCAGCTCTGTCCTACATTTGGGACTAAATCACTATTCCAGTTTGGGTCGCGGTAGGATGTGCAGGTCAGGGCAATGAGCCAGCAGTTTGGGCAGTGCTCACCCAGCCTGAATCAAATCTCACACACCCTCGAAAGCATAGCATCAATTTTAAACTTATATCTGCAAGCAGGGAGACCAGAGCCTTTATTTCACATTGAAAGTCTGCAATTATATGATGGGGGAATGAGAAACTGTATGTGAGGAGTTGAAACCACAGTGATGCATGGGAAATGGCTGTCGGGCTCTGATAATGAAGCCCACCAGGGCAGGCCCTTGCTTGCAGGGCTCTACTTTAATCTAAGTTGGTTTCTGGATGATACCTTCACTCTTGAAGTGCAGGTCTTCTGCCTGCCCTGTGCACTAAAAAATAGCAGTGCAAAGGCTTTCTGAGGGAATGGCTTGATTTCTTCTTTTAGCAAGGATGAAAAACATAGAAGAAGAGGGTTTCTGCTTAACATTTTAAAGGATGGTTAGTTAGACTAAATAACCCAGCCCACTTTTGACCCAATTACAATATGTTAGCTGGTCCAAAGTAATTTAAGATGGAGGAAAAAAAATATGCAAAACCTTAGTAAAAGCAGAGCTGGGGGGGAGGAAATGCTGAGAACTGATCTTTTGGGCTGTTTGCCAGACTATACAGAGAGGGCTATGTACTCTGCAGAAAACCCCACGCTTTCTTCCTTCCCGCACAGGCTACTCAGCCTTGACAATTGATGGATTGTTCTGGGCTGAGGGATGCGGAGGCAGCGGCGCAGGTAACAGCAGCACAAGGTGTGTGCCAAGGTGTGCTGAAGCAGGCTGCTGCAGGGCTCCCAGCCACAACCACCTGTACTTTACAGCCTTCAGTAGCTCCTGAACTTGCAAAGCACTAGATAAACTTATTTTTTTTAACTTCTTCCTGCCCTGCTGCATGAATTAATGCACTCTTGTGCTTGAGTTATGCCTAAACGATAAATCGATAATGTTGATAGTCCACATCTATTTTACAACGTAAATAGGGAAAAAAAGTAATGGATAATGAGAGGCTATTAGGAGCAGCTGAGAGAGCTGGGGTTGTTTAGCCTGGAGAAGAGGAGGCTGAGAGGAGACCTCATTGCTCTCTACAACTACCTGAAAGGAGGTTGTGGAGAGGAGGGAGCTGGCCTCTTCTCCCAAGTGACAGGGGACAGGACAAGAGGGAATGGCCTCAAGCTCCGCCAGGGGAGATTTAGGCTGGAGATTAGGAGGAAGTTTTTCACAGAAAGGGTCATTGGGCATTGGAATAGGCTGCCCAGGGAGGTGATTGAGTCACATTCCCTGGAGGTGTTTAAGGCGCAGATGGATGAGGTCTTGAGGAACTTGGTTTAGTGTTTGATAGGAATGGTTGGACTAGAAGATCCGACGGGTCCCTTCCAACCTGGTTGTTCTATGATTCTATGAAAAAGGTTTGTTCAGGACACTGTCTAGTACCTAACAGACAAGGGGTGGGATGCGTTCAGGGGAAGCACTTTGCAGAGGATGAGGGAGACTGGGCTCTGCTGATGTATTTCCAACTTGTGTATAGCTGGAGATGTTTATCTGGTAGGAAAAGCTGTGCCACGTTCATCAAGGGGAAATCACTTACAGGCATGAGATAATCAATGCAAATTAACTCATCCCAGTAAAGCTGTGCATTTCATAACAGCCTCCAGCTGTAAGGAGCATGGAGCTACCAACATTTCTATTGATCTGCAGGCTGTGGGTGACTTAAGTGTATCCATATGCTTTTGTTATTCATTTCCTCATTACGTTTTTGAAGGTAAATATTAGCTCGGGCTTCTCCTGCTGAATCTGGGGGACTGTAGGCATGCTACCCTCATGCCTGAGTCTCATCTCACCTTCCATCCCCTTTAATGAAAATTTAAACTCCTTCAAGGCAAGGCTGTATCTTGATACCTGCATCTGTCATCGGCAGCACAGAGGAGCCTGTAGAAATTGCGTTAATCAAATGACACAGTAAATAATATAAGGTATGTTTCTATATTCTCCCTCTGTACTCAGCACTGGTTAGGCCGCTCCTTGAATCCTGTGTTCAGTTCTGGGCCCCTCACCACAAGAAGGATGTTGAGGCTCTGGAGTGAGTCCAGAGAAGGGCAATGAAGCTGGTGAAGGGGCTGGAGAACAGGCCTTATGAGGAGCAGCTGAGAGAGCTGGGGGTGTTTAGCCTGGAGAAGGGGAGGCTGAGAGGAGACCTCATTACTCTCTACAACTTCCTGAAAGGAGGTTGTGGAGAGGAGGGAGCTGGGCTCTTCTCCCAAGTGACAGGGGACAGGACAAGAGGGAATGGCCTCAAACTCTACCAGGGGAGATTTAGGCTAGAGATTAGGAGGAAGTTCTTCACAGAAAGGGTCATTAGGCATTGGAATAGGCTGTCCAGGGAGGTGGTTGATTCACCTTCCCTGGAGGTGTTTAAGGCACAGGTAGATGAGGTCCTGAGGGACATGATTTAGTGTTTGATAGGAATGGTTGGACTAGAAGATCCAATGGGTCTTTTCCAACCTGGTTGTTCTATGATTCTATATATGACAACCCTGTATTTACTTCCCCACAAGTCCCTTTGTCTAAGACGTGGGACATTGTTGCAGGACCTAGGAGTGAACAAAGTTATAATGTGTACAAGTAGGACACGAAGTAGAAATAAATTGTTAGTTTTAAACGTGGAAGGACTTTATTACTTCCAGGGAAGGAAACGTCAAAATAAGAGTAATGTGCAGTGCCAGTAAACCTCAAAACAGTGGAGAAATACTGCAGTTTCTTTGGGAGAAATGTGATCATTAGCACGAGTGACATGAGGAAGCAGGAAAATCCTTGGAAATCTTGGGCAATTTACTGGGGTTCAGGAAAGTTAGGTTCTTGATAGGGAAAAATGGGCTCTAAATGAGCTCTGCATGACCCAAGGGATCACAGCAAACTCTTCTGTATTTCTGCTGGGAGCAGGCCACTGCTGATAGCTCGTCTGTTTGCGGCTGTACTGTAGCTCAGTAAACAGTGATTAAAAGGGAGATGTGACTTATGGAAGCAGTAAAAACCCTTTTAAGGAGCAGGGCTTGGAGATGTAATATCTGATATGAGCTCTCTAGAAGCCACAAGTTGGAAACCAGTTCCGTTTACCAACGTGAGTGAACAGCCAAATAGATTTGATGCTTTTATCTCAGGCTTTAGCCTGCAGAACACAGGATGTTCCTAGAATCCTCCTGGATATTAACAGCAGGGTTACTTCTCCAAATACCACTACAGGCACCTCTGAAGTTCCCCAACCCCTTGCTGCTTTGAGATGAAGGGTTTCCCCAGAAAACACCCCAGTGAGCAGGGAGCTGGTGCCTAATCCCTCCCACTCTGCCAAGTTAGAGCTGGTTACCTGGTTGAGCTCTGCCAGGGAATGAGCACCATGTTGTCTCAGGATTCCTCTCTTAATGAACATGCACTTTTGTGCTTTATGAATGAAGTTAAATGGGAATGGATTTTCCCGTCCCTTGGGAAGACTGAAATTTCTCCCTCTCTGTATTTACCTTGCAATAGTGCCCACACTACCACCATAGTGTGCCTGGATGATATTTCAGAAGACACTGCTACTCTGGAAAGAGTATTTTGGAAAAGGAGGCAGTGGATTTGGAACGGGAAGAGAGGTCAGGGTGCTGAGCCCCTCTTTGCTGGGAGCTTGGTGCAGCCCTCAAGCTGCCTGGATGGGGCAAGAAGGATTTATCCTGCTTGGAGTTGTTTGCAGAGCCAGGGGTGGAGGAAAACAGCTGTGGAGTCTGGAGAGAAGCTTTTTGCTTTCTCACACCGGCTCCAAGTTTTTTCTGGCTCCTATTTTCTATTCATTTATTATGTCTTTAACAAGTGAAAAGGTTTTTAACTCGCCCTGAGCACTGAGTGTGCAGTGGGCTGTGAGACACTGGCACAGAAAAATGGTCTTTTCAGGCAGGTTACCTGCAACCAGCAGAGCCCTGCATGCTTCTCTGACCACAGTAGTGGCACATTCTTCTCTTTTGGTGATCCACCTCCTAATAGGCTTTCTACTACAAGAATGTGCACCTGGCTTTGAGGCTTTAGTAAGGCTTAATTAGTGAAAGGTATATAAAGCTGTGATTTAGCAAGTATTTTAGCTAACTGTGAAGTTTACTGGCTGACAAGATGAGAGAAGGGAACGGGATTAAGGGAAGAAGCAAAGAGATGCTGAAATAATTCTATTAACTGTGCTTTCACTTAACAATTTCTTTATCTTGTTTACTCAGATCCATGAGGACTGTGAGTTGAAAATTATTGAGCAGGAGAAGGAGGTGACGGTTCTACCCCCAAAAGATGCATGTAAATGCCATAAAGAAGACTTGGCAAAAACTTTAAATGTAAGGTGTTTTACAGACCTTTGTGAACATAGCAAGGCAGTGCATGTAATCTGACTGTGGGAAGAGACTGAGCAGCAAAACTGGTCTTTGGTTTCACAATCAAACTCCCGGAATGCTCAATTCCTCAGGCTTTACATAGAATGTATCCTAACATTGGCTACGTTTGAGACTCGGCATTTGTGATTCGCTGAAGTGAGTGGCTCTGTGAGCTGTAGGTGAAAGAGTTCAATTGTGCAGCCTGGAAAATGAGATGCTCAAAGTGCTCTGCCAGAGCTGGCAGGGGATCCCCAGGCACAGGCTGCGCAACTCAGCCACTTGAATTATTGGCAGCTCCTTGGTGAATGTCGTGCAAATGCACACAGCCCTTTCTCCCCTACTTTTTGTAGTGGTTCTCATTTCAGAGGCCAAATTCATCATAGAGTTTTATTATCCTAGATTACTTCTCAAAGGCTTAGTCACTTGCTGAATTGTCAGATATCAGTTCACCTTACCATGCTTACCTCGAGCAAACAGTGAAGCTGTAGCCATCACCCAATTCAGCTTGAGTGCTGAAACCTGTCTGCCCTTGCAGAGCAAACAAGTGGATGTTATTCATTCTCCATTTGTTGTCTTCGAAATTTGTCAGGGTATTTTTATATTTACTTTTTCTTTAAATGTACAGTGAAACCAAAAATCAATTCTTTCTTTTTCTATCTACATTGAATTTCTAATTTCTCATTTATTATATGTCTTCTCATACGTGGAAAGAGTTTCAAGGTGGTTTTTTTTTTTTTAACTTGTGTTTACTTTATGGGTTTCCATGATAGTTCATGGTGAAGTTTTATAGTTTATCAAAAATAAACAGAAAAACAGTGGCTAGATTTATAGGGAACTCTACTGGTATGGAGCAAAGCTTTGTGCTTTGTCCAGTGGCTTTAAAAAATCTGAAACATTAACATCTTGCCCAGACCACTTACCATTTTTTTCACATAACTATCTTTGCATTAAATGTTTTTCTATAACTGTTCTACAGTCTGTAATGTTTGCTGCTTGTTTGTTTTAATCCCCCTCTAGGTAGATTTACAAACTGGACTCTCTGAGTTTTCTGTACTACAGCGCAGGTTAAAACATGGCTGGAATGAATTTTCAGTAGAGAATACAGAGCCCATATGGAAGAAATATCTAGACCAGGTAAGGATTTTCTGCACAGATTCTCATTTCCTGGCAAAATGCCGCATGGACAAGTTTTGATGGTGCAATGAGAGGGAAAGAGAGGAAAATCGTGCCTTTTGGTTTAAGTTTTGTCCTGCTGATGCCATCCATCTCCTGTACAGGGTGTAAGATGCAGCACCACAGGTGCTTCACTCACTCTCTTCAGGCAGAGCAGTGCTGCTGGCACAAGTGAGGAGGGTCCCTGCAGCAAAACTGCATGTCCAGTCCTTTCATAGGATCATAGAATGTCCTCAGTTGGAAGAGACCGACAATGATCGAGTCCAGTCCTGCATAGGGGGTGAACTCTGATGGCCACCTCAGCTTCACACACTCCAGATTTAGATTTATATTGCAATTTTTTTTTTTTTTTTACAGTTTAAAAACCCCCTCATTCTCTTGTTGCTGGCTTCTGCTTTAGTAAGTGTCATCACCAAAGAGTACGAGGATGCCGCAAGCATCACCATGGTAAGTGTTACTTCTCCTGCAATCCAAACCTTGGCTCTCTGAAGCTCACATGCCCGTGGCTGTAATGCCTCTTTGTTTGCAGGCAGTGCTCATCGTGGTCACCGTGGCCTTCATCCAGGTACGTCAAACAGAGCTCAGCTGTGCTGCTGGGGCTGTCACGAGTGAGGCCGCTCCTGTAACTTGGCTTTCTTCTCCTTTCTTATTTAAAAGGAATATCGCTCGGAAAAATCTCTAGAAGAGCTTAACAAGCTGGTGCCACCTGAGTGCAACTGGTGAGGAATGCCTGGCTCAGTGGGTTTTAGCAGGATGTGGGTTATGAGGGTAGAACAGACAGGTGAGGACAATTACTTCAGGCTGTCATGCATGTAATGAGAACACGGTGTCTGGAGGAGTGGAATCGTGTGGGCATAGCTGTAAGGCACAGTGAAAGGGGATAAAATAACTGAATTGTTAAGTAGGCACCCAGAGGAATTGAATAAATCCTGAGAGATAAATTGGTTCCAGAAACGTCGTGCTTTCTCCTGCAGCTTCTTTTCTATCTGTGACTCCCTGTGCAGGAAAAAACTCACCTGCATATTTTTTTTTTTTTTTTTTGCTTTGGATAGTTTTGCCTTCAGGAGACTGTCACAAAATGGCTCGTGAAAGGAGTTGTATGTGGGCTGGGTTTCCTCACCCACCCCTCTCCCTTGTTGCACGTACTGGGCACAGACACACCAACACAGTATTTTGGTGCAGATCAGCCACATACACGCACAGTCACAACATTGCTTGTGGAGTAACTGTGGCCTCTATCAGACACAGCTTCCTTGACTGCTTTGATATTCAATGTCACTGCTTTAGAGTAAAAGAAACACTTCTCCTATTTATGTCTTTGCAAATCAGTTTTGTCATGGCCAGCATACGCTGTGAGGCTCACAGAAACTGAGAGAAAACACAGAGAAACTGCCCTGTAAAAAGCAGGTTTTCTTGTTTTCCATAGTTCATCCAGGTTTTGATCTTACAAATGCCAGTGTTTGCTCTTTATTTATTTGTGATATAACACCATAAGCATCTAACCACCTGAAAGGTTGTACCTTTAATGCAATAGGTGAAATGCTAGTAGTAAATCTAGCTGTAAAAAGCTTATTTTTTGGTTAATGATTTGCATTGCATTATTTAAAGCATGAGACACAGGAAAAAACACTATCTTGTTACTCTTATCTACTGTATAAATATTGTTTAAGTCACTTATTGCTGAGATGCAAGTCTTCCATAACCTGTCTATCATTTATGAATTAAAACTGAGTCCCAATTGAACATATTCATTTTTCCTCAGCATTATGAAGGTTTTATGTTATTTACTTTGGAATTTCTTTGGCATGGGTCTCTTGCTTTCCTGCCAGGCACATTCCCAAGCCTGTAGAAGGAGTGAAAAACTCACAGCCTCATTTCCACTCTTCTTTTTCCATTTGTCTAATGTAGCCTAAGGGAAGGAAAACTGCAACATCTTCTAGCACGAGAGCTTGTTCCTGGGGATATCATATACCTCTCTGTTGGCGACAGGGTTCCTGCAGACCTTAGACTGATAGAGGTAAATACACCTATGTGTACAAGAACCTGCTCGGGAAATATTTTGACTTAACAGTGCCAGAAATGTGCCTTTTTAATTAGGTTACAGACCTGCTGGTGGATGAATCCAGTTTTACTGGAGAAGCTGAGCCTTGCAACAAGACTGACAGTGTATTACAGGAAGCTGGAGACATAACCACACTGAGCAACATTGTTTTTATGGGGACTCTGGTGCGATACGGGAAGGGAAAAGTGAGTCCTGTTGTCTTCAACCTTTTCCTTGGTGTTACTTACAGAATCTCTAGATTTTTTCATCTCTTCTTTTTTAACTCCTTTTCAGGGCGTAGTTATTGGGACAGGTGAAAATTCGCAGTTTGGAGAGGTGTTCAAAATGATGCAAGCTGAAGAGGTAAAGAGGTCTCTGCGTCTGTTGAAATGATGGCTATTCTGGATGAAAGTTTATGAGCAGAGCAGTCCCAAGAACTAATGCTCTGGGTTCATTCCTGTTCCTGCAATGAGACGCTGGTGTGACCAAAGTGCCGTGTCCAAAAAAGAAGGCTATAAGGAGGATTTAGGCTTCTAATTTCAGGCTTAGGGTGTTCAGTTTGTGTCTAACCTTGTAGTCACCTAAACATAATTGTTTCTTTTTTTCTGTTTTCCCCCCACTTTTTGCTAGGTACATAAAATTTTGCATCTGGATCAGATGAGAGTAGAAAACTCTCAACCCATTAATTTAAGAAGTCACAGTAATGCAGAAATGGACATTTCTGCAAAGCCTCTGGGACAGGGATGAGGGTCTAGACTTTTTATCCCTGTTCCAGAGGCTCTGCACACACATTATCCAATCCCGGACTCAGTTGCTAAGGTCCTTTTCCAATGTATCCATTATCATGGAAGAAAATAGTTTGGGCTGGAAGGGACCTTAAAGATCATCTAATAATCTAATAATCATCATTGGTCTGTCTCTACATTGGCTCCCCAGATGTCTAGGAATATAACTCTGCTCTTCCCTCACCTTTTGCCTTTCTTGACTGTATTGAGGCAGAGACTCTCTCCATGTGGGATGGTATGTGCCCAGCAGACCCAGTTGGGTGTTTCGAATGTGTAAGAACTAAAGTACATTACGTGGCTGTAGGGACCGTAGTAATGATAACCAGGACTGTGTGGCTTACTTGTTCAGGGCTAACCATCATTTTCTCAAGTCTTGTAACAAGCAAAGAAATCTAACTATTCTCTGATGTTTCCAGACTCCCAAAACACCTCTCCAGAAAAGCATGGACAGGCTGGGGAAGCAACTGACTCTTTTCTCCTTTGGCATAATCGGTGAGTTGAACACCATGTTCATACTCGCATGGTCAACTGTGAAATCCCTCTGTGTTCCAGGGCTGCTTTTGTCAAAAGTATTTGTTGATGTGGGTTACTTGGACTTTGGGGATTCAAACAGATACATCTCAAAAGGAGAGATTTGTGGGGCCTCATTGCATACCTGTTTCCCAACATCAGCTGGAGCAAGTTACACTTATGTGAATTTCTTGATTTTTAATGAGATGATTTTCCCTCATCAGGTTTAATAATGTTCATTGGCTGGTTACAAGGGAAGCGTCTCCTCAGCATGTTCACTATTGGAGTTAGGTGAGAACTGGAGAACACTTTTCTCTCTGATTTCTAATGAAATGTGTCCCACAGAACTCTCTGTTTAAAACAATGTCCATTTCACAAAAGAGAACTAGAGTAAGACCCTCCATAATTACATACTGATCTTGCACTGGTGAAATTTATGTGAGCTTTACAATGGTTTAGCATAAAAAAGAAGTTTGAGGGTATATTTAATTTTGGAAATCAGTATTTTGAAAATCGTCACTGGCTTTTCCACCTCATCCTGCTGTGGATGTCCTTTCCGATCTGTACTATGAATTCAGTGGGAGTGTAGCACAGCAAATATTAGTCTTCGCTGCTCTTACAGGATTTACGTCTAAACATAGGAATGTACATTTTATGCAGCATAAAAGTGTGCACAACCTCTTAATCAAACATAATAAACCCTGTGTTTTTAGTAGTATCCATAAAACCTGTCATTTGGTGTTGTCATGGTGCTAAAATCAATCCTTTGGGGGGGAAAAAAAGTATTCTATGGAAATAAAAACAAAAACCCACAGGCAAGGAGATTACAGAGAAGCCAAACTGGTTTGGTGCCCACCTTCTTGTCTCCAGGGGGCACATGTGGTGCCAAAGAAGCATGGATAAGCTGGAGTTTTGGAGAGCAGCCTATGGTTTTGAAAGTCCCTCTTGATTCCTTTTTGTACATACCTAGAAGAGTTCAGAGTTACCCAAGAAACAACTAAGGGACAGATACAGACTGTGTCTGGATTCTTCTAGCATATGTGTCTGGATTCTTCTAGTATAATAGGTGTTGCAGGTATTAATGCTGCTGCAATTCAGGGTGCACAGTAGAGGGACACCTTGGGAGCTGATTCATTCCTGCCCTGGCTTGTCCCCACATGTAAGAGGGGAGATAAGGGGCTGCATATGGCCAGGAGCCAGTAGCTAACATGCATTCTGATGCCATGGAATATTGAACTACATCCTCAGAACGTTAAATAAATGAAATGAAATCCAACCCCTAAATCCCTCCTTAGCCAGAAATTAATGCTTATTGGCAATGTAAAGAAGAAAAGTAATTGCTCTGTCAAAATAATCCTTCAAAAATGTTGAAGGGTTGGATAAATATCCTGCTTTTGTATTTGCAGTGTGCCAGGAGTCCCAGTGGATAGCACTGCTTGCTCCCATTCAGATATGCGTGTATAAGCAGCAAAACTCACTCTGTGGAAATGTCCCTTTGATGGTTTTTGTTCAGCATTTGTAGTTTGACCCCTGTGTTGAAGCTGTTATGTCTCTGCTGTCCCCAGCCTGGCGGTGGCTGCCATCCCCGAGGGCCTTCCCATTGTGGTCACAGTAACACTGGTACTGGGTGTTCTCCGGATGGCCAAGAAAAGGGTGATTGTGAAGAAGCTGCCCATAGTAGAAACCTTAGGTAAGGCTGAAAAGAGGTTTATTACACAGTTTGGTCATCTGCCAGGCTTCAAAATCTGAACTGAACAGCAATGGGCTGGCCAAATGAGTCTTGGTATGATTAAAAAAATTAAATTTGGAAAATGCTTACTGGGCAAGAGCAATCCACTCAGACTTAAATATGTTCTCTACCCTGTGTTTCTCACTCTTTTCCCTTATTTTAGTGATTTTAAGACATAGAGGTCTAGGAGTGGTGCAACCCAACCCCTGGCACTGGCCCACAGGGCCCAGAACTCCCTTGCAGCCTCACTCAGGTTGAAAGGCTTGGTTTCTCCTTCCTCCCGCTCTGTGGGATCATCCTGGTCCATTTCTTCAGTATCTTGCAGCCCCTCAAGTTGAGCCTGGTGGCATAAACAAAACTATTTGTCTTTCCACAACCTGTGTGGCCATCTCCCTGGTATCCAGAGAGTCATGGAAAATAGGGACGCTGAGGACCTTGAAACAGCATTCTGCCCACTCTCACAACTGGAGGGCAGAATGAACTGTAATGAAATTACTCTTCCACGTCCCCTTATCTTCAAATTGGCCCTTATTCCCAGGTCACTGTGTTCCAGACTTCGCTGCTTTCACTTGGGTCAGTATGGCAGTTACGTGAAGAAGACATTGTGCTATAGTACCAGTCATTAAAAAACCACGCTAAGTGCCAAGCCTGGCCCATGCAGTCACAAATATCTGCTGCGTAGCCAGATTCGTCAGCTAAAATCTGTCCTCCTGGGAAATGCTCCCATTGTTTAAACTGCCCTTGTTTGTTCTGCAGTTAAGAAATCTTATCATCCTTCTTTTATTGTACCTGCCCTGGCCCAGGACATCTGACATGGCCTTATCTCATGAAGAATTTCGCTCTGGTAGGGCTGCACCCAGATAGGTGTAACTGCCAGATGCTCGGCCACCCTGCAGTGTAGGCACTGTAAGCACAGGAAAACCTGTACTCTCCCACAAACTAGTGGGGCTGCGTCTGTTAAACTTCAGAAGAGAAGAAAAGTAATCCTCCTTCTTCATCCGATCCTTTAATTGTCACTGCCTGAAAAGGAAATATTGGAGGCAATAGATTTGCTCTGTGCTAATTCTTCCAAAGTGCAGTTAATTTAATTGCATCCCAATCTGCTTTATTCTCTCCAGGCTTTTAGCTGCTGGTCATCGTGTTTGTGGGGTCTGCACCTATGCAGCAAGGTCATCTCCAGAGACAGGAGATATCTAGACTTAGAAAGGAGATGGAGTCTTGATTCTTTTTTGCATTAGTAATTTTTTCCTTCTTTGGGACCAGAAGCCAGTCTGAAATTGGTGACTCAGCTAATTTACTTCTTTGCTGTATTGTGGCACAAATGGGTCCTGGAAAAAATATGCTTTACTGATGCAGTGTTGTCACAAGGCAGAGCACAAGCAGGGAAGGTTTTGCAATTCGATGTGGATTTTTACTTTTTTTTTTGTAACAGTTTTTAACACATCTAACCTCACAGTCCCTTGGTGAGGCAGGGAAAGCTGTTGTCCTTGATTCAGAGAAGTAAGGGTTAAACAGCCCATCTGAAGAAGCATGTGGTAGAGCGGGAATCTGATATATCTTTTCAGAATGTAACAGCTGCTCAGTTGTGTGATATTGCAGCTTGGAAACATTGATCAACTCCCTGGAGATCAGTGTCTTCTCTGACTGCCCACAGCATGCTGCTTAAGACAACTTGGCCCTCTTCAGACGTCTCCTTCCACATCTCGCATCCAAATTATGTGCACAATGCCCTGATGCACACTCAAATACTTTCCTTATTGGGCACTGGAACAGGCTGCCCAGGGAGGTGGTTGAGTCACCTTCTCTGGGGGTGTTTAAGGCACAGGTGGATGAGATGCTGAGGGACATGGTTTAATGCTTGATAGGAATGGTTGGACTCGATGATCCAATGGGTCTCTTCTATGATTCTATGATTCTTATAACACCTTACTAGGAAACTCATCTATTCCTTGGTATTTTCTTCCGTTTCTCACTGGTACAGTTTAAGTAACCTAAGGGAAACAATTTCTCCTCCTCCTGAATCCCATTAAGAAGCTGCATTATTTATTTGTTCTGATTAAAAACCTTCCTGCATCAGGTTGCTGCAACGTCATCTGCTCAGATAAGACAGGCACTCTGACAGCCAACGAGATGACGGTAACTCGGCTTGTGACCTCCGATGGATTCCAGGCAGAGGTAGGGCTGAGGTGGTAGTACACGCTTTTCTGTTTAAGCCCAGCACAACTTTTAGTTCGCTGAGGCTCAAATGAGGGAGACTGAGTCAGTCGCAAGCCAAGCAAGTTGCTTGCCCATAACTGGTTCCAGTAAAGAGAAGGGACTTTTATGGTGCTAGAGACAAGCAGAAGTGGGGCTGATTGTACAAAATCTGCTCAGATGCTGTACACAAAGATGTTCATTGACATCACCTGCTCTTCTCTGCAATTATTGTGAATATAGAAACCTTCCACAGACCCTTGGGGATCCGTCTTCTGCATGATTATTTATTATATGAGTGACTTGATCCTTCTGTTTGGTTCATTTATCTGTTTACAACGTAAGTGAAAAATGCTGGCATACAAAATATAAGACAGCAGAGAAACAGACATATCTCTAGAAGGGTAAAACCAGTGAACTCGCTGCTACCACAGGGCTGGATCTTTCTCAGCTGAGCTGCAAGAGAGTTCTGACTTCATGCTGAACAAGTTCTGCATAAGAAAAGATGATTCTTTCTGTACCTTTACAGCTACTGTAATATTATGCTTCTGTTATCTGCCACCTTCCCTATAAGGATTGCTTCAAAATAGAAAGAATAATCACAGGAAGCTTTTAAAATCTGAAATTTTCTAAAATGCACCCCACTGCAGTATGGTCTGTCCTGGCACTGGGTAATTTACTCTTTCTGTCTCTCCATTCTTCAGGTCAGTGGGGTGGGATATAATGGAGAAGGAAATGTTTATCTTCTGCCTTCAAAAGAGATACTTAAAGAGTTTTCCAATGTCTCAGTTGGGAAACTAGTAGAGGTAAGTATAAATTATCAACCAGTTTGTCCTATTTATATTAAATCTTCAATTGCAGAGATTGCTTTGAGTAATGAGTGTGGGGAAAAAAAAACAACAAAACCCAAACACATTTGTAACTGAAACCGAGTTGTCTTGCTAAAGCATTCTCATGGAAAGACCCTGAGCAATTGTGATATAATACCTGAAGCTTATGAGTGAAAGGTAACAACCGTAAGACATATAAAGAGAGACCAGAGTTGTTAGCTTAAAGTGTCAGTGATATTCTGGATAAAAACACTGTTTGGGCAGAGGAAAAACTGATTAATTTTACCACATATAGGTTTTTAATGTGGACCAATTCTAGTCTTCAGCTAGGTCCATAGTCAATTAATTCATGTACCGTGATGGTCTCTATGTTTCATATGAGCATTAAATAATTTTTTTCCTTCTCAGCTGTAGGCTAAATTAGAGCATTTTAGTAGTGGAATGACCTGAGCTGGTATCTCTAATGGAGATTAGGTCTTATTTTATCTATATTGCACATTAAAATAGTAGAAGAGGCTGAGTTTTAATTTACATTATTTATAAAGCTTGTAAGATATAGATTATGTTTTGCTTGATGTTAATGTATCCAAATTGTAACATTTTAGCAAAATATTGGTATGTCCTATGAATTAAATAGGTTTAGAAAGCACAAGAACTGATATTAAGAGATACTAGCATATAGAATAGCACACCTGGGATGTGGCTGCTTTCATTCTCCAGTCTTTCAATATTTCATTTAAAGAAATGAAAAAACTATTAAGTTAGTTATGAAAGAAAATAAACGACATAAATATGTCCCTTTCTCTAGGCTGGCTGCGTAGTCAATAATGCCATTATCAGGAAAAGCAGTGTGATGGGACAACCCACAGAAGGAGCTCTCATTGCTCTTGCAATGAAGGTAAGATTGATAAGATTTAAAATTTTCCAGTTTTTTTTTTTTTTAAGGGAACTAGAATTGCTCTATCTGACGGCAGTGATCAGACTCTCTTTAAAGCCCACAAACTGGTTTTAGTATCTTCTCCCCAGGGTCACAGATGTGCACCCATCCTATCTAAAGCTCTCATCGCGTACAAATACCTTCCCTAAGCTTCTGTACTAGGAGTGATAATTGTTTTGCGTGGTTAATGTGAACAATTATGCTGCTTAATGGATTTCTTTCAGGCTCAGACTGGACTGACCCCTTAATGTTTTGTGTATATGCCAATTAATAGTTCATGAGGAATAGAACAGAGTAAGAAATGAGCAAGAACAGCATAGACTAGAAAGCAAGGCAGAAGGTCATCCTTGATTTGGGTCAACTGCTAGCTTTTACAGTTTCCCTAGTCATGATTATGTAAACCAAGATTTTTTTTTGAATGAATATTGTATTCATGCTCATAGACTGATGACTACAAAACACCTCAAGATATCACCTAATTAGCGTCACACAGCCTGGTGTCTACAGACCTCATGTGGGCTATAAAGCACAGGAGGTGTCTGATGAAATGATGCACCTGCAAACATCTGCTATTACCTCACATTTTTAAAGCTTGTAATGCCAATAGTGAAAACATGTTTTTTTTCTTTTATGGAACAATGACGTTTTATTTCCCTAAATGCTAAATTAAAATCTTCCTTCTGCTCTGCTGTTCAGTAGCCAAGCAGTAGCAGAATACAGGAAGGACTGTCTCTTCTATTTTCTTCTAATTGTTTTAGTTTGGTGGGAGCTGGGGCAGAGAGAGATCTGATTTCTGATCGCTACTACTTCTCCTAGAGCATTGTGCACGCTGCTAAAGCCAGCGTGTATTGGTTTGAAGTGTCATGCTTCACAGCTGGAGGGTCTTCTTGTGGTAAATTGGTTTTTTAGGTTAACTCGTCAAGAAATAATTTGAAACTACATCCACAATTGACCACTCAGTTATTTGCAATTTTCCATTTCTTCCAAGGGTAGCTGGGAAATAACCGAAGTGGGGGAGACTGAGATTGGGCTGGAAAAAACCTGCTCTGCCCATTGCTTTGCTGTAGGTTTAAGGAAAAGACTTGATCTTCCTTTAGCTCAAAGCCCCACCAAGACAACAGTGCAGCTCCCTAGTGAAAATGAGAAGGGAGCAAGCTTCAAACTCCAGTTTAATTTATCCCATACTGGGCACCAAAAGGGAAAGATGAGCTTGAAATATGAGTTTTAATTTCCCCATGCTTTCACTTGAGCTCTGTGGTACATGACTGCATGGAAGTACACGGTCAACAATCAATGTTTACAAGACAGACAATATATCTGTAAGCTTTGTTATTGTTCATTATGACAGTGCTCTTTTTGATTTACCTTTCTTTAGATGGAATTAGCTGATATAAAAGATATTTATGTAAGAAAGAAGGAAATTCCCTTTAGCTCTGAACAGAAGTGGATGGCTGTGAAATGTGCGCTGAAAAATCAGGTAAAGCAAACAGTAGTGTTGACTGGTTTCATCTTTCTAATTGTGCACCTCAACAATGGGCATGAAATGGTATCTCTTTAGCAAATAACATTTTCAGAAGTTAACTACGTAAGCAGAAAAAAAGGAACAAACCTCAAAATTCCCAACTTGGGTGTAATTTTAACTTGTAAAGGTGTGCTTGAATGGGAGAAGATATAGTGGTTTGAGCAGAAAACAAAAGCTTTTCAGAGATAACTGACAGGGAAAGAGAGGTGCAATATTTGGAAGAAAATGTAGGTCATTTTTCCCTTACCAGGTTAAGGAGCTCGTTTTGGTTGATATAGCATTCTAGTTTAGAAACTTGCCAACCATTCTGTCTGTGATGGCTGAACATGAAACACGGCTAAGGCAAAAATATCACATCCTGTAAGCAACACATGCACCTGGGCACTTTGCAAAACAGGTAAAAGAGCAAACAAAAGATCTCTAATCTAAAGCATAAAGACTTGTAGATTACATATTATTTTAAAATGTCCTCTTCTCTCTCTTTTTTTTTTTTTATTTGGATAAAGTATGTTATCTCCTTGCTTTAAAGGATCAGGAAGATATTTACTTTATGAAAGGAGCATTTGAAGAAGTTATTCGATATTGCACTCTGTATAACAGCAGTGGCATCTCGTTAGCACTCACACCCCAGCAGAAAGCCTTCTACCAGCAGGAAGAAAAACGAATGGGCTCTTCAGGTCTACGGGGTCAGTCATTACTGCCTATGTCCCTTAAGCTCGCAGGTTATCGTACCCTAATATTTTCCTGCTCTGGTTTGGTCAGGATGGACAGAGGCTCAATGCTCTGTGTCACTTTCCTGATATCTTCATAATTCTTGTTAGAGTTTGCCAAGAGCCTTGTCTCAGATCTGCTGATTTCTTGCTTTCCACTAATCTTTTTCTTGTGGGGTTTAAATTAGTGAGATTGAAAGGAGCTGAAAATAAACACTGTAAATGGTGAGTGTTTTTCCTCCATGGAGCGTTGTCATTGCCTGGGATACAGTCTGAATGCTGCATTGAAAACCTTCACGCTGAATCCAATCTAAGTGCCACTCTGCCAAGTGTTGCTTTTAAAGAGCAACAAAAAGCAGATTTGAAAGAGGTTGAAAACATGGACTCGGGCACTGAGATTTTTGTTTGAAGTTTGGTTCAATTCTTTATTAGTACCAAATCTAACGATCTTGATCTCCTTTGTTGTCCTGAGTGCATGTCAGTGCACAGCCCACAGGGGTTATTATATGCGTGTCATTTCCTTCACCACTAGAAACATCCTTTCAGAAACATCTTAGATCTCACGTAGTAACACAGACATTGTCTCTTGTGTGTGTTCCGAAGATGAGAACAAGTCTTGGCAGCTGGGTCTGGAAAATGGTATAGTTAATATACATATTCTCCAGCTCCGTGTCTTGTGGTTAGTAACTCATGTACAGAGCTTGCTTTACAATATCTGAATCATCCGCTGTTGTGAATGGCAAATTACTGTTCTGAAGAAAAGCGATTAGCTCAGGCAGCTGTGAGCTTGTGATTCAATCATCAAAGCAACACTGACATGAACTCCTGGAAAAATATCCCTGGGTGATTTAGAAACGATTGCATGATACGGTTAGTAACCCAGAACAGAAACGAAATGTTCAGAGCCTTGATGTTTGCATGATTGAAGTTTCACTCATTTAACTGAATTTACATTTCACATTTTTAGATTAAAACAATGTTTAAGATTTTACAAGAGCCCTATTGTTTAATCCAGTAGTTTTATAGTGTCTGGTCCAACATTGCACTGCCCTAATTTAATCCATCTGCTTTTAGGCAAGTCTTGCTAGACAGATTTAAGTTAGAAATAAATCTTAAAAGAAACATGAAACAGAAATGCTCTGATTCAGATAAAATTAGTGTCATTTGAGTGGAAAAAAGCTTGTGTCTATACAAGATCTGAATATAGTGACTAATGATCTGGTTTTAATTACTTTTTCTGATGGAAGTACAGCAAGTTAAGATTTTCTCTACATGTTTCTTTCAATGCATGGAAACACATTATTAATAATTTCATCTTGTCTTCTTTTCCCCCCCTCTGTTTCTAGTACTTGCTTTGGCTTCAGGTCCAGAACTTGGCAAACTAACATTTTTAGGTCTGGTTGGAATAATTGATCCCCCGAGGGCTGGAGTGAAAGAAGCTGTTCAAGTCCTTTCTGAGTCTGGTGTGTCAGTAAAGATGATCACTGGAGATGCCCTGGAAACTGCTGTGGCTATAGGTAGCAAACTCAGCTTCTCTCCCGTGGGTCTATATTATGTCTGTCAGATCAGTTACATGTTATGCCACTTAATAATCAATTTGGTCATTCTTTTTGTGTGCAACAGAGGTTTTAAATGCCATTAATTGAATTCTTGCTTTTCCATTGAAACAAATCATATTAAATGAAGTGATCGAGCAGCTATGAACTATTGGCCAAATTCCAGCAGCTTAAATCCACTATTTTAGCACCAGAAATGGCAAAATCTCAGTGTAAGATCCTTAAATGAGACAGAGGGCATTGCTTGGATTATAGACTCTACTAAAGTTTAGAGTGTGGGTATCTCTGTGCTTCCCATTTTTGCAATTCGCCATTAGGAATACCCAGAGCAATCAGCAGAGAGAGAAGAGATGGATATAGTATCAGCACCAGCTCTAGGACTTCTGTTGCTTCCATAACTTGAGCTGGAGCATCTGACAGGGTGAGCAGACCAGAGAGCTTGGTCCCCTGTCAGATGCTCCAAGGTTCAGGTATATTTTCCAGTAAATTCTTTAATTGCTGTCTCTGTTTTTTGAGTTATGAAATAGTTGGGTTTTTTACAGAGCTGATGGACAGATCTCATTTTGGATTTTTCTTTGCAGGACAGAATATTGGTCTCTGCAATGGGAAGCTGAAAGCCATGTCTGGTGAAGAGCTAGACCAATTGTCAGATGCAGAGCTATCATCCACTGTCAAAAATGTAATGGTTTTGATTAAAAAAAACAAGGCCTATTTCCAATAGCATCCATCTAAAAAATGATTGTATATTTTGTTTTTCAGGTTTCCATTTTCTTCAGAACAAGTCCAAAGCACAAAGTAAAAATCATAAAGGTACTTAGAGCCTCTCAAATCCATTTTATGCCTCACAAAAGCAAGATCATAGAATCATAGAATCACCAGGTTGGAAAAGACACATGGGATGAAAAGAGGGAGAGTCAATTCTCTAGACCACCTGCTTTTCCAAAGCAGGATCAGCTCAAACTAAAGTATCATAAGATGCAAACTAAGGCACTGGCACTGTTTACACTGAAGGTATTAGCGTTTCACTTGCAGATCTTGCCTGGATAATTTGAAAGACATTAAAGAAATATTAGCAAGTATTATATCAGAATGATTTTTGAGGGCTTTACTCCCTTCTTCCAACTCCTTTTATAGTTGTGAGGTTCTCTATACTCCTGAAAAATCCTGTCTCTTAATTCTTGATCTGGGCTTTGACCCCAGTGGGCTTATGATTCTGCTTTAGCCTCCAAGTCACACAGCACTTCTGCTCTTTCAATATTATGTGTAAATTCTGTGACTGCTAATAGGTCTTGCATGCCTTCTCCTGGCTGAAGAGCCTCTCATCTCTTCATTCTCACAGGCTTTGCAGAGGGGTGGTGCTGTTGTTTCGATGACAGGAGATGGTGTTAATGACGCCGTGGCCCTTAAATCTGCTGATATTGGGATTGCAATGGGACAAGCTGGTACAGATGTCAGCAAAGAGGCTGCCAACATGATTCTCGTGGATGATGACTTCTCAACAGTAATGTACGCTTTGCGACTTCCTTGCTGTCAGACACTTTCTTACTTCAGATATTTTCTGGCTACCCATTGCAATAAGTGTGTTGTGTGACTAGGAAATAATGCAAGACACAGCACGTGTAAGTCAACAGGTAGTAAGTGGAGATACCTAGAGTGGGTCTGGCTCATTTGAACTTACATATACAGCAATGACTTTTTTTCAAGTGACAAAAGCTACCTTTCATCTAAAAGCACTGCATTCTCATTGCTGTAGCTAACTGGGGATTCGAAAGTGCCGTGAAGTCTCGGTAGACTGTAACTTGTGCTCTGTCTTATCCAGGAAGCTCAGAGGAAAGACGTAATTTGCAAAGCACTGTTGCTTCATAACAACATAAAAAGTAGGCAGCATAGAGTGAGGATATAAATAGTTCACATGCCTGATTTATGAACTAAGACCTGACTGTATAAACCAGGCTTTTTGGATCCACTAATCCTGATAATGTCATTTTAACTGAGAAGATGCATTGATGTTCTCCTCAAGCTGGAGTCTTTCAACTGAAATAAGTGCTAGAGAATACAATTTGTCTTTTAAGTGCTAGAGGGAGCTCAGTGTAAAGTTATCTGACTACTAGTCATTCAATAAACTCTCCTCTCCCTTCCAGGAATGCAATAGAAGAGGGAAAGGGAATATTTTACAACATAAAAAATTTTGTCCGGTTCCAGCTGAGCACGTAAGTTCCTGTTTGCTTCAATTCCAGTGAAAGCACTTTTGGGGTGAGGCCATGCAGGGTAATGTTCCTCTGTGCCTTGCAGGAGCATTTCAGCTTTGAGCCTAATTACTCTGTCAACAGTGCTCAACCTACCAAATCCACTCAATGCTATGCAGATCTTATGGATCAACATCATCATGGACGGACCGCCAGCCCAGAGGTATGGAAGAGCTAAATCAGCAAAATATTCTTCATTTTAGATTTTCTGACTTTGGCTTAGGAGCATAAGCAGTTATGATTTCTTATCAATGTGCCAATCACTTGGTGGTTAGATAAGACAAATTTTAAGTTATGCTCCTTCCTAGTCCCTCTAAAAGCATTTACTTCGGTTTTTTTGAAGTTTTACATATTCCTGTTTTATTTTAACTATTCTTCTTTTGGACTAGGAATGGTCTCTTGTCCCTAGTGCATCACCTGCTAGCAGCTCTGCAGGTCTGATTGACAAAGGAATACTAGGCTGTAAGGGGGTATATACCACAAAATTAGAATATGTAGGAACCTCACACACCTCTGATTACAACTACTGCTAATTACAATTACTACTTCCACAACATGGGAGAGCTGTTGGCCACAACCTCACAGCTAGCTCTCCCTCTAGGATACTCGTGTGTTATACCACGGTAACCTTTTATATTGTTTTAGCAGCTCATTATGCAAAAAGAGATGCTTGGAGTAGGTGTTAGACAACTTTGGAGCCTTGTGTAGCCCTGCCAGAAGGCTAGTGCTGTATTTCAATGAATTTCATCCTCCTGATCCTTTGTTATTTATGAGCAGTATTGTTTCTGGACAATACACATCATGTAAACATGTTCCTCTGCTTCTCTTTGAGGCAGCTTGGGAGTTGAACCTGTTGATAGGGACACTATCAAACAGCCACCCCGACGTATCACAGATACCATACTCAGCAAATCATTGATCCTGAAAATCTTCATGTCAGCTATAATTATTATCAGTGGAACCCTCTTTGTCTTCTGGAAGGAGGTGAGAAAAATCTGCAACCGTATCTTGTTTTCATCAGGGTGGAGAACAAAGTGAAGGGCAATTTCTGAAGTACATGTGAAGGGCTTTCTGAAATGCATCCAGTGGGGAAGGATCAGTGTGGGCAGTAGGCTAGGAAACCAGGGTCAGCTCCTAGCTTCGCTTCTGCCTCTCTCTGTTTCTTCTAGTTTAGAGCTTCCTATCTGGAGTGCAAAACCTATTACCTGATATGATATCAATGCTTTAAGGTACTTTTCACCTCTAGATTTCCATGTAAGTAGAAATGCCAAATACTACGGATTGCTGCTAGTAAACAGTGACAGTTACTATAACAGTTTAAGTTAGATTAGTCTACTTACATTCCACGTCAGTTTAAGAATTTAAAATGCAGCTGATAAGATCATAAACTCATGTTACTATAGAGAAATTAATGCTATCTGTAATGGTTATAACCAGATTTATTCCTATTTTACTACCCTTTGAACTGACTGACGTCAATAAAGGAAAAATTTAATTCTTATGTTGAACTGAAATATTTTTGTAAGGCTTAACTAAACCCTGAATTTTAATTTGTGCTTTCAGAACCCAAAAAGTGGCATAACTCCTCGAACCACAACAATGACTTTTACCTGTTTTGTGTTTTTTGACCTCTTCAATGCCCTTACGTGTCGCTCTCAGGTGAGAACGCTCTGTCAGCAAAACACTAACATAAACACTACAATACAAGTATTTTGCATAGGGAGGGGGTTTTAAAGTGTCATTTAAAGCAGTGCAATTTTTTTCATTTTATTTATGAAGTCAACTGTAACTACACTTTCAACTATGTAGCTCTGAGTTAATACTTATGTAACTTCAAAGGGAAAGGGAGCATACATACAAAGAAACCAACAGGACAGCGGGAAATGTTACATATATATTTTTTCCCCTTCTCTAGACAAAGCTAATATTTGAAATAGGCTTTCTTCGAAACCGCATGTTCTTGTACTCCGTGCTTGGGTCATTTTTGGGACAGCTTGCTGTTATATACATCCCTCCATTACAAAAAGTCTTCCAGACAGAGAACTTGAGAGTGGTAGGTAAGTTGCAAAATAAGTAATGTGGTTTGTATGTTTGGGGGTTTGGGGTTTGGTTTTTTTTTTTCTTTAAAGCTACTTTTAAAAAGCAGATGAGATTTCCAAATTGTTACATGATAGCTCTCACAGATTGCAGGCAGGAGAACTCAATCAACAGCTCGTATACCTATATACATAAACAGTAGTGATGCACTAACTGTAGTTTTATTTGAATTTTGATTTGCTGCATGTAAATGCAGACAAGCCAAGACTTCCCACGAGCTCTGCGTGATGACACTTGTTTACAGAAATCTATCTAGAATCATTATGCAGTCACTCCATTCTGAAAAAGCAGGCTGAATGTTTCCTAGCTAAAATGCAATGTGTGTTTTACCATCTGAATCAGTCTATGCAAACTCTACCACGCTAAATTGCATTGCACCTATATCGGCATGTTGTTAGAAGCAGGGTTCAATGATCCTAAATGATTAACGTAGAGGTTTCCACCCACCAAAATGGACTACAGCAATTATGGGTATTCCTTGTCCATCACAGCCATTCCTCTAATTCTACAGCCAGCAAAATCATAGCTAGGACGGACATCTACAGTTAC
Organism: Coccyzus lansbergi; assembly: GCA_033558105.1. NCBI lineage: Eukaryota > Metazoa > Chordata > Aves > Cuculiformes > Coccyzidae > Coccyzus > Coccyzus lansbergi. Next base: position 1,781,516 of record JAUMJK010001135.1, read on the forward strand.
ACAAGTACAAACAGCTACAGCAGGAAGGTCCTTAATAGGGGATTCTGGCCCAGCACAAAACCCAGCTGCCCACAGTGTTCATCTCTGCTCTTTTTCCTCTTGGTAGACCTGCTGTTTCTCACTGGACTGGCTTCCTCAGTTTTCATTGTGTCTGAGCTCGTCAAACTCTGTGAAAAACGCTGCTGTCAACCAAACCACAGGAAGGGATGATGTACCTGATGCAAACTTCCTCTAAAGACATTCTTGGAACAGAGCCGTGATGTTGGATAATTCAAACACACCACTTTCTGATGCTGCAGATGACGTCCTTTCTGAAGACAGTCAAGTGAATCTGTACCAACAATTCTTCCTACTCCAGTGTCTGTTCCACCTACGCACTCTATCTAAGCTGTTTGAGCTGTCTACAGAAACCTCCAGTGCTGATCCTGTTTTAAACCAAGATCAGGTATATTTTTATAACATTGATCCCTGTGTCCAGAATACTGTGATAGCCTTAGACAAAAAAACAGTCTCACACTTGTACAGAAAAATCTATTATGCATAAACTGAAATTTTATTTATTTAAATCAAAATCATTTTTATTAATAAAAAAATCTACATTTTAAAATGTTCATAACAAGTGTCTGGATGAGACTGTTGATTTAACCCCATGCTTTGGGGAAGAATGGAAAAGATAGGCCTTCTGAAGCACTTTTCCTATAGTCAACCTCTATAGTGTTTCTAGATTCCCAGATACCTAGTCTTGATTCAGCAAGACTTTCAAGAAAACTGTGGGGAGATGTCAGACAAAAGCACAGAGCTGAAGTGCCAGCCCCCAACTGTCAGCTTTTGCCAAACACTGTAGTGATTTTTTTTTGTACCTATCTGACTAATGGAAGTGAAGCAGAAGGCTGATCTGATGCACAGTAGTGGATGGATTAATGGGGAAAGGACTCATTTTCACAAGCGCATGAGAATAAAGATGACTCACAAATTTAACAGGGATGTTAAGCTTTGCAGTTGGATCAACAGGTGCATAACAGTGAGTGAGAGATGTTTAGGTCATAGCTAAGCCCACCGCTGACAAGGGCTTTCTGGACATTTTTAGATGCATGAACATGAAGCACAGATTGCTTAATCATTACATTACTAAAGAAAAACACAAACCCTGCTTAGTCTCTTCCAAGCAAAACTTTTACATTTAAAGAACAATTTTGAATAATCCCATCTGCTGGTTTGATCCATGTTCTAGTGAATAATGCTTCACTGATACATTTGCTACAAGTGCCACCATGTCAGTTTTCTTCTCACCCCAGCTTTTAACACCTTCACTTCAAAGTGAAGATTAAGACTCTCAGATAAAAACTTGTCAAAACCCACAATTTCAAAGTGCTTTGCTGATTTTCACAAGGTGATGTTTAAACAGGATTACATTTGGATTCGTAGCCTAGAAAAGAATTAGTACAGCTGGTTCTATTTTAAAATCTAAGGAAATTTAGCCACTAAAAATATTTTCAGTGAGTAGTAGCTTTCTGCAGTTTACCCTGCCCAGATATAGTCTACAAAGGTGTCTGCTCTTTTTTTTTTTTTTTAAATCCCTGCAAATGCTTTCAGTCTTCATGTAAAATTCTCTGCCTTGTGGTGGAGGGAAAAGAAAATCTAGCTGTTTATTTTATGTGTAACAACAGAAATTCAGCTATGTTTCATTCCTGTGCACCATCAAGTATTCAGTACACTTAGTGTCTAAATGAAGAATACCTCTGAGACTTATGGTGGGAGCTTGAGAATGCTGAAACAAAAGCCAACGTCACCACAATTACTGAGAGAGCACCATGTACATATATGTTGTTCATATAGCACTCCCTACTTTGTACCATTTCAAATTCTTATTAAAATATACAGAGAGGAAAAGCATCAGTGTAACTATTTTAATGCTTACATTTTTTTCTATGCACTACAAGCTTGGGATACTATCTGGTTTATTAGGCAAATACAAGATAAAAGGACATTAGCTCAGGCCTTTCACAGCAGGCTCTGTACTGGAACAAATAGTATATATGCCCCAATTATTGGTTCAGGTAGCATACAAAATGCACAGTTGAATCCTTAGATGTCTGGTTGGAGTGATTTCTTCACACTTTCATTTCAAGGCTACATTAATATTTTTTAAATTATGTTTTAAAATGGGATCTATATTAAGGCACAAGTGCGGATTATACAGAATATTCAAATCTCTCTCCCTGTGAAAAACACCAGGTGAAAAAAAAAAAGATCACTTACAAGAAAATGCTAAGGGAAATAATTTGAAGGAAGGCCACAGGATCAGGAATCAAGTAATTTTACAAAATGTTACAGCACATTTTTTGCTCTAAGCTGCACGGAAGATGAATTCACACTAGGAGAAAGGAGATGTGATACAGTCCTCCTCCTTAGGAGGAGAAAGACAAGCACTCATACATACTAATAGCCAAACACAATTTGCTGAGTTAGAAATGACAGTTCCTGGTAGAAATTAGGCTTATTTTTGACAAGCTATTTACACATAGAATTAGCAAGGTCAAACAAATAATTACCGATAGATGTGAAGGGATTCAAGTAGAAAAAGCCCTGAGTATAAGAGGCCTGACAAAACTGATGCTGACTGTTAATAGCCAACAAAACAGAGCAAAACCCCCAACCCACTAGTTGCATTTCACAATATGGACATTTTTTTCCATATACAATCATGATTACTTGTGTGGAAATGAAGTGTACAGCAGTTTTCTTTAAACTGGTTACAGACATAACCCTGATTGTTATTTTTAACAAGGTATCCGCAGATACCACTCCCAACTAAATGTGAATTACTCTTACTTAATTCTTTTTGCAGCCTGATCTTTTACTCTAGTCTTAAGTGAGGCTGGTAAAGAAGTTACCCTCCCTAGAGAATTTCTGCTGCAGGTATGACCCATTCTTAGGATAAATATGGCTGAGTGACCCCCGATGTCTCTATCTATTAAGTTTAAAAAGCAGTAGGCAAAATTTTGCAGAAACATCTTAAGTGAAATACACTAAGCTGTTATAAAAATGGATACGGTATCCTTAGCATCCTGTAAATCTTGCAGCCCATAGAGACAATGGCTGAAAATCTGACTTAAAAACCACAAAATACAATGTTTTAACTGGAGCAATGCAAAGTAATGGCATCCTTCATATGGAGTGGAGTATTCTATGTTTACCAATATAAGACATCATTTCAGTTTGCAAGCTTCACTGACTAATTCCAATTCATGCAAATAAATATATGCAGTTGAGGTATAAGAGTCTTACTCAGTGTCTTCATATAAATATATATCAACCCTCCAAGTCAGTAACTTGTACTGTCTCTAACTTCATTATTTGTTTTTTAATTCTGTATGCAGACAGGATCTATCAGGAGTACTAGCAAATTCATATTCAGCTAGAACTTAGAGATGGCTAATGATTAAGTACCTAGTTAATTTTTCTGTCCTCCCCAAAAAAGAACCTTTGGGTAGGATATTGTATTGGACTTAAATACTACATAAGTACGAAGCTTACGTTTCATCCTAAATAATTAGGCAAATGTGAATAAAAAAATGAGGAAAAAAATATCCTGTCCAAGGAGCATTAACAATCAGAAGGGACAAAAAAAAAATCATGTTACTATGATTCTTTTAGTTATCATCATCCTCCTCATCTTCAACTGGTTCTCGTAGACCTTCACTCTGACGAGTTTTTCCAGCCATTTCTAGTAAGGCCTGAGCCTGAGGATCCACATCCAGGATACTCTTCTTGCCTTTTGTCTTGAAAACAAAGTAAAATACAGTCAATTTAAAATACTGTTGTGAATGAATCAATACCAGGCTATAAGAAATTGATGTACTCAAAAGTCTACAAATAATGTTGTTTGCAAGCTTATCACAACGAAGTACAAATATTTTCCAAGTGAAGCATTTAAGATTCATTGGTATATATGAAAAGGTTTTTATTGCTGCAGTTATACAAAATAGTTATAAACTTTTCCTAAGATGGCAGTGAACTATTTCAAGTTTATTCAAGTTACAAGCTAGCCAGAACATCCTGGTTAACCTGACCTCAGTTTGAAGTGCAGAAAACTTTTTCACAAAGATGATGTTTGTTTACAATTCAACATTTTCTTTACACTATTTGTTCTGTTTCTACTTAGAGTTAAGTGTCCTCTGAACAGACAGAGTATATGAATTTAGTTTGAAAAGAAAAAAAAATTAAAAAAAACCCCCACAATGTGGGGTTAATAAGAAAACAAATTACTGGGATACAGGAGACAGTGAAGAGGTCTCCTACTCACTCCCTAAAGTAGGTGCAAAAATACTATCATAACTCTTCTGGTATAAATTTACTGTAAACCTATGGTAAAGGTAAAGTAATTGATAAAGAAATCTTCTAGGTTCTCTTCCTGAAGTATAGCTTAGGCTTTACTTGAGAGCTTCCAGTGCTGCTTCCTGTATTACTAACACTGTTTTTTTGCTAGACCTGGAGTCCATCCCTCAAGATGAGAAAGAGCTTCTGAAATTCAGAATAAAGCACAGCTCTTCACAGCTCCCAGTGTTATTTCTTGTTGGCACTCTGAACAATGCCACTACTATTTTGCCATCTACTTGCAATAAAACATATGGCTCCATAGCGCCAGGTAAAGAAAACATTATTCATTACAACAGTGCGACAGTGTTTAATCACAAAACCATAACTTCAAGTTCTGCATTTGCATCTCCCCTTCCACTAGAAGACAACTTCACAGACTTAAGTTTTGTTCACCTACCCCTGTACTTTCAGGTGGGTCTCCCACTGCCCAAACTTCCATGGCATCCAGTGTAAAATCCTCTTTAGCTGACAGCTGGGGGCTGTTGTAGGTGGTACACCGAGGTTTTGCTTTGCTGTGGCCCTTCCCATAGTCACTGTCTATCCAGAGTCCGAAGTAATCATGTTGTCCACCCATACCCTATGAAACAAAGCAGCACACTAAACACTTGCTGCACATGTAAAACATACTGGGCAAGTTATGAAACCTAGCGTATAAATTGCTATTTTCAGTATTTATACCACACTTCTATGGCAATGTAAAAAAGGCTTGAGGAAAAGGAGCTTCTGCCACTGTAAACAGTGTAATTACACAACACTAGCAGCCTACAAACAACTCTGATAACTCTAACTCTGTTGGGCTTTCTCGGCTTCCACAGTTTAAAAAGCAGTTATTGTGGCAGTGAGAACAGCCAGAGGAGGGATCACCAATTACATAGATCAGGTGGCTTGTGCTGCTCCAGTGATGTGGATACACGTAGCTAATTCTTCCAGACACCAGGGAAGCCTGGAAGGCTTCTGTGATAACCAGACTAGGCAAAGAGATTTCTTCCCAGATCCAAGGTAAATCTAACCTAGATAAAGCCCACCTGCTTGGGTTAGACATAAGTAACTCCCATCTTAGTTGGTTCAGCACTTCAATATACATATCAGCTTCAGGAAAAGTATAGACTCTACCAGTGCTGTAAGTGGTTCTCATTATCCACTGTTCACAGTTTACACTGATGCTTTAATGCAAAAAAAGAAGAAAGTTCCTACTAAAATTGTGGCACAAATATCACAGAGAAGGGATGAAAACTTCCTCGGAGAACACCAAATGAAACAAATCTGATCACAGTAACAGAAGCAAAAGAGCAAGAAACACCTCCTAACATCAGCCACAAATTCAATTTTCAAATTGTCCTTTCTTGATACTTACAAGTCCATTTGGCATTGTCTGTTGGCCGTGGTTCAAATACATATAGTGGTCATTATACCCTGTGTATGTGTATACAGCGAGAGAGGGGAAAATAGAAAACAGAAAGCATCTGTTGTCACCTGTAAATGGAAAAGCACCTGAGGTCAGACAACTGGCCAAGCAATCACTTCCCTACAAATAGCATAGGAAAAAAATATTGAAGAAGTGCAACTGAATAAATCAAAGACAGCAGCTGTGATCTCAGAAAGCCAATGCCTATCTTCCATCAAAATCTAGACCTATTGTTTATTCACAGCTAACTCTGTGCAGGGTCATAGAAATCAATGTAATTACACGGGTGTGACCAAGAGCAGAGTTAGAGGCATGACCAGCACATTACATTACAAGGTAAGGGTTCACCTGTCACAGGCTGGTATTGTATCATCTAAAACTGCCCAGCTGCTAGACCTGTTCAAACTGATATAAGTGCAATCAGCCTTATTTCTGACTGTAATGACATAAAGATCAGTTTATGGTTGATTTAGAATACAGTCATTATGCCCAGTTAGGTATTCAGAGAGACCTGTGGTGTGATCGTCTAGTAGTGCTACATGTGTTACTCCATCAGGAAATAAACCAAGGAAAGTGTTGTGTAATCAGTGTAACATAACATTGTATTAACTGACTGAAGTGGTAATTACCAAGTACTAACTAAGTGAAAGAATTGAATTTTCAATGTAGCAAAAATGAGGATTCCAAGCAGGACAGATTTTTGGAAAGCCATGACAAAAGTTCTTTCCAAAGAGTTACCAAAAAAAAAAAACAAAACACAAAACAAACCCTCTTCAAAGGAACAAAAAGTTTAGCTTGTCCAAAGAACCCTTTTGCTGCTGGATTTTGGAAAGCAAACAAAGATAGATGATGCACAAACTAACAGGAAGCTTAACTTGATGTTTGGTTGAGCTGTTCTGAGACAGAAGATTGCCATCTGCTGGACATCTTATTTAAAGGCTAATTGAAGGAAATGTTGCATGTCCTTCACTGTCATTTCAATTTCAATCTATGCAACTATAAGGGTTAATCAATTTCCCTGAGAGGAAAACTTGTTCCATGATCAGCAAGTCCTGCAACTGTAAAACTCCTATCAAATAAGAGACAAACTATAAATGTTAATTTAGTAATATACCTGCCTGGCTACAAAGCAAGAATAACTGTGCATGTATTTTATATTTTTCAAAAATTAGGGTTATTTTTGGCACAGGAAAACCCACTTGGAAGTATAAGAAATATTGCACGTCATGAAAGTAAAATGACAGTATCAATTAAGTGGACAGTACTCTTGTATGTGTAGAGAATAAGGCAAAATTTACCAGAGCCATGAGATACTAGAAAAAGAAAAATTGAGTTTTACCTTGAAACTGTGGCTTCACCTCCCAGGAGTGAGATGCAAACCCACCAAAAATATAACCATCTAAGTCCTTTAAGATCACTATGCAAGGACCTTTGTTCACTATATGTGCACATAACTGTGAAAAGCTTTCTCCATGAATCCTAGAAGAAAATAAAAGATGCCACTTGTGCTGTAGCTCTGCAGGCAGATGGGAGTTGATGTACATGATAGATGGGATGTCAAAGAGACTGACAAGTCCTCTTCCTTTGATGCCTTTGCAGCCTGGAACCAGGTTGACTATGTCTTTGGTTTGGTCTGGGAGAGAATGCAGAACATGAAGGCCTTGCCTGATAGCAACACTGAGGAAAATTGAGATCTGTGGAACTCGGTACACCCAGTCCTCAATGGCACTTTGATCAAAATTTGTCTCCATCAGCTGAGGACCCACGGGTTTTGTCCCATCTAAATGATAAAGACACACAGGAACAGTAGTAAATAATCATTTGGTTTTTAAGGGTAAACACATTATTCCGTTATTTTCATGAATATGAAACCACATATGAAAGGAGACAACAACAATGAAGTGTCAACTGCATTATGCAGATGCATGCGCAGGACTGAGAAGCAGGGATATCCATTGTTTGCATCATCACGTTTAAGAAACATGGAGTCCATGGAGCTACATCGTATGAGATGTTCTTTGCAAGACACCAAAATCTATTATTACAAGAGTACAAAGATAAACCTATGCTTTGTAAAAGGATATACAGTCATAAATACATGCCTGTGCATCTGCATGCCCATCACCTGCAAGTCAGATATTTGTAAAATAGGCATGTTCCATGAGAAATAAGTCTTGCATGTCTGCTTAAACTGGGACATCAAACCAAAGCTCTTCTGACTTTAATGGAGAAAGTTGGTAAAGTAAAACAAATAAAATTCCCAAGTCATTTGCAAAGCACTAGGTTTAAAATACTAGTCTCACCATTTAAATTCAAAGATGTGACCACAGAGAAAAATTCTTGTGAGATCAGTGATTACGTGAGCTCTGTGCCGTTCTGGGACACACTACATCAGCGCTGCTTACCTGCAAGCTTCAATTCTGAGATTAGCTGAGAAGCCAGAGCCTTTACTCCACTGGCAGAATCCCTGGTATTCTCCAAATTCCAACCTTTCAGTTCCTTCCTGTAGCTCAGTACATGGACTACAGACATGATTAGATCCTCTGTGAACTGAAAACATAAAAAATAAAAAAAATTAAAAATCACCATTTTGACTTTTTTTACATAAAATTGTCCAGAGCTTCAAATAACTTTCTGAAAATAAAGTCAAGCAGTACTAAAGGTGTGATCCCAATGGCAGAAATTTCTCTTCTCATGCAGAGACAGAACTAACAGGTGGTATGTCAGTCATAAGTCTTGAAAAGCATCCATTTTCAAGAAATTTTGTAAATGTTACTTCACAAACCATCTCCATAAAATAAGGTGGGGGGTGTGAGGGGTGTGTGTGCCTGTTCAATATTTTGCAGTGTGAGGAGCTGCTAGTGAATTACTGTTTTGTGAGATCTGACTCTTTGACCTTGAAAGGTATGTATTTGATTTACACATTTACCCTGCAAACAAAGCTTAAGAAAGCATTTTGATCATTTACCAGAAGAACCAGCCACAGCATAACCCTTCCTGGCTCTTAAACCTAGCCAGTCTCTGAACCCTTCAGAATGAGCCTAGGAGCCCTCCGACAAGCAGTCAGTGTGCTCCCCAAAATCCAGATTCCGGTTACCAAAGTAAGCAAGTCAGCCTGGAAAAGCCCACAGCTGAAATGATCATCCATGGTTTGTCTACACTGTTTGTCTCAGATCAGTAAGTCAGTGGTGAAGAGCTTACAAAAATACAAATCAGGAATGAGTGTTCTGAATATTGTGCTCTAAAGATTATCTTCAAAATACCCGATGCAGTCTGTGTTCTCTTACTGTCCCCCCAACACACATTTCACTGTTTACCTCTTGAACTTGTTTGCCTTTCACAGGCCCTTCTGTCTTGGAGATCATTCTCATTATTATGCTAATCTTCTCATCTGCATTCCCTTTTAAGAGGTTTGACATAAAAATTACAAACTGCTCTTTGGCTATCTTTTCACCCAGCCCAGATGATTTCCCAGTCAGGTCAATACTTTTCATTCCATTGTATAAACGAAGAGTCATTTGCTCTGGTAACGGCTCTCGCATATATGCCTAAAATGAGAAAAAGAGCAAATGTTAAAAATTGAGAATAACTAATACATTCCAGGTAATCTGTGCTGAGACATGTCACTATGAATTAAGGGGAAAAGAAATATCTCTATAGTATCTCCTTTCCAATACAAGTTAGTGGTTTAAGTTGATGATATTTTTCTAAAAATGTCAGATCATTAAAAAAAAAAAACCAAAATATCGTAAAGCATTAATAGAATATTAGCAAACGATTTCTACATAATAACTCTGCTGCAAAGGTTCACAACCCTGGTAGTCCAACATTTAAAATTGTCCTTTAATTCTGCTTTTGGTAGTTGAGCTCACAGATACTTAAAACCAAAGAGAAAGTGTTTTCCATATCTCAGTTTTGGCCTCAAGACAATGCAGGCAATGTGTTTAAACCTACAAGGTGCATATAGAAACAATTCTGAGAAGTTTCCCACTGCACAGCAACATCTAATTCAAGTGGGTAACAAAATTAAGATCGTGTGATTATATAAGGCATCCCTGATGTGAATGCAGTTGAAGTAAAAAAAAAAAATTCATTTAAACTGCATGACTTTGAATGGAAATCTAACTGGTATACATCACCATACATCATAACACAGTGGGAAAGAGCTAACTCTGGATTCAAGAAACTTTCAGAGTGTTCAAGATAATGACATGGTTTCAAAATATATAATGTAAAATGCATCTGTGCACTAGGACATGATTACACAGTGCCTTTGGTGAACAGCACTGTACATAATGTGCTGAACACCAGACTTGGCTCCCACAAACACGGGTGCAGCCCAGGGGGAACTGTGATGAAATCAATAGAGCCCCACCTGCATAAAAGCACCCCAGCTCTATTCGGTGGAGCAGCTACTACCAATCTACTGCTGGTTCAATACCACTCCAACTGGAGCCACCAGAACTGTTCTTATTTCACATTCATGGAGGTGAGATCTAATATGCCAAGCTCTATCCTGCTTTTGTTGACGTCAGTGGTAAAACTCCCATTGATTTCAGCAGAAGCAGAATTATCAGCCATAGCCTTGCACATTAGAGTGCTTCATATTGAGGGAGGGATGGTCCTAGGGGGTACAGCTGTCTTTAAGAGGCTTTCTAAAAGGGCTGCATGAGCCTGAAGTGAGACAAACAGCAGGGGAAATAATTAAAACACTACACTCAAGGGCTTTTTACTTCACACTGCAGCACTTACTCTTCACCCTTCCCCACCCACCATTACCTTTGTTGTGAGTTTTGTTATGCTTCTAGTTATTCCAGCCAGCAGACCTGGGGTTCAATAAAGGAGGACTGTAGAAAGGGAACCTTTAATAAATATCTAAAAAATTTATACCTCTGATAGTTTATAATCCTTAAAAAAAGCATCTGGAGATACCTGCTCTACCTGTTTTCCAAGCTATGCAGTGCAGTCCAGAAGCTCTGTAGTTTCCTTCCAGTAAAGCCCTGAGCTTAAGCAGAGCACGTGAGGTTATACTTGGGGCCTTGTCAGTATTACCAAACTGTTGCTAGATCAAACCTGCCAGACGCAAATCTAGCTGAGGCAGGAGTATCAGCACCTACGAGGCAGGCATGACATTGCAATAGTCCCTGCACTACGGAATTAGGCACCTACAGGCTTCGAATCTTCAGAAGATTTTAATTTAAGTTGGCAAATAAAAAGCAGGAAGGGAAAAGATAAATGTTCATCACACATCACACTAACCTAGAAGCAAAGCTAGGAGAGGAACTTCTTCCAGGTCCCAGTTTCAAGGATCAGTTTCTTGGAGGTATTAGGGCTGGAAAGCTGGGCAGCAGCGACACTGCTTCCAAACTGATGACAGCTCATAAAACAGCCAGGCTGGAAGAAGGCTAAAGCTGGTCTGTTCGCATACCTGCTGCTGAATACCTTAGAATAACCTGTTTCTTTCATCAAGTTTTAATTTCATTCCATTAACTGCGTAACTTACATAAAAACGCATTTTTAATACTACATTCGCTTGCCCACGTGGCTCCTGCCTAACTGAAATGATATATCAAGTATTGCAACAAATCATTTTCCTCTTCTTTCTTGATTAGAAAATGAATGCAAAGTTAATCAGAAAGCATAATGTATGTTAATTAGGTAGAACACGGAGCCACAGCTTAATCAAGGAAAATTGAATTATCTCCTTTTAATATGGGTGCAAAGATTAGAGACAGTGATGCAGTTGAGGGAGAAAGATATAACCGGATACAAAATGACTTCTTGACAGCTACTCAAGAAAAATCTGTAAATAATCACACACTATAGACTCCAGGGAGAAGAGCATTCTCCCTATTTTTCAAGCCTCTGTAAAAATATTTTCCTACATCCCATCTTACTTTAGAATCAGGAAAGCTGCAAATTGACTAAACAATCCACTTTAAGAGAGAAGCACAAACATGAAAGTCACTACTCATGTTAAACTGTACGAAAAAGATAAATATCCATTCTGTCCCAAAAGATTAAGTATTAAACAAAGACAATCTTTCCTTAAAAGGTATCTATTGCCACACCTTTAGCTTCTTTCTGGAATTACATTCAATGCACTAAATCTCAGATATATCAGGAATAATAGATCATCTTGCCTGTAGTGCTGACAGAGTCATAGTTTTCTTTGTAGCTTTGCCATTTTTTGCTCCAGCTGAGCCACTTGATCCTGATAAGGTATCAAATATTCCATCTATGTCAGACTGCTCCTCAGGAAGGAATCTGGAAAGGTGGTTCTGATAGGCATTGCTTTCTGCATTTCCCATCTTTTCAACCTGTAGCAAACAAAAAGGAATAATTAAAATAAGCAAACAAACAGTAAACACAGAAAGGTATGACAATGGCCACTAAAGACATATCAAACAGACTAACATACCAGACCAAGTCTTAGCCGAGGAGCAGATTACTATCCTTCTGGGAAACTACTAAATCTACCGTTTAGTCTCTGTATTCACTGGGATTCAATTAACTTGAAGAACACCCATGAATGGTAACCATGCTTTAAAAAATGACGATCTGTCAGCTCTTTGCTAAGACCACCCTATCTACCAATTCAAACCTCATTCAAGTCTTATTAAATGGAAAAACCAATATGATTTAATGATTAAATTAGCTGGTACAAAATGTCCCTGAGTCTGTCAGCTGCAATACATCAGTAACATAAAAGGGAATAGCCTGATTATGGATTATTTGTGGTAGATTATGCTAGATCTTTCTGATGCATTAATGGACTGAAGCTGAACCTGCCAATAACACGTGGCACTGAAACACCATCACTGGGAAGTTCTGTAGGTGACACGAGAATGTTTTATCTAAGGACACAATGCAAAAAATATTCAAAAAGCTGCCAAGAATCGCAGTAACAATAAAATGTAACTGAGGGTAGTGGAGCACTGGAAGAGGCTCCTCAGGGAAGGAGTCGCGGCACCAAGCCTGACAATATTTAAGAAGCATTTGGACAATGCCCTCAGACACACGGTGCAAATGTTGGGGTTGTCCTGTGCAGGGACAGGATTTGGACTCAATTCTTGTAGCCACTGTAAATAGCCTTTACATCCACTCAGGGTGGACGTGCTCCTGGGGTAACAATACAAAAAAGATGAGAAGCAGAATAAACCGGCCTTTTGTGTTTTTCTTTCCACTAACTCCACATCCCTTCTGGCATCTTCTGGATCAGGATTCCCAGTTCCACTGTGTAAGAAAAACCTATTTACTGGCAAAATATTGAAAAGGACAAAGTTTTCAAAGCAAAGGCAATAATATTTTTATTTTACAATTCAGTGCTGTATTGGATGCCCTCCTAAAAAAGGCAAGCCATCTTGCAAAAGCAGGAGGTATATATACTAGTTACAGACAAAGAACCATGTAAGTCCTCAAAAAATGTTTATATTTTTAGGTTGTCCAACCATGTCTGGAGACTTCCTTCAGGTTACCTCCTGACCCAACTACATCTCACAAGTCAGTTAAGCACATCAATAAATTCTCACAGCCCTAAGACAGGTTATCTCTTAGAATCATAGAACATTTTGGATTGGAAGGGACCTCAAAGATCATTTAGTTCCAACCCTCCTGACATAGGCAGGGAGACGTCCCACTGGATCAGGCTGCCCAAGCCCCATCCAACCTGGCTTTGAACACGTCCAGGGATGGGGCAGCCACAGCTTCCCTGGGTAACCTGGGCCAGGGTCTCAGCACTCTCATCGTGAAGAAATTCTTCCTTATGTCAAAGCTAAACCTGCCTCTCTCCAGTTTATTGCCATTGCCCCTCATCCTATCACCACAAGCCTTTGTGAAGAGTCCCTCCTCAGGTACAGGAAGGTGGTTATGAGATCCCCTTGGAGCCTTCTCTTCTCCAGGCTGAACAACACCAACTCTCTCATTCTGTACTCATATGGAAGGTTCTCCAGCCCTCAGATCATCCTTGTAGACTCCTCTAGAACTGTTCCAACACCTCCATCTCCTTGAGGATTCCAGAACTGGACACAATACTCCAGATGAGCTCTTACAAGGGAGGAACAGAGGGGCAGGATCCACTCCCTGGCCCCGCAGGCTGCGCCACTTTGGATGCAGCCCAGGACACAGTTGGCCACGCACTTTGTTAGCTTCTCATCAATCAGCACCTCTTGACCTGTAACACCTACATCTTACAAGACAATTCAATAAAATCCTGCAGCTCTAAGAGAGTGTTTATTATTTCAGGTTATTTACCCAAGCCGGCAGGTTGTTTGCACACTGTCTCCTGATACAAGCCAGATTTGTATTACAAGATAATCATAGAATCATAGAATGTCCCAAATTGGAAGGGTCCCACAAGGATCATCAAGTCCAACTCCTCTGTCCGCACGGGATAACCCAAATATTCACCCTGTGTGTCTGAGGGTGCTGTCCAAACGCTTCTTGCTCTTCACAGGGGTAAATTCTGCATGAACTCCCAAATCCAGCCAAGGCTGCTGTGACATAATGATAATGATAATGACACAGACAAACCAGTGGCAGCAAAACTTATCACTTAATTCTCACAACTAAAGCCCCTTTTTACAGCCGAGCCTGTAGCACAGCCCTCCAGCAGCCTCAGGACTTTCGCCTGATCCCATCTTTCTGTCGTTAAGACACACGGGGAAGGTAAAATCAATGAAAAGCAGGGAAGCGCTGGGGAGGGCGGGGCGGCCGGGGAAGCACGGGAAGGTGCAATCAGGGCAGGACAAGCCAGTTCGCTGGGTTATCTCCCGGTATGCTCAGTACGTCCCTCCCCATCGCATCCCGGGGGCGAGGAGAGCCTCCCTCCTGCTCCGGGGCAGCGGGCCCAGCTCTCTGCTTACCGGCGGGGCCTGCCTCCGCCCCTATGGATGGGCCCTTGCAGGATCACACACCCCCTCCGGCGCACGGGGCGGGGCTGCGGTGGAGCTGGGCTGGCGCGGAGCTGGGCTGGGGCGGAGCTGGAGCGGGGGCGGAGCTGGGCTGGGGCGGAGCTGGAGCGGGGGCGGAGCTGGGTTGGGGCGGAGCTGGAGCGGGGGTGGAGCTGGGCGGGGGGTGGAGCTGGGCGGGGGGTGGAGCTGGAGCTTGGGCGGAGTTGGGCTGGGGCGGAGCTGGGCTGGGGCGGAGCTTGGGCGGAGCTGGGCTGGGGCGGAGCTGGGCGGAGGCGGAGCGGGGTTGGGCGTACAGGTGTTGTCTCTTAAGGGGCTCCTCCCCTCCCGAGCCTTACTCATAAAGGGAGGAACAGGCGTTGATCCTTTTCCTTTAGTGACCCATAATAGGGCCCGAGGGAATGGCAGAGATGTGCCAGAGGAGGGTTAGGCTGACTGTTAGAAGATTACTCACTCGGAGAAGACTGGAAGAGCTCCCCAGGGCCGCGGCAATGATGCCAAACCTGACAATATTCAAGAAGGGGTTGGAGAACGCGAGCGGCTGAGAGAGCTGGGGGTGTTTGGCCTGGAGAAGAGGAGGCTGAGGGGAGACCTCGTTGCTCTCTACAACTACCTGAAAGGAGGTTGTGGAGAGGAGGGAGTTGGGCTCTTCTCCCAAGTGACAGGGGACAGGATGAGAGAGGATGGCCTCAAGCTCCTCTAGGGGAGGTTCAGGCTGAACATTAGGAAAAAAATTTCACAGAAAGGGTCACTTGGCACTGGCAGAGGCTTCCCAGGGAGGTGGTTGAGTCACTTTCCCTGGAGGTGTTTAAGGGACAGGTGGATGAAGTGCTCAGGGACATGGTTTAGTGTTTGACAGGAAAAGTTGGATTTGATGATCTGGAGGGTCTTTTCCAACCTGGTGATTCTATGACAATGCCCCCAGGCATACAGTGTTGATGTGGGGGTTGTCCTGTGCCGGGAGACAAGCTGGACGCCATGATCCTTGTGGGTTCCTTCCAGCTCAGGACATTCTGTGATTCTGTTAGTTTCCTTGCAGCACTAAAATGTGGTACAAAAAGGTGAAAATTCAGAGTTGTAGCTGAGGCAGACAAGCCACTCTGGCATTCTGGGTCAGAGAGAGCCGAAGAGCCTGGGTTCTCTGTGCTGAAGAGGTTTCAAAAAGCACTAGGGCAGATCCTCAAGGGTCTGTGGGAGACCAGTCCTAATCCGTGTTGGATAAACTCTTGGTTTCTGGGGAGGAAGAGGGTGTGTTTGCCTGTGTGTGGTGTACGCACACTGATGTCCTTCTTGAGGCACGCTGTGGGCAGTTTCCATGGCAGGAGGGATCGGAGAGAAAACATTAAAATGTCCCAATGAATAGGTTAAATTTCTATCTTGTAGCTGGCAGAACCACACAAGTTTGCAGGCTGAAAAGTAAAAAGGCTGTATAAAAACTGAAGAGTAAATACATTATTACAGGGACAGTGCCCAGGGTTGGCCTTCAGTCAGAGACACGAATACGTATGGAGAAAAAATATACCCTCAGTGGTTGCAAAAATGGGTCCCAGAACTTCTTGATCAACAACTTTACATCTCAGGTATGTTTCTCACCTTGTAATTTCAACCACAAGGTTTGGTTCCTGTAATAAATCAAGGGCTTTGACTTCATGGCAGTGACACCTTGTTTGTCTGCGATCTGATTCTGGTTGGTTTGTTTGTAGCCAGAGGCCAGTGTGAAGCCTCCTTCCAGGGGAAGATGTGCAAATTCTCACAAATCTGGTGTTCTTTGTGTTCCTGCAACCAGATGCCGTGGAACAGGCTAGCAGCTTTGCCATTTAATTTTTAATTATAGACAGAAAGCACCTTTGTTCCTTCATACGTACAAGAAAAAGAAAAATATCTGTACCATGGCAGAGCTCCCATTCTTTAGTTCTTTTGCACCAGATAAAAATTCTGATGAAGTTCCAAAAATACCCATTTAAAAAAAAATCTCATGGTATGCAGAACTTCCTAAAAAACTGTAGGATATACTTCTTGTTGCCAGCTCAGAATTAGGAACACACGGACCAGAATTCCAGGATGGTCACATTTGAACAAATAAAGGCTGATTCAGGTTTGTTATGGCCATTGCTAGAGCCATGGAAGTTTACCTGTTGATATCTGCTGGATAAGGGCATAGGAAGCAAACCCAGAGAGAATGGAGGGGCAGCTCATTTAATATGAGCACAAGTTCAGCAAAGCTCATGGGGAAAGCGTTTGAGACCTATTTGTCCACACGGTGGCGCCGTATGCTTGGAAAGTTCTCTGTGCAGCCTAACAACTCTTCAAAGTGTATTTAGATTCCCACTTTTATAGACTGCAGGTGTGTAGAAAAGCTCCCATAAGCAATTATTTTCACCTCTTTCTCATTAACTCTGCAAATGTTATGTGGACCATGAGGACAAAGCTGCATTGCTGGTGAAGCTCCCTCCCTGGGCTATCTGAGCAAGTCCTGGAAATAGTCTGCTGTGATGGTATTAATGAATTTCCAGTTGATGCTTAAG
Organism: Coccyzus lansbergi; assembly: GCA_033558105.1. Classification (NCBI taxonomy): domain Eukaryota; kingdom Metazoa; phylum Chordata; class Aves; order Cuculiformes; family Coccyzidae; genus Coccyzus; species Coccyzus lansbergi. Next base: position 1,798,735 of record JAUMJK010001135.1, read on the forward strand.
AAGAAAAATGAAATATACAGAGTAAGAAACATAAAGCTTTTGATTAAACTTAGATTTTTTTCTTTATTTTTAAAGGTTAATATTTCTGTGGATGTATTTTCACATGCAAATATTTTTTTTAAAGGGTTACATTTCATATTGTAGCACTCTCTGTAGGGTATATTTTTAGTCTGAAAACACAGGACTAGAATTTCTAGTCTAACTGACTTTGCACCAAGACTGACTGGCAGACTGACCAGTATCTTCTTCACAAATGTGATTGCTTCCTGACCTCTCTTCTGTAACTGTTAAGCTCAGAACAAGTTAAAAGCATCTGGCCTTCCTTAGATCCAAGCAGCTGCTTTTGCAAAGACGAGATGTGCTGCTTTGCCCTCTTTCATTCAAGTCTTGCCTGTGTGCAGTGGATGTCACTCTGCAAAGTGTGGGTTTATTTGCCCTGCCTGTCAATCTGAACTGAGTTTCCTGCTGCTACTGGGTAGTATTTTATTACTTGCCTATAACACTGGGCTGTGATCTGCAAGGCAGACACACTCTTAAAGCCACAAGATACTGACAGTAAATTACAGAGATTATGCTCCAAATGTAGGGGAATTTCTAGGTCGCAGACTAATACCTTTTCATAGCTTTTTTTGCACTGAGAATTTATAATAAGCTAGAAACCTTGTTCATAAGGGTAATAGTTTGCAGCACTCTTTAAATTACTCACTTCCTCACATGTATTTTCAGATGCTCTAGCTAAGCTAGTTAGGTGTTTCAAGTCACTTTGTTTCTGCCAGTAGGAAAGAAAGAATACACTAAGAAGACTTTTAAGGACATTCATGAATATACTGGCATATAAAAAAGAGGAAGGAGGCACAAAAAGATTATGTGGCTAATTGTGGCTAATTTTGTGAACTAGTGATAAATGTGTATTTGTTTGCAGAGTGAAACACACCAATCCCACAAATCCTCAAAACATTTTATTTAAAACACAGTGCACTTTTGACTTGCATAAAATGCAGTTTGGTTTTATTAGTTTGCCAAGACTATAGAACATCTAAATAGCCTTAGTTCCAGGTAATGCTAATAATATTCCTTTTTTTAGTCAAAGGCATTATTGCAAGTTAAGAACCTAGAATGTAAATGATGAGCTGAGCAGCTATGTGTTTATAGCAAGCAGTTCTCTTTTCACTAGAATATCTTCCCGTTTTCTTATTTTTTTTTTTCCTATCTTGATTTAGAACAGAGAAATTTTTCTGGTCATCTGTCCTGTATGCATATGTTAAG